>OY757922.1:50143065-50238065 GCA_963585895.1 Sepioteuthis lessoniana
TGGTCTGATGATTACAGAGCTAAAAAAACTAACAGTCACCAAGCTGTCTTAACTGATATATATATATATATATATATGATTTATTTTTATTTTAGGTTAATCCCTAACTTAAACTCTAGCAGAGTGAAAAAAAAACAAACGATTCAACTTGTGAATTAACAAATGCACAAATTGATATTTGGGAAAAAACATTCCGTAAAAAAAGAAAAGACTAAAAACATACATATTGTCTGAAAAAATCAAACAATATCATAATGTCTAGTCAAAAGAAAAAAAACTCTGAAAGAAGACCAAGTTAAATGAAAAAAGTGCCCAATATGGAGTAGACCAAATATATATATATATATATATATATATATCTAAATTATCCAGTTAGTGTCCAAGGACAGTGTGTGTGGATTATTGTTTTACATAGAATATATGAGGGTAATCATATAAATCTATGAGAGTGCTCAATATCAATGTATCTCGATTCTAGAGTGGTTAATTCCCCTTGACCATTTTTAGAGTAATTTTTAAAAAATACACTTGACGACTATAATGAATGTCCCCACCTTATCTGGTTCATGTATCTTGATCCTAATTGAAACTAGAGAAACACCTAAGATGACAACAGCTGGGTTAATTAACAGACATATCAGAAATAAATATATATCATATATGAGATAGCCATTAGTTAAACGATCTGAGCCTGTTTAGAATAGCACACCTGCCAAGTAGTAGAACACACAAACAGAACATAAAATCAAAAGGGACTGACCAGTGGATTAATTCCACTCCTGTTTCTTAAGCGTTCTAACATATAATATGTTCACACCCTCTGCTCACGCCTAGGAACGAATGAGTTCCACTTTGTTTTTTTATTTTTATGTTTTTTATTTTTGTTTTATTCTTATCTCTATCCTTGTTTTCTGATTTTTAATTTATTTTTTAATTTCTTTAATTTTCCTATTTATCTTCTGAATACGAACTGTAACTCCTCATTCGCATCATATCTCTGGGACAATACAGAGCATGTAAAGAGTCATCCGACGAGACGGAGAATATACCAACAATATTCTCCGCCGAAATAAATTTATTATGACGGTTTAACCGAGTTTGAGTCTCCATTTAATTGCACTATATATATATATATATATATATATATAAAATAGGGCAAACAGCAGAGAATAGAGAAAGTGAGGAAAAAATGAATAAAATCGATGAATGAATACGAAATAAAGATGAAAAAAAAAAGAAGAAAAAGGATCATGGGGGAAATGAATCAATATGAAACAGATTTATTGAATGAATTTAGAAAGGAAAATGAAAGACTGACAAAGCAGAGAGTGAATGAGTCTCTAGCTTAAGTATTAAATGAAAAAGAACAACTGATAAAAGAAAGAAATTCATTTGTAAAAGAAGTAGACAGAATGAAAGATTTAATGAATGAATAGGTTAAAGATAAAAATATTAACAGAGAAATTCAATGAGTGACTGAATGAACAAATAATAATTTGAAATTGGAGAGAGAGAGAGAGAGAAAGAGAGAGAGTGAGAGAGAAAGAGAGTGAGTAGCAAATGAATTATTAAAAAAAGAAAAAGAGAAATTGAATGATAAATGTGAAATAGAATGTGCAACACAATGAGAAATGTTGGAGAATGAAAAATAAAGAAAAAAACAGGAATGAAGTTGATGTAAAGGTAAAAAGGTGCACTAATACATAGCGAAAATAAAAAGAAAAAAGAAAAATTTCAGGAACCATGCTTGCCATTTTTCAAAGAGTTGATAGAAAATGATTATTTTCCGGTTTTCCAAGATTCTGAAAAGAAAATGATCTACTCAGTAATTTCAAAGAATGAAGGCATCTCCATGCTCTATGCTTTCCAATGACTCACAACTTCCATCATGCCATAAGAGTCAGGAATAGATTTTTCAAGAATTTAGTCGTATTTCAATGACAAATGGAATCTATTGTCACATCAGACCTATGGGCAGTATACAAGATTCTTATTTTTTTCTTTCTTTAAACTCTCTCCAGCATTCTCTATCTCACTCTTTTTTAGTGTTTTTTTATTTACTTTTCTCAGCTCCTCGCTTTCTCTCTCTCTTTCTCTCTCACTCTCTCTATTTTCATTTTTCTATTACTCAGCCGCTTAAATCTTTCTTTCTCACTCTACTCACTTCTCAAGCTTCATTCTTAATATCAGTATTTTCTCTTAATAATTCATTTCTTTCTCTATCAATTTATCTTTCTTTCTTTCTTTCTTTCTTTTATTTCCTTCTTTCTTTTTCTTTTCCATTACTATTTTTATTCTTTTCTTTCTTTTTCCATTGCCATCTTTCTTTCCTTCTTTCTTTCTTTCTTTATTTCTTAACCAAGGCTAAAGATCCTTGTCTTCCTTAATGTTTACCCATAGTCAGGATGATGAAGTGAAAGATTCATGGTTTTTCCAAAGGGATTAACTTGAATTAAAATGTTGACATCCTTGTCCAGGATTTGAACCTTATTTGTCAAGTCCATTTCTAATTAGGATGAATGTTACACTTCCTTAGTCTTGTTCTTTCTTCTCTTATCTATATCTATTTTCTTTTGCATGTCTTCTGCTTCACTCTATTCTCTCTCTCTCTCTCTCTCTCTCTCTCTCTCTCTCTGTTTGTCTTGATGACTCTTTCTTTCAATCACTTTTTCTCTCTCTCTTTTTTTTCTTCAGGTAATTATATTTTTCTTTCTCATTCTCTCTGCCAAATTATTCTCTCTCTAAAATTCTTTTTGGCTTAACTTTTTCTTCTTACTCTTTATTATCTTACTCTTTCTTTTATAAATCCCCCCCCCCGTGGATGGGGCTTACAGCAGAAGAGTAAGACCTCACAAAAAGTGATGTCCTGGGCATAACATGAAACGACATCTGATGGTGAAGCTCTAGTTCTGGAAATCTGAGGAATATGAAGTATCCTTATATTGTTATTACTCCCAGGTCCTCTCTGACCCTGTGGTAGTACCTGTTTGGATCCCATCTATGGTTGTATAGATTTGTATAAAAATTATTTGTATTCAATAGAACTTTGTTAAAAAACTTAAGAAACATCTCGACAAATAATGTAAATGTAAAATGATACAGTTCCCTAACTTCTTGACATAAAACTGAGTGACATGCTGTTACAATCAATGAAGCAATTATTATTATTATTATTATTTTTTTTTTTTTTTTTTTTTTTCTTTAATAAAACACCTTTTCAATTTTAACCTTTTCAACTTGATCATTTGTTGCTTTCTTATTCTCATTTCTTTCTCTTTTTTTTCATCTCAACTCCATTATCACTTTATAATTCTCTATTTCATTCAATCTTAATCTCTCTTTCTCTTAGTTACCCTTGTCATTTTATAGTTGTTCTTTCCTTCTTTTTTTCCTTTACTACTCCCTTTGTAATATACTCAGTCTTTATTTCTTTTCTTCCCCAACATTTTTCAGTTTCTCTTTTCTTATACACTTTTCACTCTTTCTCTTTAATTCACTTTTTCTCTCTTTCTCTTTCATTCACTTTTCTTTTTCTCCTTCATTTACTTTCATTTCCTTCTCTTTTATGCACTTTTCTTTCTTTATCTTTCTTTTGCTTTTTTCTTTTCTCTCTTTCACTTTTCTTTCTTTTGATTCTAATCTTTCTCTGTCATTTTCTCTCTCTTCTCTCTCTTTGTTCTGCTGCCATTCATGTGGCTATTAAAATTTGAATGTATGTATTGAGCAAAAATCAACAACAAATAATTTTGAAGATGATAATATTAAACACTCAACAACAGATAAATGTTTCTTTCACTTTTATTAGTATAGAAATGCAGTTCTTACTGTTTATGTTGGGATTATTTTAGTCATAGATCAGCACTACTTCTTTTCCAAAGGTTTTTCAATGAAGGCATTAGTTGGCTTAGAATATAGGTCAACTGAAATCCTTTCAAATTATCCAAGTGAAAAGAAGAAGCAGAAAAAAGAAAGAAAATATAGAAAAAAGAAAGAGAAATGAGAATATGTTTAGAAAAGAAAGTGAAAAACAGAGAAAGACTGATGCATAGAGAGATAAGACAAGAAGAAAGAAAGGTAGAGAGAGAGAGAGAGAGAGAGAGAGAGAGAGAGAGAGAGAGAAACTAAGCAGTATATTCCGCCTTTAATGGTGAAATGGTTAGTAAGCTGAATTAGCAGACCTTTGTTAGTGAATTCGATTCTTACTGGGCACCTCATACTTTTGGCCTTTACTAAGCTAAGCTTAGTAAATAATAACCTTAACAACAGAATTCCTCATTGCTCTCTTGTGAGATCAGGTTCGATGAGTGATATATATATATATATATATATATATATATATATAAACTCATAGCATATTTAATATAAAATCAGTTAAGTGAAAACGTATAAGTAAGAGCATGATTAGGAGTGTAAAAACTCAGTATTCAGTCACCAGTTATTAAAAATGAGTTTTGCAAAAATCTACGCAAACCTAATATTAAAAACTCAATTGATCATTTTTTGTTTTAGTTTTAAATGATACATTGTTACTCATTATCATTAGATCTTTAACAAATGTTTTCTTTCATTTTGAACAAAGTTAAACTGGGCTCTTTAGCTTTGTAGAGAAGAGGAAAATCTCGTATTTTGTTTTGGCGCGCTATTTAATTAAACACTGAATTTCACCCAATCAGGATGACTTATCCCATTCAGCCCGGACCTTCATTTCCGGCTAGCAAAATGGGTGAGCGGCCAAACACACTCTCTTCGGCTTGAGACGGCGACCAGAACGGATGTGTCTCTGGTCGTCCCTGCTTAGCGATGCCCTTTAGCTAAACAAGCCACCCAGTGTGGACATATCACTGTGGCTTTAACCCTAGCAGCAGCAACATGGACACTCAGCGAGGGAACCTTCTAATTTATGGATTCTTTGAGTCTAATATATTTTGGACCAAGGAATCCCAGTTGAATATGAATTAGATACGTTCAGCATGCCTTCCACAAGCACCACAAAAATTTACTATGTCGATCCGAGCGCCACTCCGCTCTCGACACAAAACAAACACTGTGACTTTGAATACTTCCCTCACACGTCCAACGACACGCTGCCATTTCCAGCATCCCGCTAAGCCATTTCGTCTCAAACATCCAGCAAGCCTAAACACCACGAGTCTTGCAGCACCAAGAACAAACCTCCTCAAAGCTGCAAATAAAAACTTTCGCTGTTGTGTGTTGCTAAAGCAATAGTCTCGTAATTCATTTCTAGTGCCTAAAATATATAGCGTTAGGGAAATTAATTAATTCCCTCAACAACCACTATAGCTTTGTAGAGCAACTGGTATAGGAGAAGGAAAAACTTTGAATTCAAAACCAGAGAGTATGGGGCAAGCTACTCCACCCTATGAAAAACTTTCTTGCAATGTAACCACATTACCATCACGGTTAGTCTATGACAATGAGGAAATGGTGACTATTGTACATAATAAAGTAATTGGTAAAAGGATATACTAATCAGAAATGAATTATTCAAAAATGGTTTTTGACTGTGTATTTTGTTTTCAAAATGGGGACACTGAATTTTTGCACACATCTCAAACATCTCTGTTTTTAGCTAAATTAATATTTACTCAAAAGAAAATATTAATAAATAAACAAAATGAAATATTAGATAAATAAAGTTTAAAAAGTCTGCATGATTATAATATTTTTGTTCTTCAATAATAAACATAAGTTATATTATAGCATTAACAATGAATGACAAATTATATTACTCTTCAATAATAACCTTATCATATGGTAATAATCGTAGACACAAACATATTTTCAAATTCCAAATCCCAAAACTCATGGACAACTTGAATTCAAAATCTGTTTTCATGACATTTACATCAGCAATTTCAGTTTTCATTTTTTTTTAAATTACACTGTATCTGATAAAAAGAATCTAAATAGCATATTTACATATATTTACTGCAGGTCAAATAATGCCTTGTGTTAACACTCAAGGTCACAATGAAATTTATTATTACTCTTTTGTAAGATCAACTCGCATGATATGTATATATATATATATATATATATATATATATATATATATATATATATATATATATATATAGTCATATTGTATTTTATGTATAAGGGAAACATGATATATAAATAAACTGTTAATTTCAATAACTTGGTTTTCATTTTTGAAGTCATAATTCTCAACCATATTATTGGATATCATTATCCAAATTTTTCCTCACATACCTAATATATAAAATACCCTGTTAGAATATGTTGATTGAATCACCTGCAAAGAAGTAAGACCCCCTCTACCTCCATCAGAAAAGAGTGTTCTGGGTATGATACTAAACTGTTTCTGATGGTAAGGCTCCAGAGAACAGGAGAGTGGGGAGTACTCTTTCATTGTCATGACTCCCAGGTCGACTTTGACCCATAGAGGGAATACCTCTTAGGGTTCTAACTATCGGTCAAACAGATCTGTTTAAAAACTGTTCATATTCAATAGGTCTATGTATAAAAAAAACTCTTTAGCCTGGTCAACTGGGGCAGTTAAATACACTGACTGCACCTCAGCAGACCTGGATATGGCATTGAAAAATCTGATAGTGAGGCTTCAGTAATGCTGGAGCTTTAGGGAATGCAGAGTAACCCTTCATTGCCATCACTCCCTGGTCTACTCTGGCCCAGAGTGGTAGCACCTGATAGGGTTCTATCTAGGGATCAAATAGAACTGTTTGACATTTAAACTGAGAGAAAACAAATGACCTAAGCTAAATTGAATTGTTTGAAATAGAACTCTTTTTACATTTAAATGACTGGTGTTTAATTGAATTGTTAGAGACAAATCATATATATCTAATATATATGTATAAATCAGATTTGGCATTAAATAACCTACAATGGTTGATGTGCCATAAAACTAAACCTAATCAAAACAAAACAAAAAATGTAAATATGAACATACAATGAGCATGATTCCCCAAATTCTTGTCATAGAATAATCCTAGACAGGTTGGAATGCCATTAAAATCAATTAATCAATTGATCTAATATATAAATATGTTGAAAAGCCCTTACAACATAGCTTTATATATCCTAAAATATTTTCTGTGGTTGTAACTCAGTAAGTACAAGGAGTAGAAGAAAGTATGATATCATTATTCTATGAATAGTGTGAAATAAATTAAATCTAGCTGTCTTCTTTTTATTTATTCATTCTTTAAGAGAGATCAACTACAAAGATTAAAACAGTTGAGTAAATAAAGAGTTTCCATTTCTAGACAATAGTAAACAAATTTCTGCTCTTTCCTTTCCAAAAACTTTACAAACAGAATAAATTTTGCAATATGGAAACACTTGAAAATTATTTTTAAAATGTAAAGAGTGTTTAAATTTAAAAATGCATAGAAAATTGAATTTTCTCTTTTTTTATCTGATTATATCTAGACTACTTAAGAAGGGTGAGGCTTGTCCTCTTTTCTTTCTTTTTTTTTTCAGCTGCTTGTGTTAAGGGGTAAGCAGTGTGGTGAATTGTTATTGAGGCAAGGGTAGCTATTTGGGGAACAGTTTTTAAGGAAATAGATTTCTCATAGAATTGATAATAGGGTACATTGTCTTGGTTCTATAGATCAGCAAATTTGATAACTGCCTTTTGGTCCTGGTGAATAAAAGTGCTACAGACTTGAAAAATATTTATCTTACTTATTAGACTAGCACAGGTGGCTGTTTGTGTGTAGAACAAGTTTGCAGCATCTTGATCAATCACCAAGTTTATATAAATTACTTAAAAGGAATGAAACACTTTTAATGACATTTTTAAGAAAGCTCTAAGATATGAGGTTCTGAAGTGGAAGAAGGATTTACCCAATTCCACTTCAGTGTCAGAATGTAACACAGGGTTGATTTAATGAGGAGTTTCTCTCAAGTAGTGACTCTTCTTGGTGGGATGTTGCCCAAAAATTATCCTAATCCCGTCAGCATTCTTTAGATATTGGACAATAAACCTGACCCACTGTTATTGGACTGATTTATTTTTAAAACCATATTTTTAATACCATATTTGGATTTAGGGGCTCAGAAGTAGAGGTGTATGATTTTAATTGATCTTTAGAAGGAAGACCACACTTCATGATTTAGAAGGCTGAATGTGAGAATAAGGCCACAGGTTCTCTATCTTTGATCTAAATCATATTTGGCAAATAAATTCATTAGAGGAATATTAGATATAAATAAATTTGATGATCTCAAACAATTAAAGTCATTATGTATAGAGTCAGTATTTCTTTGAGAAAGTTTTTATATGTTCTTTTAATTGGATTTGATTGATTGATTTTAATGGCAACAAATCTCCAGTTATTTTATGCTTTGAGGTTAGAGAATTACAGTCATTGTACATTCATATTTACACTTTTCTATTGTTTCTTAAAATTCCTTTTGATGTGCTGATATGATATCTAGTATTCCTATCTAATACAAATAATTTCCAAACATGTATTTCATCACAGATGGGACCCTAACTGGTATTACCACTCTGAGTCAGAGAACAACCTGGAAGTAATGGCAATGAAAAGAGTGACCCCCACACTCCAGAACTGAAGCCGCACCACCAGATGTAGTTTGGTGTTATCCCTTGGACACTTCTTTGGTTGAGTAAGCAAGCAGTCTTATCCCACTGTTGGAGATACAGACAGCATATACTGAGCCCCACCAACAGAAGAAGTTTACAAATGGTAATTATTACTATTAAGGATGAATTACATTTTATATTATGAAGTAAATCTTGTTGAGAAATATTTTTTAACCTGAATCAGTGACATTTAAATGATTAATTGATTTAAAAATGTTTCTTTTTTCTCTAGATTGTTAGTTTAAGCTATCAATAATGTTATGCAATCATTTTACATTTCCAGCTTGAAAAAACTATCTATTGACCAAATTAGCAATATCTACTCAAAAATGAGTTATTATTTTTGTAAAATTTATAGCTTTGAGTTTTTTTTATTTTAGAAATTTAAATTCTATATGATTAGTTATGCTTTGCAGTAACATGGCTTCCACTCATTATTTCTTATTGTTAAATACCTTCCTTCAGTGAGAACCTCTTTTTCACTATGAGGAATAAATTTTATCTTAAATGTTAAAAACTTCTTCTGATTCTAGTAAGTATGAATGCCAAATTTGGTTGCTCTACATCGATTGGCTTGGTCGTCTATAGAGGATAGGCAAACAAAGTCTTCCTGCTTATTAATGGAGATAATAGTCCTATAATGTCAATAATGTTTGCATTAATTCCTGACCACAGACAATCCTTTATTGTTTGAGTGATTTTCAATTTATACAACCTGAATAAAGAAACTTATGAAAGAAAATTTCAGGTTAAAAGTGGCAAAATCCACATTTTTCTTTCCCTTCAGTCAGAAATATACAAAAAGACTAAAATGATGAAGGAGAGCAGTAGAGTAAAGGTAAAGCCAGTGACAGGGATCAGAAAAGCTGAAACTTGGAGTTCACATATGTTTAAATGCAATTAGTATTAAAATTCAACTGTAATGACAGCCAGAATTTATCATGAGTCATACAAACAAATCACATTTAAATCTTTGGTTTTTGTCAGACTACAAAAGTTCATCATCAAATTGCACTGAGAACACAGAATTTCTTGACTTTCTCTCACCATCCATTTCTATCATCAATCACTCTTTGCAGGTTTTCTAAGCTGTATCCAGTGTCCACACAAAACTGATGTTTGGTGGAGTCCTTAAGCAAACATCACCGATGAGTTCATCCTTGATTCTCCAGTAGTACCTATAATGTCTTGTACATCTTACTTGGATGGTTTGTGAGAGGTACAGTTGCGGTTTTGTGGAGAGTTGCTTCCAGCATTTATTCAAGATAGCATGCAGCATTCTACTGTAGTTCCCTTCTCACTTTTTCTCAATGTTTGGTTAGGATCCATGTGGTGCATCCATATAGCAGTATGGTCACAACTGCTGCTGGAAGAAATCATATTTTATTAATCAAAGAGATCAGATTTCCATAAGATCGATAACCTGTCACTAGCATTTCACATCTTGACTAGGTGTATGTTGACATCACTTTCAGTAGATGAGATATTGCTTCTCAGGTATGTGAACTGGTGTACTAATTCTAGAAACTGGTTCCTTTTTGTTTGAAACACATATACTCGCTTTTATTTTTATTTACATAGAGGTCAATATCTTCAACTGCTTGCTCTAGGGTATATTTGGGCTGGTGTATTTGCAAGAAGCGCTAGATCATCTGCTTAGTCTATGTCTGTCATAGTTTCTGTGGAATATCATCCACTTCTTACACTTTTTTAATGTGAAACTTTCTCTTATTTGATCTGTGGACCTTAATAGAACATTGTCAAGACTGAATATAAACAAATTTAGTGCTAATGTATCTCGTTACAAGACTCTTGTAACAATGTCAAAGAAATCAGTATCCCCATCAGGTGAGCAAACCATTGCTTTTGTGTTTTTGTAAAGCAACATTATAGCAGTAACAGTTTCTTTAGGGAGATTATTAGCAAGTAGCATTTGCTCCATCTTTCCTCTGTGTATGGGATCAATGCCTGGGAGAAATTCACGAACAGTAGTGTTGCTTTGAGATTCTTTGCCTGAATTCCTTTGATGATTCGATGAATATCTTGAATTTATGAGGTTGTGGAGCAATTTCTTTGTAAGCCATTCTGATTTTTTCTTAGAATTCTTTCTATTTTGAGCCAGAGACAGTTGAGAAGCAAGATTTTATAAACCCTAGCAGCTATAGCTGTACAATTTATGCCTCTATAGTTGCTTGTGTTTCTTAGGGAAAGGAAGGATGTAACCTTTCTGCCATTTTTCTATTGTGTTTTGTTTATAGATTTGTATTGCATAATTGGAAAAGTATTTTTGTCTTCCAAACTTCAGGTAGTAAATATTTTTAGAAGACAATCTTTTAGTCTATCTTTGATGGTTTTTGGTGGACGGATTGGAGATCTATATGACCTGCATTTTGTTGGAGATTTTGTATTTTTTGGAGGAGTGGTTTGTGTTTGAGCAGAAGATTCTGTGAATCTTTTTCTTTTGATTATTTCACTGGATTTTTCTTTCTTTATTGTGAGTTCTTTTGGTTTAGTTTCTGCTTCTGTTTGATGAATATCGGCTGAGTGTAGATTTTTCATTAGCTCCAAAAACATTGACCAATCATTTGATTCCAGTTGGATTACTTTCTCGACAACAGCTCTGTATTTGTCTACTTGATTGCTGTTTCTGATTGAGTTCACCCTCTGAGCAATAGACATGTAAGTGATCTCCCTCCCATGTATATACTTTCTATCCTCCTAGCTTTAAAAAGTCATATTTCATTTATACTTCACCCTCTCTCCTTTGTATGTCTCAAGATCTGGAAAATCCAGGTGGTTTCCTTGACAGTCTGGGCGTTTAGTTTCATTAGAGCAATCTTCTGTGTGGTCTGAGTCTTTTTCTCCACACCTTCCACATATCTGATGTCTTCGGCAACCCTCCCTGTGGTAACTATAACTTTGATATTTCAAGCACCTCAGGAGCTCTGGGATATATCATTTCACTTTCTTTGGGTATCATAGGCTGACTGAAAGACAAAAAGTATGTCTTCATCTGAATTTATCCTTTGACCATTGATTTCTGCTTCTAATAACACCTTTCAAGGTGTTCAAACTCTCATATATACCTTGCATTTCATTGTGTAGAAAGTCTTAGTTTTGAGTATGTTTTTGGCATGCCTCCAGCTGTCCTACTCCACAAGCAAATTGTTGTTTCTCGTCCTTTTTTTTTACTTTTCTATAAGGAATGGAGATAATTTGGCTTGTCAGGTCTTTTCTAAAAATTCAAGTACAATAAATCTTGGGAATTCTGTAGTCACAGTCTCCAAATCAGTTTCAGAAAGATTTCATTTTGTTTTTTTAATAGAAAAAACCATAAGTAATATTCATTTTTTGCTGGTCCTGATCACCACCACTCATTATGGAGTTCAATATATGATTGGAATTTATCAAGAGGAAAACCCTTTCACCTTGGTTGTGACGGGCATAGTCTACCAGTATATTCGAGTAGGGATTAGGATCTTAAGTCCCAGCTAATTTCTGGTTTTCACTTGAGAATACCTGTTGTCGTGCAATTTAACAGTGGGCAGAATCTAATTCACTCAATGCAATTGACTCTCAGTCACAGCCTTCAAGCACCTATAAGATAAATAAGGTTGGAATTTTGTCACAAGTACAGATTGAAGAATACGGTCAGGTTGACCCGTGGATTGATTGGATCTAGCCTCTCCGACAGTCCACCTACCCCAGTAAGGAACCAAGTGGAGTGTTGCAAGTCTCGTGACCTCTTTGGCTGCTTAGCCACCTGGATCCTGTCCTGAAGAATAATGGGTCACTACAATCAGCAAAGGTGCAGTTGGCATATTCTACAGCCCTAGCCAATAATGTGTGCTATTTATTCACTTCTTGGTTATGAGTATATAATCTAGCTGTGCATTAGCATTATTTGAGTTACATCATTTGAGGTCAACAGTTTTCTCTTCCTTTTTGGGGATTAAGTGTTTAGGCATAAAAGACTGTTCTTGAGTGAAATATTTCCTAGATATTCACTATTTCTGTTTGGTAAGGTGTGAGCCAAATATATTATTTTCATCTTTGTCTTTTAGAGCATTCATGTCTCCCTCAATTATTAGAAATTTGTGTTTGGGAATGTATCAAGCAGGGAAAGATAGCCTGTTCTAGAAGGTTGTGAGATCTGATTCATTACGGGCATTGGTGGAACTGTAGCAAGAGATGATTGTTATGTAGGGGTTGCCATTAAATGTAGCACACATAATAGTTGGGTTCAAAATCACCACTGAAGTTGAGCAGCAATAAACCTGTTCATATTGATTTGGGGGAAGGGTGTTTCCTCTCTGTACGGGATATTGTTGGCATATTTTATCCTGCAGATAGGGTGTTCTGTTCTAAGATGGATTGCCACTTAGGAATTGCTGGGACTGTAAGCCAGGTACTGTGCACCAGACTTAGCAAGGCAGCTATAATGATCTTTTCATTTTATTAACCCCTGAAGTTTAAAGAGATAGCCTCATTTTATCAAAAGCTTAGTTACAGTTAAATCATATTCAAAACCCTAGTTTTTGCTAGATCACTGATTTTAAGTTCTAAAATGGGTAACCATTTAATAACAGCAGACACTCCAACCCATGCATGACTCCCTTTAGAAACTTTAATATTTATGTGACCCACTGTATATTATTAATGAAAGAATTATAATTACTTCAATTTTGTAATAAACTGCATAAAAACCTCAATGTTTATTTATTGCATATTTATTCTCTATTGTCCTATTTTATGAAAAAGAAAATATTTTATTGGTTCAATAAAACAACTATTTATAATCATATATTATTTTTCTGATATTACAGCATAACAAAAAAATTCTAGTGATGCCCAGAAAATAATAACAATAACAAATGAATAACCTACTGAGAATTTTGTATCAAACATTTTATTTTTTCTAAAGAGTTCCCTTTCCACAATTCATGCTTAGAGTATATCTTGTATCAGTTAATTACTTTGACAATGGCCTCATGGATTAAAGCATGGGCTAAAGAGTATCTTATTACCTGGTAGTCATGAGTTCAATCTCTGGGTTGGGTAATGCAATATATTCTGATTCAGTGTCTGAAACAGATAAAGAATGTCATAAGTATGAATTCATATGAAAAACAATCCTGAATCTCTGACAATGGAATGAAAACAATCTATTCCCTAGAGCAGATTGAGCAAAGGGTTCATTTTGAAATTACATAAATGTTATCAACTATGGTAGACACCTGAAGAAAGCTGGAGCGTACAACAACTGAAACCTTGTATCTATAATAACAACCAAGATGAGGACTGTAGTCAATCTGTGCTCTTGTTCTCTGTTAGCAAAATTGCATGGCAAACATTATTGAGTGTGTGGAAAAATTCTGTTTGGTAGCTAAAATCTTGCTCTATCCAATAGTGCAATTGTACTCCTTGTATCTGTTGTAGTTACTGTTGAAATAAGAGACATTATTTTCTGAGAATCTTTTGTGTGTAAATGGACTGCATTGCATTCTATTTTTGAATCAAAATGCTGAATTGAGGAATTTTTACAATTCCTAACTGTATAGATAAAGCCAATGTGCTTTTCACAGAGTAGAGATATACTTTGTTTATGAAATCTGTGTGTTAACTACTATACTAAAAGTAGATGAAAAAATAGTTTCATTTGTTGAGATAGAGGAACAAAGTAATTTGACTGTTTATAACTGAGATAATGTTCAATAAAGTAATATAAGATATTCCAGATTTTGTACCAGTGAATACTTGCTTTGCTGAATTTCCCAATCAGGATCACTACTAATCCTATTTTTCTTTTTATTAAAGAAAGTTTTGCTGCTATAAATGATAATTGACTGTGGTGGCCAAATAAGGCTTCTTTACTTTCTTATTACAGTATAAGGATTGACAATTAATCGGGTTTATAGAAAATAATGTTGGGACATATTTGTGAGGATTGACAAATTACATTAAAGAGATTTATTTGTTTAAATGTTGTTTGTGCTACAAGAAACAAACCCAAGTGAGAAATCAACAATAAAATGTACAAGTTCTGAAACTACATAAGTGTAATAGAAAAATGTTCATTATTGTCAAGATGATTTTGAAGTGGGAAATTTTAAAAATGTTGAAAAGTTGTTAATGTCAACTTGGATGCTTAGTGAAATCTCATGAGAGATTATTAAATGAGAGATTATCAGGATTTGTTGCCTATCTAAGAGAAAGGATGAATGCTGCTTTTATTGCACAGCATTAATCTGTGCAGAAAGGAAAACAGAAAAGAAAAACAAATAATTTTTTTCACAAGTTCAAAAAGTTTTTAATGTGATTTGTTATCTCCCAAGTCTGTGGAAATGGCATCATTTTAGCCAAAGTCATATTACTACAACTGTGTTAGAGATTCATCTCTTTCTCATCTCTCCTTCTTGGGAGCCTATGAGTACAAACTGGTTTCAACTCACAGTATGTCCTTCTGATTAACTCATTCTGACTCTCTCTCTGACTGTATACATACACATAACTTTCTTTGGACTCAGTGACCCAATTTCAAATACTCATCAAGGATGTTTGTATTTCATATAGTGTCATTAATACCCTTAGGAAAGATATGAATCCAACTATTCTCTCTTCCCTGCTATGGATAAATTTTAGGGGAGACAGTGCTCTTTAACCTTGGTGTAGCAACTGTTCTAGAAAGAAAACTTTGAATTCAAACCTGTTGTGCTCTACAAAAAAAATGACCTTGGGTCACATACTATTCATGGTGGAAAACTTAGGTAAATATATACAATAACTTTCCTTAACCTGTCCCTTATTATTAGGAACTTGTTTACATTTATGCTTTTTAACCTCCCTTGCAGCAAGGGATTTTGCTGACAGTTAATGTAACAACATGCCTAAATTTCTAATGTTATATTAGCATGTTTCAGGCCATTGGCTTAATGAGTAGAGTGTTTGCCAATGGTCCAGGAGACTGGGGTTCAATCCCAGGTCGAGTCAAACCAAAGACTCAAAAAAGGGTACTTGATACCTCCTTGCTTCACACTTAGCATTATAAGGTATGAATCAAGGGTAAAGTGGAGCAATCCAGGGAATGAAGTAGTGCCCTCCCCAACACCTTGGTGTTGTAGCAATTGAAAAGGGATCCTTCTGGTCACCCTCAACTAAGGTCGCAAACTTTACTTATATTTGCCCAACCCCTCTGCCATTGGCAGGATGCAACACAAGTTCAGTATTCAAATGGAGTACAACTGCTTTGAATTCAGAATTTTCTTTCTCTTAGATTTGTTGTTGTAGCAAGACAATTTACCCATAACTGGCCAGAGAAGAGATGGATTCACATCTTTTCTGATGGCATTAAACCTTTTGAGAAAAAACTAGATAGGAACTACACAAGAATACTACAAACTATCTAAAACAATTCCTGGAACCAACACCCCCATAAACTAACAGCTGTTTGATCACTTACTTCCCAATGCAAAAACCATCCAAGTATGATGAACAAGACATGTGGGACACAGCAGAAGAAGCAAGGATGAACAAATAAGTGATGTTCTTCTATGTACCCCTACATAGGGCTGACCAGCAAGAACTTATTTACATCTGTACTGTGAAGATTCAAAATGTAATTTGGAGGACCACCCGAGAGCAATGGATAATAGAGACAGATGGGGAGAGAGAGTCAGAAAAATCAGTGCTTTCAGCCCTATTAGATGATGTTTATGATGATATAAATTGGCTCATCACATTCTTTTCCTATTATGATAACCATGCATGCATCTTACATGGGCACATTACGGGAAAATCTATTGTTCCTCCTGACAATTGCATGTTCAGTTAGAATTTTTAAAAAATGCCAATAATAGATAGCAGAAAAAAATTATCTTTGAACCTATCCACCTAAAAATAGAATTAAATGACAATAAATAATAAGAATCAAAAGTTTTCTAATATTTTTGTAGTATGTACCAGTTTTTGGTATATCACATGACAAAAGCAGTTCAAGATATGGAAGGTACCCACTTTAGTTGATAGCATCATGGTAGTTAGTTTGCAGACACATTGTGCATTGCTTCACTCTATGTGTGTTTTGATGACTGCACAGGTAAATGTGCAACATAATCAAATTTCAGAACTAATTCTTAATGACTTCAAACCGGGTCATAACACTGTAGAAACAAGCAAAAATGTTTGTTTTACAAAAGGTGAAGGTGCAGTTGATCACAGTATAGAAACCAGATGTTTGAAAAATTTTGCGTGAGTTGCAAAAACTTTGATGATCGTGCAAGCTCATATAGGCCTCAAACCATTGATTCCAAGGCCATGCTCTAAACCAAAGAGGCAAATCCAATGAGTAGCACTTGGACAGTATCAGCTTAGCTCATATAGGCCTCAAACCATTAATTCCAAGGCCATGCTTTAAACCAAAGAGGCAAATCCAATGAGTAGCACTTGGACAGTATCAGCTCAGCTCATATAGGCCTCAAACCATTGATTTCAAGGCCATGCTTTAAACCAAAGAGTCAAATCCAATGAGTATCACTTGGAGAGTATCAGCTCAGCTCATATAGGCCTCAAACCATTGATTTCAAGGCCATGCTTTAAACCAAAGAGGCAAATCCAATGAGTAGCACTTGGAGAGTATCAGATCAACTCATTATCTTACTATGATTCCTCATTTTCACAACATCTACAGCTACTAAATTGTGCCTCACATTACCAACACTTTACAAAACATTTTACTCATTGTTGTATTTTTTTTGCTCATGTGTATGTTTCTTTGTTAAATTCTTTTATGAAAAGGAGAAATATTTTAGAAGTTTTATACTGTGTCAAAGTTTTCTTTTTATTTAATATTTACTTGATAGTATGCGGCAAATCTGTTTGGACATTTCAGGATAGTATTAATATAGGATTCTCTTTTTGATAATGGAAAAAACAAAATGCAAAACAGAATCTCCTTTGTGCAAGTCTTCAGCCATATGTAAGCAATTTTTAAAAACTTTCAAAATGGTTGTTTTGTCCACATTGAAGAAATGAGAGAGATAAAGGTAAAGATTTAAATTGAAAAAGACCATATTTCTCAGCTATTTTCTCTACAATTATTTGAAAAAGTTAAACACCTGTTGATTGACTTAGAATTTATAAGGGTTGTTATAGCAAAAACAGATAAAAACATTTCAGATATTAAAAAGATAAAAGAAAGTAGTGATGATGAAATATTTACATGCAAGGTGATTTTGTCTGTTATTTTGGGTTTCCTATTCTGACTTGCAAACTAAGAATAAAAGAGCCAAATGTTTAATAAATTCTTTTTGGATTTTGTTTTTAAAGAGGAGTGCTGCTACTAGTATGAAATGTATAAGCAAATTTTACCAACATTTTGAAAATATTTATATGTTTACAAGAAAAGCTATAAGACTATTTGTATTTCTCTTTGTACTAATGCCCTTGGGGAAAGAATGGGTCCATTTCTTCTTCTTCAATTATGGATAAAATAGTCGGGCCAACTGAACGCACTAACCTTGGTAAGGCAACCAAACTAAGAGAAGGAAACTCTTTGAATTCAAACTAGAAGCTAGCATTCCTAAAAAAATCAGACATTGTGCTGAATCTTGTTCTGACAACATTGACAGCAACACTGATGCCTAGTTGTATTGCAATTTGTTTTTTCCTTGGACAACATTGGAGTTATAATGTGGAGTGACCTGCAGCATGAACCTCCCATCAGTTTTCTGTTCAAAATTGACCAGGCCTTTGCTGAGATTTGGGAACAGATCTATGGGATCTTGCAAGAAACTAATGGATGCCATAATATAACTTACTAGATTGCAGTGAATTATTGAATTTCTCACTTCATCAGAATAACCAAGATGTTAATTGTGATTAAAAAGTATTCAAATTCTGTCATTTAATTTTTTCTTGTATGGCCAAAATAAAAACTTTAAGTTGATTGGTTGATTGGTTTTAGGGCATGTCAATTATATAAAGCTGAAGTCAGCCTTTTTTGGCAAATATATGGTTTCAAGTAACTGTTCCTATTTAAAGATAATCTTTTTTTTTCTGTTTTGCTTTTGGTTTTCTTTTAAATTTTTTACTGTTTGTCTTTGAATATATAAGGCAGTTAGTGTAAAAAAATATCTGCTGTATCATCAGTGATAATTTTCGAAAGACAAATGGTCAGTCCCTATATTATCAAACTGAATCACAAGCATCAGTTGTTTGTTTTTTGTTTTTTTTGGTTTTCTATTAATTTTGTACTGTTTGTTTTTGAATATATAGAGTAGTTAGTGTTAATTCAATACATCTAAAAGGTGGTTTGAAACCGTAACTACAAGGGAGTAAAGAATAGTCTGAAAAGATGAAGTCACAAAAGAGGAGAGATGGAAGAATCCAGATTGTCACATGACTAACTTTATAACTTTATAAAAATGATAACCTAGATCAAAATTCTATACTTCATAAGACAATCACAGAACAGAATGGCCTGAAAGAAGAAAAAAAATCTCTGCTGTATTATCTGTGATAATTTTTGAAAGACAAAATGGTCTGTAAATATTTGAAGACTTGCCTATATTATCAAGCTGAATCTGTGATTATTTTCAAAAGACAAAATGGTCAGTAAATAATTATAGTCTTGCCTATATTATCAAATTTTGTACTGTTTGTCTTTCAAATATATAAGGTAGTTAGCATGAATTTAATATATTTGAAAGATGATTTGAAGCTGTAATTAAAAAGTGGGTGGGAGTGGTCAGAAAAGAACATTGGAAAAAAGAGCAGAATCATTCTATTCAAGTAATACATTTTTAATCAAAACTACTTTTCAGTAACTGGAAAACCCAAATGATATTACATTCTTAAAAAGCAGAGCCAAAATCACAAAATGATAATACTCACAAATTACTCAGGGTTTAGAGTACAAAATGTCTGTTATATGGTGAAATAAAAATCAAAACAGAAAAAATAAGTTGATGCTGGATTTTAATTAAGTTATTTACTGAAAATTTTTTTCTCTATGACCCACTTAAGAGTTCTCTTACAATAATGGTACTTGGTCCCTTTATGTCAGGAGCACAGATAATAAACAAACCTTGAGTCTGGTATAGCCACTATATTCTACCTATAAAAAAATGATTACGGAAAACATAATTTGACATGGGACCCAGACAGGTGTCATGATAAGTAGGTGTTCTTTGATAGTCATCATGGGTTATCTGATGGGCATCCTGCAAATGTTGGCTGTTCTTATTTCAGGTATCCAAACAAACTAAGCAACCACTTAAATCAGTGGCACCAACACAGAAAATGGACTTGGGAAGACAACAAACTTGCAATTTACTGTTATTTTAGGAGCAACCCAACACAAAGAGGGTCTAGAAAAAGAATGATAGAAATCTAGGAAGAAAGTGCTAGACTTAAGACAAGCCAAAGATGTTGATCCACTAGGAAGGGTGGAAGAAAACAAAATTTAACCATACAAACAAATGGTATATGCACAACCCAGAATCCATCCTGGAGAATGAGATGCACAAATTACTCTGGGATTTTAAGAATCAAATGGATCACCTAAGCTTAGCCAGACAACAGGATCTGATAATGGTCAACCAAAAAAAAAACAACAAAAGAACTTGCCAAATAGTAGACTTTGCCATCCCAGCAGACCACAGAGTAAGATTGAAAGAAAGCAAAAAGCAAAATAAGTAACTAGGTCTTGCAAGAGAATTAAAAACTATGGAACATGAAAGTGACATTGATATGAATTGCAATTGGTGCACTCAGTACAAATCCTAAAGGATTGGTAAAGGGACTGGAAGACTTGGAAATAAGATAATAAGTAGGCACCATCCAAACAACAGCATTATTAAGATTGGCCTGAATATTGAGAAAAGTCCTGGAGACTTGAGGAAACTTGCTATCACTCAAATTCAAGTGGGAAACCATCAGCTAATGTTGGTCTGAAAAACTCTCAAAGGAATAATAGTAATAATAATAATAATAACGACTTGTTTGCATACAGTTATATAGTTTAAGGTATTTTCCCATTAAAAACGAAAAATTTGATCTATTTGATCTATATGTAGGATCTTAACAGGAGCTACCACTCCAGGCCAGAGTGGACCTGGGAATAATGGTACTGAAGGAGTGACTCACTCCTTTGAGCTCCAAAGCTAGAGCCTCACGACCAAATGTAGTTTAATGTCATATTTGGAGCACCCTTTTTTTGTCAGAGTTACTACTCTGCAAATTGGTGTATTCCAAGTCCTGCTAACAGAAGTGGGGGCAGAAATTTAAAGATTACAACTGGAAGTAATAATTTATATCAGATAAGAGTTTAAAACTTGAATAATGGCTGATTAAATGAGACAATCTTTCTAGTCAAATAAATATTTACACCATATAAATAAGTAATTTGTAATTATCAATTGTTTCTATAAAAGATAAATTCATATAACAAAATCATCATCATCATATCGTGCTGGCAGCACGGATATCCCTGACCCTCTCTCGCCACTCCTCCCTATCGTTCATCGCCCTAGGTAGGTCTTCAGGACAACAACCTGTATCTTCACATAGCTGCTGAATGTACGTTCGTGCTGGTCGTCCTGCTTTTGCGCGGCCGTGTGTGGGGATCCATAAGAGTACATCTCTTATGAGTTCATCTCTGCTTCTCCAGCAATGTCCTGCATGTCTGGTTCGCCTAACTTGAATAATTTTCGTGATAGGGGGCAGGTGGCCGTACAGTTGGTGTCTTGTGGGGTGTTGCTGCCAGGACTTGTTCAGGATTGCACGCAGCATTCTTGTGTAATTGCCATCTAGTTTCTTCTCCAGCCGTTTTGTTAGCGTCCATGTAGTGCATCCATATAGCAGTATCGATGTGACCGCTGCCTGGAAGAAACTGCGTTTCATTTTATCGGTTAGGTCTGATTTCCATATAGTCGATAGCCTATTGATAGCTGTCCATGCTTTCGTTAACCTCGTTTCGATGTCCTTTTCGGTTGATTCGACGCTGCTTCCTAGGTACGTGAATTTGTCTACTAGTTTAAGAGGGGTTCCTTCTAGAGTGGAGATGTCCCCCGTTTGGTTATAGCACATATATTCCGTTTTGTGTGCATTAACATGGAGGCCTATGCTTGCTGCTGCTCGTTCCAGGCTATGCAGAAGTGTTTCGGCTTGGTCAGGTGTATTTGCCAGTATCGCTATGTCATCGGCGTAGTCGGCGTCGGTAATTGTTGTTGCGGGGTATCTTCTGCTTCTTTTCTTCGTCAGTTCGAAGCCATTCTCTTTGATTTTGTCAATCGATGTTCTAAGTACGTAGTCTAGACAAATGATAAAGAGATACGGAGCCAGCGTGTCCCCTTGTAGTACTCCTGCTACAATGTCGAAGTATTCTGTGTCTCCATCTGGTGATCGTACTTTTATTTTAGTGTTTCTATAGAGAATCGTTATTGCCGCTACGGTTTCTTTAGGTATGCCGTACGCTAGTAGGATTTGTTCCATCTTTCCTCTGTGAATGGAGTCGAAAGCCTTGGTAAAGTCGACAAATATTAATGTCGCTTGTAGGTTCTTTGCCCGTACACCTTCAAGGATTCTGCGGATGGTTAGTATTTGTGAGGTCGTAGATCTATTTCTTCGGAAGCCATTTTGGTTTTTTCTAAGTATGTTGTCGATTTTGGGTTCTATTCGGTTTCGTAGTAGGGCATTGTAGATTTTGGCAGCTATGGATGTAAGTGTTATGCCTCGGTAGTTTTTGGCTAATCCGAGGTCCCCCTTTTTAGGGAAGGGGAGTATGCATCCCTTCGTCCATCTATCTATCGGATTTTGATTGTATACTGCGTTGCAGTGTCGGAGCAGTATGTCGTCGAATTGTCTGGTCTTCCATACTTCCGGGGGAATTTCGTCCAGTCCTGCAGCTTTCCTATTTTTAATTTTTCTGAGAACCGAGTCGAGTTCTCCTTGTGTGAACGGTCCAAGTTTAATGTCTAATTGTTTGCTAATTATTCTGGTGATTGGTTCATGCGTTATTTTTGGTGGGTTTCCAAGTAAGTTTTCGAAGTGCTGTTTCCACAGTTTTATTCTTTCTTGTTGGTTTGCTGCTTTAAGTTTTGCTTTGGCTGTGTTCTTTCTTCTGCTCACTTCGTTTATTGTTTGCCAGGCAATTCTAGATTGTCTATCTTCTACCGAGTCTCTAATCTTATCTATCTGATTTTGAATGTATTCTGTCTGTTCCTTTATATATATGCCTGCTAATTGATATTGTGCTGTTTTTAGTTTTAAGGCATTTGTGTTTGTTGGGTTTTTTCGATAGTTTTTGGAGGCTGTTTTCACTAGTGCACGTTTTTCTCTCACCGCTAAGGTTTCCCATGGGACTCTATATTTAGTTTTAATTTTTGTTGGAATGTATTTTGCTGCTGCCTCAAGGTGTGCATTGACGAAATTTTCGTATTCGTCGTTTGGTGTACTTTTTTCCGTCTTTTCTTGTAGTGTTTCGAATCTGTTTCTTAATTCTAATACGTATTTATCTCTGACATCTTTGTTGTTTAATAGGGCCCAGTCATAGTGTTTGGTGGTCGCTGTTCGTTTGTCGTTTTTTCGTAGGCTTAACCGTATTTTCGCTGTGACTATTCGGTGATCGGTGGACACACCCTCAAAAGAGGAGTATGCCTCGCAATTCAATGCACTATTCTTCCATTTCTTGTTTATAAGGACGTAGTCTATCTGAGCTTTAGTATTGTTTGCGTACGTGTATGTCCATAGTTTGCCCTCTCTTTTTTGGTAGTTTGTATTGAGGCATGCTAATCTATTTTCTATCATGAAATCTGTTAGATGTTGCCCATTTCTATTTGACGTGTTGTGGAGGCTGTATTTGTTGTTTCCGTTTTTCCCGATTTGTGCATTCATGTCTCCGCCAATGACTAACATGTTGTGTTTCGGGATGCTACGCACTAATGAGGATAACTCATCGTAGAAGGTGACTATTTCATTTTCTTCACTAACATTGGTGGGGCTGTAGCATGAGACGATTGTTGCTCTGGGGTTTCCGTTAAATGTAGCTACCATCATTCTAGGTTGTATTTTCTCTATGCTATTAAGCGTTTTTAGTGCTCTAGGTCCTATAAGCAATCCTACCCCTCCCACTGCGGCGTTGACAGAGTTTTTCCATGCGGATACAGTGGCGAGCGACCATCCATTGCCAGTTTCGTGATATTTGATATCTTCTGTGTGCGTGTATCTGTGTTCTTGTATGCATATTATGTCTATTTTATGTTCTTCGGCCGATGCGATTAGCTCTGGGAGTTGTCCTATTCTATTTAAGGTTCTTACGTTAAATGTGGCTATTTGTAGTGTTTGCTTGCATTTTAGTAGTTTTGATTGTTTGAGCTCTGTAGCTGATTTTTCGAACACCGAGGCCAGGGCTCCAACCTCAGCAGGACGCGCCCCTTTTTTACCCGCGCGAAGAGCGATGCGGTTTGTGTAAGTGGTTGGAGTGTGGGTCATGGTTATCTTTCGATGGCTGTTTTATTCTCTTCTATAGAAGCCACTCTTATAGAGGAGCAGCAGTAGTTCCCCGATCGAACTGTCGATCCTGAGCAAAAAGTCGTCAAACTCACGTCCAGGACCCATTTGGGTATTGAGTTTGGTCGTCCATTGGTTTATTCAAATACCTTAACGTACATCATGCTGCTTCCCATGTGTACATAAAAAAAAAATAAAATAAAATAAAAAAAATAAATAAAAAGGGGGGGGAATTTGTTTTAAGTTTTAACTTAGTTAAAGTCCAACATTAAGGTACTTTCTTATGACTTTCACTAGTACTGACTTATACTTTTTTGCTGTATTGGGACTTTTCCAAGGGTTTTTCATTTTTTTTTTTTTTTTCCATCCTACAGTTGGGGACCTAGCAGGCTTCAGGTATTATAGAGCTCAGTGGTAGCATTAGGCGTTCTAGGCTTTTTCTTCTAAACTACTGTTAGGGCTTTCTTTACGAATTTTTAAATTATTCGATAGAAGATATTTAAAAACATTCTGCCTTGTTCGCTGACATGTGGATAGGCTTAATATCAAATTGGCTTTACAGTAGAGTAAGCGTGCCTTTACATTTAAAACGCATAGTTTAAGCATTATTTTACAAACAAAATACAGCATAACATTTTGTAAAATTCAGCATTTTAAATTGGAATTAAAGACATACTGACCAATATTGACATTTCTTCCACTTGGCTCCTGAGTTCAAATGCTTCTTCTTCGTTTGGACTTTTATTTACTACTGATATTTTAGGTAGCTTTGGGGGCGGTCTACTGGGGTGAAGGGGACAATTCGTTTTTGTTGGTTTTTTTTTTTTTTTTCTTTCCTTTTTCCCTTTCTGAGGGGGGGGGCCTGTGGTAGCATTCTAGGCTTTTTCTTCTAAACTACTGTTAGGGCTTTCTCAAAGAGCATTTTTGCACAATGAGCAACACAAAAATAAACATGATCTAATTGAAGAGGAAAACAAGGACTCTTAAAAATTGCATATAAAATTTCTGAACAATTTTCTAGAAATTTTACAATTTTCGAGTAATTTTAGTATTTTTCAGAAATTTTAGAACTTTTCAAAAATTTTTGAATTTTCTAAAAATTTTATTACCTTATCATTTTCTGGAAAATTTACAAGCCAACTTAAAGTTTCAATTTTTAGTAAAATAATTGGATCATGCATACATACAATCTTACACATTGTCATGCATTAATTTTTACTCACACACACGCAATACACACACATACACACACACATTTACCCATTTTGTATGTATTAAACAGTTTTAAGAATTATGAATTTTTAAAGAATATAATGAAAATAACATGTAAGTTTGGAGTTAAAAAATATTCTTTAAGTTTTTATTCAAAAAATTTTTTTGATAAATAAAATGGCATCTTTTTTTGTTGTTCATAATCAAAAATCTCATTTAAAAAATATTGGGCTCAGAAATTATAATGAAAACATTAAATGTAAGTATAATTTATGGTTAACTGGTAAAAATAAGCAAATTTAAACAACAGATATTCTAACTATTTAGAATTAATTCAACAAAATAGGGAGATAAGTAAAAAAACAAAATAGAATTTTGTTTGATAGTATTTATAATTAGAAATAATGCTAAATTCAAAAAATTTTCTGTCTTGTTTATAATGTATACTAACATTTTAGAATCTTTAAAATGAAAATGTTTGATTTCTTAATTATATTTCATTTATGTATTTTGATCACCTAACATGTTCATGAATATTTTTTCAAATTGATTTGGAATTCTCTCCAATGTATAATTTGCAACAATTATGACAAGGAATGGTATATATACCATTTTCAGATTTAATATTATTTAATATGTCAGATATGCCGCGAGGCTAAAGATCATTTACAAAAAAAAATTGAATATTATGTGGGTGCATTATAAAAAGTACATCCTCTGAATATTTTGTTTTTTTCTTATCTTATAACTACGAACTGTTTGATTTATTTCCATTTTTCCCGTGTACATATATATATATATATATATATATATATATATATATATATATATATATATATATATATAATTCTGGTCACAATTACCGGCACCCATGAAATTTAAGTACATTATATAAAATATCTCCCAAAAAAACAAATTTAATGAAACAACTTTGGTCAGTAGACATTTGTGTTTTGTACAGAATAGCAAATGATAAAACAATAATAATTTTAAAAAAATAGTAATGGGAGGAAAACCTATAAAAACTGAAAGATTGCAACAACACTGGTGTTGGCACCCTTTCAAATCAGTTTAAAAAATAATTACATTTGATTCACTTGTGATAAATTAGAAATTAGAGTCCCCTGAGATAAATTTTCAGTGCCCACATGACTTAAATTAGCCAATGAATTACAACTTTATTACTTAAAAAAGTCACTTGTTATTACCCATTCATTTTTCACAATGATGAAGACCAGAGAACTGTCTGAGAACATTAATAGTAGTATTATCACCAAAGCCAAGACCTCTGAAGAGTATGGAGCCATTCTCAAAGACCTTGGTGTCCTTGTTACAATAGTGCACAATTTTATTAGGAGGTTTACTAAGCATGTAATTCTTAAGAATCTCCATGGACATAGAAAGAAGAAATAATAAGAAAATTTTTCTAAATTTTGTTCTAGCTAAGGAGAAAAACAAAAACATGTAAAACATCCTCAGAATTGAACACATAACTAAAAAAGACTTAATAGAAAATGGCCAAGGAAAACCTCACTACCAAAAAAAAAAAAATGAAACAAATGATTTATCTTTGCCAAAATATTTCCAGGACTTACCATGATCCTTCTGGACAAATATTCAGTTGGGAAAACAAAAATAATGTTTTTTGGCAATAACACACCAGTGATTTGTGTAAAAGACCTTGTCTATGAAAAAAGAATCATGGAGTCCAAGATTTTAAAGTGAATTGTCTTATATCAATTCATCTTATGAATTCTCCTACATTATTTTAAGGTGAATTGTCTTTCTTCATTTTAAAGGGAATTGTTTACCTCATTTTATGGAGGATTGTCCTTTTTCATTGTAAGGGGAATTGTCCTACCTAATTTTAAGGGAAATTGTCCTTCTTTATTTCAAGTGGAATTGTCCTACCTAATTTTAGATGAATTTTCCTCCCTCGTTTTAAGGGAAATTGTCCTACCTCATTTTGAGGTGAATGGTACTACCTCATTTTAAGGTAAATTAGAATTATTCTTCTTCATTTCAAGGGGATCTGTCCCAGCTCAGTTTGAGGCGATTTCTCCTACCTCATTTTAGGAGAATGATCCTACCTCATTTTAAAGGGAAATTGTCCTACCTCATTAAAGGTGAATTGTCCATCTTCAATTTAAAGGGAAATGTCCTACCTCATTCTAAGGGGAATTGACCTTCTGCTTTTTAAGATGATTTTGTCTACCTTGTTTTGAAGTGAATTGTCCTTCTTCATTTTAAGGAGAATTGTCCGTCTTCATTTTAAGGTGAATTGACCTTCTTCATTTTAAGAGGAATTGTCTTACCTCATTTTGAGTTGAAGTGTCCTACCACATTTTAAGGAGAACCATCCTTCTTCATTTTAAGGGGAATTCTCCCAGATCATTTAATGGTTAATAGTCCTTCTTCATTTTAAGAGGAATTAGCCTACCTCATTTTGAGATTAATTTTCCTTCATTTTAAGGGAATTGCCCAACCTTATTTTAAGGGGAATTGTTCTTCTTCATTTCAAGGTGTATTGCCCCACCTCATTTTGAGGTGAATTGTCCTACCTCATTTTAAGGTCAATTTACCTTTTCGTTTTAAGGGGAATTGTACTTCATTCTAAAGTGAATTTTCCTACCTCAATTTAAGGAGCATTGTTCTACATTTTGAGTTGAATGGTCCTACCTCATTTTAAGGTGAATTGTTCTTCATTTTAAGGGGAATAAACCTATGTCATTTTGAGTTGAATTGTCCTTCTTCATTTTAAGGAGAAATGTCCTACCTCCTTTTGAGGTGAATTGTCCTACCTCATTTTAAGCTCAATTGTCCTTCTTCATTTTAAGGGTAAATCTCCTACCTCCTTTTGAGGTGAATTGTCCTAACTCATTTTAAGCTCAATTGTCCCTCTTCATTTTAAGGAATTAACCTACGTCATTTTCAGGAGAATTGTCCTACCTCATTTTAAGGGGAATTGTCCTTCTTCATTGTAAGGGTGATTGTCCTACCTCATTTTGAGGTGAATTATCTTTCTTCATTTTAAGGGGAATTGTCTTTCATTTCAAGGGAAATTGTCCTTCTTTATTTTAAGGGAAATTGCACCACCTCATTTTAAGGGGAATTGTCCTATTTCATTTTACAGTCACTTATCCTTCTTCATTTTAAAGGGAATTGCCCTATCTCATTTTGAACTGAATTGTCCTTCTTCATTTTTAGGGGAATCGTCCTAAATCAGTTTTGAGGTAAATTGTCTTTTTTTAAATGTAAATTGTCCTTCATTTTAAGGTGAATTTTTCAACCTCATTATAGGGTGCATTGTCCTATCTCATTTTAATGTGAATTGTCCTTCTTCATTTAAAGTGGAAGTGTCCTCTCTCAATTTATGGTTAATTGTCCTTCTTCATTTTAAAGGAAATTGTCTTTCATTTTAAGAGGAATCGTCCTTCCTCATTTTAAAGGAATTATTTTACCCCATTTTTCAGTGAATTGTCCTTCTTCATTGTAAGGTAAATTGTCCGACCTCGTTTTATGGTGAATTGTCTTTTTCCATTTTAAGAGGAATTGTATAACTTCATTTTATTTACAGGGAATTGTCCTACCTCATTTTGAGGAGAATTTTACTTCTTTATTTTAAGGTGAATTGTCCTACAGCATTTTGCCATGAATTGTCCTCTTCTTTTTAAGGGGAATTCTCCTTCATTCTAAGATGAATTGTCCTTCTTTATTTTAAGGTGAATTTTCCTTCTTAATTTTAAGGTAAGTTGTCCTACTTCATTTTAAGTTGAATTGTCCTACCTCATTTTTGGGGGGACTTGTCCTTCTTCATTTTAAAGGGAATTGTCCTACCTAATTTTAAGGTGCATTGTCCCTCTCCATTTCAAAGGGGAATTGTCCTAACTTATTTTAGGGGAATTGTCCTTCTTCATTTTTTAGTGGAATTGTCCCAGTTCATGTTGAGGTGAATTGTCCTACCTCATTTTATGGGGGATTGTCCTACCTCATTTTACCTAATGATAAGTTAATTATTAACAAATTTTATACATTTATATTTATTTCTTAAGAAAATAATCAAGTTAAACAAATAATTCAAGTATGCCAGTAATGATGATTAAACTATATACCTGTACACACATGCACACACACACACACACACACACACACACACACACAAATAGGATTTCAAGCATTCTTTTTGTCAAAACTTTTATTTTATGCCCCCTTATTCGAAAATATTAAAAAATTTGAATAAAATAAATATCTGGTGGTTTAGTTGTTTGGTTTTATGGCTTGTCAACCCTTCATAGAGAGTCTTTCTAGAAAGTAATGAAAAAGATTTTCTTTTATTTTTTAAGTCAGCAACTTTGATTGCAATTCAGCTGATCAATATTAACTCATCCCCATTCTCACTTTTGTTGAATTTTTTTCTGTTCATCAAGTGACCAGTCAAGAAGAATGTGATTCATCTTACACAGTCTCTCAACCATCCAAAAATGCCTTGTGCAACAAAAGAACCTGTCAGTAGGATTGGACTTGATTTCCTTAAGCCTTTATTAATTTGTTCTTGTTGAATTATCCAGATGTTCGGCACAAAATTTACCTTAGTTCTACTTTCATGATTTATATATTTACAATAATCCAATATTATTTCTCTAAATGTGAGAGGCAAGTATGAACTGAATCTTTTCAAACACATTCAAGATTCAATTCAGATCAGCAGAATTGTGATTAGGGTTACCAATCTTAAAAAGGAAAAAATATCAGTCATTATTTTTTAGACCAAACATATAAATTAGATTACATAAGTTAAAAAAATCTAATAATATTAATTTCACAGTTTAGTTCAAATATATATCTGAAAACTATGATTCAATTATATAGTTAATATTGTATGCATTAAAAGTATTTTTGTTTCTTAATCTTTATTGCAAGGCTTATTTCATTTAGACATCTAAAGATTATCAATGACTCTGCTATATTATTAATATAAACATTAGAATTATGGAAATAGTAAATCAATCAAGTTTCGTTGTCATGGTAATGAAGTAAAAGTGGCCAGTCTAGTATCTATATAACGTGAGGTTTAGTCACATGATACAGTGTTATTGCATGAGATATATACGAAAGAATAATATGGTAAGGTGTTAGAACACATAACATTCAAACCAGAGAATATTTTTCCACTCCGGCAATCTAAAAAATTGGTAAATGAATTATGGGGTTAAACAGAGTCAAGGGGTTGATAACATAAGAAAAAATTGTTGATATGTCTACGTTTGGATACTAATTCGCTTATTTTATTTAGCAAATTGTTCTCAGCATGTTCCAGGAAGCATAATTTTTCTTCTAGAAACAATCCACCGTTATAGTTATGGTAATGATATTAAAGGGTTTAGCCCTTACAAAAATCAACGAATATATATGTTACCACGCCGATAGAAAAGCCCAGTGGAGTAAGACCTCTTCAACAAGTGTCCTGGATATAACACTAAACCATCTGATAGTGAAGTTCCAGTCAGGAACTTTTGGGAATGTGGAGTATCCTTTCATTGCTATTAACCACAAGACCCGGAGTGGTTATTCCTGTCAGGGTTCCATCTAAGGGTCAGATAGAACTATCTAATCTTTCACTTCACTTTATTCAAACCAACTAACTGTAAGCGAACAAATGAATAAGGTTGAAAAAAAAATATTAGGAATACGTGAAAATATTTAGTGTTCTGGGTATGACATTAAACTGCATCTGATGGTGATGAGGCTCAAGTCATGGAGTTTGGGAAATGTACGGAAGTACAACTTCATTACCATTTCTTTTAGATCGACTCTAATTTGGAGGGGGTAGTACCTATTAGAGTTTCATCTATGGGCAAAACAGAATTGTTTTGCTTAGAATTATTATCGAAATTAAATAGAAGTTTTAGAGTTGTTACAAGACGAGATCTTGCCTTGATTTGAAAAAACAAAAAGAAAGAAAAGAAGAAAAGAAAAAAAAAACGGAAGTAACACTTCGAGTTCCCAACCCAAAATGAAAAGTTAGTTGCTCACGCATGGGCTCCGCGCTGAACTTCCGTTTGCGATAAATTAACAAAAAAAAAAAATACATTAATAAATATCCAATCGGAACGCTTCCCGCGGGGCACAAAAATTGCCGTTCTGAGCCTACAGAAAACGTATAAATAGACGGACCAAATAATCATCAAGCAGTTGCGTTCCTCCACGTCAGACTTGTTATTTCACGTTTGCTTGTTTTGAAGACCAGTCTATATTGTTATTACCTTTGTCACGTGAATTGTTAAATTGGTTATCTCGGTAAGACTTTGTTTTTTTCTGTTTGAATTTTTTATTTTTTTATTTTTTATTTTTCATTTTTTTAAAAGTCTTACCGAGAATTCGTTATTTGTGACGCTTGTTTAAATCACTTGTTTTTGTTATCCGACTTGTGTTTGTGTCGTCGGAATTTATTATTTTTGTGTCTTTTTTGTCGTTTCTTATTTTTTTCAGGGGTTCTACGTGTTTTTTTGTGGCCTTCTTTTTCACTGTTTTTGTGTCTAATTAATTTTTTTGCGTCTTTTTTAACAGTAGAACCCCCCTCCATACTTGCAACAGGTGGAGGTTTTAGTTCCTTTACCCTCCTTGGCTGCTAATTCTACCTCAGCCATGGAGGGTGAAACGGCAACCCCTACAAAGACTACAAGCCTTATAGGATCAAATTGGCCTTCGCTGCCGATCCCCGACGATCCCCAAGTCTCCGAAGACAGTCCGATTCAGCCGGCCCAACAAAGCCCCACAGCCTGGAAGGGCCAGCAGAGAGGACCAAATGAATATGAAAAGGACCGGGTGGGCAGATTTGCCAAGTATTTCAAAGGCAACGAAATACTGCCCATCCCGGAAATCGCCGAGAAAATCGCGCCCAGAGTCCTCTCGCTGGTCGTTTCCGACCTCAAAACAAAAAGGCTAGTGGGGCTAACAAAGGATGTCTTTGAGGAGCTGCTGAGGAAGGCGGGCATCCCGTGCCAATACTTTTGCCGTAAAAGTTTCGCGACATGGGATGTCCTCCTTCCTACAGAGAAACAAGCGGCAAAAACGGCTGAATCGGACATCATAACAAAACACTTCAGGCTACAGCCGGAGTATAAAGGCACCCGTAGGCTTCGAGTCACGGTATGTAATGTCCCGGCCATCATCACTGGGGAGGTGCTCGCGGCATATCTTAGTGCCTTTGGCCACGTTGAGGAAGTTAACCTCCTCAGATCCCCGGCCGGGACAGCCTACGGGGATTATGCCTTCCGGCTGTGCCTGTCAAGGGATGGCTTTAAAGCCATCCCCGAAACTCTGATATGCGGGGATCGGCAGATGATGGTGATGGTGGAAGGGAGACGCCCCAGGTGCTGGGGGTGCAAACAAATCGGGCACATCGCTAAGTTTTGCCCCCAGCGACCTGATAACAAGGCGTCAACAACAACAACAACAACAAAAGACGTAGCGGCCACCACCATCACCATCAACAAAGAAGCGGAGGCCAAGGGCCCGGGTCAGGTCCAGCCCAAAAACAATCAGGAGGGCTGGACTGAAGTGACCAAAAAGAGGAGGGGATCCCCTAAACAAGGGGAAAAAAGTCAAACTTCATCCCCTCCTCAAAAACAAACCAGGGCCCCAGCAGCAGCAGCAGCAGTAGCAAAAACAACACCGGAACCATCGGCAGTAGTAGCAGCAAAATCTCCGACAGCAGCAAGAACAACAACAACAACAACAACAGAACCACCGGCAGCAGCAGCAGCAGCAAAAACACCAACAAAACCACGGGCAACAGCAGCAGCAATCACAACAACATCAACAGAATCACCGGCAGCACCAGCAACAATGACACCAAAGAAACCAGCAACAACAACAGCACCATCACCAAAAAAAACTAAAAAGAAAAATAAACAAATCATCGAAGATATGGAAACATCGACCAATCTGAAGAGGAGAAGGGACAGTGGGGAAGGGGCAGCAAAAAAAATGTGCCCCGAAAAAAACCAACCTGAGGCAGGCCCCTCCTCTCAAATACCTCTCCCATCTCCACCAGTACCTTCACCGCCACCTACACTACCTCCACCACAGTTTCCACCTCCAAAAATCACTTTACAGCCTCCTCCCCAACAAATGGACTCTCTTTCACCCCAACATGAACTCTTTAAAAAATATCACCGCCCCTACAAAATCCCACTCCCCAGATCTCAGTCTGCTGAAAGGGCACAACCCTCGGGCCTAGCCCGAACCCCATCCCTTCCCTCACTCAGCCCAGCAGACTTTTCATCTCAGGAACTCTTCCCAGCAATCATTTCCCCAAAAAGAAAAACTGACCCCCCAAAGAAAACAAACCACAATGAACTATCCATCGGACAGATACAGCGGGCAGCGGCTTTGTGCTCTGCGGAGCTGGAGGCAGTTGGGGACTTCCAGCTCCGGAAGGCACTAAAGCCGTTGCTCAGCTTGGAAAAAATTAAAAACCTCAGTGTATCAAATCCAGTGAATTTCAGGAGTGCAGCCATGGTGACCACTTTTGTCCGGTCAGCTGGCGACCGTACCAAGGGCGTATGGAAGTTCTTGAGTACGGTCTGTCAGACTGATACGGGCATAAAGCTGGCGGAGTTGGAGCACTCCTCCCTCAAAAAATGTTTAACTTACTGTTCAGGGAGGGTCCCCATTTTGGTTCACCCGTCTCTTTACAGGGCCCTAAAGCTGAAGTTCCCCATAGATGTCGGCGGAATCACCAGGGACAACCGAGTGACGACTGAACTCGGTACCGGTTCCCTGCGTCAGGCTGTCGGCATTCTCACGCCCAAGGATTTCCGGCCCGTAGTCGACGATGAGTAAAGTAAGTCGGATTGATGGCTTTAAACGTTGCCAGTTTGAATGTGAGGGGACTGAGGGATTCAAGCAAGTGTGCGCGCCTGCTTGGTGAACTCAAGAACCTCTGCGTAGATGTTGCTGCAGTGCAGGAGACCCACTTCACTTGCGACGCTGACTGTCGGGTGCTGAAGAACGACTTTAACGTTTTCTCAGCATACGGCAGCCACGTCAGCGCTGGGGTCTCCTTGCTAGTTGGACGCAGCCTTGATGCTGATGTTGACGTTGTTTTTGCAGGTGACGGGGGCCGGCTGGTTGTGGCCGATGTTGCCGTGAAAAGTTTCAAGTTTCGTCTGGTTGCGGTTTATGCGTCCAATATCGCTGCGGAGAGGGTTTCCTTTTTTCGTCGGTTGGCGCCGTTCCTGGACGATACGAAGCGGCTAGTCTTAATGGGAGATTGGAATGCGATCCTTGATCCCAAGATAGATAAGGTCGGTTGGGGAGCTAGTCGTGCGGGAAGGTGTGAGAGCAGCCTTGTCGGCTTCGTGACTCGTCACGGTCTCGTCGACAGGTTTCGTCTCGATCACCCAGGGCGGGAGATGTGGACGTGGCTAGATAGTTCGCCCTCTGCCAAAGTAGGTTCCTACTTGGACAGAGTGTTAGTGAGACGAGCTGACATTGACTTTGTTAGTTGTCCCACGTTCCACTTGATAGCGTGGACTGACCATAAACTTGTTAGAGTCAGTCTACGGTTAGTAAATAGGCCTAGTCTGGCCGGTTACTGGAAGTTCAATACCTCCTTACTGGAGATACGGGACTTCCGGGACCGGCTGGAATCCCTAATTCAGCGGGCGTTAGTGGGGGCGGTTACCGGGAATAGGTGGTGGGCTTCTCTCAAATATAGGATTAGAGACTTCGCCACCAAATACGGTCAACAGCTCAAACTAGATAAGGCCAAGGAGGCGAAGGCTATAGACGATAGACTTTCCCGGGCGGTGGCTGGGGGGGACTCCCTAGGTGTAGAACTAGCTAGGAGGGACCTTGAGCGTGAGAATAGCGAGCGCTACAAGGGATACGTAGTTAGATCTAGGTTAAATAGAGTTCTCTACGAAGCTGTGAAATCGAACGCGACTGCGCGTGAAGAAGAAGTGCGAAGGTTCCCCGATCGGTACGTCGCGTCTGTCAAGACCGCGGACGGGCGACTGCTGCATTCGAGTCGTGAGATACGTGATGCCTTTCGGGCGCACTTTCGGGATCGCTTTGCCCGCTGTACTGATCTCCCGATCCGGGAGTTTCGTAGCTATCTTGCCGACTTTCCCCGCCTCCGGGTGGCTAAAGCGGCTGGCTGCGAGGGTGTGGTTACTGAATGCGAAGTCCGTGATGCGTTGAAGCAGGTCGGCCTGAACAAGTCGCCGGGACTAGATGGTTTGCCCTACGAAGTGTACTTGAGGATGTCGCACATGTTTGTGCCTATTCTGACGGATATGTTCAACCATTGGTTCGCCCAGGGAGCCATCCCTGGTAGCGTTACCAAGGGCGTGATCACATTGCTGAAGAAAGGTGGCAGGCATGTTTGGGAGGGTTTAGATGACTACAGGCCCATAACTCTGCTTAACACAGAGTTAAAGATTTTGGCCCGGGTCTTGGCGAATCGTTTACAGCGTGTCATCAGTGATCTGATCGGACCTGAACAGACCTTTGCTGTGAAGGGAAGATCGATCCAGGACAATCTGCACTTGATTCGCGGGGTCCTAGAGGGGATAGAAGACGACACAGAAGCCGCGCTGATCAGTTTAGATCAGTCCAAGGCCTTCGATAGGGTTGACCATCGGTTCTTGGCGTCTGTTTTGGAGACTGCCGGATTCAAACCGGAGTTCCGCAGATGGATTAGCATGATGTACCACAACCCTCAGGCAGTGGTGCAGGTGAACGGAAGGCGTTCGAGGGTATTCGCGATCGAGCGTTCGGTGCGGCAGGGCTGCCCGTTGTCTCCTCTACTCTATGTCCTCACGTTGGAGCCCCTCCTGCGCAGGCTTAGGGATGAGGGGACAAGTCCGTCCCTGCGCGGTATACCTTTTGTTGGCAGCTTTGCGGCAAGGGTTTCCGCGTTCGCTGATGACATCACAGTCTTTGTATCCCGCCGTCTGGATATAAAGGCTGTGAAAGAGGCGGTTGTCGAGTACGAGCGGATCGCAGGAGCCAAGGTCAATTTTGACAAAAGCGAAGGTTTGCGGCTTGGTGCTTGGAGGGGTAGCAATACTCTTCCGGGGCCTTTCCGCTGGAGTGACGGACCCATCCGCATCCTCGGGGTGTGGTTCGGGCCCGGCCTCCAACTGGAGCGAAATTGGTCGGAAGTACAAACCAAGGTGAATGCTCAGGTGGGAATCTGGCTTTCAAGGAGGTTGTCCTTAAAGGGCAGGGCGGAGGCGTGCGCCACGTACGTCTTCCCTCTGATCCTTTACCGATTGGCTGTACTTCCTCTGCCTAAGGCACGTCGGTTGGCACTGCAACAATCCCTCTCCAGATTACTCTGGGGAGGTGCAAGGCCGATGGTCCGTAGGCAGGTCTGTATCCAACGTACACGCAACGGGGGTCTGGGTATGCCTGATCTGGAGAGCCACTGGCTTGCTGAAAGACTTGCATACCTCGGCCGGTCCTTGACAGGGGACTCAGTGTGGAGACGAAAGGCGAGTCGGACTTTTCCTCGCCTCAAGTCAGACCCAAAGGCTGAAGGTCGACGTAGGCCTTTGGGCGAAGCACTGTTTTTTAGCGAGTGCCGAAAGGCCCTTCGTAACCTTCTTGGGTCCAGTGACCTTTCATGGCCTCGGAAAGAGCTATATCGGGAGTTAGTGGTGGGTTCCGCTTCTGATCCTCTTAGCGAGCGGCGAGGCTGGACGGCGGAGGAGATCCGCTCTCACTGGAATTGGGCGCCAGGATCGAGCTTCTTGAACAACTCCGAGTTCTCGCTCACCTGGCGACTTGTACGGAATGCGTTACCCCTTCTCGGCTTGAACTACAAAGCGGGCCTAGCAGACATGCCTGATTGTCCTCGCTGCGCCAGTGGATTGGAAGAAACGGCTGAGCACGCCTTCTACTACTGCGAGCGAGTTCGCCCGTTTTGGGATCACGTCGGGGAGTGGACGGCTCGCATCGAACCCAAGCAGCTCGTGCTGCTCGACGTTGGTTACGTCGTGGACAACGTTCTTCCTCCGTTTCAGGGTGAGAAGCGTGTGGTGTTTCTCGCGATCCTGGCTGTAGCTCGAATGGTGATTTGGAACACGCGAAAGAAGGGATTGTATGACGATGCAAACTTTTCTCATCGCGATCTGGTTTTGTATTTTCGGCACCAGCTGAGGGTCAAAATCAGATGCGATAGAAAATGCTTGGATCGCATAACATTCAACAGAAGGTGGGTGAATGCAGCGAGCCTGGTCGTACGAAAGGGGGCAACGTTGGAGTCATCCTTCCCTCCTCTGCCCGCTCATGGCGTCTACGGTACGGGTCCTTCGGGACCCCACCCCCGGTAAGTAGGCAAAGCTTTTTCCCTTGTAACCTAGTTAGCAGTATGTTGTCAGTCATTGTCCCCGTCATCTAGTCTTTAGTATTCAAGATCTTCCCCACCCCCATTATTTTTCGACCTCAACCTATATCCCAGTCCGCTTTTATTGAAGATCTTGAACATTCATATGTAAAAAAATCATATTACCGTCTTGTATCGACCCACACCGTGTCCGACCCTTTATTTTCCTTTTTTTCCCCCCTATAGATTAGGATCCCAGTCCCACCTAGGGCAGGTCCGACTTGTTTCCGGTTCTTTCGCCCCGGAAAACAGTCGGCCTCCAATTTTATAGACGGGGGGATGGGAGGGCAACCAAACGGGGGATTTTTCCTTGTTTTTTTGTTGTTGTATATATTTCGGGGTTTTTTCTCCCATCTCCATCATATGAATCCATTTGTAAAAAATCATAATTTGTAAATAAAATCATACATCACTTCCGGGGTTTTAAGTAGGACTTTCTCCATAGAGCAAATGTGGTATTTTGGTGGTAGCAGCGCGCAAGGCGACGGATGAATGACTATATATTGTATTGTTGAATGGGTCGGCGAATGTGGCTAGCTAGGTTTCCTTAGTAAAAACATAGATAAAGCAAGACCACACCCTTCCCCTTCCCCCCAAAACATAAGGCCTAGTGCCTTCCTGTAAAGTCTCTACAGGAAATAAACAGTTGCGTTCCTCCACGTCAGACTTGTTATTTCACGTTTGCTTGTTTTGAAGACCAGTCTATATTGTTATTACCTTTGTTACGTGAATTGTTAAATTGGTTATCTCGGTAAGACTTTGTTTTTTCTGATTGAATTTTTTATTTTTTATTTTTTATTTTTTATTTTTTTTTTTAGTCTTACCGAGAATTCTTTATTTGTGACGCTTGTTTAAATCACTTGTTTTTGTTATCCGACTTGTGTTTGTGTCGTCGGAATTTATTATTTTTGTGTCTTTTTTGTCGTTTCTTATTTTTTCAGGGGTTCTACGTGTTTTTTTTTGTGGCCTTCTTTTTCACTGTTTTTGTGTCTAATTAATTTTTTTGCGTCTTTTTTAACAGTAGAATCCCCCTCCATACTTGCAACAGGTGGAGGTTTTAGTTCCTTTACCCTCCTTGGCTGCTAATTCTACCTCAGCCATGGAGGGTGAAACGGCAACCCCTACAAAGACTACAAGCCTTATAGGATCAAATTGGCCTTCGCTGCCGATCCCCGACGATCCCCAAGTCTCCGAAGACAGTCCGATTCAGCCGGCCCAACAAAGCCCCACAGCCTGGAAGGGCCAGCAGAGAGGACCAAATGAATATGAAAAGGACCGGGTGGGCAGATTTGCCAAGTATTTCAAAGGCAACGAAATACTGCCCATCCCGGAAATCGCCGAGAAAATCGCGCCCAGAGTCCTCTCGCTGGTCGTTTCCGACCTCAAAACAAAAAGGCTAGTGGGGCTAACAAAGGATGTCTTTGAGGAGCTGCTGAGGAAGGCGGGCATCCCGTGCCAATACTTTTGCCGTAAAAGTTTCGCGACATGGGATGTCCTCCTTCCTACAGAGAAACAAGCGGCAAAAACGGCTGAATCGGACATCATAACAAAACACTTCAGGCTACAGCCGGAGTATAAAGGCACCCGTAGGCTTCGAGTCACGGTATGTAATGTCCCGGCCATCATCACTGGGGAGGTCCTCGCGGCATATCTTAGTGCCTTTGGCCACGTTGAGGAAGTTAACCTCCTCAGATCCCCGGCCGGGACAGCCTACGGGGATTATGCCTTCCGGCTGTGCCTGTCAAGGGATGGCTTTAAAGCCATCCCCGAAACTCTGATATGCGGGGATCGGCAGATGATGGTGATGGTGGAAGGGAGACGCCCCAGGTGCTGGGGGTGCAAACAAATCGGGCACATCGCTAAGTTTTGCCCCCAGCGACCTGATAACAAGGCGTCAACAACAACAACAACAACAAAAGACGTAGCGGCCACCACCATCACCATCAACAAAGAAGCGGAGGCCAAGGGCCCGGGTCAGGTCCAGCCCAAAAACAATCAGGAGGGCTGGACTGAAGTGACCAAAAAGAGGAGGGGATCCCCTAAACAAGGGGAAAAAAGTCAAACTTCATCCCCTCCTCAAAAACAAACCAGGGCCCCAGCAGCAGCAGCAGCAGTAGCAAAAACAACACCGGAACCATCGGCAGTAGTAGCAGCAAAATCTCCGACAGCAGCAAGAACAACAACAACAACAACAACAGAACCACCGGCAGCAGCAGCAGCAGCAAAAACACCAACAAAACCACGGGCAACAGCAGCAGCAATCACAACAACATCAACAGAATCACCGGCAGCACCAGCAACAATGACACCAAAGAAACCAGCAACAACAACAGCACCATCACCAAAAAAAACTAAAAAGAAAAATAAACAAATCATCGAAGATATGGAAACATCGACCAATCTGAAGAGGAGAAGGGACAGTGGGGAAGGGGCAGCAAAAAAAATGTGCCCCGAAAAAAACCAACCTGAGGCAGGCCCCTCCTCTCAAATACCTCTCCCATCTCCACCAGTACCTTCACCGCCACCTACACTACCTCCACCACAGTTTCCACCTCCAAAAATCACTTTACAGCCTCCTCCCCAACAAATGGACTCTCTTTCACCCCAACATGAACTCTTTAAAAAATATCACCGCCCCTACAAAATCCCACTCCCCAGATCTCAGTCTGCTGAAAGGGCACAACCCTCGGGCCTAGCCCGAACCCCATCCCTTCCCTCACTCAGCCCAGCAGACTTTTCATCTCAGGAACTCTTCCCAGCAATCATTTCCCCAAAAAGAAAAACTGACCCCCCAAAGAAAACAAACCACAATGAACTATCCATCGGACAGATACAGCGGGCAGCGGCTTTGTGCTCTGCGGAGCTGGAGGCAGTTGGGGACTTCCAGCTCCGGAAGGCACTAAAGCCGTTGCTCAGCTTGGAAAAAATTAAAAACCTCAGTGTATCAAATCCAGTGAATTTCAGGAGTGCAGCCATGGTGACCACTTTTGTCCGGTCAGCTGGCGACCGTACCAAGGGCGTATGGAAGTTCTTGAGTACGGTCTGTCAGACTGATACGGGCATAAAGCTGGCGGAGTTGGAGCACTCCTCCCTCAAAAAATGTTTAACTTACTGTTCAGGGAGGGTCCCCATTTTGGTTCACCCGTCTCTTTACAGGGCCCTAAAGCTGAAGTTCCCCATAGATGTCGGCGGAATCACCAGGGACAACCGAGTGACGACTGAACTCGGTACCGGTTCCCTGCGTCAGGCTGTCGGCATTCTCACGCCCAAGGATTTCCGGCCCGTAGTCGACGATGAGTAAGGTAAGTCGGATTGATGGCTTTAAACGTTGCCAGTTTGAATGTGAGGGGACTGAGGGATTCAAGCAAGTGTGCGCGCCTGCTTGGTGAACTCAAGAACCTCTGCGTAGATGTTGCTGCAGTGCAGGAGACCCACTTCACTTGCGACGCTGACTGTCGGGTGCTGAAGAACGACTTTAACGTTTTCTCAGCATACGGCAGCCACGTCAGCGCTGGGGTCTCCTTGCTAGTTGGACGCAGCCTTGATGCTGATGTTGACGTTGTTTTTGCAGGTGACGGGGGCCGGCTGGTTGTGGCCGATGTTGCCGTGAAAAGTTTCAAGTTTCGTCTGGTTGCGGTTTATGCGTCCAATATCGCTGCGGAGAGGGTTTCCTTTTTTCGTCGGTTGGCGCCGTTCCTGGACGATACGAAGCGGCTAGTCTTAATGGGAGATTGGAATGCGATCCTTGATCCCAAGATAGATAAGGTCGGTTGGGGAGCTAGTCGTGCGGGAAGGTGTGAGAGCAGCCTTGTCGGCTTCGTGACTCGTCACGGTCTCGTCGACAGGTTTCGTCTCGATCACCCAGGGCGGGAGATGTGGACGTGGCTAGATAGTTCGCCCTCTGCCAAAGTAGGTTCCTACTTGGACAGAGTGTTAGTGAGACGAGCTGACATTGACTTTGTTAGTTGTCCCACGTTCCACTTGATAGCGTGGACTGACCATAAACTTGTTAGAGTCAGTCTACGGTTAGTAAATAGGCCTAGTCTGGCCGGTTACTGGAAGTTCAATACCTCCTTACTGGAGATACGGGACTTCCGGGACCGGCTGGAATCCCTAATTCAGCGGGCGTTAGTGGGGGCGGTTACCGGGAATAGGTGGTGGGCTTCTCTCAAATATAGGATTAGAGACTTCGCCACCAAATACGGTCAACAGCTCAAACTAGATAAGGCCAAGGAGGCGAAGGCTATAGACGATAGACTTTCCCGGGCGGTGGCTGGGGGGGACTCCCTAGGTGTAGAACTAGCTAGGAGGGACCTTGAGCGTGAGAATAGCGAGCGCTACAAGGGATACGTAGTTAGATCTAGGTTAAATAGAGTTCTCTACGAAGCTGTGAAATCGAACGCGACTGCGCGTGAAGAAGAAGTGCGAAGGTTCCCCGATCGGTACGTCGCGTCTGTCAAGACCGCGGACGGGCGACTGCTGCATTCGAGTCGTGAGATACGTGATGCCTTTCGGGCGCACTTTCGGGATCGCTTTGCCCGCTGTACTGATCTCCCGATCCGGGAGTTTCGTAGCTATCTTGCCGACTTTCCCCGCCTCCGGGTGGCTAAAGCGGCTGGCTGCGAGGGTGTGGTTACTGAATGCGAAGTCCGTGATGCGTTGAAGCAGGTCGGCCTGAACAAGTCGCCGGGACTAGATGGTTTGCCCTACGAAGTGTACTTGAGGATGTCGCACATGTTTGTGCCTATTCTGACGGATGTGTTCAACCATTGGTTCGCCCAGGGAGCCATCCCTGGTAGCGTTACCAAGGGCGTGATCACATTGCTGAAGAAAGGTGGCAGGCATGTTTGGGAGGGTTTAGATGACTACAGGCCCATAACTCTGCTTAACACAGAGTTAAAGATTTTGGCCCGGGTCTTGGCGAATCGTTTACAGCGTGTCATCAGTGATCTGATCGGACCTGAACAGACCTTTGCTGTGAAGGGAAGATCGATCCAGGACAATCTGCACTTGATTCGCGGGGTCCTAGAGGGGATAGAAGACGACACAGAAGCCGCGCTGATCAGTTTAGATCAGTCCAAGGCCTTCGATAGGGTTGACCATCGGTTCTTGGCGTCTGTTTTGGAGACTGCCGGATTCAAACCGGAGTTCCGCAGATGGATTAGCATGATGTACCACAACCCTCAGGCAGTGGTGCAGGTGAACGGAAGGCGTTCGAGGGTATTCGCGATCGAGCGTTCGGTGCGACAGGGCTGCCCGTTGTCTCCTCTACTCTATGTCCTCACGTTGGAGCCCCTCCTGCGCAGGCTTAGGGATGAGGGGACAAGTCCGTCCCTGCGCGGTATACCTTTTGTTGGCAGCTTTGCGGCAAGGGTTTCCGCGTTCGCTGATGACATCACAGTCTTTGTATCCCGCCGTCTGGATATAAAGGCTGTGAAAGAGGCGGTTGTCGAGTACGAGCGGATCGCAGGAGCCAAGGTCAATTTTGACAAAAGCGAAGGTTTGCGGCTTGGTGCTTGGAGGGGTAGCAATACTCTTCCGGGGCCTTTCCGCTGGAGTGACGGACCCATCCGCATCCTCGGGGTGTGGTTCGGGCCCGGCCTCCAACTGGAGCGAAATTGGTCGGAAGTACAAACCAAGGTGAATGCTCAGGTGGGAATCTGGCTTTCAAGGAGGTTGTCCTTAAAGGGCAGGGCGGAGGCGTGCGCCACGTACGTCTTCCCTCTGATCCTTTACCGATTGGCTGTACTTCCTCTGCCTAAGGCACGTCGGTTGGCACTGCAACAATCCCTCTCCAGATTACTCTGGGGAGGTGCAAGGCCGATGGTCCGTAGGCAGGTCTGTATCCAACGTACACGCAACGGGGGTCTGGGTATGCCTGATCTGGAGAGCCACTGGCTTGCTGAAAGACTTGCATACCTCGGCCGGTCCTTGACAGGGGACTCAGTGTGGAGACGAAAGGCGAGTCGGACTTTTCCTCGCCTCAAGTCAGACCCAAAGGCTGAAGGTCGACGTAGGCCTTTGGGCGAAGCACTGTTTTTTAGCGAGTGCCGAAAGGCCCTTCGTAACCTTCTTGGGTCCAGTGACCTTTCATGGCCTCGGAAAGAGCTATATCGGGAGTTAGTGGTGGGTTCCGCTTCTGATCCTCTTAGCGAGCGGCGAGGCTGGACGGCGGAGGAGATCCGCTCTCACTGGAATTGGGCGCCAGGATCGAGCTTCTTGAACAACTCCGAGTTCTCGCTCACCTGGCGACTTGTACGGAATGCGTTACCCCTTCTCGGCTTGAACTACAAAGCGGGCCTAGCAGACATGCCTGATTGTCCTCGCTGCGCCAGTGGATTGGAAGAAACGGCTGAGCACGCCTTCTACTACTGCGAGCGAGTTCGCCCGTTTTGGGATCACGTCGGGGAGTGGACGGCTCGCATCGAACCCAAGCAGCTCGTGCTGCTCGACGTTGGTTACGTCGTGGACAACGTTCTTCCTCCGTTTCAGGGTGAGAAGCGTGTGGTGTTTCTCGCGATCCTGGCTGTAGCTCGAATGGTGATTTGGAACACGCGAAAGAAGGGATTGTATGACGATGCAAACTTTTCTCATCGCGATCTGGTTTTGTATTTTCGGCACCAGCTGAGGGTCAAAATCAGATGCGATAGAAAATGCTTGGATCGCATAACATTCAACAGAAGGTGGGTGAATGCAGCGAGCCTGGTCGTACGAAAGGGGGCAACGTTGGAGTCATCCTTCCCTCCTCTGCCCGCTCATGGCGTCTACGGTACGGGTCCTTCGGGACCCCACCCCCGGTAAGTAGGCAAAGCTTTTTCCCTTGTAACCTAGTTAGCAGTATGTTGTCAGTCATTGTCCCCGTCATCTAGTCTTTAGTATTCAAGATCTTCCCCACCCCCATTATTTTTCGACCTCAACCTATATCCCAGTCCGCTTTTATTGAAGATCTTGAACATTCATATGTAAAAAATCATATTACCGTCTTGTATCGACCCACACCGTGCCCGACCCTTTATTTTCCTTTTTTTCCCCCCCTATAGATTAGGATCCCAGTCCCGCCTAGGGCAGGTTCGACTTGTTTCCGGCTCTTTCGCACCGGAAAACAGTCGGCCTCCAATTTTATAGACGGGGGGATGGGAGGGCAACCAAACGGGGGATTTTTCCTTGTTTTTTTGTTGTTGTATATATTTCGGGGTTTTTTCTCCCATCTCCATCATATGAATCCATTTGTAAAAAATCATAATTTGTAAATAAAATCATACATCACTTCCGGGGTTTTAAGTAGGACTTTCTCCATAGAGCAAATGTGGTATTTTGGTGGTAGCAGCGCGCAAGGCGACGGATGAATGACTATATATTGTATTGTTGAATGGGTCGGCGAATGTGGCTAGCTAGGTTCCCTTAGTAAAAACATAGATAAAGCAAGACCACACCCTTCCCCTTCCCCCCAAAACATAAGGCCTAGTGCCTTCCTGTAAAGTCTCTACAGGAAATAAACAGTTGCGTTCCTCCACGTCAGACTTGTTATTTCACGTTTGCTTGTTTTGAAGACCAGTCTATATTGTTATTACCTTTGTTACGTGAATTGTTAAATTGGTTATCTCGGTAAGACTTTGTTTTTTCTGATTGAATTTTTTATTTTTTATTTTTTATTTTTTATTTTTTTTTTTAGTCTTACCGAGAATTCTTTATTTGTGACGCTTGTTTAAATCACTTGTTTTTGTTATCCGACTTGTGTTTGTGTCGTCGGAATTTATTATTTTTGTGTCTTTTTTGTCGTTTCTTATTTTTTCAGGGGTTCTACGTGTTTTTTTGTGGCCTTCTTTTTCACTGTTTTTGTGTCTAATTAATTTTTTTGCGTCTTTTTTAACAGTAGAATCCCCCTCCATACTTGCAACAGGTGGAGGTTTTAGTTCCTTTACCCTCCTTGGCTGCTAATTCTACCTCAGCCATGGAGGGTGAAACGGCAACCCCTACAAAGACTACAAGCCTTATAGGATCAAATTGGCCTTCGCTGCCGATCCCCGACGATCCCCAAGTCTCCGAAGACAGTCCGATTCAGCCGGCCCAACAAAGCCCCACAGCCTGGAAGGGCCAGCAGAGAGGACCAAATGAATATGAAAAGGACCGGGTGGGCAGATTTGCCAAGTATTTCAAAGGCAACGAAATACTGCCCATCCCGGAAATCGCCGAGAAAATCGCGCCCAGAGTCCTCTCGCTGGTCGTTTCCGACCTCAAAACAAAAAGGCTAGTGGGGCTAACAAAGGATGTCTTTGAGGAGCTGCTGAGGAAGGCGGGCATCCCGTGCCAATACTTTTGCCGTAAAAGTTTCGCGACATGGGATGTCCTCCTTCCTACAGAGAAACAAGCGGCAAAAACGGCTGAATCGGACATCATAACAAAACACTTCAGGCTACAGCCGGAGTATAAAGGCACCCGTAGGCTTCGAGTCACGGTATGTAATGTCCCGGCCATCATCACTGGGGAGGTCCTCGCGGCATATCTTAGTGCCTTTGGCCACGTTGAGGAAGTTAACCTCCTCAGATCCCCGGCCGGGACAGCCTACGGGGATTATGCCTTCCGGCTGTGCCTGTCAAGGGATGGCTTTAAAGCCATCCCCGAAACTCTGATATGCGGGGATCGGCAGATGATGGTGATGGTGGAAGGGAGACGCCCCAGGTGCTGGGGGTGCAAACAAATCGGGCACATCGCTAAGTTTTGCCCCCAGCGACCTGATAACAAGGCGTCAACAACAACAACAACAACAAAAGACGTAGCGGCCACCACCATCACCATCAACAAAGAAGCGGAGGCCAAGGGCCCGGGTCAGGTCCAGCCCAAAAACAATCAGGAGGGCTGGACTGAAGTGACCAAAAAGAGGAGGGGATCCCCTAAACAAGGGGAAAAAAGTCAAACTTCATCCCCTCCTCAAAAACAAACCAGGGCCCCAGCAGCAGCAGCAGCAGTAGCAAAAACAACACCGGAACCATCGGCAGTAGTAGCAGCAAAATCTCCGACAGCAGCAAGAACAACAACAACAACAACAACAGAACCACCGGCAGCAGCAGCAGCAGCAAAAACACCAACAAAACCACGGGCAACAGCAGCAGCAATCACAACAACATCAACAGAATCACCGGCAGCACCAGCAACAATGACACCAAAGAAACCAGCAACAACAACAGCACCATCACCAAAAAAAACTAAAAAGAAAAATAAACAAATCATCGAAGATATGGAAACATCGACCAATCTGAAGAGGAGAAGGGACAGTGGGGAAGGGGCAGCAAAAAAAATGTGCCCCGAAAAAAACCAACCTGAGGCAGGCCCCTCCTCTCAAATACCTCTCCCATCTCCACCAGTACCTTCACCGCCACCTACACTACCTCCACCACAGTTTCCACCTCCAAAAATCACTTTACAGCCTCCTCCCCAACAAATGGACTCTCTTTCACCCCAACATGAACTCTTTAAAAAATATCACCGCCCCTACAAAATCCCACTCCCCAGATCTCAGTCTGCTGAAAGGGCACAACCCTCGGGCCTAGCCCGAACCCCATCCCTTCCCTCACTCAGCCCAGCAGACTTTTCATCTCAGGAACTCTTCCCAGCAATCATTTCCCCAAAAAGAAAAACTGACCCCCCAAAGAAAACAAACCACAATGAACTATCCATCGGACAGATACAGCGGGCAGCGGCTTTGTGCTCTGCGGAGCTGGAGGCAGTTGGGGACTTCCAGCTCCGGAAGGCACTAAAGCCGTTGCTCAGCTTGGAAAAAATTAAAAACCTCAGTGTATCAAATCCAGTGAATTTCAGGAGTGCAGCCATGGTGACCACTTTTGTCCGGTCAGCTGGCGACCGTACCAAGGGCGTATGGAAGTTCTTGAGTACGGTCTGTCAGACTGATACGGGCATAAAGCTGGCGGAGTTGGAGCACTCCTCCCTCAAAAAATGTTTAACTTACTGTTCAGGGAGGGTCCCCATTTTGGTTCACCCGTCTCTTTACAGGGCCCTAAAGCTGAAGTTCCCCATAGATGTCGGCGGAATCACCAGGGACAACCGAGTGACGACTGAACTCGGTACCGGTTCCCTGCGTCAGGCTGTCGGCATTCTCACGCCCAAGGATTTCCGGCCCGTAGTCGACGATGAGTAAGGTAAGTCGGATTGATGGCTTTAAACGTTGCCAGTTTGAATGTGAGGGGACTGAGGGATTCAAGCAAGTGTGCGCGCCTGCTTGGTGAACTCAAGAACCTCTGCGTAGATGTTGCTGCAGTGCAGGAGACCCACTTCACTTGCGACGCTGACTGTCGGGTGCTGAAGAACGACTTTAACGTTTTCTCAGCATACGGCAGCCACGTCAGCGCTGGGGTCTCCTTGCTAGTTGGACGCAGCCTTGATGCTGATGTTGACGTTGTTTTTGCAGGTGACGGGGGCCGGCTGGTTGTGGCCGATGTTGCCGTGAAAAGTTTCAAGTTTCGTCTGGTTGCGGTTTATGCGTCCAATATCGCTGCGGAGAGGGTTTCCTTTTTTCGTCGGTTGGCGCCGTTCCTGGACGATACGAAGCGGCTAGTCTTAATGGGAGATTGGAATGCGATCCTTGATCCCAAGATAGATAAGGTCGGTTGGGGAGCTAGTCGTGCGGGAAGGTGTGAGAGCAGCCTTGTCGGCTTCGTGACTCGTCACGGTCTCGTCGACAGGTTTCGTCTCGATCACCCAGGGCGGGAGATGTGGACGTGGCTAGATAGTTCGCCCTCTGCCAAAGTAGGTTCCTACTTGGACAGAGTGTTAGTGAGACGAGCTGACATTGACTTTGTTAGTTGTCCCACGTTCCACTTGATAGCGTGGACTGACCATAAACTTGTTAGAGTCAGTCTACGGTTAGTAAATAGGCCTAGTCTGGCCGGTTACTGGAAGTTCAATACCTCCTTACTGGAGATACGGGACTTCCGGGACCGGCTGGAATCCCTAATTCAGCGGGCGTTAGTGGGGGCGGTTACCGGGAATAGGTGGTGGGCTTCTCTCAAATATAGGATTAGAGACTTCGCCACCAAATACGGTCAACAGCTCAAACTAGATAAGGCCAAGGAGGCGAAGGCTATAGACGATAGACTTTCCCGGGCGGTGGCTGGGGGGGACTCCCTAGGTGTAGAACTAGCTAGGAGGGACCTTGAGCGTGAGAATAGCGAGCGCTACAAGGGATACGTAGTTAGATCTAGGTTAAATAGAGTTCTCTACGAAGCTGTGAAATCGAACGCGACTGCGCGTGAAGAAGAAGTGCGAAGGTTCCCCGATCGGTACGTCGCGTCTGTCAAGACCGCGGACGGGCGACTGCTGCATTCGAGTCGTGAGATACGTGATGCCTTTCGGGCGCACTTTCGGGATCGCTTTGCCCGCTGTACTGATCTCCCGATCCGGGAGTTTCGTAGCTATCTTGCCGACTTTCCCCGCCTCCGGGTGGCTAAAGCGGCTGGCTGCGAGGGTGTGGTTACTGAATGCGAAGTCCGTGATGCGTTGAAGCAGGTCGGCCTGAACAAGTCGCCGGGACTAGATGGTTTGCCCTACGAAGTGTACTTGAGGATGTCGCACATGTTTGTGCCTATTCTGACGGATGTGTTCAACCATTGGTTCGCCCAGGGAGCCATCCCTGGTAGCGTTACCAAGGGCGTGATCACATTGCTGAAGAAAGGTGGCAGGCATGTTTGGGAGGGTTTAGATGACTACAGGCCCATAACTCTGCTTAACACAGAGTTAAAGATTTTGGCCCGGGTCTTGGCGAATCGTTTACAGCGTGTCATCAGTGATCTGATCGGACCTGAACAGACCTTTGCTGTGAAGGGAAGATCGATCCAGGACAATCTGCACTTGATTCGCGGGGTCCTAGAGGGGATAGAAGACGACACAGAAGCCGCGCTGATCAGTTTAGATCAGTCCAAGGCCTTCGATAGGGTTGACCATCGGTTCTTGGCGTCTGTTTTGGAGACTGCCGGATTCAAACCGGAGTTCCGCAGATGGATTAGCATGATGTACCACAACCCTCAGGCAGTGGTGCAGGTGAACGGAAGGCGTTCGAGGGTATTCGCGATCGAGCGTTCGGTGCGACAGGGCTGCCCGTTGTCTCCTCTACTCTATGTCCTCACGTTGGAGCCCCTCCTGCGCAGGCTTAGGGATGAGGGGACAAGTCCGTCCCTGCGCGGTATACCTTTTGTTGGCAGCTTTGCGGCAAGGGTTTCCGCGTTCGCTGATGACATCACAGTCTTTGTATCCCGCCGTCTGGATATAAAGGCTGTGAAAGAGGCGGTTGTCGAGTACGAGCGGATCGCAGGAGCCAAGGTCAATTTTGACAAAAGCGAAGGTTTGCGGCTTGGTGCTTGGAGGGGTAGCAATACTCTTCCGGGGCCTTTCCGCTGGAGTGACGGACCCATCCGCATCCTCGGGGTGTGGTTCGGGCCCGGCCTCCAACTGGAGCGAAATTGGTCGGAAGTACAAACCAAGGTGAATGCTCAGGTGGGAATCTGGCTTTCAAGGAGGTTGTCCTTAAAGGGCAGGGCGGAGGCGTGCGCCACGTACGTCTTCCCTCTGATCCTTTACCGATTGGCTGTACTTCCTCTGCCTAAGGCACGTCGGTTGGCACTGCAACAATCCCTCTCCAGATTACTCTGGGGAGGTGCAAGGCCGATGGTCCGTAGGCAGGTCTGTATCCAACGTACACGCAACGGGGGTCTGGGTATGCCTGATCTGGAGAGCCACTGGCTTGCTGAAAGACTTGCATACCTCGGCCGGTCCTTGACAGGGGACTCAGTGTGGAGACGAAAGGCGAGTCGGACTTTTCCTCGCCTCAAGTCAGACCCAAAGGCTGAAGGTCGACGTAGGCCTTTGGGCGAAGCACTGTTTTTTAGCGAGTGCCGAAAGGCCCTTCGTAACCTTCTTGGGTCCAGTGACCTTTCATGGCCTCGGAAAGAGCTATATCGGGAGTTAGTGGTGGGTTCCGCTTCTGATCCTCTTAGCGAGCGGCGAGGCTGGACGGCGGAGGAGATCCGCTCTCACTGGAATTGGGCGCCAGGATCGAGCTTCTTGAACAACTCCGAGTTCTCGCTCACCTGGCGACTTGTACGGAATGCGTTACCCCTTCTCGGCTTGAACTACAAAGCGGGCCTAGCAGACATGCCTGATTGTCCTCGCTGCGCCAGTGGATTGGAAGAAACGGCTGAGCACGCCTTCTACTACTGCGAGCGAGTTCGCCCGTTTTGGGATCACGTCGGGGAGTGGACGGCTCGCATCGAACCCAAGCAGCTCGTGCTGCTCGACGTTGGTTACGTCGTGGACAACGTTCTTCCTCCGTTTCAGGGTGAGAAGCGTGTGGTGTTTCTCGCGATCCTGGCTGTAGCTCGAATGGTGATTTGGAACACGCGAAAGAAGGGATTGTATGACGATGCAAACTTTTCTCATCGCGATCTGGTTTTGTATTTTCGGCACCAGCTGAGGGTCAAAATCAGATGCGATAGAAAATGCTTGGATCGCATAACATTCAACAGAAGGTGGGTGAATGCAGCGAGCCTGGTCGTACGAAAGGGGGCAACGTTGGAGTCATCCTTCCCTCCTCTGCCCGCTCATGGCGTCTACGGTACGGGTCCTTCGGGACCCCACCCCCGGTAAGTAGGCAAAGCTTTTTCCCTTGTAACCTAGTTAGCAGTATGTTGTCAGTCATTGTCCCCGTCATCTAGTCTCTAGTATTCAAGATCTTCCCCACCCCCATTATTTTTCGACCTCAACCTATATCCCAGTCCGCTTTTATTGAAGATCTTGAACATTCATATGTAAAAAATCATATTACCGTCTTGTATCGACCCACACCGTGCCCGACCCTTTATTTTCCTTTTTTTCCCCCCTATAGATTAGGATCCCAGTCCCGCCTAGGGCAGGTTCGACTTGTTTCCGGCTCTTTCGCACCGGAAAACAGTCGGCCTCCAATTTTATAGACGGGGGGATGGGAGGGCAACCAAACGGGGGATTTTTCCTTGTTTTTTTGTTGTTGTATATATTTCGGGGTTTTTTCTCCCATCTCCATCATATGAATCCATTTGTAAAAAATCATAATTTGTAAATAAAATCATACATCACTTCCGGGGTTTTAAGTAGGACTTTCTCCATAGAGCAAATGTGGTATTTTGGTGGTAGCAGCGCGCAAGGCGACGGATGAATGACTATATATTGTATTGTTGAATGGGTCGGCGAATGTGGCTAGCTAGGTTCCCTTAGTAAAAACATAGATAAAGCAAGACCACACCCTTCCCCTTCCCCCCAAAACATAAGGCCTAGTGCCTTCCTGTAAAGTCTCTACAGGAAATAAACAGTTGCGTTCCTCCACGTCAGACTTGTTATTTCACGTTTGCTTGTTTTGAAGACCAGTCTATATTGTTATTACCTTTGTTACGTGAATTGTTAAATTGGTTATCTCGGTAAGACTTTGTTTTTTTCTGTTTGAATTTTTTATTTTTTTATTTTTTATTTTTCATTTTTTTAAAGTCTTACCGAGAATTCGTTATTTGTGACGCTTGTTTAAATCACTTGTTTTTGTTATCCGACTTGTGTTTGTGTCGTCGGAATTTATTATTTTTGTGTCTTTTTTGTCGTTTCTTATTTTTTCAGGGGTTCTACGTGTTTTTTTGTGGCCTTCTTTTTCACTGTTTTTGTGTCTAATTAATTTTTTTGCGTCTTTTTTAACAGTAGAACCCCCCTCCATACTTGCAACAGGTGGAGGTTTTAGTTCCTTTACCCTCCTTGGCTGCTAATTCTACCTCAGCCATGGAGGGTGAAACGGCAACCCCTACAACACCAAGTTTAATTGGATCCAATTGGCCTTCGCTGCCGATCCCCGACGATGTAAATGAAGTCTCACAAGACAGTCCGATTCAGCCGGCCCAACAAAGCCCCACAGCCTGGAAAGGCCAGCAGAGAGGACCAAATGAATATGAAAAGGACCGGGTGGGCAGATTTGCCAAGTATTTCAAAGGCAACGAAATACTGCCCATCCCGGAAATCGCCGAGAAAATCGCGCCCAGAGTCCTCTCGCTGGTCGTTTCCGACCTCAAAACAAAAAGGCTAGTGGGGCTAACAAAGGATGTCTTTGAGGAGCTGCTGAGGAAGGCGGGCATCCCGTGCCAATACTTTTGCCGTAAAAGTTTCGCGACATGGGATGTCCTCCTTCCTACAGAAAAACAAGCGGCAAAAACGGCTGAATCGGACATCATAACGAAACACTTCAGGCTACAGCCGGAGTATAAAGGCACCCGTAGGCTTCGAGTCACGGTATGTAATGTCCCGGCCATCATCACTGGGGAGGTCCTCGCGGCATATCTAAGTGCCTTTGGCCACGTTGAGGAAGTTAACCTCCTCAGATCCCCGGCCGGGACAGCCTACGGGGATTATGCCTTCCGGCTGTGCCTGTCAAGGGATGGCTTTAAAGCCATCCCCGAAACTCTGATATGCGGGGATCGGCAGATGATGGTGATGGTGGAAGGGAGACGCCCCAGGTGCTGGGGGTGCAAACAAATCGGGCACATCGCTAAGTTTTGCCCCCAGCGACCTGATAACAAGGCGTCAACAACAACAACAACAACAAAAGACGTAGCGGCCACCACCATCACCATCAACAAAGAAGCGGAGGCCAAGGGCCCGGGTCAGGTCCAGCCCAAAAACAATCAGGAGGGCTGGACTGAAGTGACCAAAAAGAGGAGGGGATCCCCTAAACAAGGGGAAAAAAGTCAAACTTCATCCCCTCCTCAAAAACAAACCAGGGCCCCAGCAGCAGCAGCAGCAAAAACAACACCGGAACCATCGGCAGCAGTAGCAGCAAAATCTCCGACAGCAGCAAGAACAACAACAACAACAACAACAGAACCACCGGCAGCAGCAGCAGCAGCAAAAACACCAACAAAACCACGGGCAACAGCAGCAGCAATCACAACAACATCAACAGAATCACCGGCAGCACCAGCAACAATGACACCAAAGAAACCAGCAACAACAACAGCACCATCACCAAAAAAAACTAAAAAGAAAAATAAACAAATCATTGAAGATATGGAAACATCGACCAATCTGAAGAGGAGAAGGGACAGTGGGGAAGGGGCAGCAAAAAAAATGTGCCCCGAAAAAAACCAACCTGAGGCAGGCCCCTCCTCTCAAATACCTCTCCCATCTCCACCAGTACCTTCACCGCCACCTACACTACCTCCACCACAGTTTCCACCTCCAAAAATCACTTTACAGCCTCCTCCCCAACAAATGGACTCTCTTTCACCCCAACATGAACTCTTTAAAAAATATCACCGCCCCTACAAAATCCCACTCCCCAGATCTCAGTCTGCTGAAAGGGCACAACCCTCGGGCCTAGCCCGAACCCCATCCCTTCCCTCACTCAGCCCAGCAGACTTTTCATCTCAGGAACTCTTCCCAGCAATCATTTCCCCAAAAAGAAAAACTGACCCCCCAAAGAAAACAAACCACAATGAACTATCCATCGGACAGATACAGCGGGCAGCGGCTTTGTGCTCTGCGGAGCTGGAGGCAGTTGGGGACTTCCAGCTCCGGAAGGCACTAAAGCCGTTGCTCAGCTTGGAAAAAATTAAAAACCTCAGTGTATCAAATCCAGTGAATTTCAGGAGTGCAGCCATGGTGACCACTTTTGTCCGGTCAGCTGGCGACCGTACCAAGGGCGTATGGAAGTTCTTGAGTACGGTCTGTCAGACTGATACGGGCATAAAGCTGGCGGAGTTGGAGCACTCCTCCCTCAAAAAATGTTTAACTTACTGTTCAGGGAGGGTCCCCATTTTGGTTCACCCGTCTCTTTACAGGGCCCTAAAGCTGAAGTTCCCCATAGATGTCGGCGGAATCACCAGGGACAACCGAGTGACGACTGAACTCGGTACCGGTTCCCTGCGTCAGGCTGTCGGCATTCTCACGCCCAAGGATTTCCGGCCCGTAGTCGACGATGAGTAAGGTAAGTCGGATTGATGGCTTTAAACGTTGCCAGTTTGAATGTGAGGGGACTGAGGGATTCAAGCAAGTGTGCGCGCCTGCTTGGTGAACTCAAGAACCTCTGCGTAGATGTTGCTGCAGTGCAGGAGACCCACTTCACTTGCGACGCTGACTGTCGGGTGCTGAAGAACGACTTTAACGTTTTCTCAGCATACGGCAGCCACGTCAGCGCTGGGGTCTCCTTGCTAGTTGGACGCAGCCTTGATGCTGATGTTGACGTTGTTTTTGCAGGTGACGGGGGCCGGCTGGTTGTGGCCGATGTTGCCGTGAAAAGTTTCAAGTTTCGTCTGGTTGCGGTTTATGCGTCCAATATCGCTGCGGAGAGGGTTTCCTTTTTTCGTCGGTTGGCGCCGTTCCTGGACGATACGAAGCGGCTAGTCTTAATGGGAGATTGGAATGCGATCCTTGATCCCAAGATAGATAAGGTCGGTTGGGGAGCTAGTCGTGCGGGAAGGTGTGAGAGCAGCCTTGTCGGCTTCGTGACTCGTCACGGTCTCGTCGACAGGTTTCGTCTCGATCACCCAGGGCGGGAGATGTGGACGTGGCTAGATAGTTCGCCCTCTGCCAAAGTAGGTTCCTACTTGGACAGAGTGTTAGTGAGACGAGCTGACATTGACTTTGTTAGTTGTCCCACGTTCCACTTGATAGCGTGGACTGACCATAAACTTGTTAGAGTCAGTCTACGGTTAGTAAATAGGCCTAGTCTGGCCGGTTACTGGAAGTTCAATACCTCCTTACTGGAGATACGGGACTTCCGGGACCGGCTGGAATCCCTAATTCAGCGGGCGTTAGTGGGGGCGGTTACCGGGAATAGGTGGTGGGCTTCTCTCAAATATAGGATTAGAGACTTCGCCACCAAATACGGTCAACAGCTCAAACTAGATAAGGCCAAGGAGGCGAAGGCTATAGACGATAGACTTTCCCGGGCGGTGGCTGGGGGGGACTCCCTAGGTGTAGAACTAGCTAGGAGGGACCTTGAGCGTGAGAATAGCGAGCGCTACAAGGGATACGTAGTTAGATCTAGGTTAAATAGAGTTCTCTACGAAGCTGTGAAATCGAACGCGACTGCGCGTGAAGAAGAAGTGCGAAGGTTCCCCGATCGGTACGTCGCGTCTGTCAAGACCGCGGACGGGCGACTGCTGCATTCGAGTCGTGAGATACGTGATGCCTTTCGGGCGCACTTTCGGGATCGCTTTGCCCGCTGTACTGATCTCCCGATCCGGGAGTTTCGTAGCTATCTTGCCGACTTTCCCCGCCTCCGGGTGGCTAAAGCGGCTGGCTGCGAGGGTGTGGTTACTGAATGCGAAGTCCGTGATGCGTTGAAGCAGGTCGGCCTGAACAAGTCGCCGGGACTAGATGGTTTGCCCTACGAAGTGTACTTGAGGATGTCGCACATGTTTGTGCCTATTCTGACGGATGTGTTCAACCATTGGTTCGCCCAGGGAGCCATCCCTGGTAGCGTTACCAAGGGCGTGATCACATTGCTGAAGAAAGGTGGCAGGCATGTTTGGGAGGGTTTAGATGACTACAGGCCCATAACTCTGCTTAACACAGAGTTAAAGATTTTGGCCCGGGTCTTGGCGAATCGTTTACAGCGTGTCATCAGTGATCTGATCGGACCTGAACAGACCTTTGCTGTGAAGGGAAGATCGATCCAGGACAATCTGCACTTGATTCGCGGGGTCCTAGAGGGGATAGAAGACGACACAGAAGCCGCGCTGATCAGTTTAGATCAGTCCAAGGCCTTCGATAGGGTTGACCATCGGTTCTTGGCGTCTGTTTTGGAGACTGCCGGATTCAAACCGGAGTTCCGCAGATGGATTAGCATGATGTACCACAACCCTCAGGCAGTGGTGCAGGTGAACGGAAGGCGTTCGAGGGTATTCGCGATCGAGCGTTCGGTGCGGCAGGGCTGCCCGTTGTCTCCTCTACTCTATGTCCTCACGTTGGAGCCCCTCCTGCGCAGGCTTAGGGATGAGGGGACAAGTCCGTCCCTGCGCGGTATACCTTTTGTTGGCAGCTTTGCGGCAAGGGTTTCCGCGTTCGCTGATGACATCACAGTCTTTGTATCCCGCCGTCTGGATATAAAGGCTGTGAAAGAGGCGGTTGTCGAGTACGAGCGGATCGCAGGAGCCAAGGTCAATTTTGACAAAAGCGAAGGTTTGCGGCTTGGTGCTTGGAGGGGTAGCAATACTCTTCCGGGGCCTTTCCGCTGGAGTGACGGACCCATCCGCATCCTCGGGGTGTGGTTCGGGCCCGGCCTCCAACTGGAGCGAAATTGGTCGGAAGTACAAACCAAGGTGAATGCTCAGGTGGGAATCTGGCTTTCAAGGAGGTTGTCCTTAAAGGGCAGGGCGGAGGCGTGCGCCACGTACGTCTTCCCTCTGATCCTTTACCGATTGGCTGTACTTCCTCTGCCTAAGGCACGTCGGTTGGCACTGCAACAATCCCTCTCCAGATTACTCTGGGGAGGTGCAAGGCCGATGGTCCGTAGGCAGGTCTGTATCCAACGTACACGCAACGGGGGTCTGGGTATGCCTGATCTGGAGAGCCACTGGCTTGCTGAAAGACTTGCATACCTCGGCCGGTCCTTGACAGGGGACTCAGTGTGGAGACGAAAGGCGAGTCGGACTTTTCCTCGCCTCAAGTCAGACCCAAAGGCTGAAGGTCGACGTAGGCCTTTGGGCGAAGCACTGTTTTTTAGCGAGTGCCGAAAGGCCCTTCGTAACCTTCTTGGGTCCAGTGACCTTTCATGGCCTCGGAAAGAGCTATATCGGGAGTTAGTGGTGGGTTCCGCTTCTGATCCTCTTAGCGAGCGGCGAGGCTGGACGGCGGAGGAGATCCGCTCTCACTGGAATTGGGCGCCAGGATCGAGCTTCTTGAACAACTCCGAGTTCTCGCTCACCTGGCGACTTGTGCGGAATGCGTTACCCCTTCTCGGCTTGAACTACAAAGCGGGCCTAGCAGACATGCCTGATTGTCCTCGCTGCGCCAGTGGATTGGAAGAAACGGCTGAGCACGCCTTCTACTACTGCGAGCGAGTTCGCCCGTTTTGGGATCACGTCGGGGAGTGGACGGCTCGCATCGAACCCAAGCAGCTCGTGCTGCTCGACGTTGGTTACGTCGTGGACAACGTTCTTCCTCCGTTTCAGGGTGAGAAGCGTGTGGTGTTTCTCGCGATCCTGGCTGTAGCTCGAATGGTGATTTGGAACACGCGAAAGAAGGGATTGTATGACGATGCAAACTTTTCTCATCGCGATCTGGTTTTGTATTTTCGGCACCAGCTGAGGGTCAAAATCAGATGCGATAGAAAATGCTTGGATCGCATAACATTCAACAGAAGGTGGGTGAATGCAGCGAGCCTGGTCGTACGAAAGGGGGCAACGTTGGAGTCATCCTTCCCTCCTCTGCCCGCTCATGGCGTCTACGGTACGGGTCCTTCGGGACCCCACCCCCGGTAAGTAGGCAAAGCTTTTTCCCTTGTAACCTAGTTAGCAGTATGTTGTCAGTCATTGTCCCCGTCATCTAGTCTTTAGTATTCAAGATCTTCCCCACCCCCATTATTTTTCGACCTCAACCTATATCCCAGTCCGCTTTTATTGAAGATCTTGAACATTCATATGTAAAAAAATCATATTACCGTCTTGTATCGACCCACACCGTGTCCGACCCTTTATTTTCCTTTTTTTCCCCCCTATAGATTAGGATCCCAGTCCCACCTAGGGCAGGTCCGACTTGTTTCCGGTTCTTTCGCCCCGGAAAACAGTCGGCCTCCAATTTTATAGACGGGGGGATGGGAGGGCAACCAAACGGGGGATTTTTCCTTGTTTTTTTGTTGTTGTATATATTTCGGGGTTTTTTCTCCCATCTCCATCATATGAATCCATTTGTAAAAAATCATAATTTGTAAATAAAATCATACATCACTTCCGGGGTTTTAAGTAGGACTTTCTCCATAGAGCAAATGTGGTATTTTGGTGGTAGCAGCGCGCAAGGCGACGGATGAATGACTATATATTGTATTGTTGAATGGGTCGGCGAATGTGGCTAGCTAGGTTTCCTTAGTAAAAACATAGATAAAGCAAGACCACACCCTTCCCCTTCCCCCCAAAACATAAGGCCTAGTGCCTTCCTGTAAAGTCTCTACAGGAAATAAACAGTTGCGTTCCTCCACGTCAGACTTGTTATTTCACGTTTGCTTGTTTTGAAGACCAGTCTATATTGTTATTACCTTTGTTACGTGAATTGTTAAATTGGTTATCTCGGTAAGACTTTGTTTTTTTCTGTTTGAATTTTTTATTTTTTTATTTTTTATTTTTCATTTTTTTAAAGTCTTACCGAGAATTCGTTATTTGTGACGCTTGTTTAAATCACTTGTTTTTGTTATCCGACTTGTGTTTGTGTCGTCGGAATTTATTATTTTTGTGTCTTTTTTGTCGTTTCTTATTTTTTTCAGGGGTTCTACGTGTTTTTTTGTGGCCTTCTTTTTCACTGTTTTTGTGTCTAATTAATTTTTTTGCGTCTTTTTTAACAGTAGAACCCCCCTCCATACTTGCAACAGGTGGAGGTTTTAGTTCCTTTACCCTCCTTGGCTGCTAATTCTACCTCAGCCATGGAGGGTGAAACGGCAACCCCTACAAAGACTACAAGCCTTATAGGATCAAATTGGCCTTCGCTGCCGATCCCCGACGATCCCCAAGTCTCCGAAGACAGTCCGATTCAGCCGGCCCAACAAAGCCCCACAGCCTGGAAGGGCCAGCAGAGAGGACCAAATGAATATGAAAAGGACCGGGTGGGCAGATTTGCCAAGTATTTCAAAGGCAACGAAATACTGCCCATCCCGGAAATCGCCGAGAAAATCGCGCCCAGAGTCCTCTCGCTGGTCGTTTCCGACCTCAAAACAAAAAGGCTAGTGGGGCTAACAAAGGATGTCTTTGAGGAGCTGCTGAGGAAGGCGGGCATCCCGTGCCAATACTTTTGCCGTAAAAGTTTCGCGACATGGGATGTCCTCCTTCCTACAGAGAAACAAGCGGCAAAAACGGCTGAATCGGACATCATAACAAAACACTTCAGGCTACAGCCGGAGTATAAAGGCACCCGTAGGCTTCGAGTCACGGTATGTAATGTCCCGGCCATCATCACTGGGGAGGTCCTCGCGGCATATCTTAGTGCCTTTGGCCACGTTGAGGAAGTTAACCTCCTCAGATCCCCGGCCGGGACAGCCTACGGGGATTATGCCTTCCGGCTGTGCCTGTCAAGGGATGGCTTTAAAGCCATCCCCGAAACTCTGATATGCGGGGATCGGCAGATGATGGTGATGGTGGAAGGGAGACGCCCCAGGTGCTGGGGGTGCAAACAAATCGGGCACATCGCTAAGTTTTGCCCCCAGCGACCTGATAACAAGGCGTCAACAACAACAACAACAACAACAAAAGACGTAGCGGCCACCACCATCACCATCAACAAAGAAGCGGAGGCCAAGGGCCCGGGTCAGGTCCAGCCCAAAAACAATCAGGAGGGCTGGACTGAAGTGACCAAAAAGAGGAGGGGATCCCCTAAACAAGGGGAAAAAAGTCAAACTTCATCCCCTCCTCAAAAACAAACCAGGGCCCCAGCAGCAGCAGCAGCAAAAACAACACCGGAACCATCGGCAGCAGTAGCAGCAAAATCTCCGACAGCAGCAAGAACAACAACAACAACAACAACAGAACCACCGGCAGCAGCAGCAGCAGCAAAAACACCAACAAAACCACGGGCAACAGCAGCAGCAATCACAACAACATCAACAGAATCACCGGCAGCACCAGCAACAATGACACCAAAGAAACCAGCAACAACAACAGCACCATCACCAAAAAAAACTAAAAAGAAAAATAAACAAATCATTGAAGATATGGAAACATCGACCAATCTGAAGAGGAGAAGGGACAGTGGGGAAGGGGCAGCAAAAAAAATGTGCCCCGAAAAAAACCAACCTGAGGCAGGCCCCTCCTCTCAAATACCTCTCCCATCTCCACCAGTACCTTCACCGCCACCTACACTACCTCCACCACAGTTTCCACCTCCAAAAATCACTTTACAGCCTCCTCCCCAACAAATGGACTCTCTTTCACCCCAACATGAACTCTTTAAAAAATATCACCGCCCCTACAAAATCCCACTCCCCAGATCTCAGTCTGCTGAAAGGGCACAACCCTCGGGCCTAGCCCGAACCCCATCCCTTCCCTCACTCAGCCCAGCAGACTTTTCATCTCAGGAACTCTTCCCAGCAATCATTTCCCCAAAAAGAAAAACTGACCCCCCAAAGAAAACAAACCACAATGAACTATCCATCGGACAGATACAGCGGGCAGCGGCTTTGTGCTCTGCGGAGCTGGAGGCAGTTGGGGACTTCCAGCTCCGGAAGGCACTAAAGCCGTTGCTCAGCTTGGAAAAAATTAAAAACCTCAGTGTATCAAATCCAGTGAATTTCAGGAGTGCAGCCATGGTGACCACTTTTGTCCGGTCAGCTGGCGACCGTACCAAGGGCGTATGGAAGTTCTTGAGTACGGTCTGTCAGACTGATACGGGCATAAAGCTGGCGGAGTTGGAGCACTCCTCCCTCAAAAAATGTTTAACTTACTGTTCAGGGAGGGTCCCCATTTTGGTTCACCCGTCTCTTTACAGGGCCCTAAAGCTGAAGTTCCCCATAGATGTCGGCGGAATCACCAGGGACAACCGAGTGACGACTGAACTCGGTACCGGTTCCCTGCGTCAGGCTGTCGGCATTCTCACGCCCAAGGATTTCCGGCCCGTAGTCGACGATGAGTAAGGTAAGTCGGATTGATGGCTTTAAACGTTGCCAGTTTGAATGTGAGGGGACTGAGGGATTCAAGCAAGTGTGCGCGCCTGCTTGGTGAACTCAAGAACCTCTGCGTAGATGTTGCTGCAGTGCAGGAGACCCACTTCACTTGCGACGCTGACTGTCGGGTGCTGAAGAACGACTTTAACGTTTTCTCAGCATACGGCAGCCACGTCAGCGCTGGGGTCTCCTTGCTAGTTGGACGCAGCCTTGATGCTGATGTTGACGTTGTTTTTGCAGGTGACGGGGGCCGGCTGGTTGTGGCCGATGTTGCCGTGAAAAGTTTCAAGTTTCGTCTGGTTGCGGTTTATGCGTCCAATATCGCTGCGGAGAGGGTTTCCTTTTTTCGTCGGTTGGCGCCGTTCCTGGACGATACGAAGCGGCTAGTCTTAATGGGAGATTGGAATGCGATCCTTGATCCCAAGATAGATAAGGTCGGTTGGGGAGCTAGTCGTGCGGGAAGGTGTGAGAGCAGCCTTGTCGGCTTCGTGACTCGTCACGGTCTCGTCGACAGGTTTCGTCTCGATCACCCAGGGCGGGAGATGTGGACGTGGCTAGATAGTTCGCCCTCTGCCAAAGTAGGTTCCTACTTGGACAGAGTGTTAGTGAGACGAGCTGACATTGACTTTGTTAGTTGTCCCACGTTCCACTTGATAGCGTGGACTGACCATAAACTTGTTAGAGTCAGTCTACGGTTAGTAAATAGGCCTAGTCTGGCCGGTTACTGGAAGTTCAATACCTCCTTACTGGAGATACGGGACTTCCGGGACCGGCTGGAATCCCTAATTCAGCGGGCGTTAGTGGGGGCGGTTACCGGGAATAGGTGGTGGGCTTCTCTCAAATATAGGATTAGAGACTTCGCCACCAAATACGGTCAACAGCTCAAACTAGATAAGGCCAAGGAGGCGAAGGCTATAGACGATAGACTTTCCCGGGCGGTGGCTGGGGGGGACTCCCTAGGTGTAGAACTAGCTAGGAGGGACCTTGAGCGTGAGAATAGCGAGCGCTACAAGGGATACGTAGTTAGATCTAGGTTAAATAGAGTTCTCTACGAAGCTGTGAAATCGAACGCGACTGCGCGTGAAGAAGAAGTGCGAAGGTTCCCCGATCGGTACGTCGCGTCTGTCAAGACCGCGGACGGGCGACTGCTGCATTCGAGTCGTGAGATACGTGATGCCTTTCGGGCGCACTTTCGGGATCGCTTTGCCCGCTGTACTGATCTCCCGATCCGGGAGTTTCGTAGCTATCTTGCCGACTTTCCCCGCCTCCGGGTGGCTAAAGCGGCTGGCTGCGAGGGTGTGGTTACTGAATGCGAAGTCCGTGATGCGTTGAAGCAGGTCGGCCTGAACAAGTCGCCGGGACTAGATGGTTTGCCCTACGAAGTGTACTTGAGGATGTCGCACATGTTTGTGCCTATTCTGACGGATGTGTTCAACCATTGGTTCGCCCAGGGAGCCATCCCTGGTAGCGTTACCAAGGGCGTGATCACATTGCTGAAGAAAGGTGGCAGGCATGTTTGGGAGGGTTTAGATGACTACAGGCCCATAACTCTGCTTAACACAGAGTTAAAGATTTTGGCCCGGGTCTTGGCGAATCGTTTACAGCGTGTCATCAGTGATCTGATCGGACCTGAACAGACCTTTGCTGTGAAGGGAAGATCGATCCAGGACAATCTGCACTTGATTCGCGGGGTCCTAGAGGGGATAGAAGACGACACAGAAGCCGCGCTGATCAGTTTAGATCAGTCCAAGGCCTTCGATAGGGTTGACCATCGGTTCTTGGCGTCTGTTTTGGAGACTGCCGGATTCAAACCGGAGTTCCGCAGATGGATTAGCATGATGTACCACAACCCTCAGGCAGTGGTGCAGGTGAACGGAAGGCGTTCGAGGGTATTCGCGATCGAGCGTTCGGTGCGGCAGGGCTGCCCGTTGTCTCCTCTACTCTATGTCCTCACGTTGGAGCCCCTCCTGCGCAGGCTTAGGGATGAGGGGACAAGTCCGTCCCTGCGCGGTATACCTTTTGTTGGCAGCTTTGCGGCAAGGGTTTCCGCGTTCGCTGATGACATCACAGTCTTTGTATCCCGCCGTCTGGATATAAAGGCTGTGAAAGAGGCGGTTGTCGAGTACGAGCGGATCGCAGGAGCCAAGGTCAATTTTGACAAAAGCGAAGGTTTGCGGCTTGGTGCTTGGAGGGGTAGCAATACTCTTCCGGGGCCTTTCCGCTGGAGTGACGGACCCATCCGCATCCTCGGGGTGTGGTTCGGGCCCGGCCTCCAACTGGAGCGAAATTGGTCGGAAGTACAAACCAAGGTGAATGCTCAGGTGGGAATCTGGCTTTCAAGGAGGTTGTCCTTAAAGGGCAGGGCGGAGGCGTGCGCCACGTACGTCTTCCCTCTGATCCTTTACCGATTGGCTGTACTTCCTCTGCCTAAGGCACGTCGGTTGGCACTGCAACAATCCCTCTCCAGATTACTCTGGGGAGGTGCAAGGCCGATGGTCCGTAGGCAGGTCTGTATCCAACGTACACGCAACGGGGGTCTGGGTATGCCTGATCTGGAGAGCCACTGGCTTGCTGAAAGACTTGCATACCTCGGCCGGTCCTTGACAGGGGACTCAGTGTGGAGACGAAAGGCGAGTCGGACTTTTCCTCGCCTCAAGTCAGACCCAAAGGCTGAAGGTCGACGTAGGCCTTTGGGCGAAGCACTGTTTTTTAGCGAGTGCCGAAAGGCCCTTCGTAACCTTCTTGGGTCCAGTGACCTTTCATGGCCTCGGAAAGAGCTATATCGGGAGTTAGTGGTGGGTTCCGCTTCTGATCCTCTTAGCGAGCGGCGAGGCTGGACGGCGGAGGAGATCCGCTCTCACTGGAATTGGGCGCCAGGATCGAGCTTCTTGAACAACTCCGAGTTCTCGCTCACCTGGCGACTTGTGCGGAATGCGTTACCCCTTCTCGGCTTGAACTACAAAGCGGGCCTAGCAGACATGCCTGATTGTCCTCGCTGCGCCAGTGGATTGGAAGAAACGGCTGAGCACGCCTTCTACTACTGCGAGCGAGTTCGCCCGTTTTGGGATCACGTCGGGGAGTGGACGGCTCGCATCGAACCCAAGCAGCTCGTGCTGCTCGACGTTGGTTACGTCGTGGACAACGTTCTTCCTCCGTTTCAGGGTGAGAAGCGTGTGGTGTTTCTCGCGATCCTGGCTGTAGCTCGAATGGTGATTTGGAACACGCGAAAGAAGGGATTGTATGACGATGCAAACTTTTCTCATCGCGATCTGGTTTTGTATTTTCGGCACCAGCTGAGGGTCAAAATCAGATGCGATAGAAAATGCTTGGATCGCATAACATTCAACAGAAGGTGGGTGAATGCAGCGAGCCTGGTCGTACGAAAGGGGGCAACGTTGGAGTCATCCTTCCCTCCTCTGCCCGCTCATGGCGTCTACGGTACGGGTCCTTCGGGACCCCACCCCCGGTAAGTAGGCAAAGCTTTTTCCCTTGTAACCTAGTTAGCAGTATGTTGTCAGTCATTGTCCCCGTCATCTAGTCTTTAGTATTCAAGATCTTCCCCACCCCCATTATTTTTCGACCTCAACCTATATCCCAGTCCGCTTTTATTGAAGATCTTGAACATTCATATGTAAAAAAATCATATTACCGTCTTGTATCGACCCACACCGTGTCCGACCCTTTATTTTCCTTTTTTTCCCCCCTATAGATTAGGATCCCAGTCCCACCTAGGGCAGGTCCGACTTGTTTCCGGTTCTTTCGCCCCGGAAAACAGTCGGCCTCCAATTTTATAGACGGGGGGATGGGAGGGCAACCAAACGGGGGATTTTTCCTTGTTTTTTTGTTGTTGTATATATTTCGGGGTTTTTTCTCCCATCTCCATCATATGAATCCATTTGTAAAAAATCATAATTTGTAAATAAAATCATACATCACTTCCGGGGTTTTAAGTAGGACTTTCTCCATAGAGCAAATGTGGTATTTTGGTGGTAGCAGCGCGCAAGGCGACGGATGAATGACTATATATTGTATTGTTGAATGGGTCGGCGAATGTGGCTAGCTAGGTTTCCTTAGTAAAAACATAGATAAAGCAAGACCACACCCTTCCCCTTCCCCCCAAAACATAAGGCCTAGTGCCTTCCTGTAAAGTCTCTACAGGAAATAAACAGTTGCGTTCCTCCACGTCAGACTTGTTATTCCACGTTTGCTTGACCAGTCTATATTGTTATTACCTTTGTTACGTGAATTGTTAAATTGGTTATCTCGGTAAGACTTTGTTTTTTCTGATTGAATTTTTTATTTTTTATTTTTTATTTTTTATTTTTTTTTTAAGTCTTACCAAGAATTCTTTATTTGTGACGCTTGTTTAAATCACTTGTTTTTGTTATCCGACTTGTGTTTGTGTCGTCGGAATTTATTATTTTTGTGTCTTTTTTGTCGTTTCTTATTTTTTTCAGGGGTTCTACGTGTTTTTTTGTGGCCTTCTTTTTCACTGTTTTTGTGTCTAATTAATTTTTTTGCGTCTTTTTTTAACAGTAGAACCCCCCTCCATACTTGCAACAGGTGGAGGTTTTAGTTCCTTTACCCTCCTTGGCTGCTAATTCTATCTCAGCCATGGAGGGTGAAACGGCAACCCCTACAAAGACTACAAGCCTTATAGGATCAAATTGGCCTTCGCTGCCGATCCCCGACGATCCCCAAGTCTCCGAAGACAGTCCGATTCAGCCGGCCCAACAAAGCCCCACAGCCTGGAAAGGCCAGCAGAGAGGACCAAATGAATATGAAAAGGACCGGGTGGGCAGATTTGCCAAGTATTTCAAAGGCAACGAAATACTGCCCATCCCGGAAATCGCCGAGAAAATCGCGCCCAGAGTCCTCTCGCTGGTCGTTTCCGACCTCAAAACAAAAAGGCTAGTGGGGCTAACAAAGGATGTCTTTGAGGAGCTGCTGAGGAAGGCGGGCATCCCGTGCCAATACTTTTGCCGTAAAAGTTTCGCGACATGGGATGTCCTCCTTCCTACAGAAAAACAAGCGGCAAAAACGGCTGAATCGGACATCATAACGAAACACTTCAGGCTACAGCCGGAGTATAAAGGCACCCGTAGGCTTCGAGTCACGGTATGTAATGTCCCGGCCATCATCACTGGGGAGGTCCTCGCGGCATATCTAAGTGCCTTTGGCCACGTTGAGGAAGTTAACCTCCTCAGATCCCCGGCCGGGACAGCCTACGGGGATTATGCCTTCCGGCTGTGCCTGTCAAGGGATGGCTTTAAAGCCATCCCCGAAACTCTGATATGCGGGGATCGGCAGATGATGGTGATGGTGGAAGGGAGACGCCCCAGGTGCTGGGGGTGCAAACAAATCGGGCACATCGCTAAGTTTTGCCCCCAGCGACCTGATAACAAGGCGTCAACAACAACAACAACAACAACAAAAGACGTAGCGGCCACCACCATCACCATCAACAAAGAAGCGGAGGCCAAGGGCCCGGGTCAGGTCCAGCCCAAAAACAATCAGGAGGGCTGGACTGAAGTGACCAAAAAGAGGAGGGGATCCCCTAAACAAGGGGAAAAAAGTCAAACTTCATCCCCTCCTCAAAAACAAACCAGGGCCCCAGCAGCAGCAGCAGCAGTAGCAAAAACAACACCGGAACCATCGGCAGTAGTAGCAGCAAAATCTCCGACAGCAGCAAGAACAACAACAACAACAACAACAGAACCACCGGCAGCAGCAGCAGCAGCAAAAACACCAACAAAACCACGGGCAACAGCAGCAGCAATCACAACAACATCAACAGAATCACCGGCAGCACCAGCAACAATGACACCAAAGAAACCAGCAACAACAACAGCACCATCACCAAAAAAAACTAAAAAGAAAAATAAACAAATCATCGAAGATATGGAAACATCGACCAATCTGAAGAGGAGAAGGGACAGTGGGGAAGGGGCAGCAAAAAAAATGTGCCCCGAAAAAAACCAACCTGAGGCAGGCCCCTCCTCTCAAATACCTCTCCCATCTCCACCAGTACCTTCACCGCCACCTACACTACCTCCACCACAGTTTCCACCTCCAAAAATCACTTTACAGCCTCCTCCCCAACAAATGGACTCTCTTTCACCCCAACATGAACTCTTTAAAAAATATCACCGCCCCTACAAAATCCCACTCCCCAGATCTCAGTCTGCTGAAAGGGCACAACCCTCGGGCCTAGCCCGAACCCCATCCCTTCCCTCACTCAGCCCAGCAGACTTTTCATCTCAGGAACTCTTCCCAGCAATCATTTCCCCAAAAAGAAAAACTGACCCCCCAAAGAAAACAAACCACAATGAACTATCCATCGGACAGATACAGCGGGCAGCGGCTTTGTGCTCTGCGGAGCTGGAGGCAGTTGGGGACTTCCAGCTCCGGAAGGCACTAAAGCCGTTGCTCAGCTTGGAAAAAATTAAAAACCTCAGTGTATCAAATCCAGTGAATTTCAGGAGTGCAGCCATGGTGACCACTTTTGTCCGGTCAGCTGGCGACCGTACCAAGGGCGTATGGAAGTTCTTGAGTACGGTCTGTCAGTCTGATACGGGCATAAAGCTGGCGGAGTTGGAGCACTCCTCCCTCAAAAAATGTTTAACTTACTGTTCAGGGAGGGTCCCCATTTTGGTTCACCCGTCTCTTTACAGGGCCCTAAAGCTGAAGTTCCCCATAGATGTCGGCGGAATCACCAGGGACAACCGAGTGACGACTGAACTCGGTACCGGTTCCCTGCGTCAGGCTGTCGGCATTCTCACGCCCAAGGATTTCCGGCCCGTAGTCGACGATGAGTAAGGTAAGTCGGATTGATGGCTTTAAACGTTGCCAGTTTGAATGTGAGGGGACTGAGGGATTCAAGCAAGTGTGCGCGCCTGCTTGGTGAACTCAAGAACCTCTGCGTAGATGTTGCTGCAGTGCAGGAGACCCACTTCACTTGCGACGCTGACTGTCGGGTGCTGAAGAACGACTTTAACGTTTTCTCAGCATACGGCAGCCACGTCAGCGCTGGGGTCTCCTTGCTAGTTGGACGCAGCCTTGATGCTGATGTTGACGTTGTTTTTGCAGGTGACGGGGGCCGGCTGGTTGTGGCCGATGTTGCCGTGAAAAGTTTCAAGTTTCGTCTGGTTGCGGTTTATGCGTCCAATATCGCTGCGGAGAGGGTTTCCTTTTTTCGTCGGTTGGCGCCGTTCCTGGACGATACGAAGCGGCTAGTCTTAATGGGAGATTGGAATGCGATCCTTGATCCCAAGATAGATAAGGTCGGTTGGGGAGCTAGTCGTGCGGGAAGGTGTGAGAGCAGCCTTGTCGGCTTCGTGACTCGTCACGGTCTCGTCGACAGGTTTCGTCTCGATCACCCAGGGCGGGAGATGTGGACGTGGCTAAATAGTTCGCCCTCTGCCAAAGTAGGTTCCTACTTGGACAGAGTGTTAGTGAGACGAGCTGACATTGACTTTGTTAGTTGTCCCACGTTCCACTTGATAGCGTGGACTGACCATAAACTTGTTAGAGTCAGTCTACGGTTAGTAAATAGGCCTAGTCTGGCCGGTTACTGGAAGTTCAATACCTCCTTACTGGAGATACGGGACTTCCGGGACCGGCTGGAATCCCTAATTCAGCGGGCGTTAGTGGGGGCGGTTACCGGGAATAGGTGGTGGGCTTCTCTCAAATATAGGATTAGAGACTTCGCCACCAAATACGGTCAACAGCTCAAACTAGATAAGGCCAAGGAGGCGAAGGCTATAGACGATAGACTTTCCCGGGCGGTGGCTGGGGGGGACTCCCTAGGTGTAGAACTAGCTAGGAGGGACCTTGAGCGTGAGAATAGCGAGCGCTACAAGGGATACGTAGTTAGATCTAGGTTAAATAGAGTTCTCTACGAAGCTGTGAAATCGAACGCGACTGCGCGTGAAGAAGAAGTGCGAAGGTTCCCCGATCGGTACGTCGCGTCTGTCAAGACCGCGGACGGGCGACTGCTGCATTCGAGTCGTGAGATACGTGATGCCTTTCGGGCGCACTTTCGGGATCGCTTTGCCCGCTGTACTGATCTCCCGATCCGGGAGTTTCGTAGCTATCTTGCCGACTTTCCCCGCCTCCGGGTGGCTAAAGCGGCTGGCTGCGAGGGTGTGGTTACTGAATGCGAAGTCCGTGATGCGTTGAAGCAGGTCGGCCTGAACAAGTCGCCGGGACTAGATGGTTTGCCCTACGAAGTGTACTTGAGGATGTCGCACATGTTTGTGCCTATTCTGACGGATGTGTTCAACCATTGGTTCGCCCAGGGAGCCATCCCTGGTAGCGTTACCAAGGGCGTGATCACATTGCTGAAGAAAGGTGGCAGGCATGTTTGGGAGGGTTTAGATGACTACAGGCCCATAACTCTGCTTAACACAGAGTTAAAGATTTTGGCCCGGGTCTTGGCGAATCGTTTACAGCGTGTCATCAGTGATCTGATCGGACCTGAACAGACCTTTGCTGTGAAGGGAAGATCGATCCAGGACAATCTGCACTTGATTCGCGGGGTCCTAGAGGGGATAGAAGACGACACAGAAGCCGCGCTGATCAGTTTAGATCAGTCCAAGGCCTTCGATAGGGTTGACCATCGGTTCTTGGCGTCTGTTTTGGAGACTGCCGGATTCAAACCGGAGTTCCGCAGATGGATTAGCATGATGTACCACAACCCTCAGGCAGTGGTGCAGGTGAACGGAAGGCGTTCGAGGGTATTCGCGATCGAGCGTTCGGTGCGGCAGGGCTGCCCGTTGTCTCCTCTACTCTATGTCCTCACGTTGGAGCCCCTCCTGCGCAGGCTTAGGGATGAGGGGACAAGTCCGTCCCTGCGCGGTATACCTTTTGTTGGCAGCTTTGCGGCAAGGGTTTCCGCGTTCGCTGATGACATCACAGTCTTTGTATCCCGCCGTCTGGATATAAAGGCTGTGAAAGAGGCGGTTGTCGAGTACGAGCGGATCGCAGGAGCCAAGGTCAATTTTGACAAAAGCGAAGGTTTGCGGCTTGGTGCTTGGAGGGGTAGCAATACTCTTCCGGGGCCTTTCCGCTGGAGTGACGGACCCATCCGCATCCTCGGGGTGTGGTTCGGGCCCGGCCTCCAACTGGAGCGAAATTGGTCGGAAGTACAAACCAAGGTGAATGCTCAGGTGGGAATCTGGCTTTCAAGGAGGTTGTCCTTAAAGGGCAGGGCGGAGGCGTGCGCCACGTACGTCTTCCCTCTGATCCTTTACCGATTGGCTGTACTTCCTCTGCCTAAGGCACGTCGGTTGGCACTGCAACAATCCCTCTCCAGATTACTCTGGGGAGGTGCAAGGCCGATGGTCCGTAGGCAGGTCTGTATCCAACGTACACGCAACGGGGGTCTGGGTATGCCTGATCTGGAGAGCCACTGGCTTGCTGAAAGACTTGCATACCTCGGCCGGTCCTTGACAGGGGACTCAGTGTGGAGACGAAAGGCGAGTCGGACTTTTCCTCGCCTCAAGTCAGACCCAAAGGCTGAAGGTCGACGTAGGCCTTTGGGCGAAGCACTGTTTTTTAGCGAGTGCCGAAAGGCCCTTCGTAACCTTCTTGGGTCCAGTGACCTTTCATGGCCTCGGAAAGAGCTATATCGGGAGTTAGTGGTGGGTTCCGCTTCTGATCCTCTTAGCGAGCGGCGAGGCTGGACGGCGGAGGAGATCCGCTCTCACTGGAATTGGGCGCCAGGATCGAGCTTCTTGAACAACTCCGAGTTCTCGCTCACCTGGCGACTTGTACGGAATGCGTTACCCCTTCTCGGCTTGAACTACAAAGCGGGCCTAGCAGACATGCCTGATTGTCCTCGCTGCGCCAGTGGATTGGAAGAAACGGCTGAGCACGCCTTCTACTACTGCGAGCGAGTTCGCCCGTTTTGGGATCACGTCGGGGAGTGGACGGCTCGCATCGAACCCAAGCAGCTCGTGCTGCTCGACGTTGGTTACGTCGTGGACAACGTTCTTCCTCCGTTTCAGGGTGAGAAGCGTGTGGTGTTTCTCGCGATCCTGGCTGTAGCTCGAATGGTGATTTGGAACACGCGAAAGAAGGGATTGTATGACGATGCAAACTTTTCTCATCGCGATCTGGTTTTGTATTTTCGGCACCAGCTGAGGGTCAAAATCAGATGCGATAGAAAATGCTTGGATCGCATAACATTCAACAGAAGGTGGGTGAATGCAGCGAGCCTGGTCGTACGAAAGGGGGCAACGTTGGAGTCATCCTTCCCTCCTCTGCCCGCTCATGGCGTCTACGGTACGGGTCCTTCGGGACCCCACCCCCGGTAAGTAGGCAAAGCTTTTTCCCTTGTAACCTAGTTAGCAGTATGTTGTCAGTCATTGTCCCCGTCATCTAGTCTTTAGTATTCAAGATCTTCCCCACCCCCATTATTTTTCGACCTCAACCTATATCCCAGTCCGCTTTTATTGAAGATCTTGAACATTCATATGTAAAAAAATCATATTACCGTCTTGTATCGACCCACACCGTGTCCGACCCTTTATTTTCCTTTTTTTCCCCCCTATAGATTAGGATCCCAGTCCCACCTAGGGCAGGTCCGACTTGTTTCCGGTTCTTTCGCCCCGGAAAACAGTCGGCCTCCAATTTTATAGACGGGGGGATGGGAGGGCAACCAAACGGGGGATTTTTCCTTGTTTTTTTGTTGTTGTATATATTTCGGGGTTTTTTCTCCCATCTCCATCATATGAATCCATTTGTAAAAAATCATAATTTGTAAATAAAATCATACATCACTTCCGGGGTTTTAAGTAGGACTTTCTCCATAGAGCAAATGTGGTATTTTGGTGGTAGCAGCGCGCAAGGCGACGGATGAATGACTATATATTGTATTGTTGAATGGGTCGGCGAATGTGGCTAGCTAGGTTTCCTTAGTAAAAACATAGATAAAGCAAGACCACACCCTTCCCCTTCCCCCCAAAACATAAGGCCTAGTGCCTTCCTGTAAAGTCTCTACAGGAAATAAACAGTTGCGTTCCTACACCACAGACTTGTTCCCTCACACGACCCGTGTTAAGGATTCTTCACCCCGTCTGGCGCCTGTCATCCGATACATCAAACGCTCTCCGCAGCTACCAACGTATCCTAATTCCGAGAAAACCATCCCTTCACCACGAGACAAGTACAGTACATGAACTTTGTAGCTACCGCCACTGAATTCATTCTTTGACTGTGAATGTATTTCTCCGTTCTACTCTCTGTACTTAATCTATCTATAAAAAATTTCTATAACATCATTACTGTGTTATTGTGAGTATCTATACGTTCTTTGTTTTGCAACCATACGCATTTCTCGCCCACAACTCAGAATATAACACTGGTGTCAAGCGTGCAGCAAAACAAGTATGGAATACTCCGGCCTTTCTCGATCAGAAATCTTGGAACTTATAAGTAAGTTAGCGACCATAGTCGAGGGTGACCCGAAGGCTCCCTTTTCGATAGCTACTACACCAAGGTGTAGGGGAGGGCGCTACTCCATTCCCTGGATTGCTCCACTTTACCCTTGAACCGTACCTTATAATGCTGCGTGTTAAGCAAGGTGGTATCAAGTTCCATTTTTAAAGTCTTTGGTATGACTCGACCTGGGATTGAACCCAGGTCTCCCGGGCCATTGGCGAACACTCTAACCGCTGGGCCAATGTCCCGGTAAGCAGCGATTCTCCAAACGAAAATTGACATGGAGCCAGCAGACAACCCGCAAGCACAATTAATCATTAGTGAACTGAAAACAGACCTCCACAAACTTTTAACTGCTCTGCAAACTACCGCACACGATCGATCGCACACATTGCAACAACACACCACAAACTATGAGCTTCTATTGCGACAGCAGTCACTTCGGGACGCCACAAAATCCATCCAGACCTTCGAACCGGGCAGCGATGTAAACCGCTTCATTACCGACCTTAATAAGGCTTACACCATACACGTTAAGCCAGAATTAAGAGAATATCCTGCAATGGAGAAGGAGTTTGTCAAGCTGGCAAAGCAACTACTGAACGAAGGCATATTCCAGCAGATGGAGGACTCAAGACAGCCTACGTCCACGTTCGAGGAACTAAAGGCTTACCTTATATCCATCCACGGGAGCCAAATGACAAACTTCCAGTACCTAAGCCGAGCATGGGACCTTCAGCGACATGAGGGAGAGAAACTCACTGATTTTGCAGGCCGACTTGAAAACACAATCCGAGAGGCCACAGTCCACATCACGGCAAAATTCAAGTCGGACAGACAAAATGCTGAGATGACGGCCGAAACTGCATTTTCCCTAATGGGGGCCATGCTCATGAGTGAAAAGATCAAGGCATGGACACCTAACATCTATCCACACCTCGTCAAAACTATGGACAGACACTACTCAGCGGGTGGTATAGCCAGCGATGCGCAACGCTATCTTGATCGTGGTATCAAAACGGACATCACCACCGCCGCTGAAACCACTGCGCTGATGGCGAGCCAACCTACACACTCTGACAAACCTCGTAGCCTTGAAAGTGACAAGATACTAGCCGACGTACAGCTACAGTTGCTGGATCTGAACAAGCAACTGCGACAAACCCACAGGCGGAACCCATCCATCGTTGACTGGAAAAGTCGAACCGCCCCCACCTACAACATGAAGCACAACCGGGCACAAAGAAGCGCTGGCCAACCCAGCCAACAAGCAATGTGCAAAAATTTTTTACGAGGCCGCGCATGCTTTAAGGGCAACAGGTGCCCATCTTTTCACCCCCCTCATGCTCAAGCACACATAGCGACCACTGACACCGGTTTACCTGGAATAGATAGCGATCAGCACAACCATGAACACGCGACGCGCTTCGACGAACTGGATTTTCGGTTGGGACCGAACGAGATGTGATGAATCGTTCCCAGGTCCATGTATCCACTCAGCATCATCACACATTTAACGTTCAAAGCCAACCTGATCTCCGATCGCCCCTTGTTCAGGTCAACCTCCGCAACAACGGCATCACATTCTCCGGTGTAGGCATGCTGGATTCCGGATGCACGACTTGCATCATTCCCATTTCTCACTTACCTGAAGATGCAAGAAGACACATGTCCAAAACCAACATCCGAGTCAAAGGAATCGGAGGGAACATCTCTATTCTGGGCAAGCTCACCTGCGACATTACCTTGGGTGACGATACTTCTCCCGCTTTCTGCAACGTCGACACACTGATCACGACATCAGACATTCCCATCTTGATCGGCCAGAACATACTCGGCCACCACACACTGTTATCCTATACTATCGATAACCAGAAGGCGACTGTAGAACTTGCGCGCACACTCCCATCTGGCAAGCTAAAACATACTGTCCCGCTCTCTACAACCGTCCATCCAAGGATAAAACCGACCCACAACCTTTCACACGGCGCCCTAACCGTTTCCAACGAGGAACCACGAGCCACAGCCAGATCATCGCCTAACGGGTTGACTCTCAACCAAAAACTCCATTGGCTTAAGCAAACCGTAGGCCTATCGCTTCCAGACCATCATAGCCGTAGTGAATTAGAAGCTACCGCCGATTTACTCATCAGCTATGCGGACATTCTCGGCACCGACGACAATAGAAGGGGCACTTTCATCAAGCCCATACGCATACCAACCAACGGCCAGTCCAGGAGCCAAAAACAGCACCCTATAGCCCAAGCACTGGAGGATGATGTTGACGCGGAAATTGCCCGCATGGCAAGTGAGGGTGTTATCGAACCTTGCAACGACCCTAAACGATTTAACAGTCCCGTTTTTGCCGTCCGCAAGAAAAACGGAAAGATTCGAGTGGTCGCAAATTTCAAAAGAACCCTCAACAAGGTTTTAGTCGATCTCGACCCATACCCAATACCTACCATTGACTCGACATTCAACAAGATTGGCGAAGGTAACAAGTACTTCTCAACACTCGACCTCCACAATGGCTATTGGCAAATCGTCATTGACGAACGTGACCGCCATAAAACGGCCTTTACTTGGAAAGGACGCTGTTTCCAATACACCCGTCTGGCTTTCGGTCTAACATCCGCTGGACAAATCTTCTCGCGATGCATAGCTGAGGCTCTCGACACAGTTGCCTCACGCGCGAACATATCGTCATATATTGACGATAATCTTGTCCACGCCAAAACCTTCGAGGAATATGTGACAGCGCTGGAGCAATTATTTATTGCTCTACGCAAGTTCGGATTAAAACTAAACCCGGAAAAATGCATTTTTCTTGCGTCCGAAGCTAAATTTCTCGGTCGCATCGTGAATAGCGACGGGTTCAAGGCCGACCCCGAATATGTCCGCGCCATTATCGACATGAAACCCCCGACAACGAGAAAAGAACTACAAAGTCTCATCGGACGTCTCGTATGGATTCGGCAATTCATCGAGACACGCCTTAACGAGAGCATCAGAACCGACATGTTCTCCAATCTAATGGCCCCCATAAACGAACTAAATAAGCCCGGACGAACATTCGTATGGACCGAAGGGGCCAACAAGGCTTTCAATAAAATTAAGAAGCGCCTCGCTTCACCACCAATCATTTCATTCCCCGACTTCACCGGACTCTTTACCCTCACCACCGACGCCAGCGATATCGCATGTGGGGCCATTCTCATGCAAGAGAATAAACACGGCCAAAAGAAAATAATAGCAGTTGCCTCACACACCTTTAACGCGACGGAGCGCAACTGGTCAACAACTGAACGCGAAGCATATGCGATAAAATGGGCCATCACCAAATTCGATTACTTCTTGCGTAGTCGTCCCTTCGTCGTCCTCACAGATCATCGATCTCTCACATACTTGGATCAACGTGAATTCAACAATGCGAAGATACGACGATGGCAGGAGGAAATATCGGGCTACAAATTCGTCTTGGAATATGTAGAAGGTGAATCGAATGTCTGGGCAGACATGCTCAGTCGGAGATATGGCCACAGCAAGGACAAGCTTACGGCAGACCCCACACCTGCAGGGAAGCGCTTCAAACTCCAAGGCTCCAGTCTAAACATCTACGTTCCATCCTGGTGCATGGACGAAATCAAGAGCTCCCAGCTGCTCCCTGGGACTCACACAACACGGAACATTCAGCATCATCTGCAGGCCATCGACGCATTCCTCGCGTTTCATGCCACATCGACCATCCCGGTTGAAGAGATAGCTGACCACATGGGTATTGCAGCGGAACAAGCCTCTGATGACACACTTTCAAAAATCATCAGAGCTCTTCAGTTGGCAACCCCAAGACCGGACGCTACCCTACTCGACCCCAAAGATCATCGTACCGGGCTATATAACAAACACATGCACCAATTCTACTTGGAACCTGGTACATCTGTATTGATGATCAGGGATACTACAAACACACCAAAACTGGTAGTACCCTACAAGCTCCGGACAAAATATCTCCACCAAGCCCATGACTGTGTCAACCACTCAGGGATCTCCCGCATGCAGGAACACCTATCCAGCTACTGGTGGGAGTTCAAAAATCGCGATATCAGGGCGTATGTTCAGTCATGCCAAACCTGCGCTAAACGCAAGGGAAATTACGGCATGCGCCGAAACTGGTCCACGGGCCATTGCAAGAGAGGCGGAAAACCATTCGAGGTTGTCTACATAGATTTTGTCTCAATGCCCCTCTCAAAGGGCAAGCGGTACATACTTACTATTCTAGACAGCTTCAGCCGCCACCTCATGGCCATACCATGTGCCAGAGACCGCGCAATCGACGCAGCCCGCGGACTCTACCAGTTCTTTCTTCGTCACCGCGAGATTCCCTGCATTGTCTCCTCCGACCGAGGAACCCACTTCACTGGTGAGGCCTACAAGGAATTTTGTGACCTAACCTCGATCACCCGGGAACTTCACTGCCCGTGGCGACCACAAAGGTCGGGGAACATTGAGAGGCAACACCGGACCTTAAAAAACGCCCTTTACATGATCTGCGAAGACAGAAACTGTGAATGGACGGACGTTCTCGAATCCGCAGTTTCCTCAATGAATGCCACAGCCAACACCGCCACTGGTGCATCCCCGCATTACATTATCACCGGCCGCCAACCAAACATTGGTCTACCGAAGATCCCCTGCCAAGACATCGTTAACAACAACCCAGGTGCTTACGGTATGCAGATAAACGCTCTGCTCCGACAGGTGCATCAAAGAGTCGCCTTGGCGAACAACGAGGCTGACCACAAAATGGAAGCCAAACTGAACCGCAGCATCTTCAAAGACCCGATACAAGTCGGTGACAAGGTGCTACTCCACCGACCGCAATCCGCAACAGCCCACTTGTCTCACCTGCCTTGGATAGGTGACTTTGAGGTCACCAAAACGAACGGTTTGGTAGTTCAAGTGAAAAACGACAACTGTGAAACGCATTGGGTTCACCGTGGACACGTCCGTCGACTCGTACCACGACCAAATGACCTGCAACACATGCATCGACCACCCCCACCTCCAGCTCTATCCCCACCTCACCAAATTCCCAATCACCCGTCGACACGACCACTCCTATCTCCTTGTCCACCCCGGCAACCTACCCATCACCCGTTGTCACAACTCCCTACACTTTCGTCAGGGGAGCATCTTGTCGCAAATGACTGCAGTTCCGGAGACAATACCCAAAACCCAACGAAACGAACAACACGAGGGCAACTCCCAGCACGCTTTAAAGACTTCGTTATGTGCCAAAAAACAAAATAAATAATACATAACCTCAAAAAAAAAAAAAAAAAAAAAAAAAACACGCAAGCAAGCACTAACAACATAGCAACTTCAAATCATGGTAAGATCTGGGGGAGCTGTTACAAGACGAGATCTTGCCTTGATTTGAAAAAACAAAAAGAAAGAAAAGAAGAAAAGAAAAAAAAAACGGAAGTAACACTTCGAGTTCCCAACCCAAAATGAAAAGTTAGTCGCTCACGCATGGGCTCCGCGCAAAACTTCCGTTTGCGATAAATTAACAAAAAAAAAAATACATTAATAAATATCCAATCGGAACGCTTCCCGCGTGGCACAAAAATTGCCGTTCTGAGCCTACAGAAAACGTATAAATAGACGGACCAAATAATCATCAAGCAGTTGCGTCCCTCCACGTCAGACTTGTTATTCCACGTTTGCTTGACCAGTCTATATTGTTATTACCTTTGTTACGTGTCGCCGGGACTAGATGGTTTGCCCTACGAAGTGTACTTGAGGATGTCGCACATGTTTGTGCCTATTCTGACGGATATGTTCAACCATTGGTTCGCCCAGGGAGCCATCCCTGGTAGCGTTACCAAGGGCGTGATCACATTGCTGAAGAAAGGTGGCAGGCATGTTTGGGAGGGTTTAGATGACTACAGGCCCATAACTCTGCTTAACACAGAGTTAAAGATTTTGGCCCGGGTCTTGGCGAATCGTTTACAGCGTGTCATCAGTGATCTGATCGGACCTGAACAGACCTTTGCTGTGAAGGGAAGATCGATCCAGGACAATCTGCACTTGATTCGCGAGGTCCTAGAGGGGATAGAAGACGACACAGAAGCCGCGCTGATCAGTTTAGATCAGTCCAAGGCCTTCGATAGGGTTGACCATCGGTTCTTGGCGTCTGTTTTGGAGACTGCCGGATTCAAACCGGAGTTCCGCAGATGGATTAGCATGATGTACCACAACCCTCAGGCAGTGGTGCAGGTGAACGGAAGGCGTTCGAGGGTATTCGCGATCGAGCGTTCGGTGCGACAGGGCTGCCCGTTGTCTCCTCTACTCTATGTCCTCACGTTGGAGCCCCTCCTGCGCAGGCTTAGGGATGAGGGGACAAGTCCGTCCCTGCGCGGTATACCTTTTGTTGGCAGCCTTGCGGCAAGGGTTTCCGCGTTCGCTGATGACATCACAGTCTTTGTATCCCGCCGTCTGGATATAAAGGCTGTGAAAGAGGCGGTTGTCGAGTACGAGCGGATCGCAGGAGCCAAGGTCAATTTTGACAAAAGCGAAGGTTTGCGGCTTGGTGCTTGGAGGGGTAGCAATACTCTTCCGGGGCCTTTCCGCTGGAGTGACGGACCCATCCGCATCCTCGGGGTGTGGTTCGGGCCCGGCCTCCAACTGGAGCGAAATTGGTCGGAAGTACAAACCAAGGTGAATGCTCAGGTGGGAATCTGGCTTTCAAGGAGGTTGTCCTTAAAGGGCAGGGCGGAGGCGTGCGCCACGTACGTCTTCCCTCTGATCCTTTACCGATTGGCTGTACTTCCTCTGCCTAAGGCACGTCGGTTGGCACTGCAACAATCCCTCTCCAGATTACTCTGGGGAGGTGCAAGGCCGATGGTCCGTAGGCAGGTCTGTATCCAACGTACACGCAACGGGGGTCTGGGTATGCCTGATCTGGAGAGCCACTGGCTTGCTGAAAGACTTGCATACCTCGGCCGGTCCTTGACAGGGGACTCAGTGTGGAGACGAAAGGCGAGTCGGACTTTTCCTCGCCTCAAGTCAGACCCAAAGGCTGAAGGTCGACGTAGGCCTTTGGGCGAAGCACTGTTTTTTAGCGAGTGCCGAAAGGCCCTTCGTAACCTTCTTGGGTCCAGTGACCTTTCATGGCCTCGGAAAGAGCTATATCGGGAGTTAGTGGTGGGTTCCGCTTCTGATCCTCTTAGCGAGCGGCGAGGCTGGACGGCGGAGGAGATCCGCTCTCACTGGAATTGGGCGCCAGGATCGAGCTTCTTGAACAACTCCGAGTTCTCGCTCACCTGGCGACTTGTACGGAATGCGTTACCCCTTCTCGGCTTGAACTACAAAGCGGGCCTAGCAGACATGCCTGATTGTCCTCGCTGCGCCAGTGGATTGGAAGAAACGGCTGAGCACGCCTTCTACTACTGCGAGCGAGTTCGCCCGTTTTGGGATCACGTCGGGGAGTGGACGGCTCGCATCGAACCCAAGCAGCTCGTGCTGCTCGACGTTGGTTACGTCGTGGACAACGTTCTTCCTCCGTTTCAGGGTGAGAAGCGTGTGGTGTTTCTCGCGATCCTGGCTGTAGCTCGAATGGTGATTTGGAACACGCGAAAGAAGGGATTGTATGACGATGCAAACTTTTCTCATCGCGATCTGGTTTTGTATTTTCGGCACCAGCTGAGGGTCAAAATCAGATGCGATAGAAAATGCTTGGATCGCATAACATTCAACAGAAGGTGGGTGAATGCAGCGAGCCTGGTCGTACGAAAGGGGGCAACGTTGGAGTCATCCTTCCCTCCTCTGCCCGCTCATGGCGTCTACGGTACGGGTCCTTCGGGACCCCACCCCCGGTAAGTAGGCAAAGCTTTTTCCCTTGTAACCTAGTTAGCAGTATGTTGTCAGTCATTGTCCCCGTCATCTAGTCTTTAATATTCAAGATCTTCCCCACCCCCATTATTTTTCGACCTCAACCTATATCCCAGTCCGCTTTTATTGAAGATCTTGAACATTCATATGTAAAAAAATCATATTACCGTCTTGTATCGACCCACACCGTGCCCGACCCTTTATTTTCCTTTTTTTCCCCCTATAGATTAGGATCCCAGTCCCACCTAGGGCAGGTCCGACTTGTTTCCGGTTCTTTCGCCCCGGAAAACAGTCGGCCTCTAATTTTATAGACGGGGGGATGGGAGGGCAACCAAACGGGGGATTTTTCCTTGTTTTTTTGTTGTTGTATATATTTCGGGTTTTTTTCTCCCATCTCCATCATATGAATCCATTTGTAAAAAATCATAATTTGTAAATAAAATCATACATCACTTCCGGGGTTTTAAGTAGGACTTTCTCCATAGAGCAAATGTGGTATTTTGGTGGTAGCAGCGCGCAAGGCGACGGATGAATGACTATATATTGTATTGTTGAATGGGTCGGCGAATGTGGCTAGCTAGGTTCCCTTAGTAAAAACATAGATAAAGCAAGACCACACCCTTCCCCTTCCCCCCAAAACATAAGGCCTAGTGCCTTCCTGTAAAGTCTCTACAGGAAATAAACAGTTGCGTTCCTACACGTCAGACTTGTTATTCCACGTTTGCTTGACCAGTCTATATTGTTATTACCTTTGTTACGTGAATTGTTAAATTGGTTATCTCGGTAAGACTTTGTTTTTCTGATTGAATTTTTATTTTTTATTTTTTATTTTTTATTTTTTTTTAGTCTTACCGAGAATTCTTTATTTGTGACGCTTGTTTAAATCACTTGTTTTTGTTATCCGACTTGTGTTTGTGTCGTCGGAATTTATTATTTTTGTGTCTTTTTTGTCGTTTCTTTTTTTTTTTCAGGGGTTCTACGTGTTTTTTTGTGGCCTTCTTTTTCACTGTTTTTGTGTCTAATTAATTTTTTTGCGTCTTTTTTAACAGTAGAACCCCCTTCCATACTTGCAACAGGTGGAGGTTTTAGTTCCTTTACCCTCCTTGGCTGCTAATTCTACCTCAGCCATGGAGGGTGAAACGGCAACCCCTACAAAGACTACAACAAGCCTTATAGGATCAAATTGGCCTTCGCTGCCGATCCCCGACGATCCCCAAGTCTCCGAAGACAGTCCGATTCAGCCGGCCCAACAAAGCCCCACAGCCTGGAAAGGCCAGCAGAGGGGACCAGATGAATACGAAAAGGACCGGGTGGGCAGATTTGCCAAGTATTTCAAAGGCAACGAAATACTGCCCATCCCAGAAATCGCCGAGAAAATCGCGCCCAGAGTCCTCTCGCTGGTCGTTTCCGACCTCAAAACAAAAAGGCTAGTGGGGCTAACAAAGGATGTCTTTGAGGAGCTGCTGAGGAAGGCAGGCATCCCATGCCAATACTTTTGCCGTAAAAGTTTCGCGACATGGGATGTCCTCCTTCCTACAGAAAAACAAGCGGCAAAAACGGCTGAATCGGACATCATAACAAAACACTTCAGGCTACAGCTGGAGTATAAAGGCACCCGTAGGCTTCGAGTCACGGTATGTAATGTCCCGGCCATCATCACTGGGGAGGTCCTCGCGGCATATCTTAGTGCCTTTGGCCACGTTGAGGAAGTTAACCTCCTCAGATCCCCGGCCGGGACAGCCTACGGGGATTATGCCTTCCGGCTGTGCCTGTCAAGGGATGGCTTTAAAGCCATCCCCGAAACTCTGATATGCGGGGATCGGCAGATGATGGTGATGGTGGAAGGGAGACGCCCCAGGTGCTGGGGGTGCAAACAAATCGGACACATCGCTAAGTTTTGCCCCCAGCGACCTGATAACAAGGCGTCAACAACAACAACAACAACAACAAAAGACGTAGCGGCCACCACCATCACCATCAACAAAGAAGCGGAGGCCAAGGGCCCGGGTCAGGTCCAGCCCAAAAACAATCAGGAGGGCTGGACTGAAGTGACCAAAAAGAGGAGGGGATCCCCTAAACAAGGGGAAAAAAGTCCAACTTCATCCCCTCCTCAAAAACAAACCAGGGCCCCAGCAGCAGCAGCAAAAACAACACCGGAACCATCGGCAGCAGCAGCAGCAAAATCTCCGACAGCAGTAGCAGCAAGAACAACAACAACAACAGAACCACCGGCAGCAGCAGCATCAAAAACACCAACAAAACCACGGGCAACAGCAGCAGCAATCACAACAACATCAACAGAATCACCGGCAGCACCAGCAACAATGACACCAAAGAAACCAGCAACAACAACAGCACCATCACCAAAAAAAACTAAAAAGAAAAATAAACAAATCATTGAAGATATGGAAACATCGACCAATCTGAAGAGGAGAAGGGACAGTGGGGAAGGGGCAGCAAAAAAAATGTGCCCCGAAAAAAACCAACCTGAGGCAGGCCCCTCCTCTCAACCACAAATACCTCTCCCATCTCCACCAGTACCTTCACCGCCACCTACACTACCTCCACCACAGTTTCCACCTCCAAAAATCACTTTACAGCCTCCTCCCCAACAAATGGACTCTCTTTCACCCCAACATGAACTTTTCAAAAAATATCACCGCCCCTACAAAATCCCACTCCCCAGATCTCAGTCTGCAGAAAGGGCACAACCCTCGGGCCTAGCCCGAACCCCATCCCTTCCCTCACTCAGCCCAGCAGACTTTTCATCTCAGGAACTCTTCCCAGCAATCATTTCCCCAAAAAGAAAAACTGACCCCCCAAAGAAAACAAACCACAATGAACTATCCATCGGACAGATACAGCGGGCAGCGGCTTTGTGCTCTGCGGAGCTGGAGGCAGTTGGGGACTTCCAGCTCCGGAAGGCACTAAAGCCGTTGCTCAGCTTGGAAAAAATTAAAAACCTCAGTGTATCAAATCCAGTGAATTTCAGGAGTGCAGCCATGGTGACCACTTTTGTCCGGTCAGCTGGCGACCGTACCAAGGGCGTATGGAAGTTCTTGAGTACGGTCTGTCAGACTGATACGGGCATAAAGCTGGCGGAGTTGGAGCACTCCTCCCTCAAAAAATGTTTAACTTACTGTTCAGGGAGGGTCCCCATTTTGGTTCACCCGTCTCTTTACAGGGCCCTAAAGCTGAAGTTCCCCATAGATGTCGGCGGAATCACCAGGGACAACCGAGTGACGACTGAACTCGGTACCGGTTCCCTGCGTCAGGCTGTCGGCATTCTCACGCCCAAGGATTTCCGGCCCGTAGTCGACGATGAGTAAGGTAAGTCGGATTGATGGCTTTAAACGTTGCCAGTTTGAATGTGAGGGGACTGAGGGATTCAAGCAAGTGTGCGCGCCTGCTTGGTGAACTCAAGAACCTCTGCGTAGATGTTGCTGCAGTGCAGGAGACCCACTTCACTTGCGACGCTGACTGTCGGGTGCTGAAGAACGACTTTAACGTTTTCTCAGCATACGGCAGCCACGTCAGCGCTGGGGTCTCCTTGCTAGTTGGACGCAGCCTTGATGCTGATGTTGACGTTGTTTTTGCAGGTGACGGGGGCCGGCTGGTTGTGGCCGATGTTGCCGTGAAAAGTTTCAAGTTTCGTCTGGTTGCGGTTTATGCGTCCAATATCGCTTCGGAGAGGGTTTCCTTTTTTCGTCGGTTGGCGCCGTTCCTGGACGATACGAAGCGGCTAGTCTTAATGGGTGATTGGAATGCGATCCTTGATCCCAAGATAGATAAGGTCGGTCGGGGAGCTAGTCGTGCGGGAAGGTGTGAGAGCAGCCTTGTCGGCTTCGTGACTCGTCACGGTCTCGTCGACAGGTTTCGTCTCGATCACCCAGGGCGGGAGATGTGGACGTGGCTAGATAGTTCGCCCTCTGCCAAAGTAGGTTCCTACTTGGACAGAGTGTTAGTGAGACGAGCTGACATTGACTTTGTTAGTTGTCCCACGTTCCACTTGATAGCGTGGACTGACCATAAACTTGTTAGAGTCAGTCTACGGTTAGTAAATAGGCCTAGTCTGGCCGGTTACTGGAAGTTCAATACCTCCTTACTGGAGATACGGGACTTCCGGGACCGGCTGGAATCCCTAATTCAGCGGGCGTTAGTGGGGGCGGTTACCGGGAATAGGTGGTGGGCCTCTCTCAAATATAGGATTAGAGACTTCGCCACCAAATACGGTCAACAGCTCAAACTAGATAAGGCCAAGGAGGCGAAGGCTATAGACGATAGACTTTCCCGGGCGGTGGCTGGGGGGGACTCCCTAGGTGTAGAACTAGCTAGGAGGGACCTTGAGCGTGAGAATAGCGAGCGCTACAAGGGATACGTAGTTAGATCTAGGTTAAATAGAGTTCTCTACGAAGCTGTGAAATCGAACGCGACTGCGCGTGAAGAAGAAGTGCGAAGGTTCCCCGATCGGTACGTCGCGTCTGTCAAGACCGCGGACGGGCGACTGCTGCATTCGAGTCGTGAGATACGTGATGCCTTTCGGGCGCACTTTCGGGATCGCTTTGCCCGCTGCCCTGATCTCCCGATCCGGGAGTTTCGTAGCTATCTTGCCGACTTTCCCCGCCTCCGGGTGGCTAAAGCGGCTAGCTGCGAGGGTGTGGTTACTGAATGCGAAGTCCGTGATGCGTTGAAGCAGGTCGGCCTGAACAAGTCGCCGGGACTAGATGGTTTGCCCTACGAAGTGTACTTGAGGATGTCGCACATGTTTGTGCCTATTCTGACGGATGTGTTCAACCATTGGTTCGCCCAGGGAGCCATCCCTGGTAGCGTTACCAAGGGCGTGATCACATTGCTGAAGAAAGGTGGCAGACATGTTTGGGAGGGTTTAGATGACTACAGGCCCATAACTCTGCTTAACACAGAGTTAAAGATTTTGGCCCGGGTCTTGGCGAATCGTTTACAGCGTGTCATCAGTGATCTGATCGGACCTGAACAGACCTTTGCTGTGAAGGGAAGATCGATCCAGGACAATCTGCACTTGATTCGCGAGGTCCTAGAGGGGATAGAAGACGACACAGAAGCCGCGCTGATCAGTTTAGATCAGTCCAAGGCCTTCGATAGGGTTGACCATCGGTTCTTGGCGTCTGTTTTGGAGACTGCCGGATTCAAACCGGAGTTCCGCAGATGGATTAGCATGATGTACCACAACCCTCAGGCAGTGGTGCAGGTGAACGGAAGGCGTTCGAGGGTATTCGCGATCGAGCGTTCGGTGCGGCAGGGCTGCCCTTTGTCTCCTCTTCTCTATGTCCTCGCGTTGGAGCCCCTCCTGCGCAGGCTTAGGGATGGGGGGACAAGTCCGTCCCTGCGCGGTATACCTTTTGTCAGCAGCTTTGCGGCAAGGGTTTCCGCGTTCGCTGATGACATCACAGTCTTTGTATCCCGCCGTCTGGATATAAAGGCTGTGAAAGAGGCGGTTGTCGAGTACGAGCAGATCGCAGGAGCCAAGGTCAATTTTGACAAAAGCGAAGGTTTGCGGCTTGGTGCTTGGAGGGGTAGCAATACTCTTCCAGGGCCCTTCCGCTGGAGTGACGGACCCATCCGCATCCTCGGGGTGTGGTTCGGGCCCGGCCTCCAACTGGAGCGAAATTGGTCGGAAGTACAAACCAAGGTGAATGCTCAGGTGGGAATCTGGCTTTCAAGGAGGTTGTCCTTAAAGGGCAGGGCGGAGGCGTGCGCCACGTACGTCTTCCCTCTGATCCTTTACCGATTGGCTGTACTTCCTCTGCCTAAGGCACGTCGGTTGGCACTGCAACAATCCCTCTCCAGATTACTCTGGGGAGGTGCAAGGCCGATGGTCCGTAGGCAGGTCTGTATCCAACGTACACGCAACGGGGGTCTGGGTATGCCTGATCTGGAGAGCCACTGGCTTGCTGAAAGACTTGCATACCTCGGCCGGTCCTTGACAGGGGACTCAGTGTGGAGACGAAAGGCGAGTCGGACTTTTCCTCGCCTCAAGTCAGACCCAAAGGCTGAAGGTCGACGTAGGCCTTTGGGCGAAGCACTGTTTTTTAGCGAATGCCGAAAGGCCCTTCGTAACCTTCTTGGGTCCAGTGACCTTTCACGGCCTCGGAAAGAGCTATATCGGGAGTTAGTGGTGGGTTCCGCTTCTGATCCTCTTAGCGAGCGGCGAGGCTGGACGGCGGAGGAGATCCGCTCTCACTGGAATTGGGCGCCAGGATCGAGCTTCTTGAACAACTCCGAGTTCTCGCTCACCTGGCGACTTGTACGGAATGCGTTACCCCTTCTCGGCTTGAACTACAAAGCGGGCCTAGCAGACATGCCTGATTGTCCTCGCTGCGCCAGTGGATTGGAAGAAACGGCTGAGCACGCCTTCTACTACTGCGAGCGAGTCCGCCCGTTTTGGGATCACGTCGGGGAGTGGACGGCTCGCATCGAACCCAAGCAGCTCGTGCTGCTCGACGTTGGTTACGTCGTGGACAACGTTCTTCCTCCGTTTCAGGGTGAGAAGCGTGTGGTGTTTCTCGCGATCCTGGCTGTAGCTCGAATGGTGATTTGGAACACGCGAAAGAAGGGATTGTATGACGATGCAAACTTTTCTCATCGCGATCTGGTTTTGTATTTTCGGCATCAGCTGAGGGTCAAAATCAGATGCGATAGAAAATGCTTGGATCGCATAACATTCAACAGAAGGTGGGTGAATGCAGCAAGCCTTGTCGTACGAAAGGGGGCAACGTTGGAGTCATCCTTCCCTCCTCTGCCCGCTCATGGCGTCTACGGTACGGGTCCTTCGGGACCCCACCCCCGGTAAGTAGGCAAATTTTTTTTCCCCTTGTAACCTAGTTAGCAGTATGTTGTCAGTCATTGTCCCCGTCATCTAGTCATTAGTACTCAAGATCTTCCCCATCCCCATTATTTTTTGACCTCAACCTGTATCCCAGTCCGTTTTTACTGAAGATCTTGAACATTCATATGTATAAAAATCATATTACCGTCTTGTATCGACCCATACCATGCCCGACCCGTTATCTTCTTTTTTTTCCCCCTATAGATTAGGATCCCAGCCCCACCTAGGGCAGGTCCGACTCGTTTCCGGTTCTTTCGCCCCGGAAAACAGTCGGCCTCCAATTTTATAGACGGGGGGATGGGAGGGCAACCAAACGGGGGATTTTTCCTTGTTTCCTTGTTTTTGTATATATTTCGGGGTTTTTCTCCCATCCCCATCATATGAATTCATTTGTAAAAAATCACAATTTGTAAATAAAATCATGCATTCCTTCCGGGGTTTTAAGTAGGTCTTTCTTCATAGAGCAAACGTGGTATTTTGGTGGTAGCAGCGCGCAAGGCGACGGATGAATGACTATATATTGTATTGTTGAATGGGTCGGCGAATGTGGCTAGCTAGGTTCCCTTAGTAAAAACATAGATAAAGCAAGACCACACCCTTCCCCTTCCCCCCAAAACTTAAGGCCTAGTGCCTTCCTGTAAAATTTCTACAGGAAATAAACAGTTGCGTTCCTACACCACAGACTTGTTATTTCACGTATGCTTGTTTTGAAGACCAGTCCATATTGTTATTACCTTTGTTACGTGAATTGTTAAATTGGTTATCTCGGTAAGACTTTGTTTTTTCTGATTGAATTTTTTATTTTTTATTTTTTTTTTTAGTCTTACCGAGAATTCTTTATTTGTGACGTTTGTTTAAATCACTTGTTTTTGTTATCCGACTTGTGTTTGTGTCGTCGGAATTTATTATTTTTGTGTCTTTTTTGTCGTTTCTTATTTTTTTCAGGGGTTCTACGTGTTTTTTTGTGGCCTTCTTTTTCACTGTTTTTGTGTCTAATTAATCTTTTTGCGTCTTTTTTAACAGTAGAACCCCCCTCCATACTTGCAACAGGTGGAGGTTTTAGTTCCTTTACCCTCCTTGGCTGCTAATTCTACCTCAGCCATGGAGGGTGAAACGGCAACCCCTACAAAGACTACAACAAGCCTTATAGGATCAAATTGGCCTTCGCTGCCGATCCCCGACGATCCCCAAGTCTCCGAAGACAGTCCGATTCAGCCGGCCCAACAAAGCCCCACAGCCTGGAAAGGCCAGCAGAGAGGACCAGATGAATATGAAAAGGACCGGGTGGGCAGATTTGCCAAGTATTTCAAAGGCAACGAAATACTGCCCATCCCGGAAATCGCCGAAAAAATCGCGCCCAGAGTCCTCTCGCTGGTCGTTTCCGACCTCAAAACAAAAAGGCTAGTGGGGCTAACAAAGGATGTCTTTGAGGAGCTGCTGAGGAAGGCAGGCATCCCATGCCAATACTTTTGCCGTAAAAGTTTCGCGACATGGGATGTCCTCCTTCCTACAGAAAAACAAGCGGCAAAAACGGCAGGAAATAAACAGTTGCGTTCCTACACCACAGACTTGTTCCCTCACACGACCCGTGTTAAGGATTCTTCACCCCGTCTGGCGCCTGTCATCCGATACATCAAACGCTCTCCGCAGCTACCAACGTATCCTAATTCCGAGAAAACCATCCCTTCACCACGAGACAAGTACAGTACATGAACTTTGTAGCTACCGCCACTGAATTCATTCTTTGACTGTGAATGTATTTCTCCGTTCTACTCTCTGTACTTAATCTATCTATAAAAAATTTCTATAACATCATTACTGTGTTATTGTGAGTATCTATACGTTCTTTGTTTTGCAACCATACGCATTTCTCGCCCACAACTCAGAATATAACAGAGTTGAATTGTAATACTTGAAACCATGTTACAACGTGAAAACAAATGCATAAAGTTAGATGGGAATTAAGATAAATGGTAATACTTGATTAATAGAATTATTAAAGTTAAATAGCAATACTTGAAACCGTATCAACTGTGAGCAATAGAACTATTACAGTTAGATGGCAATAATTAGAATAATCTAACTGTGGGCAAATGAATGAGCTCTAACTCGTTTCGAAATAAAGTAACGTAGAAAGTATTCCCTTTAAAATCATAAATAATACATGTATAGACAAGAATTGGCATTAAATAACTATCAACGATATGTCGTTGATTTATCATTAAACCACAAACTACGCCGAGAGGGAAAATAAATAAGAAAAAGGGAAGTATTAACAATAAAAAAATTTTCATATTGCTATAAATACACAACATATAGAGAAAGTTTATGAAAAGCTGGATAAACAATGTTTTGAGATAAATTTTTTCAAATTGCAAAAGTCTTCGGAATTTATTATATTCACGAAAGGTTTACAAAAAAGAAATATAACGAATGTTTTAGAGTAAAGTTTCTTCAACATTAAAAGTCATAGGAATTTATTTCTTGTCGGTGAGTGTGTTTATATAGCAGAAATAGTTTTGAGAATTTAGTTGATGAGTTATAAAATTTTGTAAGAGTTTGAAAGGAATAAGGTAAGTTATGTGAAATGGTACTAATGAGTCAGTTGAAGTGATAACTGTGAATGATGATGGCTTATAAGGTGAGAGATATGTGGCGTTGAATATTGAGTCTGGTTCATCCGATGATTTTGAGTTGTCTGATTTGAATAAAAAAAGTTATCTTTTTTATAATTACCGGGTGGATCAAACCAGGTGGATCAACCAAAAAGACACGAACATTTATGATCAAACGGGAACATTTTTGATTGGTTTAAAAATAACCCTAATTCGTATCTATTTATTTTACCGGAAAATTGCGGGAGCTTCACAACACAGTGACCATTTTTTGACATAATTCCCTTGAACGTTGCAGGGTGAACATCCAGTTTTCTGTATGTGCATGTAGTATCGGTTCAGAGTCATCACCTTTGTAAGTTTGACTTCTTTCTTTTCTTTTGATAATATCCCATTTTATTATGTCAGCTTTGTCTGTTACATTCTTTATATACCAAGAATGTTTGGATAAAGTAGTACTGCTGGAATATCTTCTGCAACTGAAGCTGAGAATGTGATTGTACCACTTGTTTTTTCGATTCAGTTCAGTGGCACCGACGCATATTTTTTCGTTCTTATCTTTTTTACTGGATGATGGCTTTGAATATTAAATTGTTAATGAAACAATTATCATTCAGGAACATCTAGTTTGATCTCTGAAGTTGCATCTGTCATTCTGGCTATCATCCTTTTCATTTGATATTCTAAAATTATGCTTGTTAATAATTTTTCATATTAGTCATTCAAGAACAACTCATTAAGCACGGAAGCGTGTATCATCGCGGTAAAATTGAATATAAACAACCGCAGTGAAATAATAATAATAATAATAATAATAATAATAACCCCTGGGTAAAACTGAAAGAAAGCGAAAAGAGAGATTAGTACCTAGACTTTGCTAGAGAACTGAAAAAACTCTGATACATGAAGGTGACAGTGATACGAATTATAATTGATGCGCTTGGTACAGTGACCAAAGGATTGGTACAAAGACTGGAAGTCTTAGAAATAAGAGGACGAGTAAACTACAGCATTGTTGAGATCGGCCAGAATACTGAGAAGAGTCCAGAAACTTGAAGAGGCTTGCTGTATTTCAAACTCCTGTAAGAAACCATCAGCTAACGCTGGTGTGAAAAACTCTCAAAAGAGTAAAGACGAATGGAGACCATCCAAACTACTACATTATTGAGAACGACCAGAATACTGAGAAGAGTCCTGGAGATTTGAGGAGACTTGCTGTCTCTCAAACTCCAGTGAAAGACCATCAGCTAACGCTGATGTGAAAAACTCTAATGACTAAATGATAATAAATAAGTGAATGCAGCAAATTAACACAGAATGAAGAAAAGACTAGATGCGACTGGGTGAGCAAGGTGATCCACTGGGAAATGCGCAGGAAATTTGAATTTGACCATACGAACAAATGGGACTTTGATATACTCACGGATCACCTAATCTCGGCCAGAAGACCAGAACTTATTATAATCAACAACAAAAAAAGAATTTGCAAAATTGTCGGCTTTGTTGTCCCAACTGACCACAGAATAAATCTGAAAACATGTGAAAAGAAGGATAAGTACCTCGACCTTGCTAGACAATTGAAAAAACAATGGAACATGAAGGTGACAATTATACCAATTGTGATTGGTTCTTTTGGCACAGTAACTAATGTTGACGGACGTGTGGAGACCATCCAAATGACAGCATTATTGAGAACGGCGAGAATACTGAGAAGAGTCCTGGAGACTTGAGGAGACTTGCTGTCACTCAAACTCCAGTGAAAGACCATCAACTAATGCTAATGTGAAAAACTGTAATAATCATAATAATAATGGTGACACGAAAACATACCAACAACTGGATGCCAAAGAAATCGAACGATTTTGGACTAAATTATGGCAACCAAAAAAACATAAAGAAAAGACTGAATGGATAAACAATATTACAAGAGAACTAGAAGGACTTGAAGAAGTCCCCAAAGCGGAAATAAATATTGACTTACTCAAATTAACAGGAACGAGGCAGCCTTACAGAAAAACAAAAATAATCAACTGATATACATTGTGGCCAGACAGATGTTTGAAAGGAATAACAGCTAAGGCAAGGACAATAAAGGCAAAATGAGTATGTTAAAAGGGCCAGTTTGTATTCAGCAAGAAATAAGGAGAAAAGGGTTTGAGGGAAATTCCTGTTTAAGTCAAAACTGTTGACTTAACTATTATAGAGTTCTTGATGACTGTGAGTCTGGGTGATACTTGAACAGGTTGAGGGTGAATTTAAGGAGACAGGGATGAAAAGTGAGACTTAGTGGGTTACTGAGGCAAGCGAGTCGACGTCACGGTGGCTGATTCAGCAGACAACTGGAGTTTGGTCAATGTTAGCTGCAACCTAGCTGATGAATTCATCCCAGTGCCCACTGCTTGCAGACGAGTGTTGTCAGAATGTAAGAAAAGCAGTTCGTGGGTCAAGGAATATGGCCTGAGTTGCAAGGAGTTGCATCACTGGGCTGATCAGTCTGAAACTCAGAGTATCATTGCATTGGCTTGGTTGATCTGCAATACCAGGTCTTACTGCATCGGACTGGTTGGTTTGGAACTGGCTGGTCAGATTGGCGAGAAAGACTTTCTTGCCCAGAAAAGGACAGTTAAAAATAGCTGGATTACTAATAGCACTGGGTGTCACTGGGAAACCAAGGTGGTGGTCTCAGGTTGTCTGTAACCCAGGAGGTCATGCCAGTGAAAGGACCAGTCAAAGTGAGTTGCCTACTTTAATCCTTTCACTTCGAGCAAGACCCACACCCTTTTCATTCACTGTCATCTTTGACTGCTGATTTCATTGCTAAGCTGGTCGTTTCTTCACAGGCTCAGAATACTTTAAATTTGGGCAGTGATACTTCACTTTAACTTCTATTGTATAATGAAACTGGTCTTTCTCAAGAGAAGCAATGAAATATTACTTGCTATACCAGGCCATTGGCCTAATGAGTAGAGTGGTAGCCAATGGTCTGGGAGACTGGGGTTCAATCCTAGGTCGAGTCATACCAAAGACTCAAACAATTGTACCTGACGCCACCTTGCTTAACACTTAGTATTATATGGTAAGGATCAAGGGTAAAGTGGAGCAATCCAGAGGAGTAGCGTCCTCTCCTACTCTTTGTTGTAGTAACTAATGAAAAGAGAGCCTTCGGCTTACCCTTGATTAAGGTCGCTAACTTTACTTTATGGGTAGCAATCAGAAAAAATATATGAAAAGACTCGCAGTATTAATAGTCTTGGAAATAGTTTTCTGTTGTAGTGGAAAATTCTGTTCACTGATGACATCAGTGACTGTGAGGCACCTATTCCTGAGAATCTCAACATGACTAGCAAGTGTCTATGTAACATTAATATCAAATCGGATCATTCACCCACCATTACAAAATATAAGTAGGGTTGGTACAAATTTTAGTAATATTAATATTTTCAACAAAGCTAAAACAGATTATGAAACAATGTACTATATACCAAACAGAACTATACCTAAAGTAGCAATAATGGTTATTATAACAAAAGAACAAGAAAGAGAAATATCATGTTTCAACATCCACTTTTAGCAAAAGTCTCAAAATTCATGAAGAGAAAATATTGTTCCCATTAATAAACACTTGGAAAAATCCACTATACTGAACAGAGGAGATGACTATAACTGCAGATTGTGTCTAAAAGAAAAATAATGCATCCTGGAACATGCTGAGAACAATTTGCTAAGCATTAGAAGTTAATTAGTATCTAAGTGTAAGCATATCAACAAATTTCTCCTATGTCATCTACCACCTGACTATTTCATTTCATAATTTATTCATCGATTTTTTTGACTACCAGAGTGAAAAAAAAAGTTTTTCTCTTGTTTGAATGTTGTGTGTTCTAACACTTCAAAGCTATTTCACATGACTAAACTTCACTCTAGAATTGCCACTTTTACTACACAAGCATCTGAAGATTGTGGAAAACACATGAAACTTAAGCAACGATTTTATTTCGTCCAAAAATTCTAATATTCATTGGTTTATAGCTGTCCTGCTATAATATCATAGAGCACAATTTCATACCCAAACCTTTTCTTATTTCTGGTTATTATATATATATATATATATATATATAACTATCTTTTTCAGAAGAGTAGGAATATTAGAAAGATTGCATTTGTAGAGCATTAAATAAGCTTAAAAATGTACAGAAGTTCTGAGACTTTTATTGATTATAAAATGAAATAGAATGTTTGTATTTAATTAAACTTAGCAATTTAAAAGGCACTCCATGAAAAGTTTTCACCAAAACCTCTGATTGAAAATTTGCAAGATATTTGTGAATATTATTGACTGAACAACAAAACCTACAAGAATGGTATTCAGGAATTTGGCCTATTTCTTATATTTTCATGAGAAAAGGACTAAAAAGTAATATATTCATTTTGTGAAAAAATTGTAACGTCTCTGGTCAATCTTTGGTATTATCAATATAGTCTGTTGATAAAAGTTCAGAGTGTGAAATTTGGAGAAGCAATAAATTATTCTGAAAAAGAATTCAACCAGTGTAAAATTCCTTAGCTTA
>OY757922.1:50243065-50801468 GCA_963585895.1 Sepioteuthis lessoniana
CATCTTTATCTATCAGCCATCACTCTTGGGAAGTCTTCTACATGGCATCCAGTGTCTGTAGAGCACTAATGAATGTAAGTTTTTACTCGTCAGCCAACTAGAGTGTGTTCATTTGTAGAAGTCCATTGGAGATAATCTTTGCTTCTCCAACAGTGCTCCTCATGTCTTGCTTGAATGTTTTGTAAGATGAGAGGTAAGTGGCCATACAGCCACTGTTTTGTTGAGTGCTGCTTCCAGGATTTGTTCAAAACAGCTCACAACATGAGGCAATTGTAAATTCTTTTTGTTGAATAACAGCTAACACCCATTTGGTGCAGTCTCAACACATTTTAAGCATGTCTTCTGAGGAATCCGAGCACATTCTTCTATGGTAAATCTTTCAATTTTCACCATATTTGATGGTCTTCTTAGGTAGACTTTGGTCGTCAGTTCACCCAATAGTTTGCTTATAGGATTTAAGTCTGAGCTTTTTGCTGGCCAGTGAAAAACACAACCTCCAGTAGTCTGGGGTAGTTCTTCATCCGAAGCAATGTATTCTTTGGGTTGTTGTCATGTTGAAAGACAAAAACACAATAGAACAATGATTCAGTTGAAACTTTATAGCTTACTTTGACTGCTTTAGATTTTCTTTCCAAAATCTCACCTCCTTCTTTCTTTATGAATCTTTCCTCTCTTATATGCACTAAAGCACATCAACTACAAAAAACAGTTCACTCCTGCTGCTCTGTTTTACTATAATTATCATTATTCAATTTTCAGTTTTATTTTCAGTTTTCAACAGTTCTTCACCAGATCTTGAGTGATGGAAGGTAATGATTATATGCATTCTATGTATTTATGTTTTTTGTGGCCTCTTTTGGGTGATATTTTTCTGTCACATTGAAAGTAATCTCATTAGATGATGAGCGGTTCCAAAAAGTGCAGTTTTTTGTTTCTCATATAGGCTGGTACTGCCAGGCATCTTGTAAATGTGCTAATTTGTCCCTTTCTTGATCATACCAGGGGTTCCTATAATTACTAGCATGATAGTAGTTTTAATGTTCCACATTTTTGTCAACTTCTATATCCAGCTCTTTGTATTTACTTTCATATCAATTAGAAGGTACATTTTTCTTTTATGGTCTATTGCTCTTTATTTATCAATCAGTTTGGATAACAAAGTCCCAAAGAATAGTAGCTTTTTTGGCTTCTGTTATTGGTTCTTGTTAGTGTTTATATCATTTGTTATAATCCACTTTCTATAGTATTTACATACTTTCCAATGAATATAATGTCCTTGTTTCTCAAACCTTTCTTTGTGTTAAGATTGGGCAACTAGGCAGTAAGTGAACAATTGATTCATTATTGGTTCTGGTTGGTGTTGTTAGCATTTTTCACAATCCACTATTCCATAGTATTTACATATCTTCCAATGAGTGTAATATTCTGGTTTATAATGCCTTTCTTTATATTCTATTGGTGTTAAAATTGGGCAACTGGAAACTAAATGGTCAACTGATTCAGTTTTAGTTTGCACAATCTACATATTGGCTTTTATAGCTTATCTTTTATGCTTATTTCTTTCAGTGGGTCAAGTTGATTAGGAAAGTTATTACTTCTTTACTCATTGAATATGTAATATAATAGCCGATGGATTTCGGTTCATGCCTTTGGGTTTAGTTAGGCAGAGAACCTTTTGGCTCAGCACATGGGTTAGTTAGGTGCAACCTTCATGCAGGTGGTAACGCGTGAGCGCGCACAGAGCGGACATGTCACTCAGATGTCACAATAGTCCGAGACGAAATGGGGTGACAGGGTGCTGGTGACGTCATGCACCGAAAGCGCATAGAGGTTTGTGCGAGAATCTGAAGAAAAAGTGTTGAGATTAGACACTGGACGAAGACGGTCGACTTTTGGAGCTCGCAGATGCGAGGCGAACTTGCGCCCTATGGGGGCCGCTCGAGATGGGGACCAAATGAATAAGACAGCATAGAAGATTGTGTCTCTCCTCCTTACGTCAAAACCTTTAACTCAAAGTTAATAAAAAGGTTTCGTACCTGATCAAGAAGTCGTTACATGTTTTCGAATTTCGAGATTCCTATGTTCTATCATTATGAACATTATATGTCCATTTCGCACATAGCGTTAATTGTGAATATGGTACAAATATTCTTTCTTTTGCTTCTAGTATGTGTTTACTAACTATAGTATCCAATCTGTTGTAGAGTCTAAATATGTCTTTAATCCTGTAATTGTGGTTTAGTGGGTCAATTCTAGTTGGATTAAAGCTTCTTCTACTCTTTTCTCTCTTGATGTAATGATGTTCTACATCTGCTCTTGGTTGATGCATTCTGTGGCTGGTTATTAGTTTCCTAACTTTAGTATCCTTCCTTTTTATTTCAATCAATGTCTGGTTTATTATATCAAAACTGGAGGTGCCCGTGGTGTAATGGTTATCGTCACAGGATATGGACACGGCGATACGAGTTCAATTCCTGGACCTGACTGATTGCATTTCACATAGCACTAATTGGGAAAGGTATGAATCCAATTATTCTCCCTCCAGCTATGGGTAAATAGTAGGGCAGACTAGGTTCTTCAGCCTTGGTGAGGCAACTAGTCTAGGAGAAGGAAAACTCTGAATTCAAACCTGCTAAACTCCGCTTTAAAAATTGACCTTGTGTCATATCCTGCCCGAGCGGAGGGGTTGGGTAAATAGGATTATATCAAAACTGTATGTCACTACTGATATTGCTATAACTTTATATTTTGCATTCAATTCTGTTCTTAATATGACTCTTATTCTCTTATAGAATTCTTTTCTTATTTTTTCTTCATTTATAGTATGATTAATCCCATTCATATCATTAATTCCAAAATATTTATTGGTTTTATTGTGTTCTAACGCAGTAGTTTCCATGTTTATATCTAGAGTGATGTTTTTAGACTTGACTAGTGAGCCTTTTTAAAATGTGACATTTACACATTTTTCCAGACTAAATTGTATCCCTATGACATCATTAGATCTTTTTACAGTGATTTGTAGACTTTCTAAATTATCATCATTTTTGCATATAACTTTAAATCATCCATATAAATTTGTAGTTTTTTTTATAGCTGTAGTTTTATATTCATAGGCTGTGTTTTTAAGTTTCATGAAGAGTGGTATTAGAGTTACACAAAAAAGAAGAGAAGAAAATTTGTCTCCTTGGAAGATACAATTTTTAATGTCCAGATTATTAGTTTTGTGCATGCCTTTTTCATGTATTAATCAGAAGTTAGTATGCTAACTTTCTATATTGTATTTTAGGATTGTTGTTTTAACTCGGAATATCTTTAAAATGTTTAGAACTTTTAGAATCCCTTCATGGGATTCAATATCAAAAGCTTTTTGTTGTCAATCTAAGCATATTTAGATTTTTCCGTTTGGATCAACAATCCATGATGATCTTGTTTATGAGGAGCTGAGTTTTGCAACAATGTGATTTTTTTTACATCACCTTTGTTCTGAGGAGAAGATGTCTTTACATTTAATAAATTTTGCGATTCTCTCCTTTAGAATCGATATTAATTTATTTGTTGTGGGAAGATTGGGTCGTTTTTTTTTTGCATTTGTTGTGTCTTTTGTTTTTGGTAGTAGCTATGTTACTCCTTCTGTGAGCTAATCAGACATTTTTCAGGTTGAGATTTCTGAAATAAGTGTTGTTATTAGTTGATGCATGGAGGATAGATGGTCGAGCCAAAAGTTTGTTATTTTATCTATTCCAGATGATTTCCATTTATGTGTTCATTTAAGTGTATTTATAATCTCTTCTATTGTTATATCTTCGTACATCGCTGATTCATTATTTCTATAAGTATCTTTTATATTTTCAATTTTTTATTATGATTTTTAATGGCTCCGTATATTACTTCAAAATTATTTCAATTCTTCAATCATGGGGGGTTTCCTTTAGATTTATTGTCTGTTTTCCTTTTTCTCCATAGAATTTTTTGGAACATCTTGAATCATTTTGTTGTCTACAGAATTTTGTTCAGTTTTCATATCTTCAGATAGTCAGGGCTTTTTATTTGATTTTTTACTTCAGCTTTTCTTTTATTATTGAGGTCTTATAACTTGATGTTCTCTCATATTTTCTTTCAATTTTTCTTGCTCTTTCCTAGTTTCACTTTGAAACCCTAACTAAGTTCATCAAGCATGGTTACTTCTTCTCTATATTCCTATTTTTCTTTTTGTATCCTTAATTTTCATTTGGGTTGCTTAAATCTATTTTGTTTATGTATTATGGTTACAGGGCTTATTACTGTGGTGGTTGAATATATTATTTCATTTAAGAGTGTAAGATTCGGTTTAAAGTGTTGAAGAAAATCTTCTATAGGATTGTTTGCCAACTTTATCTGCATGAGGTTATTTTTGTCATTTTCTATTTTTTGTTAGAAGTGCTCTGCTTTTCATATATTTATTCATTACAATAGCAAGTTCTCTGTTTATTTTTTGTTTCATTTCATTGATTTTAATCTAATTTTCTGCATAGTCTGGGTTTTCTATTTGAAGTTGACTATTCTGTAATTTGTTCTATTTATTTTCTGTAACTGGAAATTTCATACTATCATTGCTTGATTGTTTTAATGTATTATCTGTTTCAGTATTAACTATGTTCATTTCAAGTGCTACATTTTCAATTTGTTGGACATCAGCAATTACCTGTCCTTTGACATTATTATTGTTATTATTATTGTGTTCTCTTTTGAGAGTTTTTCGCACCAGCATTAGCTGATGGTTTCTCATTGGAGTTTGGATGACAACAAATCTCCTCAAATCTCTAGAATTCTTCTCAGTATTCTGGTTGATCTCAATAATGCAGTAGTTTGGATGGTCTCCTCTTGTCCTGTCATTTCCATGTACTCTAGTCTCTGTACCAATCCTTTGGTGACTGTAACAAGAGCACCAATTACAATTGGTATTATTGTCACTTTCATGTTCCACAGCTTTTTCAATTCCCTAGGAAGGTCGAGGTACTTATCCCACATTTTACATTCTTTCAATTTCACTCTGTGGTCCGCCGGGATAGCAAAGTCCACAATTCTGAAAGTTCTCTTTTTTTTTGTTGATTATTGCATCCCTCCTTCTTAAAAAGGTGATCTTGGATAAGCCAAGAACTACCGAGGTATAACTCTAACATCCATAGCGGCCAAGATATACAATGCTCTATTACGTAACCCCACAAAACCCAAAATTGTGAATACCCTTAGGAAGAACACAATGGCTTTCGAAGAAATAGATCTATGACGTCAGATTTTGACTATCCACCGAATTCTTGAAGGTGTATGCACAAAAAACCTTATGGCAACAATATTATTTGTCATCTTCACCAAGGCCTTTGACTCCCTACACAGAGGAAAGATGGAGCAAATACTACTCGCCTATGGCCTACCCTAAGAAACCGTTGCAGACATAATGATGCTATATAAAAACACAAAAGTAAAAGTATGCTCCCCGGGTGGAGACACAGACTACTTTGATACTGTAGCAGATGTACTGCAAGGAGACACATTAGCCTCATACCTCTTTATCATCTGTCTAGACTATGTGCTTAAAACATCTATTGATAAAATGAAAGAAAACAGTTTCAAGCTGACAAAGGAAAGAAGCAGAAGATACCCCGCACAAACAATTACGGACACGGACTACGTCAATGACATAGTGCTTCTGGCAAATACACCCATCCAAGACAAAAATCCTGCTACATAGTCTGGAATGAGCAGCTGCAGGCATAGGCCTCCATTTCAATGCACACAAAACAAAATACATGTGCTTTAATCAAACATGAGACATCTCCACACTAAACAGTAGCTTTCTGAAACTAGTTGACAAATTCACCTACCTAGAAAGCAGTGTCTCATCAAACAAGACAGACATCAACACATGACTAGCAAAGGCATGGACAGCTATCGATAGGCTATCGGCCATATGGAAGTCAGACCTGACCGATAAAATGAAATGCAGTTTTTTTTCAAGCAGTGTTTGTATTAATACTGCAGCATCAATGCACTACATAAATGCTAACTAAACGTATGGAGAATGCTGCGGGCAATATTGAACAAGTCCTGGAGGCAGCACACCAAAAAGCAGTATAGCCACTTACCACCCATCATGAAAACTATCCAAGTTAGACAAACCAGACATGCGGGACACTGCTGGAGAAGTAGGGATGAATTCATAAGTGATGTACTCCTGTGGACCACTTCATATGGACGACCTAAGCCAAGACGACAAGCTAGAATGTACATAAAACAGCTCTGCGCGGATACAGGATGTAGCCTTAAAGACCTGCTGGAAGCGATGTACAATAGAGAAGGATGGTGGAAGAGAGTCAAAGGTTTCATGCTGATGGCGTGACATGATGATTATTATAAGATCCATATGTATCTCAAAATTCCAGAGGAGTTTGTGTGTCTCATTTTCTAGGACAGATTCTAGGTTGTGCATATACCATTTGTTCTTATGGTCAAACTTCAACTTCTTGCACAGTTCCTCGTGGATCACCTTTCCCACCCAGTCATGCCTAGTCTTATATTCTTTCTGTGCTAATTTGCTTCATTTGCTTATTATGTGATTAATCATTTCGCCTCTTCCACCACGTAACCTACATCTGCTGTTTTGTTGCGTCTTATCAGTTCTGGTCCTTATGGCATTGTTTTGTGCTGCTTTTAGAGGAGATTCAGTTTCTCTCTCAAGGTTTCCTTTTCTTAGTCATGTTCATGTTTTCTCGTGTGAGATGTCGCTTGTTAATCATTTAAAATGTCCATAGAGTTGTTTTTCTTCCTACTTTTGTTTTCTGGTTTTTGTCATTCCACTGGTCCTTGTGTTGTTTATATTGTTTCTGGTGGCTGCAATCAGTCTTCCTCCGCACTTTGCCATGTAGTCTTCAAGTCATTGTATCGATGTGTCCATGCTGTCTTCAATACTGGCAAGTCTTCTTCCTCCCTCTTTTCTTGACACATATAGTCTGTCTACGTCATCTCTAGGATGTAATGCCTTGTGCATAGTCATTAGTTTTCTTGTTCTCTGATCCATTTGTTTAAGTCCTTCTCTGGTTTACTTCAAGAATGGTCCCGAGTATCTTACGGGGGAAAAAACCTAGGTATTTATCCCTTTGACAAGGTTCCTGCTACAGAGTTTTGTCTCGAGTAATTTTCTGGTTCTTCTGAGATACTCTTATCAAAAATTTTTTCTTTCATTTCCAATTGTTTAATTGTATCAGCTTCCAATATCCTAAAGTATCTGTAGGTGTCCTTTTATCCGAGCGCTCTGTGACTACTTGATTTGGAAGTTTGACTCCTTCCGTTATGTGTCATTTACCACTTTTCATTACTAGCTTGGAGCATTTTTCTATACCAAATTCCATTGCTATATATTGACTATATATTCTCACAGTTTGTACTAGGGTTTCCAAATCTTTTTCATTTTTGGCAAAAAGTTAGATGTCATCCATGTGCATCAACTGGTTGATCTTTTCCTGCGATTTATTGAGTTTGTATTTGGCTGTGCATTTCCAGAAGATTTGTTTGAGGAGCATCATGGTTATCATAAATAGTAATGGTGATAGTGCATCTCCTTGGAATATGCATCTTTGGATCTTTATCTCTGCTAAGCTTTAACCTCCAGCTGTCAATTCCACTCTCCAGGTTTGCATGGTCTTTTCGATAAACTGTACAATTTGGTCAGATATTTTATACATTTCGAGACAGTCTAGTATCCAGCTTTGGGGGACAATATCTTAAAGCCTTTTATAGTCGATCGAGGCCATACCTAAATTTTTCCGTCTTGTTTTACTTTTGTTGAGGATGTGTTGATCTATAAATAGTAGTTCCTATGTGTCCCTGGTTCTCTTCTGGCATCCTTTCTGTTCGTTGGGGAAGATTCCGTGGCTTATCAATGAGTAGTAGATTTTCTCCCAAATTTATGCCAGTATTTTCCACATCATCGGTAGGCACATTATGGGCCTATAGAGTGTTGGGGCAGTTCCTTCGAGGAGTATTTTTGGATTAGAGTGGTCTTCCCATTGGTCATCAATTCAGGTATCATAGTTTTCTGGATGCATTTATTCATTTCAGTATCAAATCTCTCATGTATGGAGGTGAATTTTTAAAACCAAAATCTGTGTATGCCATCAAGGCCAGTGGTTTTCCAGTTTGATATCTTTTTAAGTGTTGCCTTGAGCCTGTTGGGAGTATGTTCACCTGAAGGCTTTCTTCGAGCATCACAACTCTGTTTCCATGTTTCAAGGAGCATTAAATAAGTTTTTCGTATGAGTACTTTTATTGATAGTACACACATGAAACTCTAATCCCATTCCAAGTAATCTCCTCCGGCTGCAATGTACCATTCAAACAACTTCTGGAAGGCCCCATGCAAGTCCTCTTGTGTGAGCATGTCAATGACCTTCATCACAGCCTCTTTCATCTCCTCAATTGTCTCATAACGACAGCCTCTAAGTTTTTCCTTGAGCTTAGGGAATAAGCAAAAGTCACAAGGAGCAAGGTCTGGACTATAGGGAGGGTGAGGAACTGTGTTGATGCCCATCTTGGTCAAATAGTCTGTGACAAGGATGGAGTTGTGGACTGGTGCATTGTCCTGGTGGAAATGCTATTGACTTAATTTGAAGAGTGCTGGCCTCTTCCGACGGAATCTCTTGCTGAATTCCCTAAAAACCTCAACATAGTATTCCTTGTTGACTGTCTGTTCAGTGGGAACCCAGCGCATGTAGATCATGCCAGTGCTGTGAAAAAAAGGGACCATCAAAAGTTTGTGGGTGGATTTGCTCTGTCTGGGAGAGCCAGCATGCTTCCACTGGAAACTCTGTCTCTTGGTCTCTGGCTCATAGCAGTAGATCCAGCTTTCATAGCAGGTCACCAGAACATCAAGAACTGCAGGATCTGAATTGATCAGCTTGACCATCTCCCTACTGTCATGACAACGTCTTCCTTTCTGATCTTCTCTGATCACCCTTGGGACAAACTTTGCGCAAATCTTCCACATCTTCAGTTTCTCGTGAATAATTGTGTGTACAGTTCCCACACTGACATCAAACTGTGCACTTATTGTCTCTATAGAAATTCTTTATCTGGCCAATCAACTCTGGTGTTCTGATTTCCTTACTCCTCCCACACCTCTCATCATCCCTCCCAGACTGCCTGCCTTCCTTGAATCTCTTATGCAACTCAAAAACTGATTTTCAATTCATGCAAAATGGTCAAAAAACAGTCTAAAGCATTCCATACGTTTCTCTGGCATTTTTTCTAAGTTTAAAACAGAATTTTATAGCATTATGGTTCTTCTAAAGTGTCCTCACATCCAGATTGCATTTTTGAAATTCACTAGCTGTGACAATCAGGCTTTAGTTGGGTGTATTCCAATTGCTGCTGTAGCTGTTCATTTGAAATCATAAAAATTGGTCAGTCATCTCATAAGATGTATAGCAATAACATAGTGAATTTTCAAGAGTCTACGACAATTTTAAATGCCTGTACAAAAAAAGTCTGGAAACTTATTGAAGGCATCACAGAACTAAAGTTAAATTATATCAGGCATCAATCTAATCAACTTACTAAAGTTACAATAACAACAGGGAGATTTTTTCCCTCTACCTTATCCACTCTGACACTTGCTAAAAAATCCCCTTTTAAGTATTTGTAGTAAAACACACCAAAGCACGCGAAACAATGCTTGAGAAATTTTAAGTTTTTAAAGAACCGTTTTATTGAAAGATTCTATCTTTTTTCATGGGCTACTAAAACCCCTCATTATATCAATGTATGGTTGCACGGAAAGAACGTGGGTATTGGAGTGTGTTATGTATTTTTTGGCATCTTCCGGTTATCAGGAGATTGGTATAATGAAGGTTAAGCATCCCGAATCTAGCATTGCAGTGCTGGAGTAGGTTGTCCCTTTGATGGCTCTGATGAACCTGGATTGTTGTGTAGCATGTTTCTGAAAGTTAAACATGTGATGGTGAGTACATTGGACCAGTGAGTGAGCTATCACTTCTCGACTGGTCCATATGGAAAATCTAGATCAATGGTTGGGGCTGGGACATCACTAGTAGATGTTTCTTCTGTTGTTGTGAGGTGGGCTTGGGCTAAGGGTGGGTATCGATATGAACAGTTGAACCAGTTGAGGCCTCTAGTATAATTTCAGTAAATTGCCTGGCTTTCGGCCTTGTGTCTGTGTGTCCGGTAGTATGATGATCTTTTGTTGGGTGGCATGTTGTTTGTGTGAGTTTTCTTCTGGGGTAGCTGCTTGTTTACAATTATTTGTTGCCCTGGTGTATCCTTGGGCTCTTCGGGTTGTTGTGGCTGGTTGTAATATGCGATGGCGTTGTGTTCAGTTCTGTTGTCTGTTTTAACACCGCGGTCAAGAAAACCTTAACTTATATGAATTCATTTCTTAACATAAAAACTAAATTTGACATCTGCTAGTAAAGTAGTTAATTCTAATTTCTCTATTCTCCCAATAATTGTAATTGTTTACTTTTTTATTATTTCTATCACTCTTTTTTGTATGACCCTCAATCTTAATATTACACTCTAATTTCCATGTCTTGATACAGGATCCCAGTCCTGAGCACAATATTCTGTATTCTTAAGACAACATTCGAGATAATCATTCGATTTGCCCTTGATACTACAGACAAAATATTATTGTAAGCTTTAAATGTGTCATCAAAGTTAATCCCAAGATCACATTCCTTATTTACCTTTTTCATTTTCCCAGCCACTTAATTTATATTTAACTTTAATGTTTTTTTATCCAAGATGTAGTACTTTACATTTTTCAATAGTAAATCTTAATTTTCAAATATCTTCCTATTGTTTAGATCCATCTGAGTTATTTCTTTTGAAAATGGTCTAAAAAGTAGTTTGACATTCATAAGCAAATAGCTTTGTTTCTGATTTCACATTCAGTAAATAATTTATGAATATTAACAACAACGAAGCTCTCAGTACTGATCCCTGAAGAACATCGTAAATGGTGTAGTTTGTGTTGTATGATCTTCCTCTCTTTCTCCAAACATAGACAACATTTCTATGGCCAAAGACATATAGTTTCATCTCATTTAACCAAATGACATTTCATCTTTCTCCTATTCAAAGTTCTAATGACTGTCTTTAAAACATTGATTTCAAACATAGCTGAATCATTTACTTGGCAGGAGCTCTAGAGTATTTAGACAAGTTTTCTTGCCAGATTTTTTAAAAATCTCTATTTTTCCCCTTTCTGCAGTCTTTTTCTGCAATGTGTGGTACTATTTGATCTTCTTGATAATACTTCTCACTCCAGTTCTTGAAACTTAGAAATGCTTTCATAACTTTATATCTCTTTCTTCTTCTGCAACAATTTTTTTCAAAAATTTATTCTAATTTTTTTGCTTTGATCTTAACACTTTTACAAAAGACAGCTCAAAGCCTTACTTAAGTTGTTATACTGTTTGGATATTAAAAGATATTTACAAGCTTAGAGCTTTTGTAAAAGTACATTAGTAGATGACTGTGATTTGTACAAGGGTTCAATGAAAAGTCCTAAAAGGAGCATTTTAATATTGACCCTCAAAGTTTTTGTTTATCTAAAATAAATATGTTATTGTGGGCAAAAATTACCTTTTTAAAGAGATTTTAGAAATTTCTTGTTTTGCCAAAAGCACTTTTGAAAAGTTTTTAAAGAATTAAATTTTCATTGGATGGCTAATAATTTTGTCCTCCACTATATATATATATATATATATATATGTGTGTGTGTGTGTGTGTGTGTGTGTGTGTGTGTGTGTGTGCACAATATGACCAACTGATAAATTCATCTGAACAACTTTTATAAAAAAGTTGATTTTGTTCTAAACCAAACATTTCAGGATTATATTATTTTGAGTAAAACGTATATCACACACACACACACACACACACACACACACACACACACACACACACACACACACACACACACACACACATATATGTATGTATATATATATACATATATATATAGATAGATAGAGAGAGAGAGAGAGAGAGAGATACATACAAAAAAGAGTTATGAATATGTACATCCTTAACATATTCATTTTATAAATGTTAAATTTATTTTCGATAGATTTATTATTTCTTGAAGAACATTATACAATCAAAATGGTTATTATTAGATATTACCAAAAATAAAATTGCAACACCTCTCTATCAAAAAATAAAGCACATGAACATTTATATATGAGATATATGCAATATATTCATATTTTTATTACACAATTTCAATGCTGCAGAGTTTACAAATAAATGGAATTATATGTTTTGATTGTATAATTTTCCACTTGTAACTTTGGTTAAAAAAAAAACTTATGAAAACTTTTTTTAATTGTCAGGGTTGGGGCATACTTATCAATTGGCAAGAAAACAAGTATATAAATTGTTCTTATTTTTGTTCTTTGTGTGGTGCTAAAAACGTCTTGGCCTTATCAAGAAGAAAATGACTTAGAACTATGAAATGTACATCTTATATCACATGATCATTCTGCAGTTCAAAACATTTGACACAATGATTCTTAAGTTTATTTATGATGCAAAAGACTTCTGTAGAGATAATGATGAAAGAGAAGAAATCTACTACTGGCTTGAAAGCCATGGGCTATTCCTGAAGGACAGAAAATGTGTCACAAAAGAACTAGAGGAACCAAAGACCTATTATATTCAAAAAGAGGTAAAGACAAGGAGGAAAAATGTAGCATGGATAAACTAGAAAAAGGCATATCATATGACCTCTGAAGTTGACAAATAATAGTGTTGCTTCGAGGTTTTTTGTGCGAACACCTTCTAGAATTCGACGGATTGTCAAAATTTGTGATGTCATGGATCGATTTCATTCTATGCAGTTGTGTAGTAGAGCATTGTAGATCTTGGCTGCTATGGTTGTAAGAGTTAATCCTCAGTAGTGTTTGGCAATTTCAAAATCACCCTTCTTGGGGAAAGGGAGGATGTATCCCTTTGTCCATCTGTCTATGATGTTCTGGTTGTATATGGTGTTACAGTATTGGAGCAGTATGTCACTGAATTCCCTTGTCTTCCATACTTCTGGGGGTATTTCATCAAGCCCTGCTGCTTTCCTATTTTTAATTTTTCTTAGTACTGAGTCAAGTTCTTCTTGTGTAAACTGATCTAAACGCAGACAAAACAGAATACATGTGCTTTAATCAAAGAGGCAACATCTCCACATGAAAGGGTGGTCCTCTGAAACTAGTGGACAAGTTCACCTACCTCGGAAGCAGCATCTTATCAACCGAGAATGATATCAACATGGGACTAGCAAAGGCATGGACAGCTATCAATAGGCTATCGGTCATATGGAAGTCAGACCTGACCAATAAAATAAAATGCAGTTTTTCCAAGTAGCAGTCATGTCAATACTGCTATATGGACACACCACATAGATGCTAACTAAACATATAGAGAAAAAGCATGACGACAATTACACAAGAATGCTGCGAGCCATATTAAACAAGTCCTGGAGGCAACACCCAACAAAACAGCAGCTATACATCATGAAAACTATCCAAATTAGATGAACCAGACATGCGGAACACTGCTGGAGAAGTAAGGACGAACTCATAAGCTATGTACTCCAGCAGACCCCTGCACATGGATGTGCAAAGGTTGGGCGACCAGCTAAAACCTATTTACAACAGCTCTGTGCCAATACAGGGCGTAGCCTGGAAAACCTCTCAGGAGAGCAATGGACGTTAGAGATGGGTGGTAAGAGAAGGTCTGGGAGATCCATGCTAACAGTGCGATATTATGATGAGGATATGATATGATCCCACAAATATGGATAATAGGATTCAGTGAAAATGTTTAAAATTTAGAGGAAGTTGTAAACCTCATCATGAAAGTTATAGAAAACTGGAGAGTAGAATTATCAGCTGGAGGACAAACCCAAGCTGAGTCAAACATCTAAAGTAGCATTGGTCTGTGAGTTTCATTACAACCATTATTGTTTGTGATATCAATGATGCCACTGAATTATATTCTAAGAAAAGATAAAGGAGGTTACAGATTTACAAAATTTTAAGAAAAGATAAACCACCATATCTACAAGTAAGAAAAAGAATTAAAAACATTAATAAAAACTATTATAATCTTCAGCCAAGATATAGGAATGGAATTTGGTATTAAAAAAATGGTATTAAAAAAATGTGCCATGCTTATTATGAAAAACAGGAAAAGAGAATCAATGGAAAGAACAAAACTTCCCCATCGGAAAAGCATCAGAACACATGAAGAAAAAGAAAACTACAAATCTCAGGGAATATTAAAAGCAGACACCATCAAGCAAACAGATATGAAAGAAAAAGTTAGAAAGGAAAATTCAGAAGAATAAGAAAACTTCTTGAAACCAAACTCTGAGGCAGAAATCAAATCAAAGAAATAAATACCTGAGAAGTCTTCTTTGTAAGATACTCTGGATCATTCTTAAAATGGACAAGGAAAGAACTCTGACAGATGGATAAAAAAAATGAAATTGATGCAATGCACAAGAAATGACACTGACAAAATCCATGTGACAAGAAAAGGAGGAAGAGGACTTGCTTGCATTGAGGATAGTGTTGAGGCAGCAATTCAAGGACTTGAAGAACATACAAAAATGATCAAAGAATCAGCAATAACAAAAGAAAATGCTTAAGGGTAAAAAAAAAACAAAAAATGTAGAAAACAACAATGTAAAGAAAAACAATTTTATGGATATTTCAAATGAAAGACTAAGAAAATTATATGGGAAATGATTATGAGGGGGAAACCTGAAGTGAGAAACTTGATCTCTATTAATAACAGCACAAAATTATTATATAATGACTAATTATATTAAAACAAAGCAGAAGAATAGCTAGTGTAGGCAATGAAATGATTAACTGTATGATAGGCAAATGCAACAAACTGACCCAAAAGGAATACAAGAGTAGGCTGAACTAGGGGGAAAGGTGATCAAAATTTCACTATGCTGACAAATGGTATATGCCAAAACCAGAATTTGTCTAGAAAATGAAATATACAAAATTCTTTAGGGCTTAGTGATACAAATGGATCACCTAATCCTGGCCAGAAGCACAGACATTAACTAACAAGAAGAAAAAAACTTGTCATTATTACCATTCCACCACACCACAGTGTGAAAATAAAAAAAATAAAAAAACTAGACAAATCCATGGAACTTGTCAAAGGTTGAAAAAGTTGTGGAACATGAAGGTGATAGTAGTACCAGTCCTAGTTGGAGCTCTTGAAACAGTCGCCAAGAACCTGGAAAAAAGACTGAGTGAACTGGAAATCTGAGGAAGAATTGAAACAGTCCACACCATAGCACTGCTGAAATTAGCCTGGATATTAAAAAGGAAGCTGGAGATCGGTGGAAATTTGCTGTCACTTTGATTCCACTTAAAAAATCAACAGTTAGCTTTGGTGTGAAAAATTTACAAGGATTAAAATAATGATAATTATAATAATTACAGAGGGAACAGAACTACCGAATCAAGAAAAAAACAGAATGCTTGGAGAAAAGGAAAGTTATAAGCACTTGGGAATATTGGAAGTGGAGAGGAAAGAAAAATCTAAAAAAGAGTATCTCTGGAGAACAAGAAAACTACTTGAAACTAAATTATATCGCAGAAATCTCATCAAAGGCGTAAACCCCTGGACTGTCTACCTTGGAACCATTCTTGAAGTAGACAAAGGAAGAACTTCAACAAATGGACCTGAGAACAAGAAAATTTATAGCAATGCATAAGGCCTTACATTTCAGCGATGACATTGATAGACTATCTGTATGAAGAAAAGAAGGAGGAAGAGGACTTGCCAGCATTGAAAATAGCATTGATAACTCAAAAATAAGTGTCGAGGAAGATTGATTACAACAACTGGAACCAACAAACAACATGAGGATAAACAGAATAAAAATAATTAGAAAACAAAAATGGAAAGAAAAACAACTGTTTTTCTTTTAAGCAACAAACAAGCAAAATCTCACATGGGAAAACTTGGACATTACTAAGAAGAGGAAACCTAACAGGAGAAACTGAATCTCTTCTAATAGCAGCATAAAATAATGCCATAAGGACAAACTATGTCAAAGCAAGAATAGACAAGATGCAAAAAATAGCAAATGTAGATTATGTGGTGATAAAGACAAAAGGATCAATTGCATAAGTGAATGCAGCAAATTGGCACAGAAACACTATAAAACCAGACACTACAAGGTAAGGAAGGTAATCCACTGGGAATTGTGCAAGAAATTGAAATCTGACTCAACTCAGAATTTGCCCAAGAGAATGAGATGCACAAATTTCACTGGGATTCTGAGATATGAACTGATCACCTTATCTCAGCCAGACAGTCAATAAAAAAAAGAGAACCTGCCCAATTGTGGACTTTGCTGTCCCAGCAGACCACTGGGTAAAATTAAAAGAAAGCAAAAAGAGAGATAAGTACATAGACCTCACTAGAGAATGAAAAAATGATGGATCACGAAAGTGACAATTGTGATCGGTGTGCTTGGTACAGTCACCAAAGGATTGGTAAAGAGTCTGGAGGACTTGAAAATTAGAGGATGACCGGAGACCATCCAAAGTACAGCATTATTAAGATTGGCCAGAATACTGAGAAGTCCTGGAGACTTGAGGAGACTTGCTGTCTCTCAAACTTTTGTGGAAGACCATTAGCTAATGCTGGTGTGAAAAACTCTCAAAGGAGTAAAATAATGATTATATTAATAATAAAAAGACAAATACTTGGATCTTGCCAGAAGGTTGAAAAAGCTATGGCACATGAAGGTGACAGGGATACTGAAAGTAGTACACTTGGAACAGTCTGCAAGGGTTTGAAAGGAGGCCTGGAGGAAATGAAAATCATAGGAAGAATCAAGACAATCCAGACCACAACAGTGTTAAAATCAGCTTGAATACTTTGAAGAGTCTTGAAAACCTGTGGAGACTTGCTGTTACTCAGACAGACTCCAGTTGAAAACCAGCAGTTAAAACTGATGCGAAAAACTCTAATAATAATAATGATAATTGATGGATAGTTGTATATATTTGCTTTGCTATATCAGCAGGTATCCTGAAATATTCTTCGAATTATTCTTTGGAGATCTATTTATAAGCTATATGTGAATATATTTTAAAAGCTTTCAAAGTTATTTTGATCAATCATTTAAGACATGCAGAAAAAATAGCACATCATAGAAAAAGAGTTAATTTTCTCAAAAACAGAAATGATAAACTAATTTATATTCTTGCACTCAGAGGCTGAGTATATTTCAAAAAAAGATAATTCATATTTCATTCATAAAATAAAGCAAAGAAATATTTCTAAAAAACCTCATGTTTTGGGGGGGAGCTTTTCATTTGAATTTTTTTCCATAAGTCTAATGTCTTTTGATCTTAAATATTTAATTTTGTTTTTAAATCTCATTTTTAGTGATAATCTTCAAAGTTGGAAGAGCTTACTTGTTTTTTAATCAGTTCTGATTGTATCAATATACTCACCTCAGCAAAAATCTTTTTTTATCTTAAATCTATATTTCTTGGCAAAAGTAACACACACACACACACACACACACACACACACACACACACACACACACACACACACACACAATTATATATATATATAATTGTGTGTGTGTGTGTATAAATAAATATACAAGATGTGGTCAAAAAGTATTGAGATTGACATTTGGAATTTTGAAATCTTTAATTTAATTGAAAATATATTCACAGATGAGTAAAGTAATGATGATCTAGACATCTAGATTCATATAAATAAGTCAGTGCCAATTTAGAAAAAAAATTATGATGCTTATCGCCATACTTTCAGTTAAATGTTTTTGGTGAACAACAGGGTTGTGCAAGTGCAGCACTCTCTATACTCAACAGACTTAACTCAGTGTAACTTTTCCTTGTTTCTTAAATTGAAAATTTATCTCACTGGTAAAATTTGAGAAAATGAAGGACACAAAAATACCAGACATAGTTCATGGCATATCAAGAGAATTTTACTGATGCTTAAACCCCATAGAAAACTCAGTGGAATAAGTATATTGAATGTGATGGGGACTATTTTGAAGATAATTAATTTTTCCTTTCATCATTTATTTTTCCTAGAAAGTACAGTTTTAGTTTTGATTCTTTTTTTAATATACCTGAGATATATATATATATATATATATATACACACACAAGGTGCCTTCAATAAGTTTCCAGACTTTTTTGTACAGGTATTTAAAATTGTTGTTGTTATTGCTATACATCTTATGAGATGACTGACTAACTTTTATGATTTCAGGTTTTAATGAAAAGCTACTGCAGCAATTGGAATACACCCTACTAAAGCCTGATTGTCATAGCTGGTGAATTTCAAAAATGCAATCTGGACGTTGTCATGACAATAGGGAGATGGTCAAGCTGCTCAATTCAGATCCCGCAGTTCTTGATGTTCTGGTGACCTTCTATGAAAGCTGGATCTACTGCTATGAGCCAGAGACCAAGAGACAGAGTTTCCAGTGGAAGCATGCTGGCTGTCCCAGACTCAAGAAGGCCAGACAGAGCAAATCCATCCACCAACTTTTGATGATCCCTTTTTTTCACAGCACTGGCATGATCTACATGCCCTGAGTTCCCACTGGACAGACAGTTAACAAGGAATACTATGTTGAGGTTTTAAGAGAATTCAGCAAGAGATTCCGTCGGAAGAGGCCAGCACTCCCTATAGTCCAGACCTTGCTTCTTGTGACTTTTGCTAATTCCCTAAGCTCAAGGAAAAACTTAGAGGCTGTCATTATGAGACAATTGAGGAGATGAAAGAGGCTGTGACGAAGGTCATTGACACGCTCACACAAGAGGACTTGTATGGTGCCGTCCAGAAGTTGTTGGAATGGTACAACAAGTGCATTGCAACTAGAGGAGATTACTTGGAATGGGATTAGAGTTTCATGTGTGTACTATCAATAAAAGTGCCCATACAAAAAAAAGTCTGGAAACTTATTTAATGAGCCTTGTATATATACATATATAAATTGAAAAGGTAATCCAAAGAGAAGAATTTAATGCAAAAGAAAGTCAATGCTATAATGTTTCACTTCTAATGAACCATCATCTTGATGCGGACAGTTAATATCGAATGATGGTCAATCATCAATAGATTTTTTAATAAAATGGTAAATCATCGATAGATTTTTTAATAGAATCCAAAACAAGGAGGAAATATTATGTACACAGAGAAATAAATCAATAAATCAACGTTCATATTTAAAAATGACATGTGATTGTTTAAGACAATGATGTTGAACAAATAGAATAATCAAGTGAAATAATGTATTAAAAGGAGAAAGAAGAAAGGAAGGAAAGAAAAGAAAAGAAAAGATCAGAAGAATAAGAGAAAAGGAAATTGAATAGAGAGGCGAGGAATGTAAGGAAAATATATATATTGAGAGAGTGTCAGAAAGAGAGAGAAAGAGAGAAATTTTTAGTGGTTTAAAAATTTTGTTCAGTACATGAAATAAAAATAAAACTTTTTTCATATTCTTGGTAGCAACTTTATTGAACAATATATTTGTTCCACTATCTTAAGCACTTCATAATTCTTTCCAAACTATTTATCTTTCTCTGTAGTGTAAAATTTCCAGCATGAAACTTTGCAAACCAATAGCAAATTGTTTAGTCAATCCCATTATCTTCTCAATAAACTTTTTTCCTTCAAAGTTTTGTTTTCCTTTTCCTTAAAGTTCCATTCCTAAATACAAGAGTCAGTAAATAAAAATATGTCTATTTTTACAATTAAAAAAGATGCATTGATATGATAGTTGTCAAATAGATAAATAAATAAATAAAAATTACTTTAAGGGAACTTGTGCAGTGAGAGTACAACAATATTTGTCTTTTTCTTTAAAATTATGTTTAATATAACTAAATACTCCTAATGCCATTTGATATGGAACTTTAATATTTCAGATGATTTGGTTGTGTACCATCATCAAACACCTACGAATGATCGCCTCACTTCAAAATAACTGCCTATTTATAAACTGAGTTACATTGCTTCCCTCTTCCTTGTAATTATAAGTTGCTTTACAAATAATAAGAAAATAGTTTAATAATCTAAAACCAACAACTATCAAAAATTTTAAAATATTTCAAAATTATAAATGATTAAATGACTGTAAATATTTCTTCAAAATTTGCCATTTTTTACACTTTCAAAAGTTGGTTGTTTGAGTGGTTGGTTTTACACAAGTTATCTCTTGTTGGGTTAAAATATCTGAATTAATGTAAAAGCTGAATTCATGTGTGTGTGTGTGTGTGTGTGTGTATTTGACTTTGGAATTTTGTAATTCTAAGTAAAATAGACTGAAATTTTCCTGACAGCAAGACTTGTAACTGAAATCTTTTGTAAGATTTTCATGAACAATAATAAAATTCATTGTGAACAAAGAAACTGTAAATACTCAATAAATGAAGCCCTTCTGTCTCATCTTTTGAACAGACAACACCAATAATTACAAATTTATTTTTCATAGTTTAATTGAATCATATCTTTGTAAAATTTAGAGCACCTTCCCACCATTTTATAATGGTTAAATTGTTGGGCTGTATTTAAAAGTAATCAGAAGAAGCTATATTCCCTCTAATTTTTTCAATCTCTGTGTAGGGCCAGAAATGTTTTTGAGAAACTGAAGATGGGAAATATACACATATATAATACATTTGAGATGAACACTGATATTTACCCGAAAGAAAGGTTAGCACAATCTTCAATGCTGGTTAGATTTTTGTAGTTTGTTATTATTATTATTATTTACTCCTTTAGAGTTTTTCACATCAGTGTTAGCTGATGGTTTATTATTATTATTACTATTATTATTATGTTCAACTATGTGGTATTGCAATTTTAAAGCATGGCATTATTTTTCTTGCATGTTGTCATCATTGTTGTGCAGCTGCTACTCAGTGAACAATAATCAAAGGGAAATATAAGAACTATAACTAATCAACATTATTATTCAAACTTTGTAACTTTTTCTCAGAAATCTGATGTAAAACTATTCAGTATGATCAAAACATACTGAGATTAATACTTTACATTTTTGAAATTCAAAAATTTAGAATTTAAATGAAAACATGTAAACAGCTGAGCTGTCTAGATAAGTCAGTGACAATTAGAGAGAAATTATGAAGCTAGTTTTGATACTTTTTGAACAAAATGTTGTTGGGAAAAAAGGATTGTGTGAATGTAGTACTCTCCATACTAGATAAACTTAAATCAATACAACTTTTGCTTGTTTCCTAAACAGAAGATTCATTTCTGTGGAACAAAATTTAAGGACAAAGAGAAAGTTAAAACAAATATGATGCTGCTGTTTCATGCCATATCAAAAGAGGAGTTTCCTAGGTGCTTTGTACAAAGAAAACTCAGTGGAATAAGAAGGTTGAAAACTAAGAGTAATATATTAAAGAAAGTTAATATTCCCTTTATTGTGCAGTTTTGTCTTAATGAAGACAGCTACTCTCTCTATACTTTTTGAACAAACCTCATATATATGTATCATGGTTAGAGTGTTTGCCAGTGACCCTGGAGATCAGGGTTCAATTCTAGGTTGAGTCATGCTAAAGACTCAAAAAATGATACTTGATACCAGCTTGCTTAACACTCAGCATTATAAGGTAAGGATCAAGGGTAAGTAGAGCATTCCAGGAAAAGGAATAGTGCTTTCTATTACACCTCAGTGTAGTAGCTATTGAAAAAGGAGCTTTCTGGCCATCCTCAACAATGGTTGGCCAACTTATTTATATGTCACATTTATATATATGAGTCAAACTTATATATATATATATATATATATATATATATATATACATGTTAGAATGGGTAAAAAAAGTTAATGAGCTGAAAAGTTCATATAGTGATGTCAAGTCTGCTGTAGCTGAATTTTTGACCAATGGAGTTCAAGCACTGAAACACTGATAGAAGAAGTGTATGGATCACAAAGGGGACGATGTTAAAGAATAAACCACATTTGGTTACATTCCATAAGTGTATCTTAGTCAGCCTATGAACATTTTAGCTCAGCCTGATATGTACATATATATATATATATATATAGTTTGCTATATTAACTAATAAAGAGTGCTCAATATTAGTGATAGAACACATATATCTAAGTAAAAATAGTGTTGACACTGGCACTTGAGACTCTTAGTTTCTTACCTATGTGATCATTTGACCAAGATATATATATATATATATATATATATATATATATGTGTGTGTGTGTGTGTGTGTGTGTGTGTGTGTGTGTGTGTGTGTGAGTGTGTGTTAGGATGAATAAATATGAATATATATATATATATATATATATATATATATCTTAGGCAGATTTGGTGAAAAAGAACTGAAAAGGAAGTATGTAGGACATTTGAAAAATGTTTTTCTTGTTTACAAACAAGGAAATGTAATTTCAGATCAAATGCATGCAGAAATCTTCAATTTAAATATATATATATATATATAATTCCTTTTGTAGAAATCTTTTTGTGCACTATCTTCAGTTAATCTTTGATTTCAACTCAACTGTTGTTTCTATTTTTAGCCTCTTCCTAGTTTTGGTGAGGTGCAGGATGTATATGGGGAGTACTGTAAATCTGTAGTTTGCTTTCATGCTTTTTGACATTTCATGAATGTTGTGGTGGGGGAGCACTCTTCAGGTCTTTAACTAGCCTAACCACACAACTTCCACCCACCTGAACAAAGACCAAACAATGGCCTTTCCCATTAAAATGACATTAGAAGCCATTTGACATTGTTAGTGACAATACCAAGTCTGTCTCTTTTAATAGCTGAATGCCAAAGCAAAGAAAATTAGTGAATGAAAAAAAAATGAGAAAGCAAAATCTATTTGGCAAAATATGTACCCTGGGCAATTAATAACTCTTTCTTCTCATGTCATCTCTTATATTTCAAATGATTATATTTTAATTGTGACATCATCTTTAAAAATTTTGGAATATAATTGGCATGAAAAAATCCAGAGAAAAGATTGTTTGCTTTTTAAAATTAGAAATAAACAATAGAAAAATTTCTTTTGAATAAACAAAAGCCAGTTCACCCAGTTAGCAGAGCTTAGAATATGCTGATTGTATCCCTTAGAGAAAGGTAATACTCACAAAAGGGATGAGCTAACACAAAACTGCATCTGAGATTGAGGCTCCTGTTCTGGAGATCTGAGAAGAGGGGAGTACTCTTCATTGCCACAATTCCCAAATCTACTCAGCCCTGAAATGGTTGTAACAGTTATGGTCTCTTCTGTGGGTAAAATAAATTAGTTTAAAAATTATTCCTATTCAACAGGATCATGTAAAAAAACTCTTAAGAAACAACTAGACAAAAAATGTAAATATGAACATACAATGTCTGTGATTCCTTAACCTTTTGGCATAAAGTAACCTGAGAAAGGTTGATGTCATTAAAATCAATGAGTCAATCAATAAAAGCTTGAAAAGGAATTTGGTTTTATAAGTTTTCTTTTATCCCGTTTCTTTAGTTTGTCCATTTTGGGTATATGAGGAGTTTATTGAACTACTTAAATAAAGTAAAGAAAAGTTGGCGACTATAGTCAAGGGCGACCTGAAGGCTCTCTTTTCAATAGCTACTTCATCAAGGTATAGGGGAAGGCACTTCTCCTTTCCCTGGATTGTTCCACTTTACCCCTGATTTGTACCTTATAATACTGAGTGTTAAGCAAGGTGGCATCAAGTATAATTTTTTGAGGCTTTGGTATGACTTGACTTGGGATTAAACCCTGGTCTCCTGGTGAACACTCTACCCACTAGAAAATGGGCTGGAACGACTCTTATTCACTTAGTAAAGATATGAATCCCATTAAAAGGTTTTTTTAACTCTTAGAATCACTTGATTAGGGATTTTTATCAATTCCTGATCTCTTGTGTTTTTTACATTTGGGCTTGCATTGCATATGAAATCTACTTCAAGTTAAACAGCACTTATTTGCCAACCCCAAGAACAAAAAAAAATTACAAACTAGTTCCATCTTCCCCAAAAGTCAGTTCCATTGCTACAATTTAATTATGTACATGTAAATTTATTCATCCTAACACACACACACACACATATATATATATATATATATATATATCTTGGTCTAATGATCACATAGGTAAGAAACTAAGAGTCTCAAGTGCCAGTGCCTCTGTGTCAACACTATTTTTACTTAGATATATGTGTTCTATCACTAATATTGAGCACTCTTTATTAGTTATTATAGCAAACTATATAAATGGACTAAAAAGGACAATAAAATTGATGTAAATTCACAAAGTGTTACATCCAAAAGATGACATAGACAGATTGTATGTGTCAAAAAAAGGAGGAAGAGGACATACTACCATTGAGAGTTGTGTTGATGCATCAATACAAGAACTGCATTAAAAAAGCAAAGAAAGATTAATTACTGCAGCCAATTGCAGTTGTTGCAATATAAGTACAGATAGAAAAATAACAAAAACTAAGAAGCAGAAGTGGAAATAAAAACAACAATAGGGATATTTCAAGCAACAAACTACTGAGATTTCACACAAAAAGACCAGAATATGGCTACAAAAGAGAAATCTCAAGAGAAAAACTGAATCTCTTCTAATTAAAGCACAAAACAATGCCATAAAGATCCATGATGCCAAGGTGAAAATGGATAATACCCAATAGAATTGCAAGTGGAGGTTATGCAAAGAAAAAGATGAAATTATATATCACATCATAAGCAAATACAGCAAACTAGGACAGAAAGAGTGCAAGACTAGGCATGACTGGGTGGGGAAAATGATCAACTAGGAATTGTGCAAGAAACTAAATTTTGGACATATTACCAAATATTATATATACAAAACAGAATTTATCCTAGAGAATAAGACACATAAATTTCTCTGGGATTTTGAGATACAAACAAATCACCTTATCCTGGCCAGAAATGAAGACCTGGAAGTAATTAACAAAAAAAGAGAACTTATAATTTGATGGATTTTGCTGTTCCAGCAGACCACAGAGTGAAAATAAATGAAAGTGAAAAGAGAGATAGATACTTGGACCTTGCCGGAGAACAGAAAAAATGTGGAACATTAAGGTGATGTTGAAACCAACTATAGTCAGAGCACTTGGAATAATCCTGAAAGGATGGGAAAGGGGTTTGAAATCAGAGCAAGAATCAAGACCATTCTGACATTGTTGAGATTGACCAGAATACTGAGAAGACTCTTAGAGACCAGAGCAAACTTGCTGTTGCTCAGACTCTAATGAAAACCCACTAGCTTTCACTGGTGTGAAAAATTTACAAGGAGTAAAATAGTAACAATTAAAAAGTTGTGTAAATTCAAGAAAAGTAAAATAGATAAGTAACAAATGTATTGTTTTAATATCTATTATATTAAGTATTAATGGTTTTATGACAAAAGTTCTAAGAGCCTCATAGCAGAAGGTAAGAAGGGATAATTGTTAATAGCATTTTAGGACATGGCTGTGATATTTGAAGTTGACCATGTTTAAGGAAGGATTGTTAATCTTTATATATAGAGTTTCAAATTGGGGTTGAAATTACTTGGAAAAAAATACGGTGCTTTCCTGAATTCATTCCATCTGGAAATCAAACAACTCATGCAAAGATTGGAATAGAATAAAGACAAAATAGGTAGAAAAAGTTGGTATCTAATGTAATCATGTTTATACATACATATATATATATATATATATATATGAATAAAACACACTAATTTTGGTGAGGCAACTGGTCTAGAAGAACATCTCAATATTCAAATCTACTGACAACACATAATAGGCTTGAGTGACAGGGTAAGGTCCATTATGCAGAGAACTATCTGAAGACTTATTGATGTATCTATGTTGACAGATAGATAGATTTGAGCTCAGTGAAATAGACTTGAATTGGATGCATAATTTTCTATTAATCTGAAATAGAAAGGCTGTGATATTTTATGCAAATAGTATTTCTTTCCTTTGTTACTTTCCCCCTCCTTATTTATATACATATTCGCTGTGTTAAAAATTAGTTTAAAGGCAAATAACCATATACTGATATCCATTTGACTGATATCCCATCTGACTGATATTCATCTGATGGTCATGTACATTCTGTATGCAACTTGAAGTCATCAGCAGTATTTGACATTGTGACTATTTTAATATTTCAAATTGGTTCTGTGTAATAAAATCATTGAACACTTAAAAAATCTTTTCTTTTACATTTTAAAGAATCATTGACACCAACCATTTATATTTATAATAATGATAATAAATATATTTATATATATATATATAGGGGAAGAGAGAGAGAGAGAGAGAGAGAGAGAGAGAGAGAGAGAGAGAGAGAGAGAGAACGAGAGATATTAACAAGGATTTGTTGGCAGCTAAGAGTTCAACAAGCACTTATAGGCTAATCACTAAAATGTGTCACTCTACAGAAAAAAGTTTTAAAATGTTGTTTATCCTCATTTTGTTCACAACATTTACCTTTGACATTCAGACATTTAGTTGGTCTTTTTCATTTTCTCTCTCTTTTCACATACCTCACTTGCCAAAATGACAAGTGGCATAACATTTTTCAAGAGAATTTTGCTTATTAATCTTTCATCATTATAACTTGTCATACATCGAGCATTCTGGTTGACTTCTTTGAAAAATGACACTCTCAAAATGACAAGGAAAAAAACTGTATTTGTAATTGTTTTTTATATCATGGTATTTTAAGGAGTGATCACTTTGAAGCAACAGAAAGATGATAGGTAATGTCTTTGATTCTAAGATAAGTTATTGTGAATATTCAATGTATTATCAATATTTTTTGTTTTGTTTGGTTATTTTTTGAAAATAGGATTGGCTATAACATTGTATAAAACTTATTAGTAACAAAACAGACTTCCATCACCATTTCATGTGATACACTCTATATTATTAACAAAAATGTCTACAACCAGATGCAACTCACAATGGGATAGAGAGATAGGTTTACTTTTTTTTGTTTAATGCTATATCAGCCTTCATGGGTTATTTAATGCTACAGCTATCCTTGATGAAGAACAGCAGTGATAGTATTTAACCCATAGCTGAGCAATAAGGAAGTTTAAAACTTTCCCTAGAGTATTTACCTGAAAGTGAATATAATAGACCAACTCAAGTTGGAATTAGCTCACTATGAGGCCACAGTCCAGCACTTTAGTCATTATGCCATGAGGACTTATCAAGATAGATAGATATGTACAGAATGAGACAGATAGATTGATTGATAGATAGGAACAGAATGAGATGCATGGTATATATATATATATATATATATATATATATATATATATATATATATATATATATATATTTATTATTTCAAGAAAAAAACCAGTGTTCAGTCACATTATGATAGTAAATTTATTTCCATCCTGTTAAGAGCATTGATATGAATCAAAGACTCCAAAATAATTTTAACAGGACTTCATCAGATCCAATAAGATATCTCGAATAGTGATCATATTTACCAACCCCTCCGCTCGGGCAGGATATGACACAAGGTCAATTTTTAAGCGGAGTTTAGCAGGTTTGAATTCAGCGTTTTCCTTCTCCTAGACTAGTTGCCTCACCAAGGCTGAAGAACCTAGTCTGCCCTACTATTTACCCATAGCTGGAGGGAGAATATTTGGATTCATACCTTTCCCAAGGGTATTAGTGCTATGTGAAATGCAATCAGTCAGGTCCAGGATTTGAACTTGTGTCGCCGTGTCCATATCTTGCGACGATAACCATTACACCACGGGCACCTCGAATAGTGATGGTTCTAAGTGTTCAAGTATACAAAAAAAGATTATAAGAGCCTTTAAATTCTTAGGATTTAAAATCAAAATTTCTTCTAATAGCAAATTTTCTAGATGTTACACTGAACCTCTCTGACAACTCTTATAGACCATTCCTTAAAACAGACTAATATCCTTCCTATATTAATGTAAATTCTAATCACCCAAATTCTATAATTAAACAAGTTCCTAATGCTGTTAATATGAGAATAAGTAGATTATCATAAAATACAAAAATTTTCCATGAAAGTAGTAAAATGTATATGGAAGCCCTCAAGAATAAGGGGTTGAAAGAAGAGTTTACTTATCTAGAACCAAAACTGCCTAATACTATTAATAATAATAATAATAATTGTATATGAAAAAAAAACGAATTGTAATAATAAGTTAAATTGTCATAATGATAGAAAAAGGAAAATTATATGGTTCAACCCCCCCACTTTTTGTAAACTTGTGAATATAAATATAGGAAAGTATTTTTTGAAATTGATAGATAAACACTTTAACCAGTATAATATATTACATAAAATATTTAATAGGAAAACTTTAAAAATTAGTTACTCTTGCACGAGAAATTTCTTTAAAATAATTGACACTCATAATAATGAAATAATTAGGAAACATTATGACCAAATGAATGGGAAGTATAATAATAATAATAATAATGATAATAATAATCACAGTTATAATGCAAGTAAAGAAAACGATTGTAATTGTAAAATTAAAATTAATTGTCCTATGAAAGGTCTGTGTAATTTAGAAAATGTAGTATACCAAGGGATTATTTTCCCAAAAGAAAACATTAAAAATAAAAAATTTTATCGGAATTTCATCGACGAGATGGAAATTAAGCTTTAATAACCACATTCATTCGTTCTCGCATGAAAACTTGAAAAATGAAACAACCTTGTCCAAACATTTTTGGAAATTGAAAAATAAGGGTTTAGCCCCAGAAATTCAATGGAGTATATTAAAAAGGTAAGAAATTATGTTATATCCTGATTCCAGTTACCTATTAAATCAGAGATGTGATTTAATAGCTAGATGTAGGCATAGAAATAAATTTAAATTATTGTAAAAAATTTGAGTTGATAGTCAAAGTTAGTATTTAACTATAATTTATTAAATTTGTATAGATATTTTAACATAGTTAAAGAAGTCTTACCATTAATGGCAGGGATTTTGGTACCTTTCAAAGAAAAAATGATGACATACTAAAATCAAAATTAATGATTTTGTTAGAAATGGTTGAAATTTGGATATGTATAACTGTAATTGCTACATTGTTAATTTTATTGGTTTTGTAGTTGTCTTAACCTGAAACGAGAAGGGACAGGAACCAACCTTATATGGGTAAAGTCTATACATAGCTGAAATGGATTTCTTTTCTCCCTTTCCTACCTTCCTTTGACTATCCCTTCTGTCTGGTTGTAGTTTAATTTATTTCCATATTGGATCTGATGAAGTCCTGTTAAAATTATTTTGGAGTCTTTGATTCATATCAATGCTCTTAACAGAATGGAAATAAATTTATTACCCTAATGTGACCGAATATTGTTTTTTTCTTGAAATAATATTATTTGCACTGTGAATTTATTTACACTGAGCTCTTTACTTGGAATTATTTAAATATTTGAAATTTGAATAATTCATTTGTCCTGAGGGAATTGTTCCCAACTCCGGATTTACTGGATTGAAGAATACCTTATATATATATATATATATATGTTGCATAGCCATATAATACATATACAACCATACACATATACACGCGGAAACATAGTCAACACAATAAAGATGAACGAACACGGTTCTTTAGAAAAATATACCTCTCACTTTATTTGAAAGGGTTGCGAAAGGGTTATGTGTGAGAGTTGAGTTGGAGACTGAACAAAGACTGCAACATATTGACCCCCAGTTCCTTCGTCTCTAGCAGCACTTCTTTCTTGTTCTGCTTTGAACTGCAACAACTGACTCCAAACTCGAAATTAGCTCAAACTTCCTGTGGCACCGGGTTATATAATTGTTTGACATCCATCTGCTTCTGTGAGCATCGCATCTGCATCCAATCCAACCCGTCCACAGTCAAGGTTATCCCCTGATATCTTTGACCAGATGCACCTGTTATTTACACAGGTGCATTTCTCATTTGACAGCTCAGCCGGGTTGGAGGTCAATATGTTACATATATATATAACTTAAATATTTCATTGATAACAGATATTAATTCAGTTGAATTCAAACAGGCTACAGACATTCAGGCTCACCTGAATCTAAGAGTAATGAGTTTTTACCTTGTTTTATTTTGTTTTATTTTGTTTTATCATTGAAATATAGTGAAAGTCATATGATAATGTTTACTTTATCTATATCAGAGTTTTAGTAGGAAAAATCAAGAGTTGTCCTGAAAGTAATGCCTTTCAAGCCCCAACTTTTTTTAACAATACAATTATATTCATGCGTAAAGTAACTCTTTGTCTACAATGTAGTACTATTGACTATGGTCTCCACTTGTGATGCATTTGAGACATTTAGTTTTGGTTTTCTTCACTGACTGCAGCTGATGGCATTCCAATATTTGGTTTGTGTTCAACATTGATTTCAATTGATTTAAACAATTTTGTTCATCTTAATGTATTGTTCTTTCCAAGAGTCATATATATGCATTTCTAAGTCTTTTGTAAATGTGGCTAGTTGAACATACTTTTTGGGTCTACAACTCAACAACTTCATTGATATGCAACACCAGAGAATACAGTCATACAGTAAGAATGACTCTATCAACAGAATTGTTTTAATTCATAGTTTTGGAGAAAATAGTTAACAGACATCCCTTTTAATACAACCCTAGTATTCAACAGTGAATCAAATATCATTTAATTGCTTGCAATGCCTCCTTGAGCATCTCCCCCTTTTAGTATCTTCAGACATTGACCTTGAAAAAAAAAAGAAAGAAAAATCTTTATACAGAATATACAGACTATTACTACAATATCTATATTCAGATCAAATTCAATTAATTCATCCAATAGTTCCGAAAAATGCCCTCTTAGATTCTTTTTCTTAATATTATTTTTGAAACCATCTCATTCAATCTTAAATTTTTCGTCACGACTGCTGTTTTTGATCTAATTGGATAAATTGATTGATTTTAATGGCATGTCAATCTGTATAGAGTCACTTCATGCCTAGAGGTTAGGGAATCATGTACATTGAATGTTTATATTTACATTTTTCGTGTAGTTTTTTCATAAGAGATTTTTGCACATGGTCGTATTGAATACAAATAATTTTTAAAATGTAAAAACCTATTTAAACTATAGATAGGATCCTAACAAACACAACAACTACCGATCAGAGTCGACCTGGGAGTAATGGCAATGAAGGGGTATTCTATACTCTTCAGATCTCCAGAACTGGAGCTTCACCATCAGAGGCAACTTAGAATACCCAAGACAATTGAGGTTTTTGGGGGGGTTTTTTTGGTGGGGAGAATGGTCTTACTCCTCTGTAGTGGATACAGTTAGAGTATCTGATAGAATAAGTGAATCAAGAGTACTGACAAGGAAAGAACTTTAGTTTCAAAATGAACTGTTACAATATAGAAATAAATGTTTTTGCTTCATGATGCAGAGAACCAATTGATATACATGTATACATATAAGAAACTGCTATCAGATTCTCTGTTGTACACATGAGTAAATTAAGCATTTTTAACCATCTTTACACATTACTTTTGTCAATTGACACCTCACCATAAACATTTCTGACCCTCTTGTAGATGTTGGTTGTAGACCATCTTTCTTTGGTCAAGAATGTGATGACAGTTCTTTGTTTCTGTTTCACATCTACAACTAAGCAACACCTGAAAATGCAGAAAACCATGTCGATTATTCAGGAAGAATTAATATATCTGGTGGTGTAAAAGTATTACGTTTTGATTTATAGTTTCAGATGAAATAGCAAACAGGTGTTACTTTCAAGTTCTACTGTATTAGAAAAGTCTTTAGAACAAACGTCACATAATTCAGCCAACTTACACAACTTCTACACCCAAACAACTAACCAAAATCTGGATATACAATTGCAGAAGATGCTGCAATCAGGAAAAGTATTGTTTGGTTCACTGGTTGGTTGGTTGGTTCGTTGTTTATAGCATGTCAAGTCTTGTTAGGATATTTAATGTTAACATTAGTCATTTTTTTGTTCAACCAATTACATGGTTTCAAGTAACTATTACTCTTTAATAATAATCATTTGTAAACAATAAAGCTTCAACTAACAAATAATTTGCAAACAGCATTATGATTTCATGTAACTTATTTCTTTGATAATTTTCAAACAATTACATAACTTTAACTAACAATTTCTATGTCATACTAATAATATAATAATAATAATTTACAAGCCATTAAGTTATAATTCCTATCTAATACATGTATGTAGATCACAACTATATGGTCTCAGTCAATACTATTTGATAATAATAATTTGCAAGCAGTTTTAATAAGCAATATAGTTCAAAATCATTTTAAATATCTCAAATATCTACTATTCATAACCAGTTGATAATATTATTAATAATAATAATGTTAATAATAATAATGATAAACAATTGTTTGTCCTCAGTTTTTTGGTTTCAATTATTTCTCTTAAATTTACATAGTTATTTGGTTTGGTTTGGTTTTATGGCACATCAACCCTTGTTGGTTATTTAATGCCAAATCAATTTTTATACATATAAACAGTTCTATTTCAAACAATTTGGTTTAGCAAAAGTACACAGTTTAGTTTTATTTGACTCATAAATAGAACCCTATCAGGTGATACCACTTTGGACCAGAGTGGACCTGGGAGCAATGACAATAAAGCTCCAATATTACTAGAGCCTCACTATCAGATTGGTTAATGTCATATCAGGGCACTCGTTGGGGGGTGGGGTCTTACTCCTGTGCAGAGATGAAATCGGTGTAATCTACAGGCCCAGCCAACTGAGCGATGTAGTTATTTGGTTTCAAATATTCCTACCCAATACTAATAATTTTTAAACAGATCTGACTGATCCATAGATATGACACTCACAGGTACTATCACTTTGGGTCAAAGTGGACCAAGGAGTAATAGTAACAAAGCAGTGATACTACACTCCTCCCTAGAGGTCTAGAACTGTATCCTTATCACCAGATACAGTTTTTGAGGAGAGGGGTCTTACCCCTCCGCTGAGGATACTGTTGGAATATTCAAGGCCTTGATAATAGGGTAAATGAAAACTATTCATCTCTGTAGATTTGAAAAGCACAATTGTACTGAAGCCAAAAAATCAGGCATCACATATTAGATATATAGACATATTACATAAATAAAAGTCAAATGGAGATCATTGTCCATTTCATAAATAACTGTTACAGAGCCAAACTTGTAAAGCTTATATGATATTATCATTAGTAATTCTATTATAAATGAAGCATGAAAATGAATAGAATATGAAAGCCAGTGTTTAAATCCTCTTCAGCATCTATTCATTTCCTGAATATGATGAAATTGATGATTGAGAGTAGTCTTCTCTTTTTTTGTAGGCTAGTATTTCTATAAAGTAGAAAATTAGTTTTGTAATTTTAACCAATTAAATGCATTGGTACATTGTTTTTTTGTTTCTGTTTTTTTCTTTTTTTAAAAATTTTTCACTTGTATGCACAATTTTTTTGGATTTTTGAAAAGGTTAATTTTAATCCTCTCAGTGAATAGGATCCTTACAGTTCAATACTCTGGTCACATGATTATGGTGAAATCAGGAAACAGTTTGAACTTTGTATTTTGCAATATGGGGTATCATCTATAACTCCTTTATTATCGAGTTGGCAATACAAATAATATTGATATCACTAAAAACTAAAGTCAGTTTTTATGTCTTGCACCTTTAGAATTCATATTAGAATATTTCATTGCCAAATATGTCACATTCTTTACAAAAGTGAAGCAATGTGAAAGTCCTAATAATTAAAAGAATCAGTCAGTGAACTGAGTTAAATTCTGACTGATTACTTGTGTCCACTTTGCACAAATACCCTTGGGAAAAGATAAAATCAATCTCTTCTTACTTCAACCACTGGAGGTGACAGGTCAGGGAAAACCTTAGCATTGACTCCAAATAGTCTTGCCTGGGTTCCAAGCAGCTTCCTCAAGACTCACAGCAGCTTCATCAAAGCTTACATTTATTATATAAAAATTATATAAAAACTAACAGTCCTCATAATTTTTAGCTGTCCAAGCTGCTACAGAACGCTAATGCAGCTACTTACCCCTACAATGGATGAAATATTAAGTCACACTGATTGGGCTCTTCAGATTTGGTTGGCAACAAGTCTAGGAGAAGAATGACTCCATATTCAAAAATCAGTTGGGCATAGTTCTTGAACCTCTATCCATTAAAATCTATTTGCTAATGACAATATAACTCCATCCAAGATATGGTGAGGCTGTGGCCATATATTTCCCAAGGAGTCTACTGGCTGTATTTTTAAGTTTAATTATTAAAATGAACTAGAAACTGAAATCTGATTTATTTGGCACAAATTCAAACCAAATTGAATCAGACCATTAACAGTCTTACAATAGGATTGAAGTTGTCACCTTGCAAATATGAAGAGTATTTAAATGAATAGAAAAAAAACAGTAAAGAGAATCTGAATATAGGATTTCTAAATGGAAATGAAAATACTGTCCTGAAAAATAGACTGAAAACCAATACAAAAATATAAAAAGCTTCTAATCCTGATATTAAAATTTGAAATTTAAATTTGAAATGAAGAGGCAAGTGCATATATTGTATGAGATGCAAATGTCTCCTTTCATTCAGAAATTAAGACAGGATCAAAATGTAATGATTGCTATGAAGACAAATATGAAGTTTGTAGAAGTTACTCTTTATGACTATATCAAATGCCTTCCTTGATTGGACATTGAGTTATACATTAAATTATCATGTGCAAAGATTACTGGGCTTGTTCTTTTGTAATAGGAAATGGCAGAGACATATTCAAAAAGAGATTTGATACATGTCCCAAAGAAACTAATGATGATCCTTGTGTCATAAAGTTAAGAATAGGTAACTTCAGCCTTGGAACATTTAATGAAATGCATATGTAAAAATGTGTAATAAAAAAGTTATCAATGAAGTTAGAACAGATACATAATACACACATGGCAGTGCTTGATGGAAGAAGAGAAAAGAAATGTAAAAAGTAACAGTTTCATTGTGGAAACAAAGATATCGCCCAAAGAGTGGTCATGTGCCATTTAACATAAGATCATCCCGAGAGCACAAGCTTCTGCTTAAAGAATAAGAAAATACCACAACAAAAGAATGTAAGATCTACCAATTGAAGTACCAATATAAAATCACTGAAGTTCAGCAGAGATTGACTCACTCATAACTTAAATGGGTGACCATTTAGTAACAACAGGTGCTGTAAGCAACTTAAGGCCATTAAGTTCTTATCAAGTACTTTCTCTAAACATCCAATTACTACAGGGGCATAACTCTTATCTAGGAAAGAGCTTTGATCAAATTCAAGTATAATAATCTTTGCTCTCCCAGCTCTTTTGATCTCTGTATACCAATTTCAGTTAATCAGTTTGCTAGCTGTTTTGGCTGCTTCCTATCTATCCTTTGAATTTCTTTATTTTCAAACATCTATCTTAAAATGAGAATATTGATCAACTTGAGAGAGTTGAATGAGCTGCATCAAACAAGGACTTATCAGATATTGCCAAAATTAGACAAACCACCTCCCTGACATAATTACCAACTATTTCACCGATCATAGACTCAATCTCCTCTACCAATGCCATTGTCTTCATTGCAACAGTTCTCTTCATGATTTTTTTTTTTTGGATTGCTTGAACAATGGTGCAAATTTGTCATTGCTGCTCACCAAAAACAATGAAAACACCTTGAGAACCATTGTTTCTTATATTGGAGAAAGAAGCATCACTGAAACTGGCCAATCTAGTCTTAGCTCTATCCCCAGTATCAATTCAATTTTTTTCAGTTAACAGGTATCTAATGCTTTTATTTACATTTACATAATGTAGCATTTATCATATTAACATGAACTTGGCAAATATTAAATGTGTCTTATTTGATTGGATATCCAAGTAAGCTGATCAACTAAGATTGGAAGGTTTTGAAATTTTTCATTTGTCAAAAGTTTACTATTTTTATCAAGATTCATAGATACACACACAAATATATTGCCCTCAAGACATATGTTATTCATTCTTTAGTTGTGATAAAAAGAAACTAAATTTGGGAAAATGAAGGAAAATACTAGTAAAAATTATGAATAATAATGATTGACAGTGTTTTATATGAAGAATAGATAAAATATGCTATTAACACTGGGTGCAAAAAAATTACAACAAATATGACACTGATGAAGATCCTGGATAGGTTTATAGATGTTATTTGGACTTCTTCAATGCCACTAACTCCCATAGCTTAGATGACAAAGCCGCTGGTATTGATAAACAGGCTTCTCTAAGTCAAGAAGTGAGTTTGTGTTTCAAGAAAATAAATATAATAATAATCATTGCCTTAACAACTTCAAGAAAAGCTTTGGCAAAGCTTAAAAGTTTAATAGAATATTCATACATTAAAAATAACTCAAAAAATAATAATTGATTTTTATAATGAATAAAAATGGTGAATTAAGTTACATTTCCTGTCTTAGAGATTGTTCTATCTTAAAACATATATAGTTTTATTTGATTGCTCCAAAAAAGAAGTAAAATGGAAACATATTTCTTCAGTTGGCAGATTACTCTCAAATGACCCATATGAAATATTTACCAGGTGTCATATGTAAGCAAGAATTTATTTTTGTATTTTGTAGAGCAGAATGAATAAGAAAAAGTATATACATATACATATATTTTACATAGTACATACAGTATTGCTAGTGTATACACTCCTACCAAACTTTTGTATAAAATGTTACTTTTCTTCTATACTAGGATTTTATTTATAGTGGAACATCATACAATCAAAATAAATATCATCAACTTTTATTTATTACCAAACTCTACTGCATTGAAACTCAGTAATCAAAAATAAAATTTCCTGTCAATTGTTTTATTCTGGGTGCAAATTCTATTTGAGTGCCTTATTATGAGTCAGCAGTGGCAATGACAAGTTGCTATGCGAGCCAAGCATATACCCAAGCAGGTCCAGCCAAACTAAAAAGGTACCAAAACTATCAACCCTGCAGAAAGACTGATTTGCAAACACCTGCATGAGGTCTTATTTGATAGAGATTGACGCTAGCTAAACTTGAGTTGGGTAACAAAGTTTTACTTACTTACCCAACTGGGTTTTGTCTGAAATGGCCAAAACAATACAAAGAAGAAATGTCTATCAGAGGTGTACTTATTTTTGAACAGCTACATATTCATATCTTTAGTTACATTTGATGTAATATTTTACTCACTAGTTATATTAATGGCATATTCTATTTTATTTTTATTTTTTAAATTATTTGTTAATCCAAACTTATTAATTTTGAATAGTACTTAATATGAAGGATATCCAAAAAGTAAGATACAATCATTTACTAACACAAGAAGCTTATTGCTATACAAAAAACTATGCATATGCTACCAGCACTAACTGTTCTTCATCATCATCATCATCATCATCATCATCACCAAGCCCTGCCAACAGTACAATAGAATTCCATGCTTTACCTATGAGTATGCTGACAACAATTTTAATGAGAGATGAGATATTGCTACCAAGATATGTGATCTGATCAACTAATTTCAGACTTGCCATTTAATGAGGAAATCAGAACATTTTAATTAAAACATATGAACTCTGTTTTATCTTAGTTCACATAGAGACCAATACCTTTTGCTATCTGCTCTACGTTATGCAGGAGAGATTCAGCTTGAGCAGAAGTTTTTGCAAGAACCACTTGATCATCTTTGTAGACAGCATCAGTAATAGTTTCTGTGGGATATTATCTGCTTCTTGCTTTTTTTAGTGTGTAACTTTTCTTTTATTAGGTATGTTGATGTTTGTTGTACATCATCAAAACATATTAGGAATAGAAATGATGCTAATGTATCTGCTTGCAAGATTCCAGTGTTAGTGTCAAAGGAGTCAGTGTCACCATCACATGATTGAACAATTCTTTTTTGTGTCTTTGTAGAGCATCATGATGTGATTACAGTTTCTTTAAGAAAACCATATTCTATTTTCCCATATAGTTGCAAATGAGTCCTATTGCATGTTACCTTCTTCAAAGAATGTAGCATCAAGCAACTACAGCTTCCCTTGCATCAATGAAACAACATGGTCATCTGCTTAGAATCACTTCCTGAATAACAATCAGTCGAGGGGCTCAAACAAATGAAAATCTGTAGAAGTCTCAACAGTATCAGCCAATGAGTTGGAACTTATGCTCTTCACTCTGTCATTTTGGGATCCAATGAAATGACACTTTCTGATACCCCAACTTTATATGAACAACTTCATGAACCAGTAACCTTGCAAGATCAAATTCCACAACAATATATCCTGTAGTTTATACTGTCTATTATCTTGAATTAAAGCTTCAATGAGTAAAATGTTGTCTTCTTTTAGTTATGAACTTGAATAAACTACATGAGACAACATATGAGATTCATATACAATTTTGAGAACACACTCCATCAGACGTAGATGATTCTTGTTCATTATATATTCACCAAATAGTGCAACAAGTGCATGATGAATTTTTATTAGATTTTTACTCTTGATGTTTGTCATCTTCGTTGAGATATCATATATGTATGCACTCAATACTAAAGCTATTCTGGTTGTTACAAGAAGTATTACATACACCCTGTTGTTTTGTGCTTACAATTTTTTAATAGGGCATTCATAGCATGATGGTTATCATTGTTAGAAATGGATTCAGTAACCAGAGTTCAAATCCTAAACAAGGCTCTTTGTGTTTTATTTTGGGAAAAGTATGAATCTATTTGTTCTCTCTACTGGTAAATAGCTTTGATATTTCATCTTGTCTAGCAGAAGGAAAACTCTTGAATTAAAAAACCGGCTAGAATCTGCTTGAGAAGTAAGGATAAGCTCAAAAGCAATGTTCTCTCTCCTATGGACTCCAACACATGGACACACCAGTATTGGGTGACCAACAAAAAGTACATTCATTAGCTCTGTATCTGTATGGACACTGGGTATCATCTAGAGAACTTAACAAGTTCAATGGCTGATAGGTATAGAAGGTGAAAGAGTGTCAAAGGAATCTGTGCTGTTAGCATACCTCGATGATGATGTATTCAGCTTAAGAATTGACCTTGAGTTGCATCCTACCTGTGATGAAGGGGTTGGGTAAATCTATATAAAGTAAAGTAAAAGTAAAGTTGTTGACCATAGTTAAGGGACACCAAAGACTCCTTTTTCAATAGCGACTACACCAAGGTATAGGGAAGGGTGCTGCTCCTTTTCCCGGATTGGTTCACTTTACCCTAGATTCGTACCTTATAATGCTGAGTGTTAAGCTAGTAGGAATCATGTACCACTTTTTGAGTCTTTGGTATGATTCAACCTGAGATTGAACCCTGGTCTCCTGAGCCATTGGCAAACACTCTACCAACTAGGCCAATCTATATACAATGTTTTAATTCCAGTCTAATTGGTGACAAACTCTGTTAATAAAAGACAACACTTGTATAAACTTAATGCAAACCCAAAGTGCTGAGGGTTCAATGGTTTGAAAATTGGCAAGTGTTATAAATAATAATAATATTAACTGGTGTATCAAGTACTCTTTACTATCCATTTCTTTTGTCAAAGTCTGACTGATTTATATAAAATATATATGCCAAACTTTTTCTAAGCTAAAAGAAATTTCTTATGCCTAGATATCTTCAAAAAAATATCCTTTGGTGGCCTACCGATAGTTATTCTGTCTTGATAGAATACCAGGTCCCATCTATGGCATGAGCATTGATAATAATCAACTCTTAAGTTTAGTATAGCCACAACATACAAGCCATTAAAAATCTCAAATCCAAATCCAAATCAACCAGGGACTCAGATAACAGATCTGAGTATCATGATTGGCAGGTGCTCCCTTGATAGCCAATATGATGAAGCTGATCCGTATCCTGTGAATGTTGTGTTCTAATTTCAAGTACACAAAGAAGACCAAAGAAGCAATTCTGCTGAGAGACACTAACGGAAAATGAAAAGACAATGAAAATTTGATCGACAATTATTTTAATAGAAATCCAACACAAAGAGGGTATTGAAAAGAAATGATTGAAATTTGGGCAGAATTCACCATTTCAAAGAATTGCTGTCTAAGCTAGAATGATTTTAAAGAAAGGCTGGTTTTTTGACCTCAAGATATTAGAAATATGTGGACAGGTAAATCAAGAAACATATGCTTGAGTAAAACCCTCTAAACAAATTGAAATATGAAATACTGAAAATCAAAATTTCAAAAACCTCAGCACCCAACATAAATGTTAACAAAAGAAGACAAAACCATACAGTTAATAAAGAAAATCATGACTGAAAAGAAAACTACATTACCATCCCTAAAGAATCAAGACAGAAAAAAATCAAGGGAGAAACTGGAAAGGTAAATAAATTCTTTCAAAATATACCAATGGACTAAATGAGCTAATTTATGCAAGAGCAAATCTATTCAGTAATAAAATCGGTCTCCCACTAAGGGACCTGAAGAGAAATAGAAAATCTGGATGGAAAATTGGGCTAGATGGACAAAGAAAGAAACTGCAGCAACAAATGAAAGTACTGAGGAATAAAAAACTCACAAGAATACATTGGAATGAAAGGATCTAAACAAGCAGGCAAGTCTGACAATACAACTTGAAGAAATAAATTAGAAGATATTGGTGAAAAAAGGGAGACTCAAAAGACACAGGGTCAGGTAAGGCAAACAAAACGGGACATTCCAAAATAATGAAAGAAAATTCTGAAAGTCTGTGGAGAATACACAAGGACAAACCAACAACCAGTTGCAAAGGAAACAAAACAATTTTGGAGTAAAATATAGGAGCATAAAGAACATAACAGAAAGGCTGATTGGATAGATAATAGGAAAAAATGATTACAAGGACTCAAAGAAGGCCCTAAGATGGATATACTTCTGGACTTGCAAATAGCAACACGCAAGAAAGCAGCAAATTTGAAAACACCAGGCTATGATGCCAGATTTGGATTCTAGTTTAAAAGAAGATAGTTCTTTTAAACTAGAATCCATATCCATATCTTCAACTGAGTACATATCTAGAAGAAACAAAAATACCTGAATGGATGATAAAGGAGAAAACTACCCTGATTCAGAGAGGTTCTTAAAAAGGAATCATCCCAAACAACCACAGATCAATAAGATGTTTATCTATGATGTAGAAAATCCTAACTGCACAAAAATTCATTACTCACATGAATGTCCCTGACTATTTCCAAAAGAACAGAAAGGATACCACCAGGAAACAAGAGGAACAGATCAACTATATACCGACCAGTACATCCTCAAGGAGGTTAAAGCAAGGTAGGAAAATGTAGTTACAAAAAAGCCTATGATATGATCTTGAAAATCTTGGATACTAGAATGTCTGAAAATGTACAAAATATCCAACAAAATCATAAACTCCATCACTAATGACATGGAAAAGTGGAAAGTTGAATTAACAGCAGGATGATCAACTCTAGCAGAGATGAAAATCCAAAGAAACATCATTGAGAGAGACTCACTCTTGTCAGAGTTATTTGTTGGAGCAGGGATACCACTCAATTACATAATTAGAAAGTGTACTAGAGGCTACAAATTTACAAAATCACAAGAAAAAATTAACCATGTTATGTACACTGATAATATCAAGCTGTTTACAAAAGATTAAAAAGAACTGGAGATCCTGATACAAACAATAAAGATATACAGCAAGGATATAGGAATGGAATAGGGCATTGAAAAATGTGCCATGCTGATAATGAAAAAGAGGAAATAAGAAACAAGAGATGGAATAGAATTGCCAAATCTGGAAAACATTGGAGAGAAGGAAAATTACAAATACTTTGGAATATTGAAAGTGGATACTGTCAAACAAGCAGAAATGAAAGAAAAAAGAAGTACCACAGGAGAATGAGAAAGAACTCAAGTAACTGGACAAGGAAATTGATAACAATGCACAAAGTCTTACATCTAAGAGTTGACATAGACTAGTAGTGTCAAGAAAAGGAAGAGCATTGAGGTTTGCATAGATGCATCTAATAAGGACTTGAGGTCTCCATTAAAAAGAGCAAAGAAAGACTAGTAACAGCATTGGCAACATAATAACAAATAGAAAAACAACAAAAACTAATAGACGTATCAATGCTAGGACTTGAGGACTCCAATAAAAAGAGCAAAGAAAGACTAATTACAGCAGCCAGTAACAGCATTGGCAACATAATAACAAATAGAAAAACAAGGAAACAGAAATGAGAAGGAAAGCAGGTGTATGGGTTTTAAGCAACAAACAGGTGAGATTGCGCACGAGGAGACTTGACATGGCTACGGAAAGGAATCCTCAAAAGTGAAACTGAATCTCTTCTAATAGTTGTACAAAACAATGCCATAAGGATCAATTATATGAAACAGATAATCCCATTACAAGCAAATGCAATAAAATATCTCAAGACAACAAGACTAAGTATAACTGAATGGAAAAGTTTATCTATTGAGAATGGTGCAAGAGATTAAAATTTGACCATTCTACAAAACAGTATAAACCAGAATTTATTTGAGAGAATGAGACACACATATAAAGTTCTCTGGAATTTTGAGATAATAACAGATCACCTAATCCAGACCAGTAGACCAGATTTAGTCTTAATTAAAAAGACAAATGAAATGCTGTGGACTGGATTTTGCCCTTTTTGGCAGATCACAGAATGAAAACCAAAGAAAGCACCAAGATAGACAAATACTTGAAACTTGTTAGAGAACTAAAAAAGCTGTGGAACACGTGAGTGATGGTGATACTAATTATTGATATTGCACTAAGAAAGGTGCCCAAAAGTTTGAAGAAAAGACTGGAGGACTCAGAAACCATAGGAAGAATTGCCACTATCCAGATTACAGCATTGATGAGAATAGTAAGAATATTCAGAACAGTCCTGGAGACCTGAAGAGATTTGCAGTCACTCAGATTCCAGAAAAGGATCACCAGCTTATGCTATTGTTAAAAAAACATGAGTACCAAAATGATAATAATAATAATCTTGATTATAAGAATTCTTAAAATGAATGAAGACTTAGTGAAACAATGTGAAAATGAACAAGAAAATGTTAAGATGAGATTTCATCATATGCATCGAGCATAATGCTAAAGAAAATGAGTCAATTTGTTTCTGAGGTTTATTTTAACAACTGTCACAAAACTTGCTATCAATGACTAAAAGGAAAATAATAAGATTCTTCAGATTTCTCTGTTTCTGACATGGCTAAAGAAGAGTAACTATGTAATTCAGACCTCAACCATTTAAGCGGCCTCAGTGACAATGCTGGTTTCAATCAGTACCTTGACTATTAAGACATGGAAATGATGTCTCACTGTTTTTTAAATGTTACCAATTCTTTTTGTTTTCTTTTTCTTTATCTTTTATTTAGAGGTGGGGGATGGGGTAAGAGCAAGTTAGCAAATGGCACCTTCAAGTGTGAAAGAATGTTGGAATGGGGAAGAGAAATATGGCTGGAAGTAAGAGTGGGATGACTTTGGAAGAGTGTACAAGAAGTGTCAACCCAAACAGCAAGAAAATTGCCTGACCTAAAATAAAACTGGGAACATATTGCCTATTCCCAACTGTACTACTGCATGGCTTATCATCTGAATTGCAATCTCTGGATTTGTAGCAAAAATGTCTGATGTTTTCTTGATAGGGTTTTATTTGGGCTTTCATGAAGCATTTGATAATTGTTTGCAGATGGGAAAATTTTCTTGCCTCCTCCCTAACCAAAATCAAGAACTATCTGGTGTTGGAGTCAATTTATATCATACTTAATTGTTATAGAAAAGAATATTTTTTCTTTTAAATTAAAAGAAATGTTGCCTTTTGTAATTCTATTTTGGGTCCTTGAATTTGATGTCGATGTGTAAAAAGGATTTCTATTAAGTAATTATATTCTTAAATGGCTGAGTCTTGTTTTCTTGTTTTTCTTGTTTTATCTAAAAATATAAAGGAAAAAAGCAGCTGGGTTAATTCTGTGGAAATTATAAAACAGCAGACAAATTATAAACTTACAATAAGATTCATCCTATTCATTGAAATATTTTACATTTTGTACCATGCTTCTAATGAAACCAGATCCTAACATTTTCTTCGTCATTTTATAAGAGCTTCCATTTATTTGAAGACAAAGTTATATAGAAGACTGGCAATTGCTTACACAGCAAACCTCCCTTATCCATGGTACCTGAAAAAGTGCAAAAACTGATACAGTTTGGTACTAGAGTCATCATAGAAGTTGACAGAACAAGGTTGAACATGCTGTCAGCATACCATAGGAACTCCAGTTCCTGATTTTAAATTCAGAGCTATCCTAATCTTAGAGTGTTTGCCAGCCTAGGATAGAAAGTGAAATCTATCGGCTTTACTCTTTTTACCCATGGCTGGTGAATCTCTAGTAAAACGCCATTATTATCTTATGATTCCAAATAAATGTCTCCAAATGAAGGAAATATTATTTCCTAAAAATTCAAAAAGATATCTTTCCATTTATTAATTCAAAACAGTAAACAGTAAATGTACACCCCCCCCACACACACATATATATATATATATATATTTAATAATGATGAAAGCTACAATTTATACAAATGTTCAGTGTATCAATGCTTGTATGAGAAGGTGTAAAAAAGTTCTCAGCCAGACCATGAAGGGAATGATGAAAAGCAATTAACCATTTATCCCATAATTCAACATTCTTGACAAATCATTTCTCAAGTTTCTTTAATCCTTCCCATAAAATCAATAGAAAAAAAAACAGAAGAAAAAACAGTCATTTCTTTTGTGGTTTTGCCAAGGACTTTTCAGCATATCTCTTTCAATTATGATTGGTGATACATTGAGAAGACATCAAAGAAAAAGCAAAAAGTAAAATATATAAATGGAAGTAAAAAACAGGAAAAGGATTAAAAATTAAAAAAAGAAAAAAAGAAAGAAACAAGTAAAAAAAAGAGAGAAAAGACTGAGTTGTTAAAAAAAAAGGAAGACCCAGAATAGTAAAAAAAAGGAAATGATAAAGAAAGAAAGAAAGAAAGAAAAAAGAAAGAAAGAAAGACCAATATATCATGCCAAATTGAATGTTGTAAAAATTTTAAAAGTAAAAGTAGGTATTTAGAAACATTAAATGAGTACATGAAAAAGTCTTTAAAAAATAAGTCAACAGAATATGTAGAATAAGTATATTAAAGAATAAACTGTTGAAAAAGGTTTAAGGAAAAAAGAAAAATTTCTGTCAGAAATGATAAGTACAAAGTTGAAAAAGAAGAATTAATGAAGAAAGTGGGAAAGAACTAATTAGAACATTTACTGTTTGATCTTTGACATGCAATAAGTAAAAGTTTTTCTTTGAAGAAATTACAAACACAACTCTGATGCTTTTGTTATGATCGCAATTCAATTAGCAATTTTGTCTTTTCAGCTTTTCTTTCTAAAATAAGCAAGAAAAGAAAAATAATGTCAAACTACCTTTGGAAATGACATCTTTAATCAACTGACATATTGAGGCTCTTCTGAACTGAAAAAAAAATTTCAGATTAAACCTACGTCAATACATTACTAAAATTTCTATTATATAGATAGATAGATAGATAGATAGATAAGAGAAATAAGATGTGAAAACTAATTTGGTAGAGTGTTTATATATTCACTATGATGTTTGGTTCTGAATGAGCTTTATCTGATAATAATTTGGAAAAAAATTTAATTTTAAGAAAAATATTTGGGAATGTTACAGCCATCTATATGGTTGTCATATGTTGTTATATAATTTGTTATGAAACTTTGAAAAGTGAAAAAATGAAAAGCATTTGAAATTGCACTTATAATTTACTGAGAATTAAAAGAATTGAAAATATTCCGTTGGTAGTGAAATATTGTTAGAAATGAATTACAATTAAATTGCACATTAGAATTAGTCAAGTTAAACTTAGGTGAAATTTAGTGAAATATTGTTTTGCCCTGATAATAATTTTGCCAGAAAAAGTGATATCTTGTAAAATCTGGTTCATTGATTGGGTGTTTGATTACAGGAATTTTGATAAGTTTTCTGTATTTTTTAATTTGCTAATAAAGTAACATGGGAGCATCTTTTAGATTAAAATTATTGGCTATTTCAAACTGATGTGGGATGTGGAGTACTCCTTTATTACCAAATAGAACTAAATAGTGTACTTATGCTAAACTGAATTGTTTGAAATAGAACTGTTTATAAAGTAAAAGTTCAATGCCATGCCTATCAGGCCCTGGGCGTATGAATCCTATGGTTCAACGGCCAGTATCAAATAGTTCAAGCAGGGAACTACTGTTGGTCATATCTAAGGGTGGCTTCCATAGATGAGGATAAAAACAGCCATCAAAAAATTACTATGACCCATACTCAAACTACCTGTCCAAACTGCATTGCTCTTCATGCGGGTAAAAAGGGGTGCGTCCAGCTGAGGTTGGAGTCCTGGCCTCAGTGTTTGAAAAATTAGCAACAGAGCTCAAACTAAAACAAAAATTACTAAAATGCAAACACACAATACAAATAGTGACATTCAAGATTAGAACCATAAATAGAATAGGACAACTACCAGATTGACAGCATTGGCAATAGATCATAACATAGACATAATATGCATATAAGAACACAGGTACACTCATAGCAAGGATGTCAAATATCATGATACTGGTAATGGATGGACACTAGCCATTGCATCTACATGGAAAAACTCTGTCAGTGCTATGTAAGTAGGTGGAGATATGCTTATAGGACTGCAAGCCCTAAAATCACCAAATACCATCAAGAAAATAAAACCAAGGATGATTGTAGCCATTTTTAATGGCAACCCCAGGGCAACAAATATCTCCTGCTACAGCCTTACCAATGTTAGTGAAGAAACTGACCTCATCACCTTCTATAATGAGCTATCCTCCCTTGTTCATAGCATCCCAAACCACAATGCCCACTTAGAAGCGGCAGCAGAATGTATACCAACTAAACAAAGAGCTAAACCTTGAGTCCCATGGAAGATATTAATGGTTAGAAAAAAGCATGAAGATATGAAAACTGCTTCCAAATGCAATAGGAAGAACCCAACCAATATCAATACCCTGAAACTTAAAAAGGCACCAAAGGAATTAGCTAACATATACCTAAAGAACAAACAGAATACATATAAAATCAGATCAATAAGATTAGAGACTTGTTTGAAGATAGACAATCTAGGACAGCATGGCAAACTGTAAATGAAGTGAGCAGAAGGAAGAGCACCGCAAAAGCTAAACTGAAAGCTACCAGCCTACAAGAACGAATACAACTATGGAAGCAACATTTCACAAATTTACTTGGAAACCCTCCAAAAGTTACACATGAACCAATCACGAGAATTATTAGTAAACGATTAGACATCAAACTAGAACAGTTTACACAAGAACTCAACTCAGTACTAAGAAAAATTAAAAATTAAAAATAGAAAAACAGCAGGGCTTGATGAAATACCTCCAGAAGTATGGAAGAACAGGGAATTCAATGACATACTGCTCCAACACTGTAATGCTGTATATAATCAAAACATATATGGACAAAGGGATGCATCTTTCCCTTCCCTAAGAAGGGCGACCTCAGATTAGCCAAGGACTACTGAGGTATAACTCTTACATCTATAGCGGCCAAGATATACAATGCTCTACTATGCAACCATATAGAACCCAAAGTTGAGAACATATTTAGGAAGAACCAAAATGGCTTTCGGAGAAATAGATCCACAGAATCACAAATTCTGACTATCTGTCCAATTCTTGAAGCTGTATGTGCAAAAAACCTAGAGGCAACAATATTATTTGTCGACTTCGCCAAGGACTTTGACTCCATACACAGAGGGAAAATGGAGCAAATACTACTAGCCTATGACCTAACCAAAGAAACCGTCGCAGCAAAATGATGCTATATAGAAACACAAAAGTAATAGCCTATTCCCTGGATGGAGACACAGACTACTTTGACATCATAGCAGGTGTACTGCAAGGAGACATATTAGCCCCATACCTCTTTATCATCTGTCTAGACTATGTGCTTAGAACATCTATTGATAAAATGAAAGAAAACAATTTCAAGCTGACAAAGGAAAGAAGTGGAAGATACCCCGCACAAACAATTACGGATGCGGACTATGCCAATGACACAGCGCTTCAGGCAAATACACCCTCCCAAGCTGAAACCCTGCGACATAGTCTGGAATGAGCAGCTGCTGGCATAGGCCTCCATGTCAATGCAGACAAGACTGAATACATGGGCTTTAATCAAAGATGTAACATCTACACACTAAACAGTAGTTCTCTGAAACTAGTTGCAAGTTCATCTACTTAGAAAGCAGTGTCTCAACAACCAAGACAGACATTAATATGTGACTAGCCAAGGCATGGAGAGCTATCGATGGGCTATCAATCATATGGAAGTCAGTCCTGACTGATAAAACGAAACTCAGTTTTTTCCAAGCAGCAGCCATATCGATACTGCTGTATCAATGCACTACATCGATGCTAACTAAACGGATGGAGAAAAAGCTTGATGACAATTACACAAGAATGCTGCGAGCAATATTAAACAAGTCCTGGAAGCAGCACTCCACAAAGTAGCAGCTGTACAGCCACTTACTTCCATCATGAAAACTATCCAAGTTAGATGAACCAGACATATGAGACTCTGCTGGAGAAGTAGAGACGAACTCATGTGACATATTCCAGTGGACCCCTTCACATAGATGAGCAAAGGCAGGATGACCAGCGAGAACCTATATACAACAGCTTTGTGCCAATACAGAATGTAGGCTTGAAGACCTACCGGAAGCGGTGGATGATAGAGATGGGTGGCAAGAAAGGGTCAGGGCGATCCACGCTGGCGGCATGACATGATGATGATGATATATATAAAAATGGATTTGGCATTAGATCACTTACAATGAATGGTTGATATTCCAAAAAAACCAAACCAAACCAATCTAATTTATTGTTTTTTCTTATTAGTAAAGTATTGTGGAAAAGTAAAGAATTTTTAGTTTGCATTTCATAGGTGAATAGTCTGACAATGATGAAAATTAAGACAAAGCATATAAAATTCATTCTAAGTAACAGCAAAAATAAACACTTAAAGAAATAATATAAAGATAATGCTTTTTGGATACATGTTATTGTAACTTAGTGAGTGGGATTGACACAAAATATCATCATTCCTCACTATAAAGCTTCAGGCAAAGGAATTAGTTGATATCATGTGATTGTTACAGTGTGTCATATAAAATAGCACATCTAAGTGAGTTTTTTGTTAGAGCCATACACTTAAGAATGTTCATGGAGAATAAAGCAATTTCCAGTTCTATTTGCAATGACTGTAATTTTATGAGGTCTACATTTGTGCTGAACATCATTTTTTTATGCATCCAAATTCATACTATAATGAATATGATAATTTGCATTATTCACTTATTCTTAAATAAAAAAAAAATCAATATTATCATGGACCACTGTGATAACAAGAACCCAGGTTGTCTATATAAAAGAAGGTATAATGTCATAGTCTGATAGTTTTTTTGCGAGCTATTACAGTCTTGTAGATCAATTACTATTAAGTAGTGATTCCAATTTTCACTAAGTGTCCCATTCTTAAAGTCTTGTGCCAAATCTGAGCCAAGCTTTTTTTAGTGGGTCACTGTTGAGGTTGGCGAGCTCAGCTACTAATTCATGATTGTTGTGAGTTCAGTATTCAGTGGTACCTCATTTCTGTAGTTTTGTATCATACTAAGCTTAATGACACTTCATGTTGTAAAAAAAAAAGAAAAAAAAACTATCATCACTAAATAAACTAATGTCATATTGGAATACTTGAAAATATTTACTCATATGCAAGTAAATGAGTCGTTTGGTTTTAGTATAGTATCATTAAATTATGTGTTTACAAACCATATATATGTGTAAACAGGCTTTGGCATTAAATAACTTATAGAGGTTGATATGCCATTAAACCCAACCAATCAACCAACCAACCAGCAAACAATTGTTAGTGAGTTCACTGGGTAACCAATACTTTTAACCTTGGGCCAAACAAAATTAAGCTTCATAAATGATTACATAATATCTAAAAGATCCCACTCTAAAAAACAGTAAATATCTATTTTGTGCAAATGTTTTGAATATTTGATTTTTTAATGAAAATTTAACACTTGTTGGATACAGAAATTATGTTGTTAATATTTACAGTTCAATTAAAACATTTAATTTGAAATTGACAGAAAGAAAAAGTATTATTTTAGATATTGATATGATTTTATGAACGTGGGGAGCTGAAAACTTCTCAGTTCAAACAAGAAGGGAAATACCTTTTTTAGAATTTTTATTAACTCTTTGCGAAAGTGTTAAAGAAACTTAAGAAAGATGTGCCTAGTGTATTAGATTGTGAGATGAATGTATGGAATCACAGTTGCACATTTCATAGTTTTTGGTTGGTATCTAACTAACCCTTTGGTCACAGGAAGGATGTGGCAATAGGTTAATTTTTTTTATCAAAGCACAGTTGGTTTGAATTCAGACTTTAGCTTTGCCTTGACCAGTTGCACTAAATGAGACTAAAGAGTCAGTCTGACCTGCTATTTACCCATAGGTGGTGGGTGGCTGGTTAGGAGAGAAGAGATCCTTAGTTTAAGGCTAGGAAAACTTTTCATATTTAAAGGCCACATGGAAATTTATTGTCTTCTAAAAAGGCTACGCTCAATAGATTTTTAATATATTTACAACAAAATATAAAGTTTCAAATTTTAGTTAATAACTTTAAATAAAAAGAAATGGAAGACTTTACTAACCTGTAAATATCAGATTGCTTTTTGTTGTGAAACATTGGGATATTATTCAATTCTAAAGTGGGTTTGTGTAATTTTAATTAAAGAAAGTTGCATGTGGCCTTAAAGCTAAAGGTTTCCTACTTCTTCACTAGGTTATTCCTTTCTTGGTCAGGCTGAAAACTTTTCCGAATTTACTCATATATATGCTTGAAAAAAAAATAGCATTTTACTAACAACTTCAGAAAAGACATTATTCTTTATGGCAAAGTTTGGTTTAGTTTATTTTTTTGTTCTATGGCATATTGATCTATTATTTGATGCTGAAATTTGAGATGAATAATTTGCACACAGTAATAGGATTTCAAGTATTCCTATCAAATAGTTATAATTTATACACAACAATATAGTTTCAAGTAACTATTCCAATTCAATAATAATAATCTGTTTTTTACATACTGATATATGGTTTCAATTATTCCTATTCAATACTAATAATTTTAGAATAGATCTTTTTATTATGGCAATGAAAGAGTGATCCACATTCACCAAAGCTCCAGAACTGAAGTCTAACATCCAGATCTGTCATACCCAAGACTCACTCCACTTTTTGTTTGGGGTAGGGGTCTTACCCCTCTGCAGAGGATGCATTTGGTATAATCTAAACCCTGCTGACAAGGCAAAGACATTTAAGTTGAGAATGTTTCAACTAGGTTGGTTTGGCTTGGAGGTTTCGACCAAAGATATTTCCATCCTCAGATGTTTCTTGCCTTAAAAGAATACAATTGAAATTAAGATAGATTTAATGCAATATGCATTAATCTATAGCTATGTAATGTTTCATGTTTGTTGGTCTGTATTTTATTAATATATCTAACTTTTGTTTATTTTAGTAATATATCTAACTTTTGTTTATTTTAGTAATTTTATAAATGAAACAAAGAGTTAGCTATTTAAAATAAAAGTTAGTTATTTAAAATAAAAGACAAAACAACATACATATATTATATTACATGACTATATATTAATAGGCACTACATTATATATATATATATATATATATATATATATATATATATATATATGTATATATACTCAATATCATATTCATTTAAGTTCATTAAAGGTTTTAACTCAAAATAAAATATATATGCTTTCAGTTGTATGCAAACTGGAATGCTCCCAAAGTAAGGCTTCCAATATATTCACAAGGAAACTTCAAAAGATACGAGGAGCACAATAACACCATTGGATAGAGCATTAGAGGTGCCTGTGGTTTAATGGTTACTGTCGTAGGAAATGTACCTCGCAATACAAGTTCAAATCCTGGACGAGACTGATTACATTTCACATAGCATTAATACCCTTGGGAAAAGTATGAATCCAATTATCCTCCCTCCAGCTATGGGTAAATAGTAGGACAGACTGAGTTCTTCAGCCTTCTAGGAGAAGGAAAACTCTGAATTCAAACCTGTTAAATTTCACTTAAAAAATAACCTCATTCAAGATAAATAAAACTGGAATACTAGACTCATGAGTAGATCACTGTGGCAGTAATGCTTTTGACTTTTTATATTATCTCACATCAGAGACCATTGTTGGTAGTATGGTAGTAGAGGTTGGACATCTCCTATACATTTTGCCTAGTTACTGATATATATATACATATATATATATATATATATATATATATATATATACACACCCACCCACACACACACACACACACATATATATATATATATATGTACACATATATACATATATATATATATATATATATGTGCGTGTGTATGTGTGTATGATTGTATTTTATTTTAGCAGTCATTTTCATCTTTAAAAATAAAGCTCCCCAAACTTCATAAGGGAAAATGTCTGTCAAAAATGCTGTACAAACATTCCTTAAGAAATGTTACTCTTCTTCACTGTTGCCATTTTTTTGTTTTTATTTTTTATAAAACACTTTGACTTTAACTTATAACCCTAAAATATTTAAGATAATAAGCAATTTATGTGATATGGGTAAACTAATATGAACTTGTATGGTTAAATGTTTTCTCTGATGTGTATCTTTCAGTCTTGTGAGAATTTTGTTGCAGGAAAATATTTCCTGTCCTTCATCAAAGTTTTCCATTTAATCAGAATCATGATTATATATCTGTAGATAAACAGATTTAGCTTCTGATTGCTGATTTAATGCATTTAATGTGTATGAAAGGCATTTCAAAACATGCTTGCAGCTAATCAATATTTGATTAATGTCATATTCTGGGGAAGATGTGAATAAATATCAAAATATTCATAAAATCAGTCGTATCTTGTTAATCAAATATTGATTATCTATAGATATGTTATCCAGAATAATTTCCATTCTTTATCTTTGAAAATTGTTAGAACAAGATTTATATATATATATATATATATATATATATATATATAGCATAATTTTCATTATAATATATACATACTTTTTATATAAAGTTTGATTAAAAAATAAGTACACTCCTACCAATTGAAAAAAAATTAATTTTTTTCTAAACCCAAAATGCTTTGATTTTATTATTTCTAGTCAAACCTTATATAATCAAAATGGATATTATTAGGTATTATTTTTATCCAATTTTACAGCCTTAAAACTCTGCAAACAAAAATATAAGTATGTAGCAGTTTGATTATAAATAATGCCCAATACTATCCATTTTGACTGTATAATATTCAATAAGAAATGATAAAGTCCTGGTATCTTTGATAGAGAAGAAAATTAAATTTTTATAAAAGATGTGAGGGGTGTACTTATTCATGGATAAAATTGTATATATACATATATAATTATTGTGATAATCATATAGATTGGGCTGTAGAATATGCTGACTGCATCTCTGAAGAGTTTTAAACCCCTACCCAGCTATAATATCCTGAATATGACACAAAGCTGCATCTGATGATAAAGTTCCAGTCCTGAAGCTTTGGGGAATGTGGAGTACCCTTTCATAGCCATCACTCCCTGGTCCCAGAACAGTAATACCTGTTAAAGTCCCATCTATGGGTCAGATAGAACTGTTTAACCATTTTCTATACTTGAAACCATTCAGCTGTGTGGAAACAAATGATTGGTATCAAATTGAATCATTAGTATTAAATAGCAATGCTTGAAACCATTAACTGTACATGCATAGAACTATTTCTGTTAGATAAACATACTTGGAGTCATTTAATTGTATTCCAAAAAATGAGTTTTGGCTCATTTAAAAAATATTACCCACAAACTGTTCACTTAAAAATCATATGTATAAACAGGATTTGGCATTAGGTAACCTACAAAGGCTGAAATGTCATCTAACCAGATAATCTAACCTTATTGTGATGATCATAATGAAGAAACATATATGAGAATGAAAATTATAAATATATATATATATATAAATCAGTCATACAATCTAGTCTCACTACTGAGTAATGAGAAATCCATTATTTGATAACAAACATGTCACATGTTAACATAACAATAGAATTTCTCATGACTCCATAAGGAGCCAAGGTTACTAAAAGTATTACTAAAAACTATGTTTTCTACCTCAAATTGATAGAATTTGTTGTTATTGTTTTTTTTGTTGTTGTTTCCTTTCTTCTTCCTGTTTTACATATTGTAGAGTTAAATCAAGTTAATTTGTGGTCATAGGATATTGCATAGAATATGTTACTTGACTTTCTTCACTTTCTGCAGTATGTAAAATGTTTGGCATTAGGAGATCTTTTTGAAAGCAAAGGTGTTAGGCTTACCTTAGTTTGGCACTAGGCTGGAAATATGAATACTCATGTAAAATTAAATTATTATCAATAGTCTGCTAGCAGACCTTGGTGATCATTAATTCCCATTGAAATACCCTTGATAGTGTAGTAATGCTGCTTGGGATTTGGTGAATATTTCTTTCTCAGATGATACTGACACTTAAAGCAAAGGTCCAGTCCACAAGTAGACAACACCTCTTGAACTATCATTGACTTTTTGAAGCTAACGTCGACAGCACCTCAAGTTAAACACTGTCTCAACGGCTGTCTATGTCATCTCTTGAATGTAAAGCCTTCTGCATAGTCATCAGCTTTCTTGTTATTTAGCCCATTTGTTTGAGTTCTTCTCTTGTTCATTTTAAGATTGGTCCTGTTTACCTTATCAGAACTGCCCTGGTGTGTATTCCTTTGATGAGATTTCTGCTGCAGTGCCTGGTTTCAAGAAGCTTTTTTGTTCATCTGAGGTACTCTTTTCTTATTTTTTCTTTAATCTCTGCTTGTTTGTTGGTATCTGCTTCTAATATTTCTAAGCATTCAGATGCTTTCCTTATTTGGCAGTTCTATACTTTCTGTTGTCTCTCTTCTCTCACTTTCCATTATCAGCATGGCATGCCACATTTTTCAAAGCCAAATTCCATTCTTATATCCTAACTGTATATTCTTATTGTTTGTATCAATATCACCAGTTCTTTTTCATTTTTTGCAAATAGCTTGATATCTTCCTTTTATGATTAATTTTTTCTTGTGATTTTGTAAATTTTTAGGCCCCTGTGCATTTTCCAAGTATGTAATTGAGTGGCATCATTTCTACCTTGACTTTTTTCTAGTCTTAATTTATGAGGGATGGTATTTTCTTTTGAGTCATGATTTTCTTGATTAACTTAATATTTTTTCTGTCTTCTTGTGTTAACATTGATCTTGTGGTGCTGAGTTCTGTGGAGTTTTGGTTTTCAGTATTTTCTGTTTCAGTTTGTGCTGGGATTCTCCTGATTTACCTGTCCACTTATTCCTAGTATCTTAAAGTCAGAAAGCCAACCTTTCTTCAAAATCATTCTAGCTAGGTGAGTAGGCTTGTATTAAATCAAGCAGAATTTGCCCAAATTTTGATTATTCTTTTTTTATATATTCTTTGTGCCAGATTGCTCTGGAAATAGCAGTGGATAACATATTAATTGTCTTCTCTCATCCATTTTTTTCTGTTAGTGCTCTCAGCTGAATTGTTGCTTTGATCTTTGTTTGTTTACTTGAATTTACAACAGTCAACATTGGCAGGAGGTGGATCAGTCCTCTCATATCAACTATTAAGGGAGCACCTGCTGATCATGACACTCAGATATGTTGTCTGAATTCCTTGTTGATTTGGATTTGGATTTGGATTTGTTATTTTTCATAGGTAGTATATAGTGGATATGCCAGACCCAGAGGTTGATTATTGTCTGTGATCCTATCATAGATGGGACCTAGAATTCTTCTTGGGAAGAAGACACTTCCGTGGGATACAAAAAATTATGTATTATATATATAAGTAAAATTGGCAACCTTAGTCGAAGGTAACCCAAAGGCCCCCTTTGCAATAGCTTCTACACCGAGGTGTTGGGGAGGGTGCTACTCCATTCCCTGGATTTCTCCACTTTACCCTTGATGTTTACCTTATAAGGCTGAATATTAAGCAAGGCGGCATCAAGTACCATTTTTTGAGTCTATGGTATGACTCAACTTGGGATTGAACTCAGATACTTACACCTTTAAACTATGTAAGCTTTAACTTAGTATAAGTCCACAACTCTTTTTTTTCATGTCAGCTTTGGTGGGTTGGTCTTTTAGTTTGATTTATGATCCTACTTCTCTTCTGTAGTAGTTCTAATGTTACCATTATTTAGACATTCTTCACATCTGAATTCTCAGTTGAGAATTTAACATCTATTTGGGTATCTACATTTTATCTATATTTTGGGGGCTAGGGACTAATTACATTTCCAAATGTTTCAATACCAGTAACTGCGGGATGGATGGAAAACTTTTTTGCTTTGTTTTTTACTTCATTTAAATTTTAATTATTTAGACAACTTCAAAATCTCAGACAAATTTCATAAACCGGAAACATTTTGCTGAGTTAATCCATTGATAATGTTAGCTATAAATATAAGTGAGAATTCTGATTATTAAAGCAAGAAAAATAAAAAAAGCTTACAATCTGGATGAATTCACAACCATCTTTTAAGCTCAGAGCTTAAACATCAATCAGTTTTTCTATTTTTTTTATTTTTATTTTTAAGACTAGAGACTACTTACTTTTCCAAATGTTGCAACACAAGTAAATAGTAGGGGTTGGAATTACTTTTTGGTCATTATGAGTTTTTCACACCATTTTCAACTGGTTGTTTTTCTCTGGAGTTTGAGTGACTGCAAGTCTCTTTAGCTTTCAAGAACTCTTCTCAGTATTCTAGCTGATCTTAATAGTGCTGTAGTTTGGATCATCTCTATTCTTCCTGTGATCTCCTATTTTCCTGGTCTTCTTTCTTTATGGACCATTCCAAGTGTTGTATAGCCATGACCATAACTAACTATACAAACACATATGTATATGCATCTACATATGTATGCATGCAGAACACAATGATACAATGAAGACGAGCGACACAGTCTTTTAGAAAAATATACCTCTCATTTTATTGAAAGAGTTGTGTGTGAGAGGGAGTTGGAGACCAAACAGAACTGCAACATATTGACCTCCCCGCTCTTATGGCCATCAGCGTTTCTTTCCCGTTCTCCAGGGCTACTCATCCGGAGGCCCGGGGGCCCAGCTCTCTGCTGGGTGCTGTTTTCTCAACAGCATCATTTCTCCATCTTTCTGATCTCCGAAAAACTAACAGACTTCCTGTCTTCAAGTTATATAATAGTTAAACGCCCACTCAATATCTCCCCATAACTGGCCATCGGAATATGCACTTCCGCCGTCTTTGGAATGGCATGTTTGATCGTCATCGAGCGGAAATAACTGTCATGCAGTTCAGAGGTCACTCTCTTCTGGAGCATCAGTTTGTGACTGTACCGTGGGATTTTAATCCTGTCCCATATTGTCAGCCAAGCTCGCCCACGCTAATGGAATATGCACTTCCGATGTCTTTGGAATGGCATGTTTGGTAGGCTTGGAGATCAATATACAACACAAGCTCACTAATTACAATTGGTATTAATATCACCTTCATGTGCAACATCTTAAATTTTCATTCTGGGGTCTGTGGTAACCACAAAATCAACTTAATGAGAAGTTCTTTTTGTTGATTATTTGCTCCTGGTGAGTTTTTCACATGGGTCTGAGTGACAGCACATCTAATGTCGCCAGCACTCTTCTCAGTATTCTAGCAAATTTCATCAATGCTATGGTCTGTATGATACTTGTTAATCAGCATGAGTGATCTCCGTTGCACCTTCTCCGCTCAGGAGGGACTTTTGGTGGGTACCGGATGTGGCAACATGGAGCAGATGAAAAGCCACATGTGAAGGGGCAATTTGTGAAATAAAATTGTTCTCCCCTATATCTCTTGTGGAAGTTATTCATTCAGGTTTACAATACTGATATTTCTTCTGATTCTCAGTTCTTCCAGTCTGTTTTCCAAGCTCTTGGGGACTGTTCCTAATGCACAAACTATTATTGCTATTCCTTTCATCTTCAGGTTTCACAGCTTTATGATAAGGTCTAAGTATTTTTTTATCTTTTTGCTTTCTTTCGTTTTCCCTCAGTGATCTGCTGGAACAGTAAAATCCACTGGATTGGAAGTTCTTTTTTTCTTTCTTGGTAATTAACAGGCAAGGGTTTAGTGATCATTTTATATCCCAAAGTCCCAGAGAATTGTATGCATCCTATTTTCTAGGATCAATTCTGGCTTGTGTATGTACCATTTGTCATAATGGTCCAAATGTAATCGCTTCTACAATTCCCAGTGGATCACCTTTCCCACCCAATTGTTCCTTGTCTTGTACTCGTTTTGTGCTAATTTGTAGCATTCACTTATGGGATTAATTGTTTCATTGTTATTATTTACTCTTTAGAGAGTTTTTTATACCAGTGTGAGCTGATGGTTTCTCAATGGAGTTTGAGTAACAGCAAGTATCCTCAAGTTTCCAGGACTCTTCTCAGTATTCTGGCTGATCTTAATTATACTATAGTCAGAATGGTCCATACTTTAGTATATGTACCACCAAGGTCCATACTTGTCCTCTTATTTCCAAGTCTTCCAACCCCTTTCCCAATCCTTTCAAGATTGTCCCCAGTGCACCAACCACAATTAATATTACCATCACCTTTATGTTCCATAGTGTTTTTTAGTTCTCTAGCAAGGTCTAGGTACTTTTTGCTTTCTTTTATTTTCATTCTATGGTTTGCCAGGACAGCAAAATCCACTATTCAGCAGGCTCTCTGTCTTTGTGGACTATCATTAGGTTTGGTTGTCTGGCCAAGATTAGGCTGTCCATTTGTATCTCAAAATCATCAAGAAGTTTGTACTTCTCATTTTCCAGGATGGATGCTGGGTTGTGTATGTACCATTTGTTCATATGGTCAAATTTCAATTTCTTGCACAACTCCTAGTGGATTACCTTCCCCACTTAATTATGTCTAATACTCTTTTTGCACTAACATACTGCATTTTCTTATTACATGGTTGATCGTTTCATCTCTATCACCACATAACATTCACTTGCCATTTTGTTGCATCTTATCTATTTTTGTTTTCACATAGTTTGTCCTTATGGTGTTGTTTTGTGTTGGTATTAAAAGAGATTCAGTTTCTCTCTTAAGGTTTCTTAGCCATGTCCAGGTCTTTCATGAGAGTTTTTACTTGTTTGTCACTTGAAATTTACATACATTTTTGTTTTCTAGTTATTGTTGTTCTGTTGATCCTCATGTTCATTTTATTTTTTTATAAGTAGAGGAATTATATTGTGAATTGAATTACCATGAACAGAAAATCCAGCGAACACTTGCACATGACATATGGAAACACTGGACAGCTCTTTTGACCTTATTAGGTCTCATCAGCATGTTATACTTTGATCTCCCCCACTGGAGATCAAACCAGCGACCACAGAATGCAGAGATGAAACTCTATCATTGACCATCAGTCCACATTGCAAAATCAACTAGTCATGGCAATTGCATGGCCAATTAATTTGAATGTGTCTTACAAGTTACATCCATACTTTTTACTGAAAAAAAGAAAATGTGCATCTATATCTTTACCCTCGAGGTTATAATAATTATGTGGATGTGTATTTCCAATCCTTCTGGGAAGATGTGGCCCTGAATGTGGCCATGTCTTCTGTAAAGAGTACAGATGTAACTTGCAAGACACATTCAGGAAACTTGGCAAGTTACATCCATACTCTTTACAGAAAAAAGAAAATGTGCATCTATATCCTTACCCTTGAGGTTATAATAATTACGTGGATGTGTATTTCCTGGGAAGACGTGGTCCTGGATGTGGCCATGTCCTCTGTAAAGAGTACAGATGTAACTTGCAAGACACATTCAGGTTAATTGGCTGCGCAGTTACCATGACTAGTTGATTTGGCATTATTAGTGAGCGATATGGACTGATGGCTCAGTGGTAGAGTTTTGACTTTGCATTCTGTGGTTGCTGGTTCAATCTCCAGTGGGGAAGATCACGGTATGCACTGCTGATGAGACTTAATAAGATCAAAACAGCTGTCCAGTGTTTCCATATGTCATGCATAAGTGTTCGCCAGATTTTCTGTCCATGGTAATTCAATTCTTGTATTGTTTGTGGTTTGTGTTTTTTCTGGTTGCTGTCGTCAGTTTTTCTTTGCTCTTTTTTGTGTAGTATTCAAGACTTACTGAGGAATCAAAACTAACTTCAATACTGGGGAGTTCTCTTACTCCTTCTTTTCTTGAAACATTGTCTATATTATCTCTGGTATGTAACGCCTTATGCATCATGATTAGTTTTCTCGTTCTTTGGTCCATTTGTTGAAGTTCTTCCCTTGTTCACTTTAAGAATGTTTCTGAGTATCTTTGATGAGATTTCTGCTGTATTGTTTGATTTCAAGTAGTTCTCTCATTTTCCTGTGGTATTCAGTTTAAATTTTTCTTTTAGCTCCATTTGTTTGATGGTGTCCAATTCCAGTATTCCCAAGTATATGTAAGATGGCTTTTCTCTGAGCACTCTTTTCTTTCTTTCTTTGGTTTAATGGCATATCAACCTTTGTAGGTTATTTAATGCCGAAGCCATTCTGCTAGAAGAACAGTAGTGGTACTATTTAACCCATAGCTGGGGGTTCATACCTTTCCCAAGGGTATTTGCCCGAAAGTGAACGTAATAGCGCGACTGGAGTACAAACTTGCTTACTACGATTCCGCAGTTAATCGCTTTAACCATTACACCACGAGGACACCCCCTCTGAGCACTCTAATTTTTTCTTTATTTGGTAGTTCTATTCCTTCCATCATTTGCTATTTTCAGTTTTTCATTATTAGCATGGCACATTTTTCTATGCCAAATTCCATCCCTATATTGTCACAGTATATCCTCACTGCTTGTATTAGGTTTTCCAATATTTTTCATCTTTGGCAAACATTTTGATGTCATCCATTTGGTGGTTGATTTTTTTCTGGTGATTTATGAAGTTTGTCTCTACCTGAGCATTTCCTAGTATGTGATTTAGAAGCATCATCCCTATTACAAATAGTAATGGCAATAGCACATCTCCCAGGAAGATTCTTCTCTGGATTTTCACTTCAGCTAAGTTTCTTCCTCTTGCATTCAATTCCATTCTCCAGTTTTTCATAGTATTCTTAATAAACTCTATGATATTTTGTATATCTTGAGAGTCTATTATCCAGCTTTGTGGGACCCTATCATATGTATTTTTGTAATCAATCCATGACATAGTTAAATTTTCTGTCTTGTTTTGCTCTCCTTAAAGATGTGTTTATCTAGATCTCCTGTTCCTCTTGTTCTCTTGGCATCCTTTCTGTTCTTCAGGGAATAATCTGTGGCTTAATAGCAAACAATAAATCTCCTCTCTGATTTGTGCTGTAAGTATTTCTACATCATCAGTGGCATGTTATGGGTCTGAAGTTGTGTGTGTGGGGGAGTTCCTTTTGGGGAGGGTCTTTTTTTTATCTAGGTGGTCTTTTCTTTTTGTCATCCATTCTCGTATGTCTGTTTCTTCTAAGAATCTAATCTTTTTGATAGCCTTTCGGTCATGGATGGAAGTGAATTTTTAAAACCAGAAACAATGAATGCCACCATGGCCTGGTGTTTTCCAATTTGGTACATTTTTGAGAGTTACTCTGAGTGAATCAAGGTGTATTTTTATCTTAGGACCCTCTTCAAGTCCTTGAAATACTTTTTTCATGTTGTTTATCAATTTGATTTTTCTGTTGTGTTGGCTTCATTCCCATATTTTGCTTCAAAATTGTTTTGTTTCCTAGTTATCCGGTTGTTGGTATGTCTTAGTGCATTCTCCCCCTATTTGGTGGAAGAACTTTTGTTGTTTTAGAATGTCCTGTTTTGTCAGTATTGTTTTATCCTATCTCAATATCTTTTTAGTCTTCCTTCTTTTGCTTGTGTCTTCGAATTTAGCTCTTTGAATTGTATTATTTTTTTTTATTTGTTTTCTCATTTTGTCCCAATATATTCCTGCATTTTTTATCTATCTTACCATTTTCGCTTGTTGACATAGATTTCTTATCTGTGTTTCCAGTCTAATTTTCCATCTAGGTTTTGAATTTCTGTTCATGTTCTTTAGGGAAACACCAGTTTTAACAAAGACTAATTTCACTCCTGCATAGATTGATACATCTAATTCTGTAATGTTGTTCATTGTAATGTGAGTTAATAATTCATTTACTCCTCAAGAGTTTTTCACACGAACATTAGCTTGTGATCTTTCACTGGAGTCTAAATGACAACAAGTCTCATCAGGTCTCCAAGACTCTTCTCAGAATTCTTGCCAATCTTAACAATGCTGTCGTCTGAATGATCTCAATTCTTCTGATTTCCAATTCTTCTTGCAGTTTTCCTTTTTTCCCAGTCTTTGGGGACCATTCCAAATGCACCTCTGACAAATGGTACCATTATTGCCTTTATGTCCCACAGCTTAATCAGTTCTCTGGCAAAATCCAAGTATTTTTCTATATCTTTGCTTTCTTTTATTTTAACTCTATGATCCATGGTAATGGCAAAATCCCCAAGATGACAAGTTCTTTTTTGCTTTTTTTTTTAATTAACACTAAGTCTGGTCTTCTGATCAGGAATTGGTGATCCATTTGTATTATTATTATTATTATTTTAATCCTTGTGAGTTATTCACACCTGTATTTCACTGTAGTCTGAATGAACACAAGTCTTTTTAAGTATCTAGGACTCTTCTGGGTATTCAAGTTGATCTCAACAATGTTGTGGTGTGAAGGGTTTCAGTTCTTCCACTGATTTCCAGTCTTTTTTCCAAGTGTTTGGGGGTTCTTCCAAGCACACCATCTACAATTATTATCATCCTCACCCTCATGTTCCACAGTTTTATTTTAGTTCTCTAGCAAGGTCCAAGTATTCGTCCATTTTTCTTACTTTCTTTTATTTTCACTCTGTGGTCTGGCAGGACATCAAATGTCACTATTTGACATTTATTATTATTATCATTATTATCATTATTATTATAAAAACATTTTATGTTATTTCAATGTGGTTATAATAGTTTATTATTCTTATTCTTGCACCTTTTATTATCATAACCATTGATTTAAGAAGAAGATCTGCAACAACAATGATAATAATAACAATAGTTAATATTTATATTACCATTACTGGTGCCATTTTCATTGACCTCATTAGATTTAAAGTCTTCTTGAGGAAGAGATATTGGAGAACCAATTAAAAGGTAATAAACTGAGTTAATTATTCTAGAAATTATGCAAATTTGAAATTGCTCATTTTCATTTAAAAAATCAATTTGTGTTTTAACCAATGATTTAAAAGCTTCAACTTTAAACAATTAAAAAAACTTTGCACATCAATCTTGCAAATAAAGTCAATAATAAATGAAAATGTGTATAAATTTTTCACCAGTTTTGCAAGTCAACTTTTAAAGAATATTTTGTGCCTGTGCTCTAATTAACATGCATTTAAAATTAAATCAAGTGGTTAGATAAGAGAGTGCTGGTTATAGATACAGCAATAACAGGAATTGTGCTGTTATTTCGTTGTAAATTTTGTCTGGACGGGTAAAATCATATGATGCAAGGTCTTATCATAACAATACATTCCGACTGAAAAAGAAAGCTATAAAGGAAAACAACTTCTTTAAAATTGATACTCATTGTAACGGTGCATAAATATTCTATCCCAGGATGGGAGTTTATTTTATGCACGTGTGATGTCGGGGTAGTCTGGCACTTGACCCCTCGCAAAATAAGTCCTAGTTAAGATTCCTTTTTCGGGCATATGGGAACTGGTAAATAATGTGGAAGTTAATTTGGGGCTAGACTGACGACCCCTGGCAAGGGGTTTCCAAATTCGCTTTACATACGTCACCAAATCCTTTTGTCTTCCTATCCCCTTGGATAACGGAAAACATGGACTTCTAGGTTAAGATAAAATATTATTCACTGTAGTTGGCAATTCTAATTTCCCGTGTAATGTTTTTAAAGGTGAATAAGACATTTAGCAAGAATAAATTGAAGCGAATGAAGCTGAAAAAAAATATATGCAAAAGAAGGCAACTCGACCGATAAACAACATAACGAATATATTTCGCCATAAGAGAACATTTAAACTACAACAACATTTTGACAGGTGAGGACCAAACAAATATTTAAGGTGCTGGCTATATCACCAGCAGACAGTCTTAAACACAAATGTCTCTCTCGACAGTCCTTTTCTTCTTTCTTCTTTCTTTCTTCACTTTTAAAACTTGAAAATGTAGTTAAGTCCACTTGTTCGTTTACATTTTATGAAACAAATTTCTTCAGTCTATTTCTTTCCTTTTCTTAATACATGTAAGTTCCAATATTTAGGAAGGTTAGGAGGAAAAACAGTTTAAGATATACTTAGATTTTTTCCCAGAGTTCATTTCCTAGAGTCCTTTTTTTTACGGGGGAACAACATTTCTTTCGAATCTGGCGGGAAGGCACCTGTTATCTTCTGTCCTAAGATTCTTTCCGCTATTTCCCGGAGTTTCGGCGACAGTTTCAACACATTTCGTTATGCCGACTGCTGTTCAAGAACTAAATTCTTTTCACGGGTGAGGTACCTGGGAATTTTGGCTACAGTTCATCTCTTCACACCAACTGCTGTCCTAAAACTGAGAAACCTTATCCCTATTTCCTCTGACGAAAAGGGTACTACTTCTGGTGCTAAGGCTTCGGCCAATCATTTGGCTCCTTCCTCCTCCTCCACCTCCTCAACCTCATTCAGACATGCTACTCAATGACCTACATTCTTTCTCCGTCCACCCAGTTATGGAGTGCAGGTAGTTTGACCTTATTCTGACTGCCCTTAGTGGTCCATCATTGTGCTTGTTAGTCAAACCCAGAAGGGGAAGGGAAATTAAATCTTATTTCTCCTCTCTCAGGGGCATACCACGTGACACCCATGAATAAAAACTATTTGTAATAAATAGTTTGGGAAAAAAGGAAAGAATTACAAAAAAAATTTTTTTTTTTGTGTATTTACTGAAAAAATAATTCTTTTATACAATTTATACAATTTTTTGCTTCTTTTTGTTTTCTGTCAAGGAACATAGAATATGCTGACTGTATTCCCAGCAGAGGGGTAAGATCTATTCAAATAAATCTGTTTGAAATTGTATTCAATAGGACTGTGTGCAAAAGAAAAAAAAAGAAACAACTACATAGGGCCTTGAGGTATAAAATAAGCCTTGACAGGTTGACGTGCTATTAAAATCAGTCAATCCTTTTTAACTTTAAGCATTGTACTGTAGAATCAAATGGCATTCAGTAAGTTTTGCTACACTTTAATACTTTGTTCAACATTTGAAGATACTTCTATTTTTTCAAATAATAGTTTTATCAAATGAAATTTGTTCTAGTAATTTAGCACTGAGTAACCCCTTCTCAGACAGTTGTTGTCAATTGCCTACACTGTTATTCTTTTCAGGATCTTTTCTCCAAAATACAACTGTACTGTATCAAAACCCCACACAAATCAAAACCACATGATTCAAGGTTGCTTGGAGGTAGAGAAGATTTTTACTTGAAATCCCACTCACCAAAGATCAATATTAGTTATAGCATATCCAGGATATAACAACATTGTATAAAGAATGAAAGACAAGTTCATTTACATAGACAGAAACAATTAATATATATATGTAATATGCATACTATCAATAATGAAAAGTACATGTGAACATGTCCCAACAGGTAACATATGCATTTATTGTTTTATGAATGAGCAGTATATAAAAGGGGTACAAAAATGAGAAAAGAATTTCTTGAGATTAATGGGCCATATAACGATCATAGCCATGTTGGCTTTGATATTCAATTATTAGGAGGGAGAACAAATTCAAACGAGATCAAGAATTGTCTTCTGGGATTCTCATGTGACAATCCATGAGGCACTTAATTTATTGACTCCCTAGAAAAGTATTGGTGTATTTCTATTCAAAAGCCACCATAGCTTTAAGACCAGTCATTTAAGACAGAAGTCATCTAAAGAGATAAATCTTTCTTCAAATTATTACAGCTATGAACTGATGGTTATAAAAGCATTTATCAACCACTTTTTATTACATGTATTGTAGTTTGATCCTTATAGTCTATCATATGATAAAATGGAGGATTTTCTGTCAAATTGGAAATCTAATGACAATTTTTGGGGTTCATTTGTGCCTAGTTCATAATCTATATCCATTTTGGATTGACTTGAATTATTTATAATCTAATAATTCCATTTTATTTTTCTACTTTTCTTGGAGAAGAAATATAGTTTAAAAAATAGATGAATAAAAATCTATAAAAGTATAATTTTGTATATAATGAATGAATTCTAAGTGGATAGAATAATAATATGAGCCAGGATTGTTTTGATAGCTATCAAAAAACTTATTTTATTGATATCTATCTATCCATCCACACACACACACACACATTCTATCTGTCTCTGTCAGTTTGTTCCTATCTATTTGTCTTGCTTGTCAGTCTTTTCTGCCTTTCTATCTCTGTATCTATGTCTCTCCAAATATATATATATATATATATATATATATTAGCACACACGAAGATATATGCACACATGAATGTGCATATACTTATGTACATACACTCAATCACTCACACATATATAAACACATAATTATATAAACATCTAAAGGCATCTAATAATAACAAATAGTTTGAGGACATCCATATGATCACTGCAAATATGTGTGTATTCAATCATGTCGACATATATACATATGTGTACACACAGACACAAAGAATCACAAAAAAAACACAATTACAGACACAGACATATATATATATATATATATATATATACATATATATTAGAGGCAGTTGTGCTGTAGTGGTTATTGTCACAGGAAATGGTCTCAGCAACCCAAGTTCAAATCGTAAATAAGGCTATTTCATTTAACACTAAGACTTTTGAGAAAGGTATGAATCCCTCCAACGATCCGTAAATAGTAGGACAGACTGGGTTCTTCCCCTTCGGCATGATAACCATGTGTGTTTGTGTATGTGTATGTGTGTGTGTATTTGCAGTGAATGCTATTTCTTTACAGAAGAATGGAATCTTACATGTTAAAAGTAGCTACAGGAGCGCTTGTAATTCTTTAGGATAAGCTTATCCTTAAAAGACCAATTGCATGTGTGACAAATGAATTTGCTGTCTTTTCTGAAAAACCTTGCCCCAGTAATCTCTCATATAACTTCTCAAAACTGCTGTATTCCCTCACACTTTGTCACAGAATTGATACAAGTAACCTGTTGCTGCTGAAGGATTTTTGTAAAATGAGTTTTCAATTGTTTGCTGTCATGAGAACTTATATAACTAGCAAGTCCGTCTTTTAACAAATGTTACAAACATGTATATTCAGACTGTAAAGTGTCAAGAACTGAGGTCAATCCTGCTTCTGAAGTGCTCATTTCAAATTAGAGTATTTGATTCTGTGTCCTCTAAAGCTTTTGTAGATTACTTTCTTCCAAGTTGGTGGATTTACCCCCAACTGCTCCCAGTCTCTAATATCTATATGGAGTACTCTGATGTTTTTGATGACATCCTTAAGACATTTCTAAGGTTTATGATTTGGAATTCTTCTAAGTTGCAACTCACCATAAAATAGTAGATTAGGTAGCCTAATGTCCTCAATCCTGGTAAGCTATCCATTCCAATACATCTGATGAGATAAAAAAGCACCTCAATTCTGGATGTAGAAGCTTGCTGATGTATAATGTTGTCTGGTGTTAAGAACAAATAAGAGACATGATTCAAAGATATTAAGCTTGATTTTGATTATGATGATACTTCTGTCAAACCACAAACAGCTTTAGAACTTTCCAGGGGCCTTGTTGACGATTTTGATTCTGAGATTTATTTTAAAATCAAGGGATCCATTTCTAGAGAGAATGCTTCCAAAATACAAAAGAATCTACACATCCAGTCATGCATTTGACAAAGATGTTTGACTTAATATAGGGCTGGCCTGGAGGTGGGGTAGAGTAAACATTACCTTTGTCTTCCCCAGAACAAGTTGAAAAATTGAGGTGGACAATCAATTTTGCTGAGGATGGTCCATAGAGTGGTCCTATTGACAGTATCAAATGTTTTTGTTAAATCAACAAAGATCTGATAAAGAGTCATACAATGTTCGATGCATTTTTCCTAGAATTGATGAGCTGAGAAAGTCATGTCCATTGAACCACAACCCAATCTAAAGCTGCATTAACTTTCCAGGATAACACTTTGATCAATTCTAATTTGCTTTGTGGGTAGGTTGGAGTGGGGGTAGCTAGGAGAGTTTATAATAAATATTGGTTTGCATTCTGATAAGTAGTTCAGACTGAAGAAAAGAGCCCAATCAGCTGGGGGCTGTAGAATACACTGACTGCATCTCTGCAGAGGGTTAAGACTCCCCCAATGTGTGTCTTGGATATGACACAAAACAATGTGATGGTGAGGCTCCAGTAATGCTGGCACTTTGGGGAAAGCAGAGTACTCATTCATTGCCATTGCTCCTAGGTCCAATCTGGCCTGGAATGGTAGCACTTGACAGGGTCCTATCAGTACATCAAATAGAAATGTTTGACACTTAAACTGTTTGTAAACAAATGACTAACAGTAAATTGAATTGCTAGAAATATTACAGCTAGATCATTTAACTGTTTGTAAACAAATGACTGATATTTAATGAAATTATTAGGGATCCATAGCATTACTTGAAACACTTTAACTGTGTGCAAATAAATGAATAGTGTTGAATTGAAAAATTAGTTTTAAATAATGAAACTTGTAACCACTTTCCTGTCTACAAACAAGAAAAATTGAATAGAATTATTAGTGTTTGATAGCAATAATTAAAACCATATAACTATGTAGAAGCAAAGGCAATACCTGTATGCAAAAAATTAGTTGTAACCCATTTAAAAATGAAATTACCAACAAACTATTCAGTTATAAATGACATGTATATCTGTTTAGATGTGTACAAATGAATGACAGCTGTTAACTTGTTACTGTCACATAGAAATACTTGAAACCATTTAACTGCATACAAACAAATGAGCACAAAATATGTTTACAAATATTTATATAAGTTTACTTAATATTATATAAGTTTACTTAATATTTATATATAAAGTGTATTTGGCATTAAATAGCCTATAGTTGTTGATATGCCATCAAACCCAATCAACCAACCAATTAACCAACTGAAGACATGCAAATTCCAGAAGGTGAAAATATATTTTTTCTAATTCATTTATTTATACTGTAATCATCAAAACATGTTGGATATCAGAATATTTTTGTGTGTTGCCTTAACTACCTAATTATTTTTGCCTCTTGTTTTTAACTAACTTTGGATTTGAACTTTTATCATTCATTTAGATTAATAAAAATAAGGGTTAAGATTAACCCACTAAAGCTTAAATGTAGAAATAGCTGAACTTAAACTGAGTTAAAACATAGTGATAGGGAAAAAATTGGTTACTCAAAAGGTCAAACAATTGTTACAACCATAGACAATAAAAGATGTGACCTTCAAAATCATTCAGTCAACTCGCTTCATCAAATTCTGGAGAAAGAGAGGGTTTTACCCATGTCATATAAGCGTGTAGCATCACTTGTGATACTCATATACACATACATATCTCTCTCTCTCTCTCTCTCAATATATTATATATATATATATATATATATATATATATATATATATATATATATATATAATTAGTCTTTAAATTTTGCAGGATCTGTTGAGAGAGTTCTTGATACACTGATGTACATTTTTCATTTTTAGCCATCATTTCCATAAATCCTAATCCAACCAATGCACATAAACATATATACACATTCATTTATATAACCCACAATAATTCTTCCACAAGTTTTTCTTTGAATATCAAATTTTTGTCTAATTCTAATTTGTCTCCTGATTTTTGCACAAAGTTGATATTTTCGTGAATATTATGCCATGACCTCTGGCAGACTTAAAATGAATTGCATTCTGCACCAACTGTGCTCTTGTTCCATTTGTTACTTCTACTTTTTCTCAATACCTTTATCATCATCATTGGCACTTGCCTCCTAGAAAGTCACATCCCTGTAGACAGCCAATCAAATTCATTTCATTCCTCAAATCATTGCTTTCACTGCCACTGTTACTCTTGACTTTCCCTGCAGAGAGATAGAGAGAGACAGAGACACAAAGAGTCAGAGAAAGTTTGTCATTGATTTAACAAATGAACTGAGAGCAAATCTTGCAATTTTAAACTTGATTTTAGCAGACCGAATTTTCTTGATTAACCTCAGCAAATCTATTTTAGAATGCTTACAATGAAGATTGTTTTGATCTGTCCCTTTTACAAATCCCAAAGGCACATGGATCAGCTTGGTATCAACACTTTTAATATGGCAACAAACAATTTGCACATCCCCCAATAATATTGGAAATAAATTTTAAAAAAAAAGCATAATATATAATATATAATAATATAATAGTATTCAATGTCAGTTAACATAATTCTTCTTTTCAACAATGTTTTTAAGGATTAATAGTATTTTTAGTCTACCCATATGTCAACACTATATATATATATATATATATATATATATATATGTGTGTGTGTGTGTGTGGTGCATTCAATAAGTTTCCAGAGTTCTTTTGTACAGGCATTTAAAATTGTCGTAGACTCTTCAAAATTCAGTATATTATTGCGATATCTTATGAGATGACAGACCAATTTTTATGATTTCACGTTCAAATGAACAGCTACAGCAGTAATTGGAATGCACCCTACTAAAGCCTGATTGTCACCACTGGTGAATTTCAAAAATGCAATCTGGACGTGAGGACACTTTAGAAGAACGATATGCAATAAAATTCTGTTTTAAACTTGGAAAAAATGCCACAGTAATGTATGGAATGCTTCAGAGTGCTTTTCAACCACGTTGCATGAATTGAGCATCAGTTTTTGGGTGGCATAAGAGATTCAAGGAAGGCAGGGAGTCTATAAGGGATGATGAGAGGTGTGGGAGGAGTAAGGAAGTCAATAGACCAGAGTTGATTGGCCAAAGGGTTAGGGTTAGGGTTAGGGTTACAATGTTGAGGTTTTAAGGGAGTTCGGGAAGAGATTCCGTTGGAAGAGGCCAGCACTCTTCAAATTGGGTCAGTGACATTTCCACCAGGACAATGCACCTCAACTCCATCCTAGTCACAGACTATTTGACCAAGATGAGCATCAAGACAGTTCCTCAGCCTCTCTATAGTCCAGACTTTGCTTCCTGTGAGTTTTGCTTATTCCCTAAGCTCAGAGGCTGTCGATATGAGACAATTGAGAAGATGAAAGAGGCTGTGATGAAGATCATTGACACGCTCACACAAGAGGACTTCCATGGGGCCTTCCAGAAGTTGTTGGAACAGTATAACAAGTGCATTGCAACCGGAGGAGATTACTTTGAAGGGGACAAGTTTCATGTGTGTACTATCAATAAAAAAGTCCATATGAAAAAAGTCTGGAAACTTATTTAATGATCCTCATATATTCAAAAAATACAAATCTCTTCATGGACCTTCCTATTTTAAGATATATGTATAGGTATAATTTTATATGATGCATATGCCTATGTGTATATACATAAGTTGTGTACTTATTTTAGACCATTAGATATCATTTTTTGGTCTAAAAGTGCCAAAGTTGAAGAGTATGAATATATAATAACTCATAATCTCTGTTTTAATTGTATAATGTGCCACTAGAAATAATAAAATCCAGTTATCAATGGTTTAGAAGAAAATTAACATTTTATAAAAAGTTTTTATTGGTCTGCATATTTATGGCAATACTATGTGCATATATATATATATAAATATATATATATATATGTATGTATGTATGTATGTATGTATATAATTTAGGATAGCATAGATATAGCATCTACAGCCTAAGTAGTACTAACAGTCATCAAATACCATTGATTCTATGTGTATGCTATCCTAAGAGATATATATCCCTGATACTGGGTACTTTTTTATTTGTAGATATAGCAAATAATATTATCAATATTAATTCAGTTTTCTTTCTCCTAGACTGGTAACCATACCAAGGTTAAAGAGCCAAGTCATCCCAAATATTTACTCATAGCTGGAGGGAGAATAGTTGGATGCATACTTTTCATGAGAGAATTAACCATATGTGAAGTGCAGCTTCATCTGGGATTTGAACTTGGGTAATTGTGTCCATTTCCTTTGATTATAACTATTACATCGTAAGCAAAAAAAAAAATATATATATATATATATATATATATATATGTATAATCTTGAAAAAATATATATAGACAAAAATAATGCATAGATACTGAAAAAAATACACACATACTCATATATATAAATATGTATATATGTAGAGGTTTATGGTTCTCACTTGCTCAGTTGGTGAGTTAATGGAGGACCAAATATTGCAGTATAATTAAACAGTGCCCAATATCAATGACAGGGCTTCGATACACGCACACACACACACACACACACACACACACACACACACACACACACACACACACACATATATATATATATATATATATATATATATATATATTTACATATTACATGGTAGAATATGGACCCTAGGGTTTCATGCTTTACATATTCGTCAGAAAAAGTCCCCTATTTGAGAAAGGCATAAAGCAAGAAACCCAGATCCATAGATGCTACCATATAAAATATATATATATATATATATATATATATATATATATATTTATATATATATATATATATACATATATATAAAAATCTAATTTATATTTTTGTGAAAATGTATATCAATATTATAACAGAAGCAGACAAATTAATTTTTCTTGGACTTATACATACATATATATATATATATATATATGTATATATATATATATATAATGTAATTGTATGTATCTATGTATTGATCTATCTTTTTATATTTATAGATATAAATTTCTTGTTCTTTTTTTTACTCATACATACATACATAAGTATAAAAAAGGAGCACCTTTTATTACCTAGGGACATAAGCTAGAGTAACATCGTAGGAAGTCTTTTCTAAAAAAAGATTTTTAAGAATGTAATGTCTGCAGGGATATCGAGCAACCTAATTCTAATTACTTTTAAACTGATGATGTTATTTAAATTAAGCATGAAACATTATAAGTAGATAACTATCTTTTAATTATAAAACACAAATTAAGGCACATGCCTTCACACCTTTTTCTCTAACTTATCTGACACACTTTTTGCTAAAAATTTTATTTCATTATCAAAATATTCACCACAATGAGACTTTATTTTAGTTAATTTTCTTAGATAGCTGAGCAAACTTTTTTAATCAAACTATTCAAAATTTTGTCACTAAATATTGTTATGTAAAATTATAAAAAAAGAGATGTGAAGTCTTGTTAACACTTCAAAATTTCTTCAGATATTCTTTGTGCTGCAGATATTGTTGCCACCATATTTTGATCAGTCAGTTCTACAACTTTCCACAGGTGTGTAAAATAAAAAAGATTGTTGGTTTTATAGCATGTCAACCCTTGTTGGGTTATTCCATGCTGAATCAGTTTTTTTTTCAAGCAGTTATATGGTTCTCAAGAACTAATGACAATAATCATTTGTAAGCAATTATAGCTTCAAGTAATTATTCATAGCCCACTTGATGGGGTTGTAAAATATGCTAACTGTATCTCAGCAGAGGGGTAAGACCTCCCCCCATCCCAATGAGTGTCCTGATATGATACTAAACTGCATCAGATGGTGTAGCTACAGTCTTAAAGTTTAGGGAATGTGGAATACCCTTTCATTACCATTAATCTCTGGTCAGCTCTGAGCCAGAATGGTAGTACCTGTTAGGATCTCATCTGTTGGTTAAATAGAACTGTTCAATCTTTTACTTGGAATGCAAAATAATAAATAGAATTATACATGTTAAATAGTAATATTTGAAACCATTTAACTGGGTACAATAATAAGTAATAGATAGGAATATTTGAAAAATAGAATTACTAATGTTAAAAAGCAATACTTAAAACCATTTAACTGTTTGCAAATAAAACTATTAGTGTTCGATAACAATACTTGAAAAGATTTAACAGTGTAAAAACAAATAATTAGTGTTAAAGTTGATAGAAATAGTGAATTACTAATGTTAAATAGGAATACTTGAGACTTTTAACTGTGTGCAAACAAACAAGCATTAACTCATGGAGTAGCGCCCTCCCCTACACCTTGGTGTAGTAGCTATCGAAAAGGGAGCCTTCGGGTTACCCTCGACTACTATATATATATATATATATACATATATATATATATATATATATATATGTATATATATATATATATATATATATATATATATATATATATATATGCAAGTGAGTGTATGTGTGTGTGTATAAACAAGAGTTGGCATTCAATAACCATCAAGGCTTGATATGCCATTAAAATAAATAATCTAACCTAACTATTCATAATACTTGTAATCTATACACAATTATGTGATTTCAAGTAACTTCCAGTTTTATAATAATCATTTCTTTGCATACAGTTGTATATTTTCTTGTATTCCTAATACTAATAATTTTCAAACAAATCTGTTTGACCCTCGATGGAACCCTAACAGATATAACAACTCTGGGTCTGAGTGAACCTGGAAGTAATGACAATGAAGGGGTTCTCCACATTCCCCAAAGTTCCTCAGATTTCCAGAACTGGAGCTTCACCATTAAATGCAGTTTAGTGTTACACCCTGGATATCCCCCTTTTTTGAGGGGATCTTACCATTCTGCAGGGAGAATACAGGTACCATATTCTAAGCCTCACCAACAGAGCAAAGAAACACAATGAGCTCAATTAAATCTTCTTATTTTAGAACATTTAAGGATTTAAACATTAAGAAATTCTCATGAAATTTTCGATTAAATTTGATGCAAGACTTTTGATTTATTTATTATATAATTAAGCATGAATTAAAGTAAAAAGTTCATTGTGGAAATCCTTTTCTACCTTGAGAAATCCCTGTGGTAATTTATAAAATATATTTATCACTCAATTAACTATAACCAGCAGCTGTAATTAAATTTAATAAAAGATATCAAAAGAGGTTTGATCATGTGACACACAAAGACAATGACAACTATGTCAACCATTTATACAAAAACAACTTTACCAACAGAACACATTCAGAATAACCTGGAGGAGTTTAATATGAGAGAATATAAAACTACCTTCACTATCATTTGAAAGACGAGCAAAAGACAAGACAAAATAGAAGACCTGAGTGGACAAATATGTGTGAGGAACCCTTTCAGGTTTATGTAGATGATGAGGATGATAGTAGTAGTAGTAGTAGTAGTAGTAGTAGTAGTAGTAGTAAAAAGCCAACATACATTTCCTTACATAGTTGTAAATTTAAAGTTTTATCTTCTATGATATTAAAAAGCCCCGTTAAAAATTTTATCATTTTCTAAAATCTTAAAAAGCCTGTCAAAAAATTTGAAATTAGGTTTATATGAGAAAGTAAATAAAAATGCTGAACCATGTTTGAAGATGGCATGGGTAAAATTAAATACTAGAAAACCCTCTTTCAAAAAGGCCATTTAAAAACCCTATAATTCATAGCTGTACTTGAATATAAGTAAGTAAACCAGAAACAGAATAAGTAAATAAACAAATAAGCATATAAGTACACAGATGCATAGCAAGAAAAATTCATCTTTATGTGGGCGTATATATATATTTGACTATAAGCATTTATAACCATCTGCTGGGGCAGGATATGACACAAGGTCAATTTTAAGCGGAGTTTAACAGGTTTGAATTCAGAGTTTTCCTTCTCCTACACTAGTTGCCTCACCAAGGCTGAAGAATTCAGTCTGCCCTACTATTTACCTATAGCTGGAGGGAGAACAATTGGATTCATATCTTTCCCAAGGGTATCAGTGCTATGTGAAATGCAATTAGCCTGGTCCAGGATTTGAACTCATGTCGCTGTGTCCATTTCCTATGATGATAACCATTACACCACAGGCACCTATATAACAATCATTGATTAAGCTTAGACTTAGCAAATGAATTACTCAGGTAAAATATGCATAGTGGTGAAGAGTTGTATAGAATCAATTACACATTTTGGATGAACTGCTAATAGTCCTCAAGTTTTCCTTCTGCTAGACTGGTTGTCCTAATTATTTTTCCTAATACAGAGGAGTGAAAATATGGATAGATACCTTTCCCAAGGATATTAGCACTGAGTGAAAAGCAAATAGCCAGATCAAAAATTTGCCTCCTGATATATATTTATATACACACATACATATATATAAAATGTATAGCCTCTTGTTTATGACTATAAAAACTAGGTACAGGGAGCATTATAAAACAGTTGGATAGAACACGTTTTCAGCTAAAAAATGCTATATTTTCCCATAGAGTTATCACCATTGGTCATTCATTTTTCACCAGCAATAGTGTGCATGACAATAGACAAAAGTGTGCATGTATATCATACTCTTAGAATTCTACACCAGCTGAATCAACTCATTTTTTACTAGTTGTGATGATGTTTTGTAACTGAAAATTTGTTCTAGTTAATCTTGCTATAGTGCTTGCTGTATCTGTTCTGCTGTGTGTGCATGTGTGCACATGTATACTTCTGTGTGTGTGAGTGTATATGCATGTTCCTGTGTGTGTATGGATGTGTGTGTGTGTGTGTACATATGTGTGTGAGTGTCTCTGTGTGTTTGCTTATCATGAGTGTCTAGAATTTACATCTTGAATCTTAAAACCTGAAAGTCAAAAGTCTCTTGTCAAGCATGAAGTCAAGATTATGCCATGTTTTTCAGTGACTGGTTACAAGCAAGAGACATCAACCGGCTCCAGCCGAGAATAAGGCATAAAATGTTTCATTAATTAAAAAGACACAGGCAAACAAGTCATTGTAGCATGCAAATAAAAAAAAGACTCATAATATGCAGGCAAATGATGTCCCAAAATCTTATTTGACTTTCTTGGCATTTTTTTTACAGACAGTTTCTATGATGAGAAAAGCAGATGAGAGTAAGAATGTGTTAATCCTAGGCATGTGGGAAATGAGAACTGGGTGGGTAGGGGAGCAGTAGAGAAATGCTGACCAAAGAATTGACGCCAAACCCAAATGCAAATTAAAATCTCATCAGGTTAAATTAAATTACGATTGGTGGAGTTCTTTTCTAAAATGAACCTGGAAAATCAACGAGCTGTGCCTTGTTCATTGCTAATGAGGCAAGCAAGTTTAATTCTTATTTCAGTCATTTTGCAGAGAAGCATTTATTATCAAAGTTCCATAAAGAAATTGCCTGCACGTGTGTGTTTGCATATATTTCCACAAAAGACTTCTGCGAGAAAGTAAGTTTAAGAAGAGTTCTATGTACAATCTGAAAATTATGTAATCATTGCTTTGACTAGGAAGTTAATTTTAAAGCTTTGGCAAAAATTGCTTACAAATCTCTACTACTATTTTATAACTGATATGGTTTAAGAGAGACAACCCAAGTTAAATTTTTGGAACATTATTTATATTTATATATCATCATCATCATCATGTCGTGTTATAAACACGGTTATCCCCGACCCTCTCTTGCCACCCCTCCGTATTGTCCATTGCTTCTGGCAGGTCTTCAGGGCTACATCCTGTATCAGTACAGACCTGGGGTATGTAGGTTTGAGCTGGTTGTCCAGGCTTTGCTCATCCATGTGAAGGAGGATATATATATATATATATATATATATATATAAAGATAAATGCGAATGAAAAAATTTCAAAAGAAAAAATGCTCCACACCACTTGAGCAGAGCAAGTATTCAACTAAGAAAAATATCTAATTATGAACACTAGAAGTTCATTACTTTCAGTTTCATGTAGTGTGCACAATCATTTGATGGAAAAGGAAGAAAAATAGCCAATCAGTGGTAATTATATAATGGTGTAAAATCACATATGATGATGGAAGTACACTTGACATCCACACATGGAGAAAAAACATACACAGATAGATAGATGTATATATATATATATATATATATGCTCCCCTATCCCTGTAGGGTTGAGATCTCTAGCGAGGGAAGTAAACGTGTTGCCATTAGCATAATGCAAGGCTCTTCATATGAATTGAGCTCTCGGTAGCCGTTAAGCGGATATATGTAAACAAAGACAATTGTGATTCATAACCGTTTAAATTTCTTTCGCTTGTGCTAGTTTCCCTGTGGCTGAGTGGTAGAATCTTGGATTGGCATTTGAGTCAACCGGGTTTCCATCCCAGCTTCGGGAATCTAGTCTGTCTAGGCACACTAAAAAGTTCTGATAGAACAAAACAGATCTGTCTGTGGATGACAATATATATATATATATATATATAACAATAGGACCTTCCAAATAGAAGAGAATAGATATGGATTTAGTCCGGCTGTAAAAGACACTTGATAAATTATTGATATGTTTATACTATTATTTCAATTTGCTTCTTTGTTCTGCAGTTTGTTTTCTAGTATGCATAATTTTTCTTTCTGACCACAAACTTTACCAATTTTTACCTCCTTTCTAAGTTTGTGCCATATATATATATATATATATATATATATATATATATATACTCTTTACACTTTTTATGATTATGTGACGGCAAATTGACTAAAATCCCAAAAACGGGACTTTATTTTCGCACGTGTGAAGACGGGGCAGGTTGGCACTTGATCCCCTACCTAATAAGTCCTCGTTCAGAGTTCTTCTCTCAGGCATATAAGAACTGGCATATTATGTGAGGGACCAATTTAGGGCCAGACTGACCGCCGCTGGCAAGGGGTTCCAAATTTCACACTATCCACACACCCACCAGGCCGCTTTCACTTCCTTCCCCAAGATAACAGAAGAATATGGACCTATAGGTTTTAGTCGTAATAATATTAATTTGTAGTAGTCGGCAACTCCGGTTTCCCGTGTGATATTGTTAAGGAATTAAGAGGACAATTCTAAGCAAGATAACATAAGGCGAATAGAAGCTGAAAGGGAAGCATGAAGTAACAACATAGACCACATGGTAACATAAAAATACATGAATTCCTTTACTACAGTTATATACACTTTCAAAGTGTCAAAACATAATAATTGGAGAGTCCACGAATATAAATGTCTTTTTTTGACTTTTGCTTTTCTTCAAATTGAGAGAGAGAGAGAGAGTGGTATATAAAATTTGGGTATAAAGGAAAATATCCCCAAAGTTACTTATCTTATTTTTCGACGGGGTTCCACTGGAGAATCTTTCTTCTTTCACGGGCTAATAGACTTTATTCTATTTTTTTACACTGGCTTGAAGAACCTGGGTTCCTTCGTGTCTCAGGTATTCTTTTGTCTTCAACCCGGAATACAGGCTATGGTTCGTCTGCCCGCTACGAACCCTGCTCAAAAACTAGCTTTCTTATTATTTACTTCCGCTGAGGGGAAGGGGTCCCCACTTCCGTTTTGAGGTCCCAGCCAATCATTTGGCTTCTCTCTTCTCCCCCTTGGTGTCCGGCGACCTGAGGTTACTAAGTACCAACACCAGTTGATACCCCTCTGTGACCTACATTCTTCCTTAACGGTCACTTTTTTTTTGACGGCTAGATACTGTTAATTCAACGGGAGGATAGTATTAATCTTACCTCTATCGTCTCCGTGGGCTATCACGTGACAATTAGTATGTATATATGATATGTTTTTTCACAATTTTCTATCTAACATTTTATTTTATTTATTCATTTACATTAATTCTCAGTTTAACTCTATGCTTTTTAAAAAAATTCTTTTTTTTTAAGTTAATTATCTATAGTTTAAATTTAGCCCTATGTCTACACCTAGCTATTAATTCACTTCTCTTATTTAATAATTTTTTCGGCTCTGGAAAAAGCAAGATGTGCATTTTTTTCTTCTAAACACAGATTGCATCTACTGTCGAAAGACTTTGGAGTATTTGATCTTTTTAATATGAACCATTGAATTTCAGTTTGAAAAATAAAGGTTTAACCCTTGAAAATTGGGAAAAAACATATCATAAATAGGTACTAATCATAAAAAAAGAAACTGATTAATAGGTTCTAATTAGTTTTGATTTTTTTTTTAAATTTAAAATTAATTAAGTTTTGAGTTTAATTTAATATAATTATTACTGTATCATTACGTAAAGTTATTGAATAAAGTTAAAAATCTATTTTAATATTAGATCTGTAGTTTAAGTCAAAATGTAATTAGAATTTAAAAATTAAAAAAAAAATTTTTTAAATAAATTTATTACATTTCTAACCAAAATTAAAATAAAAACAGAACTGGGCTAAATGAGGAGATAACTCTTCATCCCTCTTCTATCCCCTCCCACCTTTTTCTGTGTCTATTCTGATTTGTTTTATCCATAGGATCTGAAGAAGTCCTGTTAAATTTTTTCGTGTTTTTGAAATTTTCTAAAATGTGTAACAGGATGGAAATAAATTTATAATCCTGATGTGACCGGTTTGTTGTTTTTCTTAAAGAATTTATTAATCTGTATTGTCTGTTACATTGAGCTGTTTATCAGGAAAATTTAAATGTTCACTCTTGAATAGTTTTCTGGTCTTGATGGAATTACTCCCAACTCCGGTTTAACTGGACCAAATAATACTTTTTTATATATATATATATATATATATATATATATATATATATATATATATATATAATCTGATATGAGAGTGAAGTCATGAAAGTTTCTGTCATTATTATACCCAGATTTACTCACATTACTCTCTTCATCTTGCTTTTTATAATCTGGTTCCCTTCAGCTTTCTTCTGGAGAATTTTGTTATTTGTAAATTTCTAGCTCAGTCAAACCAAGGCCTTCATTCAATTTACAAGAGCAGATTGTTCTCATTCTGTAATCCTTTCTTCAAACATTCTTGTTGAATCGATTGCTCCTGTTAAGGAAAAGAATACTGCTGGTCAACCTTCAATGAGCAAATATCATACAGATCTGATGAAGGTTGAAGAACATAACAGCCAAAACCCTGTAACCAAAGCAATAAGGATGAGAATGCTAGTTCAAATAATTTATGGACTTGAAAAAGTCCTGGGCTGCACTTTTGGATTACTAGAAGTAAAATAGACCTGAGGAAGGGTGAAGAATATTGCAGCAAAAAATCTGTGATCAAAACAACAAAGATGAGGATATTAGTCTTAATAATTTGTAGGAGGAAAAAAATATTTAATCCTAGAACTTCTGATAATATATATTATCAAAGCAATTTTAAACTTGGATAAATTTTCACTGTTATAATATTTTCAGTAGAAAAGATTAAACGGAAGCCATTCAAATAATTTTGATCTCAAATAAGGAGATAATATTTCGTTCACTTTGCGAATTTAGCAGGGAATCTTTTTTTACTTTCCATAATAAACAAATTGACAGTGTATGCAAAAAATATGCCAATGATTGCCTGTGATTGTTAAAAATATGTCAGTAATTAAGTTTTTCATCTCATTTTGCTCTTCTTACAGTAAATGACACTAAAATTCTTTTATATTTGCCAAGTGAATAAGTGATTTACTGTAGAGAAGCACATAACAAATGACTCTTTCAAATTGTTATTGTTAGAATGATATATTAAACATCCAGGCAATCTATGAAGAATATGTAGCTGAAGCAGAACTTATTTATGACAAAAATGAAACAAAGTTTTGAAGACAAATATATACTGCGTAACATGTTAAAAGTTTACGAAAAAATATTGAGTAGAACAGATTCAAATAGCCTGTCGAACTTTTGTAGTTATTTTGGCAATTTCTTTTTGCTGTTGGTGACACAATGATAAAATATCTCAATATTATTACATGACTATATGGTATTTTTTATTTCAGCCATATGAATTTTTTTATTACATAACAACCATATACAAAAGCAAATGCTACAATGTGGCCAAATTACAGACCAAAGCACAAAATACTAGTCCTAATATACGGAGGTTTCATAGCTTCAATATTATGCAACTGGCATACTCTACATTGTTACTTGCCATCATAATCAGACACAGAATTTGTCTCATTTGGTAAACTTACTACATTTGCACAAACACCTTAACAGTCTAAACAAGTTAGGGAACAAACCTAACCATGCTTCCTGCTAGAACACCTCATGGTATGGCCGACAGTTTTGCAGTTACATTGAACAACTTCCAGGAGTTTCTGAGGAACAGGCTGAAGGTCTGTTATGAAAGTTACAAATTATTTGAATCAGTTCCACTAAATATTCTTGGTGAACTTTGGACATGTTATGTTGTAAATAGAACATTGTCCAACAGACTATAATAAGGTGCAAATATTTTTTAAAGTCAACAGATAATAGACAGAGTCACAGTTGGTGACCTGACTTTTAAGAACAGGATTAAACAACTGAAAGGAATATTTCATGAAATAAACAATGGAAATAAATTTGCACAAGATGATATTGCATCTAAAGTTGAACCAACAGATGTTGGAACACATGAATATAATACTTCTTTTCAGAGAGACCAGGGAGACCATTAGAGGATGGTACACTTCAACAAGTTGTGTAGAAAATAAGTTTTGTGGATCTACAGATCTTTGCATTATACCTTAAAAAAAGGAAATTCTTCTTTAGGGAAGAATAAATTGGAGAGCCCCTGATGAAAGTAATAAATCAATATCAGAACCCAAATATAACACAGATAAAAATAAAATATAAAGTGGTAATTGATAAGGAACCTATAACTGTTGCAGTTGACATGCCTCCCTTACTAAGCAATGATTGTATAAAGGCTGATGAAATTAAAATTCTCTGTCAAATCATTGAACTGATTGTTACAGTGAGTGGTCATTATACAGTTCCTATAGTTAAAACAGAAATAAATCTGAATTTAAATATTATAAATGTATTTCTGTTAAATGGACTCCCAAGAAAAAAAAACAGGAAAGCAACTAATACGATTCATTTACAAATTGGACTTATCACAAATGAAAAAATTATTACATTAATAAATGATGATAATATTAATGATCCTAAACTAACTGAAGGCATAAGAGAAATATAAAATAACTCTACTACATGCAAAAGATATAAGAAACTAAGTATCAGATTTGCTATAGGGTTCTCATGTGCAAATAAATTCAATGAAAGTGTAGGATAACACTTAAAGGACTCTAAAGGTGTAAAATGTTTGCGCCTTTCAAATCATGCCACAAGATTTAGTGAAACAGCACTTATAAAATCAAGAGGACAAGAACAAATAATAGAAAAAGTTTTTAAACATGGGGTCTCCTTATTTGGATGCCTTCAGATGTTCAATGACTGTTCAATGGAAGTTGCATTAGCATGAGTAGTCAATACAAATAATTCCTTGAAAAATGCTTTGAGGTATTCTCCAAATGATTTGGTTTTGGGGTTTTAGACAAATGGAGCCCTTATAAATTTATAGACAATCACTTCAATGCATTATATACTATTCTTAAGACATTTATACAAACTGAGGCCTCAGAGAAACTCAGATGAGCTTTTAGAAAAAAGACAAGAACTGCCTCCATTTTGCCTTATGACACAGAAGATCATGACTCAAAAAAAATGGAGAGGGTCTAGTGTTATTATAGGGAAAGAAGACAAACAAATTTTTCTTAAACATAGTGGAATATATTTAAGATTAAACTCATGCCATGTACAGCTTGCAAGGAAAACTATACATCCCATTGATGTCAGACTCTGATATAAGATCAAGTAGTCTTGGAGAAATAGATCATATGATAGAAGAAGTTGCAGTGGATAAGAATTCTAGTAATGATGGTGCCAGTTTGGAGATGGATTATTCAAATGAAACAGCTGGAGAATTAATCAAAATGTATGACAATGATAAATCTGCTGAAGATAGACAAACCCAAAAACTCTCATTCCAGATGTTTCTTCAACTAATAATGAAATGCTAGAGATGAACCCACATTTGCATGCAGGTATATTTCCTGTTAAAAGAAGTAAGATGTTGTATAAACTAACAGACTCCCAGTAATGGAAGCTTACTAAAGTCATTGGAAAAGTTGGTAAAGCAACAGGAATAAATAAATGGTGGGGTTGTATAAAATGTGTGACATATGGATCACTTGAAAGGATGAACTTAGAGAAGCTGAAGACCTTTAAATACAAAGATGAAGAACTTCTATTGACATAGATAAATGATGATAATGTAGAAAGGTTATTGGCTAAAATGAATGAATAAGAAAACTGAAAGCAACACTAGCTTTACATCTGTTCAATAGAAAAACATGTAAATAGAAAAAAAGGGTTTGGTTTGGTTTGTTGGGTTTTATGGCATATCAACCTTTGTAGGTTATTTAACACCAAATCCATTTTTATGTAAATAATCAGTTCTATTTAAAACAATTCAGTTTAGCATGAGTACACAGTTTAATTGTCAAAAACATTTCTATTTCAAACAATTCAAGTAGTTATATATAACAATTCAGTTTAGTGTAAATACAGTTTCAATGTCAAAAATAGTTCACTTTCAAACAATTCAGTTTAGCATAAGCACGCAGTTTAAATGTAAGTGCAGTTTAATTGGAAAAAACATTTCTTTTTCAAGCTATTCAGTTTAGTCAAGCAATTCTAATTCAGCTAATTCAGTTTAGTATAAGTACAGATTTTGTTTACACACAGTTACATGTCAAAACAGTTCTATGTTAAACAATTCACTTTAGCGTATATACAATTTCAATGTCAAAAAATCGTTCTGTTTGAAATAATTCAGTTTAGCATAAGCATGCAGTTCAAATATAAGCATGGTTCCATTGTCAAAAAACATTTCTATTTCAAGCTATTCAGTTTAATCAAACTATTCAGTTTAGCATAAGTATGTCGTTAGTTCTATTTAACCCATAGATAGGGGCCTGTCAGGTGCTACCACCCCTGGCCAGAGTGGACCTGGGAGCAATGGCAATGAAGGGGTGCTCTATATTCCCCAAAGCCTCAGCATTACTGGGACATCACCATCAGATTGTTTAGTGTCATATCCAGGATACTTGTTGGTGGGGGTCTTACCCCTCTGCAGAGAAGCAGTCGGTGTATTCTACAGCTCCAGCCGACTGGGCAATACACAGAGTTAAATGTCAAAACAGTTTTATTTCAGATAATTCAGTTTAGCATAAGTACACAGTTTAGATGTCAAAACAGTTCTATTTTGAGCAATTCAGTTTAGCATTAGTATGCAGCTTCAATGTCAAAATAGTTCTATTTTAAACAATTCCGTTTAGCATAAATACACAGTTTAAATGCAAAAATCAATATAGTGAAAGAAGCATGGTTTAGTTCTATTTAACCCATAGATAGGACCCATATCAGGTGCTACCACTCTGGGCCAGAGTGGACCTGGAACAATGGCAATAAATGGGTACTCTGCATTCCCCAAAGTTCCAGCATTGCTGGAACCTCACCATCAGATTGTTCAGTGTCATATCCAGGACACTCATTGGGGGTGGGGTCTTACCCCTCTACAGAGAAGCAGTTGGTGTATTCTACAGCCCCAGCCGACTGGGCAAAGAAAAAAATGGACTTGAAGAAAAGGATTTACCAAACTGTATGAGAGAAAGCATAAAATTACCTTTGACAATCAGTGCATCAAAGTAAACTTCTCTTAGTTTAAATTTCATTCTTAAACATATATTTTAGTAAAAGACTTAACTTCTACAAATATTTGACAATTTAAATTATAGGTCAGTTCATTCTATGCAAATTGACTAAAATGGTCTATTAAATAACCAAAAAATATTGACTTCTGTTGCCCAACAGCTGTAACCCCACACTCTAGCACTAGAATCCCTTTACATAAATGTATTCCATCAGACTGGTGTTGCTGCAGATGAATTAGAAGTTTTTTATGGTTCATATGTTCATTGCATGTATTGATTTTCAAAAAGTAAATCTAAAGTCAGTATCTTCATTTTGATATCTTTTTGTATGTAATTAAATACACATAAATATTTATTTATTGTCATGGCAATGATGAAAGTAATAAAACTGATGACTAGTGAGTGAATGTGAGAAAGATCAAAGAAAAAAAACGTTCTAGTTTAAAGTTGATAGTGTAAGTAAGAGTTTATAAGAAAAGAGAGAGTTTATAGTATAAGAGAGAGTTAATTATGAAAGAGAGAATTCATAGTGAAAAAATGCTGGTTGCATAGTGGAAATGCAGTAAACTATTGAATTTACTTTTTATATCTTATAGTGAAGATTCAAGGAAATGTTTTGAATAAATATCTATGTTTATTCACAACAAATTATATTCATCTCAAGAAGATTAGGGAAATTCTGTTATATCATAACAAAATATTGATGAAAATGAGAAATTTAAAAAAGAAAAAGTTTCTCACTTTAAGTTGTGGAATAAGCTATAATAGTGTTAAAGAGAGTTCCTTGGAAAAGAATGAAAGTTGCATTGAGGAAATGCAGCAAATTACCAAATTTACTAATTTATTGAATGAAAGACAACCATTGGGTACAATGAACTTAACAACTATTCCCCACCCCTCCCAATTAATAAATCCTAGCAAGGATTTACTGCAAGTGAACAGTAATCATACTTTTCAGATATTCTTGATTTTATTTGGAGATGACTGTATCAATTGTCTACAGCCCATTTATAAAAACAAAGCTCATAGAAATAAAGAAGAAAGAGAAAAAATAGTTATGTTGGAATGAAGTTGAACAGAAAAAGAGGCAGAGGTACTATGAGAGTTGGTTTTGTTGGTTGGATTTATGGCATATCAATCCTTGTAGGTAATCTAATGTCAAATCTTGTTTATATATATACATATATATATATAACCGGTCTTTGTTTTTTTTCTTAAAATATATATATATATATATATATATATATATATATATATATATATATATATATGATTGGTTGGTTGTATTTTACAGTATATCAACCCTTGTAGATTATTCAATGCTAAATCCTGTTTATATATATGTATATATTAAATATATATGATTTGTAAAGAAATGGTTTGTAGATAATATCTTAAAATAAGCCTGAGTTCATTTGTTTGCACACAGTTAAATGATTTCAAGTATTGATATGTAACGCTAACAATTGAATTTAATACTGGTCATTTGTTTGAAAGGGGTATACATAAGATTTGTCATAGAATAGTTTCAAGATAAGTGAGTTTGGGCTAATTTGTTTGCACATAGTTAAATCATTTCATGTATTAACAGCTAACATTAATGATTTTATCTATTATTAATCATTTCTTTTCTCACGGTAAAGTAGTTTCAAGTATTGCTCATATTAATAGTTTTATTTGCACACAGTTAAATTGTTTCAAGTATTCTTATCAAACATGGGTAATTCTATCTAGAATTAATTATTTGTTTACACACACTTAAGTGGCTTCAAGTATTGCTATCTAATACCAATATTTTTATTTGCACAGAGTTAAATGGCTTCAAGCATTGCTATGTAACACTAACAATTCAATTTAACAACAGTTATTTGTATGCACATAGTTAAATGGTTAAACAGTTCTATTTGATCCATGGATGGGACCTTAACAGGTACTACAACTCCAGGTCAGAGTGGAGTACTCCACATTCCACAGAGTTTCAGGACTGGAGCCTCATTATCAGATGCAGTTTAGTGTCATATCCAAGATACTCATTAGGGACAAGGCATCTTACCCAGCAGCTGAGATGCAGTCAGTGTATTTTACAGCCACAGTTTACTGTTCTAGTGAGTGAAGGAGAAGGAAATAAAAAAGATGAAAGAAAAAGAGGAAGAGAAAGAAATAGATGAGGGAAAAGTGTAAAACGTTCAAGAAAAGAGAACAAAAAAATGATACAAAAAGAAATATGCAGTAAACATTAAATTTAGTGAAGAAGAAAACAAAAAGAGTTGGTAAGAAATAAGAAATAAAAGGAAAAAGAAAAAAGAAAATAAAAGAAGAAATAAGAATGAATACAGAAAAAAGGTGAGAAAAAGAAAAACAAAAGACAAAAAAGTAGGAAAATGGAGGAATAAAGAAGAAAAAGATGGAAAGTAAAAAAGAGTTATTGTAAGTGAAATATAGAGAAAAAAGAAAGAAAACAGAGAAGAATAAAAGAAAAGAAAGGAGAAAAAGAAGGAAAACCGAAGAAAGAAATAGAAGGAAAACAACAGGAAAAAACAAAGAAGGAAAACAAAGGAGAGAAAAAAAGAAGGAAAACAAAGGAAAGAAAAAGAAAGAAGACAACACGAAAGAAATAGAAGGAAAAAACAGGAAGGAAAAAAGAAGGGAATCAATAGGAAGGAAAAAAGAAAGAAAACACAAAGGAGGAAAAAATGAAGGAAAACAAAGGGGGGAAAAAAGAAGGAAAACAACAGGAAAGAAAAATAGGGGAGAAGAAAAGGAAAACAACAGAAAAAAAGAAAAAGACGGGAAACAAAAGGAAACAGAGGAGAGAAAAAGGAAGGAAAGCAAAGGAAGTGAAAAAGAAGGAAAATAAAAATGGAGAAAAACAAAGGAGAAAAAGAAGGAAAACATGAGAAAGAAAAAATAAGAGAAATAAGGAAGCTAAAAAGAACGGAAAGAGGATAAAAAGGAGGAAAAACAAGAAAAAATCAGAGTAAAAAAAAAAAGACACCAAACTTTACAATTTTTCCCTTGAGTTGAAAGGAAGTTGATGAAAATGGAGGCTCACAGGAAATTCCTTGAAAATGTAGAGAAAACTCTGAGAATTACAGTTGCCAGGAAAAACTTAATCAGACAACATCAGACTGCATCAAGAAATTAACTTCTTGAATATCTACTACATTTTATGGAAAGAATTGTATCAAAATCTCACTTGATTAATTCAGAGCAATTTAATGAATTTATCTAAATTGCTTCAGAGTTAAAAAGGATTTATAAGTAATCAGTTCTGTTACAGGGACGTCAAAATAAATAAATTAAAATTAAAAGTAAAACAGTGCAGATAAGAAAAAAGAAAGAAGGAAAATTAGAGATTCCCAAATGATACACGAATGGATTTACATTATAATGAAAATAATTCTCTGAAAATCTCCAATAAATAAAATAAAAAGGTTGAAATATTCAGTTAAGAATATGTATCAATATATTGCAAAGAAAACAAGAACTTCACTAAATTGCAAAGGAAATGATAAAAGGTAGAAGGTTTAAATTTTAATTTGTTCTTATAAAAAAATATCTGCAAAGACTAATGAGAAAAAATAAAGTAAGAAAATATATCAAAGTAAAGAAATATTTCCAAAAATAAATGAAAATTCTATAACAAAAATCTTTGTTGAATACTAAAATAAATTTTTATATTGTTCATCCATATGAAAAATAACAGAAAATTCCTTTTGAAGAAATACAAGATGCATTTAGCAGCTCTAAAGATTCACAACAAAATCAAATCCCCAAAAAGGTGACAACAAAATCATAAACTTTATGTGAGGGTGCTGAAATTTGTTTAAAACTATGCAATCATTCCATTAAAAGGTTGTGAATGATTGCCTTTTAGTAATAGTATCTGACATGATCCCTCTAATCCTGAAATGTTAGGTCAACAGGTTTTAATAAGATAGTACTCAGTTGGGTTTTAATTAGATTTACAGTGAATGGTAAAATAGGGTTCAATACAAAATATCAAACTCATGGGTTCCCAAAATTAACAGTGAGAAAAAACAATTTTTATGAACAGACATTGTCACTCAAATGAAGAAATAGATATCATCTTATCAGATGTTTCAAAAATGAGGTGCTTAAAGATTACTCATAATTGTGACAAAAAATTTTGTTTTTTTCCATAAATGTTTCATAATTCTTTGAACACTTTTCTTCTTGGGTGTCAGATACCCTGTACCTAAGCTCTCAAAATTCACAAAAAATATTGAGCATATTCAAAGTTTACTTGAAGGGCAGACATATTTGTTTAAAACTATTCAATTATACCATTAAATGACTGTGAATGGTTGGTATATTAAACCTGACATGATCTCTGTAAACCATGAAATATCATGTTTACACTGGATAGTAAAAAAGCACTCAACATAAATGGTTAAGAAGTGACCACATATTTTGTAGATACTAAAATAGATCATGTATTATGTCATTACATCCATAAATATTGCTACCAGTCTCTATGTAGCTGAAGCAGGAAGTGAAATAATTGTAAGAAATTAATGTTAATTCACAGTAATCATTAAATAATGAATATTATTATGTAAAAGACTGATGAGTACAGAATTTGACAATAAATGTATGACTTCAGGGTCAAAAAAATAACAATTCATGAGTTTATTATCCTTGGGAGCTGAGTAAGCATATGATTGGTTGAAAGATGTCACATGATTAAAGAAGACGTTAAATGAAATGGACTTCTGATTTTAAACTCAAAGCAGAGCTATCAAATTTAGATCCCCCCCATCAAAAGTAGGGGGCAACTATAATGAGATTTTGAAAGAGAATTTTTCTTTCTTTAGAAATGATGATTTGAAAACATGTTCATAATCAAGTTTCAGATCTAAAATAAAACACCTAATAAAAGTCAAAGAATAAAACCCAATACAGTATTTGACAACTTCTTTCACCATCTATATGAAAAATAACTATCATTGGCTTTTGAGTTCTGTTTGAGATCAAGTGATAGCAATAATATTTCCTTCATGTTTATAGTTTACCTGATTTATTTTGTCAAATTTTCATATGAATCAAAATTTAAGAACATATTCCTAAATTTTGATTCCCAAATTATTAAATTAACATAAAAAGTTATTTTTTTTGTTGAACAATAATTACTGTTTGATTTAGTTGTTGCTGAAGATTATCATCGATTAAATCATGTTTAAATATGGCCTTTATTTCTGATCCAGCCCTTCTTGGTCCATCCATTGTAGTTGATACAAATATAATGAGATCATCAAAGTTTTCAGAATTCAAAGTGCTTAACTTTTTTGAGTGATATTCTAACATAAGGAAGAATGAGAATAGGTAATGGATTGCTGTTGAATCCAAATAGGGAAATCTAATTGAATTTTAAACTGTTAACAAGCACTGAACTCCTTAATTGATCCAAGTTTACCAAAACATCACCAAAGTAAAAATTCTATACTTTCTATTAATAAATCAACTAAATGCTGTGGTGAATTGTTTTTTTTTAAAGCTATTAATTGATAAGCAGGGATTTTTGCTAATAGAAGAATTAAATATATATGAGGTGTGTGATCAAAAAGTATTGTGACTGTTGCTTTAAATTTTTGCATTTTAAAATCAACAATTTCAAATTTAATTGAAGATGTGTGCACAACTGAGCAACTTATATCATGAAGTGAAGATATCTAGACATATAGACTGATGTCTTAACATTTTGATGTCGTCTTAATGCGTCAGTGTTAATTTGGAAAAAATGATGGATACAGTCTTGATACTTTCCGTAGTTTTTGATGAAACACGGGATTGTGCAAGCGTAGCACTTTCCATACTTTCCAGACCTAGCTATGTTCACCTTAAACAGAAAATTCCTCTCAAGGATAAGATTTGTAGGTGTAAATGACATATTAAAAAATATAACAGTTTAGTTTCAGACCATATCAAAAGAAGAGCTTCAGCTAATGGAAAACTCACTGGAATAAGTGCATCAAATTGTAAGGGGACTTTAAAAAATGTTTCCTTCATTGCTTGTTTCTACCTTCAGACTCAATACTTTTAGATCACACCTTGTAAATGCAATAATATGAAATAAATATATTTAATAAAAATATTTCATTTTAAAATATACTATGGTAGAATACAAAATGATGATTTATAATAGTCAATTTATTTTAGAATAATTCTTGATATAAAACACCTGCTACATTGTTTGGCATCGCAATTTGGAGTTGTAAAGTGGTTTTTAGGGAGTTTTACTTAAAGTCCTTTAACAAATTTTTATCCATTATCTCTTTTATGTTTGTTTTTTCTACAATACTTAATTTTTGTTTTTTCTTTCATCAACAAATTTTTATCCATTATCTCTTTTATGTTTGTTTTTTCTACAATACTTAATTTTTGTTTTTTCTTTCATCAATCTGTTGTTATATAGTTAATGTCTGATTGGTGGAAATTATAGTGGTGTGATCATGGTAGCAAATAAACAATATAACAACCAGATCTTTAAATATAGATCCTACTTGTATATTTTTTCTCATTCACCACTATGGATAAAATAATAGGGTTGACTGGACTTTCTAGCCTTGGTAAGGGTAACTAATTTAGGAAAGGGAAAATTCTGGATTCAGACTTCCTGCACAGATTGATATTGTGTTCAGTCTCATTCTGGCAACATTTGTGGTGATACAGATCTTAAATTGTATTGCATGTACCCCTTCCTTTTGACAACATTGGAGTTGTGAAGAGGAGAGACCTTCTGCATGGGCAACTGTTGGTGTTCCATATAATTTTGCCAAGGTTTTTGCTGAGATCAATAATCTTATAAGGTTGACTTTTGCCCCAAAAAGGAAAACTCAACCATTCTTATCAGTGTTATTAATCTCCCAGCAATCAAATATTGTAAGTTAGAAGTATTTGCATGTTAAAAGGCTAAGCAAAGGAATTTGTCTTTTGGGGTCAAAGTGTAGAAAAAGTTTCAGGTTTTTTAGATTTCCTTATACAGAGACATCTTTTCTATCTTCAGTTTTTGTAGAAGCTGGTATTTTAATTTCAACAGTTTTGCAAATATTGGGAATTAGAAATCTGTCTTTTAGATTCACTTGAGGTTTTGGATTTTAATGCAATTTCATTTGAAAAAGATAACTATTGAAGATATAGGAGTCAGAAGGATATGTGAGCTGAATATCAATTGAAAGAGGTGGAGATTGTTTCTAGTATTGTTTCTCTTTGTCTGGCTTAGAAAGCTTGAACTCTGGCATGGTTTTTTATTTTCTAAAAATGGTACTGTAGACATCATTTCCTTTTTTTGTTTTTAGGAAAAGTTACACATTTCTAAGATCACCTTTTATTTTTATTCCCCTCGCCCATGACTGACCAAGATTCTTTCATTTTGACCTGATCCATATTTCTTTAGTAGAGTCAAGTAGAGGTTTGATGAGTAGTTTTTTGACTAAAATATTTTCTAATATCTACTAATTGGACTGTTAATGTTGAATCAAACTGCCATTTTCTTTATGTGAGAAGAGCTGGTGGGCAAGTATTGCTAGTACTTAGAATTTCTTTTCTTTACAGAGAGTGGTATCTGATTTGGCTTTAAATGCAAAATAGTTCAAGAAGAATTGTAAACCATTTCTTTTTCAGAATACCAGCTCAACAAAGAACTGCTTTGAGTTTTTCACTTATATAAATTGATATGACAATATATTTATCAACATGCAGCAATGTTCTTCACACACTTCACTCTTGATTATCTTTTAACTTAGATATTTAAGTAGAATTTAAGACATCTTGTGCACTTTTTGTTTTATAAAAAAAAAACAATTTTCTTTTATAAATGACATTTGTGAAGACTGGTAAAGGCCTACCTATTCAAATGAAAATGTTAAGTAATTAATTATGATAATCAAACTATAAGCATATATTAATTGACTTCTTTCATGACTATCAGTGGTTTTTGAGCCTGGTTCAGTCACAAGTGACAGTGAGACACCTTATGTTGCATTACCTAAAAGTATATATATCAGGCTAGGAAATGTCCATTTTTAAATCACTACTACACTACTAATTTGTTATTTAAATACCTGTAAAGCTATTAAATAAGAGTTTACAATATTTTTTATTTTCCTTTGTTTTTTGTCAAGAGTCCAAAAAAGGGTGGTCTATGTATTATATTTTGACCTTCGACCCGGCCCAAAAATACTATTCCAAGGTAATACACCGGAAGGAAGTGACACATTCCAACGGCCAGTAATTGAAAGAGATCGCGTGGGCGGATTAAGGCATATGATATGGGAAAAGGTGAAGGTCCCATTGTGCCATTACAGTCATGCACTGGAAGAGAGTAACCTCTGAACTGCATGACAGTTATTTCCGCTTGATGACGATTAAACATTCGATTTCAAAGATCCAGTAGGCGTTGAGTTATTATTTAACTCAGTTGAGTTTGGGTCCCAAAGCAGTTGCCAGCAGACTTCCAGACAGTAGAGACCAGATGTGGTAGGGAAGGCCACACCCGACCGAGGGGGCACTCGGAAAACCCCCGAAGCAGTTGCCAACAGAATTCCAGACAGCTAGAGACCAGATGTGGTAGGGAAGACCACACCCGACCGAGGGGGCCCTCAGAAAAGCCCCGATGGAGTGGACCCCAAGACCTCTGGTTGAGCATCTAAGAGAACAAGAAAGACACAACGTGACGGTCATAACAGTGGGGTCAAAATATGAAGTTTATGTTCGGTCTCCAGCATCCTCTCACATGCTAACCTTTCGAACCCTTGCAATAAAGTGAGAGGTAAAAATATTGTTAAAGAAGTCTTCCTGCGTCTTTATCATGCGTTTTCCTTCCTGCGTCTTTATCGTTGTGTCGCTGTAGATGACTATATAACATATGGGGATGGTTGGAGTAGTGGGAACTTGTGGTTCTACAGGTCAATTGTGATACCAGTATGATCACAAATGAAAAAAGGCAGATATGGCCTGTCACCTACATATATCAAAACATTACTTGCTTACTTCTTGATAACGTTTCAGTTGAAATCATAAAATCTTGCTATCTTTGGTTTAGAAGAAAATTAGCATCACAAATATATCATAATATCATTACGTTATAACATTAGTTGGTCTGTACATTGGTGTGTGTGTGTGTGTGTGTGTGTGTGTGTGTGTGTGTGTGTGTGTGTGTGTGTGTGTGTGTGTGTGTGTGTGTGTATGTGTGTGTGTGTGTGTGTGTGGTTTTTAAAAGTTGATATGAGCATACTTATTTATTGGTGATACAGTATCAAGAAAAAATTTCAATACTTATATGATTAAAGACAAAGTTTTGTTTAAAAAGAAGTTTCCACCACACTTTTAAGAATACTTTATAAAATTTTGATTATTAGTTGATTTTTTGTAAATTTCTAAACTTGCCAGCTTTTAGGTGTTGAACTAAAAAGGTGCTTGTGCTCTTTAGAATCACATATAATATTTCACACTGACCTTTCACTTGATTACATAGAATTTTTAAGTATTTTATTTATCTAAAAGATTTTACCAGTCTTTGTAAAAGGAAAAAATTAAGTGATTTTGGCAGTTTTTGCTGTTGAAATAGGATCCAATATCTCTTTTCTTTTTCAGTCTATGTAATTATTTATTTATTTTAATTGATGTAATTTTTTTACATCAGCTTTTTTCTAAATTTTTAAACTACTTCCTATCAAGTTTAAATGGACATTTCCAAAATTGAATAAATTCTTATTTTATTGACAAATTCTTTGTGTGATTTGGAAGAAGAAAAATTGGAGAAAAATTCTGTATAAAACTTTTCTGGGGAATAAGATATAGAAATGGAGATATTTTCTAACATTTTTTGTTATATTTTCTAATATTTTTGTTGAAAATGCTTTGCATTGTGTAATTATTACATTGGAAAGTTTTTTACACATTAATTACATCAATGTAAAAAAAATAGCAGAAATCAAGAAATTATTGAATTTGAATTCTGGATAAACCTGGTAGAATATATATATATATATATACATATTTACTAATCTAATATCTACCAGTATTCACAGTACCAGAAAAAAACAAAAAAAACCTGGCCAGGAACAAGAGATAAAAATATCACGAATCACCGCCCAGGGTAAAAGAAAAAAGTTTTTTGGGTAAAAAAGAAAGAAAAGGCCAACCTCGTCCGACTCCTTGAAAAAAATCAAGGGGTACGCAGACAGTGGTCAAAAGAAAACCAAAAAACCCTCCACGAATGCTGCAATGCTACAATTACTAAAGTACTCAACACAATACAATGGAGCCAATTATAGAATTAACTTAAATCGCGAGTCGAAAATCTTCTACTAAAGTTTCACCTTAACGGATCATCAGGAAGTTTACTTTCGACAGTAAACTTCCTGATGATCTGTTAAGGTGAAACTTAAGTAGAAGATTTTCGATTCGCGATTTAAGTTAATTCTATATATATACATATATATATATATATATATATTAGTTAAAATAGCATTAACACAGAGTTGTTACTGATACCCTTTGATATTTAAAGATCAATGCAGTGTAACTTTTTGAAATGCCTATTACAGGTATGTTGAATGGATCCCTATCCCTGAAATAAAATGAAGATTACAAAGCAATTGAAATTAAGCCAGTACAATGAAACTTATCTGTGGTTTTGTCTCCTAAACTAAATTCATTCAAAACAGCTCTATTCATACTATAGATGAACAGATCTTTATAAAAAGAAGGAAATATATACGTACTCATTCAGGGGTTTTTGTGCCTAGTTTTTAGTAAGAGACACATAATAAAATTAGTCATCTGAACTCACTATTGACTTAATCATTTAGAATAGCCCAGAAAAATAAAGGAATATGATTTGATTTTTCAATTCAAAAAGTAAAATCTTTTTTTTACTCTTTTTAAGCCTGGAAATTTGATACATCAGCCAACATGATTTTTTCTCAAAATTAATTAGAATGTTCAATTAACAAAGAGCTGAGGGTTGGTCAGTGGCTCAAAGTTTTTATCAACTTGGCTTTCAACAGATTGATGATCTTTGTCAAAAATTGTACATTTTTAGAAAAGTCAAAGAACAAAAATTAATCACTGTCTTTCAGTAATAGTAGGGTGAGCCAAAAGTTTTGCAATATTTTCCTACAGACAACTTTGCATTACTTATATCATGAGACCAAAGTGGTTCAAGTACCTACTGTTGCTGGTGGTATAGTAGTAGTTGGTGCACTGATACATTGTGTATTGCATCACTTCCAGTGTGATTTAAAAGCCACTCAGATGAATGTGCAGCATAGTCTAATTCAAGAACTTATGCTTTACTGGGCAATGATACTGCCAAAGTAACAAAAAGAATTACAATGCAAAAGGTGAAAGAGCAGTTGATCACAGTACAGTATCTAGATTGTTCAAAAAAATGTCCCTTGGGTTGCAAGAACCTCAATAATCAGGTAAGGTCAAGTAGACCAAAAACTATGGATTCTGAGGTTGTGCTCCAAGCCACTGAGTCAAATTTGGTGTTTTTGAAGAGTATCACAAAAGCCTGGTATCTCACATTCCAGTATTATCCATCTTCTTCTTTCTTTTTGTTATCTATATAATCAAGATTTGATTTTGTATGTGAAACAAAATCAATTTTTCTGTATTTCACTTATTTGAATTCAGAGTTTTCCTTCTCCTAGGCTGGTTGCCATAACAAGTTTAAAGAGCCAGTCTGCCTGATTATTTACCTATTGATGGAAAGAGAGAGTTGGCTTTATACTTTTCCTGAAGGTATTAATACTATGTGAAATACAAACTATCACATTTAGGATTTGAACTCAGATTGCTCTGTTGATTTCCTATACTGTAACCATTACATGATGAATGCCTTTGATTTTGTATGTACTTAACACAGCAAAAATGGCCATCATAACGAGATGTTTTTAAGTGTCAAAGAGTTAAATCATCTTAGAGTATAAAGCAATTTTCAGTTCAATTTACAAATTAATAATCCAAGCATGAAATCAATTTCAGCACTCACTCCAGACATTAGGGTTTCTTGAAGAAGAAAACTATTAAATAATTAGTTCATAAAATGGCTGCTGCTGTTGGTCCTGCTGATGATGATTTTGTAAACTGTGTGGAACCAAAAGTCAAAATTACACAACATGTTTGTGATGGTGATACAGTTTCTGTACCAAGGTATTGGGTGGAGTTCTTAACCCTATGTCTCCTTTTGGATTTAGAGTTTTCCTTTCCCCTAAACCAATTTGACTTGAGAGTCCAAACTGGCCTACAATTTATCCATACCCGAGGTGAGGGGCAAGATGGATTCATGCCTTTCCTGAGAGGAAAGTGAAATACAAATACTTTTGGCCAGGATTACAACTTGGCTCAATAACAATAACTAATATAAAACTACACCACCACAATTACTGAGTAATTCTCCTTATTTTTTTATCGTTAGAAAGTGTCTTTTTAATAGATAATTTAAAGTGCATTTGAAATGATTTAACTTAGAAAGAAGCTGATTTTAGGGATTTTTAAGAAGACACTCATTGCTCAGTGTCTATCATAGTATAAAATGGACTTGACTACCAAAGTTCAAATCCTGGATGAGACTTTTCATTTCCCATTGTGCTAATACCAATGGGAAAAATATGAATTCAATTATTTCCCAGTAGGGAAGACTAGATTCTTTAACCTTGGTACGCCAACCATTCAAAGAGAAGGAAAACTCTGAATGAAAACCAGTTGTACATCTGGAGAGGCATGAGTTCTATCAGATAATTCCTTTCTAGGATTTGTCACATGAGTTGTGGCCCAACAACCAAACCAAGTTATGGGGACCAGTAAGTAAGAGTAGCATCCCTAAGGCCCAACCAGGTTACAGGAAACACTGATTGAGAGAGTAGCATCCTTATAACTAAACCACATTATGGGAACCAGCGAGTGAGAGTAGTGCCCCTACAATCAAATCAGGTTGTGTAGACCAGTGACTGGGAATTGCATAATGGTTATCATTATTGGGAATGGATTTGAGAAATTGAGTTCAAATCCTGGACAAAGTTATTCATAATTTTTCTCCAGCTAATGCTCTTGAGAAAGCTATGGATCCTTCTCTCCCCAATCTAAAAGTAAATTGAAGGGCAGCCTGGGCACTTTTTCCTTTGTAAAGCAGCCACTCAACAAGATGGGAAAACTCTGAATAGAAAACCAGGGAGTGCATATGGGACAAGCTACTCTACCCAACAAAACTGACACAATTGCTCAAGAAAAAGAAAACAGCAAATTGACAACTTTATCTCCCCATGTCACCTTCCTGGTTGATGTGGTTAGTAGAAACAAACTATCATGATATAAAATCTAAAAAGAGCATGAGATTTCCCTATGAATTTAATGTTTGCCTTTTAGTAAATTCTGGGCTGAATTTTAATTTTAAAAAGTGCTTGAATAATGCAGCTAATCATGAAAATTTAGATTTATCACATTTTTTCAAAAATTGGACTAATCATATTTTTAAAAAAATATGTTTTAAAAATTATTCCATATTTTGATTTGGAACTCAGTAAAGTAAATGTAATATTAAAATCTTAAAACTTGCATGATGGTCCAATGCATTTTTTATAACTTTTCAATCCCTCAACTTCATTATAGTGAATTTGTTTTCGTTAAACTTTTTACAGGATTCAGATTATCTGCTCTTGGACTAGCAGGGATCAGCAAAAATTTAGAATCATCTTCCAGACAGGAAGAGTTGGTTGGTTGGTTGGTTGGTTTGTTGATTGGTTGATTGGTTGGTTTGTTTGTTGGTTGATTAGTTGATTGGTTGTTTGATTCGTTGGTTTGTTGATTGGTCTGTAGGTTGGTTTGTTGATTGGTTGGTTAGTTGATTGAATAATTGATTTGTCAATGATTGGTTTGTTGGTTGATTGATTGGCTGGTTGATTGGTTGGTTTCTTGATTTGTATGTTGGCTGGTTAGTATGCATGTTGCTCTGTACGTTGGTTGGTTGATTGGTTGGTTGGCTGGCTCTTTGTAAGTTGGTTGGTTGACTTGTTTGGTTTGTTGGTTGGTTGTTTTGTTGGTTGTTGGTTGTTTGGTTGGTTGTTTGATTGATTAGTGGGTAGGTTTTTTGGTTGGTTTGTTGCCTGATAGGTTGATTGAATGATTTGTTGGTTATTTGGTCTGTACATTGGTTTGGACAATGGTTTGCTGATTGGTTTCTTGGTTTCTTGGTTGATTGGTTAGTTGGTTGGTGGATTATTTCTCAGTTGATCAGTTGGTTGATTAGTTTGCACATTTGTGGGTGGTATTGTTGGTTGATTGGTTGGTTGTTTGGTTGGTTGGTAGTTGGTTGATTGGTTGGCTGACTGGCTGGCTGGTTGCTTGCTTGCTTGCTTGCTTATTTGTTTGTTTGTTTGTTGGTTGGTTGGTTTGTTGATTGATTGGTTGGTTGATTGTTGGTTGGTCTGTCAGTTTGTTGATTGGTTGATTGGTTAGTAAGTTTGTTCATTTGTTGGTTGGTTGTTTGATTTGTTTGTTGATTTATGGTTGCCAGGTTGGTTGGTTGGTTGGTTGGTTTTTTGTTTGATTTGTTGGTCTATTGGTTGGTTGGTTGGATAGTTGGCTAGTTAGTTATTTGGTTGGTTGTTTGGTTTGTGGGTTAATTTGTGGGTTGGTTTTAAGGTATGTCAACTCTTGTTGGATTATTTATTCCTAAAGTCAGATTTTTTGCAAGCAATTATATTGTTTCAAGAAACTATTCCTACTTAATGATAATCATTTGTTTAAACACTGTTATATGGTTTCAAGTATTCATATTAAATACAAATAATTTGTTCACAATAATATGGTTTTGCTAATGGTCCGGGAGACATGGGTTCAACGCCAGGTCGCGTCATACCAATGACTTTAAAAATAGTACTTGATACCTCCTTGCTTAACACTCAGCAATATAAGGTATGTATCAAGGGTAAAATGGAGAAATCAAGGGAAAGAAGTTGAACCCTCCCCTACACCTCTCTGTTGTAGCTATTGAAAATGGAACCTTCTGGTCGTCCTCGACTATAGTCGACAACTTTAATTTTACTTTACTTATTTCAAGTAGTTACATGGTTTCAAGTAACTAATCATTTCATTACACAATATAACAAAATTTTTTAATTTTTCTTGTTCCTGAAAAATAAGAATTGTTAATGTAACCTCTTATAAATTTAAAGAAAGGACACTTTTTGAGATGCAGTTGTTAGATAGCAGACTGTTATTAATGCCTCATATTTCTGAACTTGTGCCACAACTATGCTAAGCTTAGTAAACAATGTTAGCACCTTATTTGATGTAATGGTGAGCAAACTCAATTATGAGATCCATTATTAGTGAGTTCAATTTTCATTGGATTCTCGATATTTCTAGCCTTGTGTCACAATAAAGCTTAGTAAATAACTATAACATAAAATGGATAAAGTTAAAGTTCCAAAAGTTGATTTGATCCTTTTCTATTATTTTTCATATTCAGTTTTACATTTTTTTGATCATGCTGAAGATCTTCTGAACAAAGCAACTAAAAGGGATTTCTTAATCTTGTTAGATATCAGGTACATGGTTAATATTGTTTGCACTTCATTCATTTAACTGAATTCAGAGTATTTTGAATCATATATTGACATTATTTCATGATTAGGAAAAAGGGATTGGATCATATGTAATGACATGATAGTAGTGTTGCTTGTCTGCTATGAAAAGTTTTGCTTAATTCCATTGATACAATGATTGATTCTGGGTTACAACCCAATAGATAAGCACTAATTATAAAACAATGATTTGACCTTATCATAATTCATTGTTCTACAAGTGAGTAATAAATTATCACAAATTCTCCATTAGTTTTAATTTCACTGACTCATTGATCTTGTAACCTGGTTATGTCTTGGAGGTGTAAATCTTGTTGCATGTTTTGAGCAGGAATAGCCTGGCAGAGGCCATCCTTGTCCAGGTCTGCAACTGTTTCGAATTCAGAGTTTTCTTTCTAAACTGGTTACCATTTGTCTGTCCTGCTATTTACTCATAAGTGAAGGGAGAATTGATGGATTCCTACTTTTTCAAAAGATATTTGCTCTATATGAAGTGTAAGCAGCTTCATTCAGGATTTGAACCTGAGTTCACTTCCTATGATGATAACCATTACACCATGAGTGCTTCTTGACAGTTTTAATATATGCTGAAGATCAGTTTAGTTTAGCTTATTTGTTTAACTGCATATCAACTCCTTATTGGCTATTCAATGCTGAAATTCAATTTATCTATAGATATTTAATTGTTATCAAAACTTTATTTTCCCTCTTTCATAGCATTTTTTTATTTGCACCTTTATTTGACCATAATCATCTGTTTGCAATATGTTATCAAGTATTCCTGTCTAATATTTAGAAAGGCTACCAAAATACAAAGTAACAAGTTGAAGTTTGAAGAATGTAGCAAACAAGTTGCTGGTTATCAGGTGAACACATCAGAATGAAATGGTGGTTGGTGTTTTGTGCTTTTGTATGTCTTTCTTTCTGTTGATCTATCTGTAAGTTTGGGTTTTATTGCAGTAAATGGAGAGTAACCAAATGTTTTTGCTAATATATGAATATGTTGAAGGAAACATGTGACTGATTTAGCAGTCTGTTGAATATAACGAGTTTATAAGTTTCTTACATGAATATTTGCAAGAAGTAATAATAGAGTGTGAGTTCAAAAAGTATTGAAACTGAAGCCATATTTACCAAGACAGAAATGAATAATGAATGAAACGTTAATTTTCTTCAAAATAGTCCCTTTAGTGTTCAACACACTTATTTAAGTGAGTTGAAAGCATCTTAAGAAATTAGCATTGAAAATCAGAAAGAAAGAGATTTTTAATTGTCAGGAATTAATGTAAGTGATGATATCATAATAGGATATTCTATGTGTTAAAAGTTCAATGTGTATTCAAAGAATATCAAGATTGAAGCTATATTTACTAAGACCAAAATGAACAATGTAGATGATTAACATTCCTGACATTGATGTCAGAAATCATCCTTGTTTTATGCATCAAATACATGGCCTTAGGTCATACTTGGTTTGCAATAACCAAGTAATTATTTTACACAGCATATTGATTTTACAAATCTATCTATGTGTTAGTTGTTCATTCAGTGCTTTCAGAATACAGACTTGTGTCAGACTTGGTTTAAGACAAAACATGTTTTTTGCAATGTCAGACATATTTTGTTATAAAAGGTAATTATGAAATATTGGATTATTTCATGGTAATCTTTAAATGATAGTTCATTGTTACAATTGATAAATGAAAAGCACTTTGAATTTATATTTAAGTCTCAATCATTTAAATACCTGTTAACAAATGTATTCAAGTTAAAATAAATGGTATTTTTTTTAATATTATGGATGTTGATTGGGGGGAGGATCCATATGCAGTTTTTTTACTTCTGTTTTTTTTAGAAGGTCAAAGGGTCAGGGAGGACATAATACCAAGATAGGATAAAAATACATCTTTTTTTTTCCTCAGCTATCTATCCCTTGGGTTAAGATAATTATATTCATCATTTTTTCCTGATAAAGGATTTTGAGGGAAGAGGTGGAGAATGAAAGAATGGGGATTGCAGAATAACTTGGACTTCAAGATCTTCATTCATGCACAAGACACATGGTCTTATGTCAGACATGGTTGAGTCAACTAAGTGAAAGCAAACACTCACAGAGAAGGCATGTTTATTTTGTAAGGTATTAATGAAGAATTAGATTATTTTATAGTAATATTTATAGTTTGGGCTGTGGCAGAAAATGAAAAGTGCAAAGTTTATCTTTGATAAAGTTTGAATCTGTTAACATCTGTTTACAAACGTGTTTTATGACAGATATATGGCATTTTTTACGTAATTCACACACACACACACACACACACACACACACACACACACACACACACACACACACACACACACACACACACATATATATATATATATATATATATATATATATATATATATATATATATATATATTTATGTGTGTATGTGTATACCCAATTTTGCTCATATAATTTATTACAAATTATGAAGGTGTGGTGCTTTGGAAAACATGAAAATTGGATAGGATAGTAATGGATGATTTTGTAAAGAAGTACATTGTTACCCAGCATTAAAGCTGTTGGAACTTATTTTTATCAATATTTTCTTGGGGGAGTGAGAAGGTATGTGGAAGAATGGGGAGGTATTGATGGTGGTGGTGGTGGTGGTGGGATCAGTTGGACTTGAAGAGGTGATGACAAGTTGCCTTTTTGGCAAAGGCAGCTGAAAACCAGCTAGATTTGTCAAAACTTTAAATGTGATCTGTATTAAGGTACATAACAGATAGACATTTAAAAGAGGAAAAAGTAAGAGATAGTAATCACCTGCAACATGATTTTTCTCAACATAGACAAAAACAATTTGCAGGATATAGTCATAAAAAAGAAAAATATTTACAACAATGACACTGAGAACATATATCAGTTTTTATTTGCAGGTGAAGTCTAGTATTGGAGCAGGAGAAATTTTACTATAGGAACGCATTCAAAATTATCAGAAATGATTTATTTTAGCAGAAGGACTTAATATAAAAAGGCAATGGAAATACAGAAATGCATTTCAAATCATTTATAAAAGAAATAAATTGCAAATGGTTTACAAGAGAAGTGAATTGAAATGATCCAAGAGAAAAATACAGACATTTATTAAACAAATATGTTAGGGAACCTACCTTAGCACAAGAATCAGAAAGCTTATTCAGCAGAAATATAGTGAGTTTACTTTTCATATTATTGACTTGCCTCTTTTGTCAGACAAGCATATATTTCAATTTAACCAAAGCTAACCAAAATATAGTTCCTATTTATTTTTATTGAATCATTAGTTTTATTAAGAATTTTAAAAATGTGAAAAATATCAAATTAGCAAAGAAATGTACAATGCTAGCTGAAACCTTTGTTTACACCTCATAAAAATTCAAGACTTCAGTCAAAATTGGATATTTTGTAATCTCCAATGTCATTTTAAAAACAGAAATTATGAATATAAAAGGTAAATCCACATATGAGTAAGAAATTTGCCAATTATATTTTCTAATTATCTTAATTACGTTTGAGGAGATCTTTTTTAAAATTTAAGTGAATGCGACTAAAGAGATTTATTGATTTAGACATTTTTGTTAGTCTCAACTAAGCAATCATGTTTTCTACTTATTTTACCATCACAACTTGAAGAACAACCTAAAAAACAAATTAGTAATATTTTATTAAATGTTAATTATGATTTTACTAAGACAAACAGTTCTTTCAATTTTTTCTTTTGAAGTTTAAAAATATGAATTCTGTATGATCAGTTTCATCTTGCAGCAGCAAGACTTCTTGCTGATTATTGTTTATCGATAGAGATTCTCTCTTTATAAGAAACTAAAGCTTTCTTAAGTTAAAATTTTTCCCCAGGTCCATTAAGTGTGCATACCAAATATAGTTGCTTTACATCAAATCAAATGATTATCTATGTCAATCAGATAAAAAAAAAACTCTTCTCAATTACTAATATATAAGTAAAGGTGGCAACCTTAGTCAAGGGTGACCCGAAGGCTCCCTTTTGCAATAGCTACTACACCAAGATGTAGGGCAGGGCATTATTCCATTTCCTTGATTACTCCACTTTACCCTCACAATGCTGAGTGTTAAGCAAGGCAGCATCAAGTACCATTTTTTGTCTTTGGTATGACTCCACCTGGGATTGAACCCCAGTCTCCTGGACCATTGGTGAACACTCTATTCATGAAGCCAATAGCCAGAAACTGAATTACACTGCATTTTAACAATATAGACATAAACAGATATTCTAAAGAATATATGTATACTTATGTATGTTTATGTGAAAGTTAGTATGAAGAAGGATATTTTTAGTTATAGATATACAATGAATTATCCAAAAGTACTAAGATAGAAGTTTTCATTTTTATAATTCAAAACCTTGTATTTGATAATTAAATAAAGATATGTGCACAGGTAAACAACTCATAAGATAAAGAAATTATGTTTTGACTGCATTCTGGGTATCTAGATGAAGTCTTCGGAAGCCACAGCCAATTCTTAATACTTTTGATCAGCAGTCTCAGAAAATAGAACAAAAATATGAAATAAGATATCAGTTGTTTAAATGAGCAGGAAATTCATTGTATTTTGAATAATTGTTTATAGAAAACTGCTGGTGGAATTTTTCTGTTTCTACATGGATATCAATAAATGAAATGTGTTCAACTAATATCAAAACTGAAGCTATATTACAAAGACCAAAAGGAACAATGAATGAAACATCTAATTTCTTCAAATCAATCAACTTGGCATTAACAAGCTTATTCGAGAGAATTTTTGTATTTCTTCAAATGTCCTCCAGATCCTCAAATTGCTTAAATCTGCTAATCCACTGCTAATGAAAAGGTCTTAAGAATTGGCTTGTCTAGAATTTGTCTAAATGCTTGGATATTATTTCTTTATAATGTTAAGTTGTTCAGCTGCATACATAACCTCATTTAGATTTTAAATTTCAAAATTGATAAATCTAAAGCTTACAATCCTTTTTGATCACACTTTCTATCAAATGAGCACAATCATGCAACATTCTTTTGTATTATTGAAATCAGTATTTTATATTTTATTATACAACTTATCCACTGAAATGTAGTGATATGCGATATTGTTGTAAATGTCTGAAAATATATATTTCTGTGGAAAGCTTAAATGAATATTCTTTTCAATTCAATTTTAGTAGCATTATATATATACATATATATGTATTAAATGAAAAATATTTTCTCAGCTCCAGCACTTAAAAATCAGCACCACATCACTGAGAATGTAGAGTTACTTTTAAAAATAATTTTTCCTTATGATGCAGGATTTTCTTCATGTAAATTTAATACTCTCTGGCAAGTTGTCATTGTAGTGTTTTGCAATGTTCTTCATGAGCAACAATACTGAACAGAACCAAACAAGGTGTAAAAATTGACCAGCTATAGTAATGAAAAGTCTGTTTACCAAAATTTGTGGTTACTCCAGTTTTCAGCCTGAAATTGAAGTCAACAAGATGCCTTTGCTGGACTTCAGAAATAGGAATATGGTTGGTTAATGAATAAGCCAATAAAAATGGTCAAAAGTGATTGGATAATATACTATATAATGAAATAGCCACTATGAATGATTGATTGATTTTTATGGTATGTCAATCTGTATAGGATTATTTAATGCCTTGAAGTAGTCAATACTCTGAGATCTCCAGAACTAGAGCCTCACAATCAGATGCAGTTTAATGTCAAACCCAGGTCACCTCTTTTGTGTGGGGAGTGTTACCCCTTTGCAAGGGATACAATCAGCATATTCCAATCCCCGTGAACAAGGCCAATAGCCATTCTTTGTATTAAGTGTATCAATTGTTACTCGGCTATCTTAAGTTTAGTCATTGAATCAACAAGTTAGAATTACTAATTAGACACAGAATAAAATTTGTTGCAGACAGGCAAAAAAATGTTGAAATTCAAATTAAAAACTACATTCAAATTTTAAAAATAGTTTCATCATTTGAATGCATAAAACAATAGCAAATTTTAGTCTATCATAAAAATTAAAAAAGAAAATATTTATTCTGATGGTTGTAAAAAATATAGAACTAAAGAAGAAAACAAATGAATGGTCTTCTTTTTAAAAATGAATGAAGTTGAAATAAAAAAAAGAACTTGTACTCTCTTGAAATGGCTATCATTGTTTAATAATTATCTATTGCAACAGATATTAACTGTGATGTAAGGAAAGCTTTCAAATAAGGAAATCTTGGTAGCAGATGCCGCTGTTGCTGCTGCTGCTGCTATCAAACTATTTCCCGCTAATATTAAGAGATCACAATTTTTTCAAATGATTTAATAAAGTTGATTAAACCCTTCATAAAAAAATGTCCCATATTGTTTATGTTCAATTATAAATACAGGGAAATTTTGATAATTAAAAGTAGAAACACAATTGTGGAATATGATGATATTCTTCAGCAGTTTTTTTTAATTTAATGTTTCTGATATAATATCAACTTTTAAAAGTTCTTATTGATAACTTTCTTTAATAATAAATCCATTGTTAGGTGGACATGTGAAAATTAATGTAATATGAAGGTATTTGATACTTGTTTAGTCACAATTTAATGAATATAAAACATTTGTTTTGCACATAAATCTTTTTCAACGTAATTCCCTTCCTTGTCAATTCACTTAATTTTGCAGTGAATCTTAATCCTATGTAAAGAATCATGTATTAAGAATTGTTTTTTCATACCTGTTATGAGATGCAGAGAGCTGGTGAGTGAGTCAACATATGTATATGTTTCAAAGCATCTTTACTAACTGACTAGGTTGCTTCTTACAACAGCATAAAACTAAAAGGGGACACAAAGGACCTTACAGTACTATCACAACATCCTCCCCCACTACATCAAAAAAAGGATGAAACAAAAGTAAACAAGACGGGGAAAAGTCCATCAATACATGTGAAAAAGTTTGAAAGGCTATTTATCATTTGTATCTTTAAAGAATGATGATGAAATTGAAAGAGAAGTCAAACTGCTGCAGTGCCAACATAATCCCTGGATTCATAGTGGTGCTTTGGTAAATGACTTTTTAAAGATTGACCATAAAGATTTGTGGTCGTTTTCAACTTCAAAGAGATGTCCATGTACAAATTCTTGGAATCTTTTGCAGCCAAATAAAATGCTAAGCGCCTCTGGTTCGAAAGAGCAGCAGTTCTGCTCAGTTGGAGTTGTGGCAAGTGATGCATATGCTATAGTTTGCCAACCTGTCTTACTATTTTATTCAAACATACCTCCTAAACCAAGTTTACTTGAGTCTATAGAAATTTTTGTCAAAAGTGCAGTATTACAAGAGTTGAAGTAAGAGTTAGTTTATGAACAGGTCTTTCAAATTATAGATGGCTTTCTGTTGTGGTTAATCAAATGAACATTCAATGTAATTTTGGAGTAACGTGCAGAGTGAATCTACATAAGTAATTGCTCATGCCAAGAAAACATTATAAATCTTCTTTGTTATTAGGGATAAGCATTTTTATAATTGATTCTACTTTGGAAGAATTGGATTTAAGTCCTTCAGAGGTGAATTTATGTCCAAAGTAGATCATACCAATAATGAGAAAAAACATGTTTGTTTTGATTTAGCTTAAAAACTGATACGATCTAATATTTTGTATCTTTTGTAGAGTTCTTCTACATGTGACCACCCTACAATTACACCGCCCTGAACATTTCTGGTTCCCACAATGGTCAATTTCAATCTGAAATATTTCACTTGCACTTTGTATACTGTTTAGTAGGTGTGTAATCACCCTAGTGAGTATTAAACATGAGTAGCTTTGTGCTATCCTTATCAACAAAAATCTACCAAAAGCTAGAACTTGCATCAATCTTGGAAAAGTATTTTGCAACATACATATCTTTACAAAAGATATCCTCTGCAATAGAAAATTGAAAATATTCTTTATAGCTTTATTTGAATTGTGGGGATTAATTCAAATGTGTAGAGTACCATTTGGCTTTTCCACAATTACTTGGGAGTTTACCCGTTTGGTAGGTTCACTAACTGTTTTGATGATGCCTATTTTGGTCATTTTGTCTAGTTCTGCTTTTAACCTCTTTTTCAATGAAAAGGGATTCTTTTTGGGAGGACTGATCTTAGGGGAAACTGAAAGATCAACAATTATGTAGTGAGTTGCACTCAAAATTCCAATTTCACCAAAACAGTCCTGAAATTTTTCAAGGAATACGGCTAGATTTGAATTAATGTTAAAAATAGATTTGATATGTTAAAGTTTGTCATAAGTGTCAGCATCTAGAACGGTTTGAGAATTTGTATCAGCTATTATGAACATGGCTGAAGAAATTGTATTTTTTGAGTTACTGACACTATGCATTTTCCAAGAACAGAAATGTTAGTGATATTTTTGGCTGTGAGAGTAACTGAGGTTGATTTATTTTTGTATGTCAACGATGTTTGTTGAATATGGTTTGGGACAGAAAATTCATCTTGTCATAGACTGACACAACTACCTTTGGTAAAGCCTGTCATTAATTCCACCGATATCAAGTTCAAAGACAAGCATTTGTGGAGTCATGCTTTTCACATACACAGTTCTGCAAAACTTGGTCCGGTCAGGAGAAGGGAATTAAAGAGTATTTGTGCTTCTCACCGATACAGACCAATTATTACTTGTCCTCTTAACGTCAATCACCACTACTTTACTCGATTTACTGAACAAACTTATCTTTATCCTCAAGCCTGGCGCAACAGCAACACCCTGCAACCTTTTACAGTAGCACCTGCACCCAGCTTTTTCCTGCTAACTCTACTGCAGCACCTGGAGACCAACAGATGTACCAATAACCACGGACACCAGATAGCATCCTGTATTCTTGTTTACATTTGTTATTTTGGGATGTCAAAATAAATTGGCTATCTAAAATTTACCCGTTTTAACTTTGTCCTTTTTGCTGTTATCTTTTCCAACTGACAGCGGATTTGACATCCTTATCAGATCCATAACAATCTCAACACTTAAATCAGTTTTAAAATCAACCATAGAATCTTTAGTGTCAAGATTTGCGGTCCACTGTTTAATTTTCCAATTAGAGTTGAGTAAGTTAATGGACAATTTAGGTAGTTCATTTGAAAGGTATGTTTCATGGTGGGGATCGTGTCTAGGAAGAATTTTGATTGATTTGGGTTTGAGTCAGTGCATATTTCCATTTACCAAACTGACTTTTAGCGGTTGCATTTTGGGCATCGCTTGTAGGAAGCTGGACATTGGCCATGTACATAAGAACTAGCACAGAATTTGCAGGAGTTGATGTGGAATTGTTTGTTGCATTGATTGTTATGTTCACTGCGGTTCGTCTTGGAGTGTGTTTTACTATCAAGATTTTATGAAGAAAATGTTCATTTATGTAGTCTTGTGAGTTGCGAGTTGTTTAGTTTGTATTTTTGTTTTTTTCTGCTGCCTGATCAGCTTGAATTACTTTAGTGCTAAATCAGGTTCTTAATACCAACTATTTAAATATCTTTTATTAAGAGGTAACATAAGTCACACAATTCATATTTACTAGCACTTTAACGTAGTTCTGTAACGTTGTGGTCAAACTTCTAATTACTGGTTTTCTGGCAAGTAAAAAGCTTATTTCTTAGTATTGTTAAGTTTTTTCTATGATCTATAGCGATGGGGATATTATTATTAGGTTTTAGGTTTAAGTTGGTTTTACATTGGTTATGTTGGTATTACATTGGTTACGCTGGTATTACGTTGGTTATGTTGGTATTACATTGGTTGTTATCCCCTCGCTAAAAGTTGATGGCAAATAAAGGTGGTGCAGAAGAACGAAGACGTCGTTAGGTTATCCATGAAGGTTTTAATGGCAGCATGAAATCAGGGTTTACGCTGGTATGCTGCAAGTCTTGTCGGAAGGAAAGAAGGTCGGAAGTTGTTATACTGTATCATCTAATTTGTTTTCAACAAGAATCCCTTGGTCTAGAAGAATAGATGCAAAGGCGTCCTTAAATTAGATGACTCTCCTCATAGTGTATGATGCTGCTGCCACTATTCAAGAGCTGACAGTAAAAACGTCTGTTCCAATTGAAGATTTCTGAGGAAGAGAGTGTTTTGAGGGCTTTCTTCAATTATTGGTGCTGCTAGGAAAGATGGTTCTGGCTGAATAGGACAAGTCATCCTGATTGGGTGAAAATATTCGGCGATCGTAACGGTCAAATTAAATTATGCGCTAAACAAAAATATGAAGTTCTTTCTGCTACATAGCTTGGCCTCCGGAGCGAAAATGCGGAGCATTGAGTTTCAACACATAACATTCATTGTAGCAGAAAGAAAAGAAAAGAAAAGAACTACGAGTCTCACAGCACAAAAGTGCAAAATACAAACAATGAAAACAAATACATATATGTAGAAACAAGTAAAAGCAAATAATAAAGAAATAAAGTGTCCAGGTCAGTTCTTATTGTACTATGTGGTTAAGTTTTTTTGGGGTTTTTTAAACAAAATGTCACCTGGAAAAAAATTTGACGATCTGGTAAGGTGGTATGCAGTAGTAGCAGTAATAGTAATAGTTCGGAGGAGTAGTGTGAGTTTGTTGGTGGTTTAAAGAGGAAGTTGGAGTGGGAGTGGCAAAATGTATTTCGATATCCACTTAAGTAGGTAGGTAAAGTAAGAAGGTTGTCTTGTTTTGGTAGTGGGGAAGTGAAAGTCTCGTGTTAATAGTAGTAGTAATCTTTGGTGGTTGATAGACAAGGTAGGAGGTTTGCAGAAAGGTTCCATGTTCGGCCATCTTGCGTTCTTCTTGGAGCTAGGTCGGCGGGAAAATTGAAAACTTCTCAATGTGTCGATTTTTTTTAAAGAATGCTGAGTGTTCATAAGGCTGTATTTTCGTATCAGAAGGTTGTGCGTTCCTTTTCAGTCAACCAGCAGAAAAGCAGTATCAGCTCTTAGCTCGGGTTATTCGTTTCGGATTCGAAATTTCCTGTTTCAAAGGAAACTTTATGAAATTTGGCAATCTGCCTTTCAGTCCCAGGTCTGTTTTTCATTATACCATAATTCTAAGTAGTCTCATACGCTTTTCATTTCTTAAAAATGCTATGAGATGTTGTTTTGGGATATTTACCACTTTTATGGAGTTTTTTTAAATTTGACCATATGATCCATTTTTGATGTTTGGATTCTGAAGCCTCATTAGGAGTTGGTAATATGGTTGTTGGAGTCAAAAAACCAAATTAACCTTTTGTTGACCATACGCTCCATAGTTTTACAAAGACAGCATTTTGGTGCTATTGGACGGTAGTTTCCTGGATTCAAGCTGTTTTTCTCTGGTTTAGGTATAGAGATGATAACTGATATTATCTATGACTTAATTCAGATATCATGGGGAGTGGTTTAAAGGTACAGAGGGTTTTTTTTTCGGTAGTTGTTTAAGGAATTCGTAATGGATTTCAACTGGGCCGACTGTAGTTTAATAGGATCTATGGATGCTTTCTGTTCGTTCTGGTAATCTGAAAGTTCTAGTGTAGATTTCAAAGTTGTCTGATATATTTTTCTGAATTATATTTGAAGGTCTAGAATTGTTTGTAGGCATTCTTCAGTAAGAATTTGTTGAGAAAGTCTCAGAAAGTGTATCGGCTATATTTTTCTTGTTCTTTACTTTTGTATTGTTTTCCGTGAGGTATTTGAGAGGGGTTAGCTGGATTTAATATATTGTATTTGTTTTGGTGAAAAAATTAATTTAGTTTACATATTTTTGATAGGTTTTATTTCTGGATAGTAGTTATCTTTGATTAAATTTGCGTAGTGCAGCCTTTCACTGGCAGATTCTTATTTTGCTAATATAATTAAAGCAAGCTTTGTTGTATCAGTTTGATGTTTTTGATATGGTGTCCATCGCTATAGAGATTAGGGTTTCAAGGTTAGGTCTTTGTTATTTGTGTCTTGTGTCAGTTTTTGATATGGTTTCCGATACTATTGAGATTAGGATTTCAGTGTTAGGTCTTTGTTATTTGTGTCTTGTGTCAGTTTTTAGTTGCAAATGGTTTTGAATTCTTCCCTGTTTGCTCGGTTTATTTTCTAATGGTGAGTTTATCATGTTGAACAGGTTGCAAACAATTGAGTATAATAGGGAAGTGGTCGCTGCCGCAAAGATTGTTGTGAACCTCCGTTTATAGTTCATATAGTTTGAGGAATTGCATAATTTTATGTCCATAGCTCAGTAGATGTCTTCAGATGGGTCTATGATTTATTGTTTAGAATTCGGAGGTTATTGTCGATGACCTTTTTTCAATACTTTTATCTTTTTTATTGTTCTCTAACACCTCCATAGGGTGTTGTGACTCTTAAGGTCGCTAGTGATAGGTGGGGCTAAAGGATTTGTTTTATTAATCTGTTTAATATTTCGTTTATGGGATCATGTGATGGAAAATAAATGGTGTTTATCTGTTTGACAGCAATCGCTTGAACTTTCATATCAATATCGATTTGGAGTTGGCGTATATCTTGCCGAATTAAAATCGAAACACCACCATAAGTTCTGTTACTATTTTTTATTTTATTTAATTATACTGTTTGTTTGTTTTTTATTTTTTAAGGAATGTTTTTTTAAACTCTATAGTTTTGGGTTATAGTAGTTCAAAAGTTGATGTTATTCATTATTGGCCAAGATTCTTCGGCAGTTCCATTGTATGATGTTTGTGTTATGTATTTTGGTTATATGGACTTTGTTTTCTGTAATGGGGTTAGGTGAGTTTTCTTGTATTAGGCTCTTCTATTTCTATTCCTTTTAGTGGGTTGAATTTGTTTTTGGTTTCTATTTGTTTTGATGTTGAGGGATCCATAGATTGACTTGAGAGGTTTGATATCTTTAGTTGTTCCTGTTCAGATGATAGTTGAGTCGGAACTATTTGAGATTGGAGGGAAGGTTTGGTTGGTGTTGTTATGTTTTTTTATTTTTTCATTGTTTGATTTGGTGTTCTCGAGATCAGACGTCTTCTGCAGGTCTTCCTGTGGTGTCCATATCTTTGACATTTAAAATACATCAAGGGCATGAACATGCAATGATTCTACCCTAACGAGAATTGCCTCTTTCTTAGATATTACCGGTTTATTGAATGCTAAAATGTATGTATGTGTTTATATTTCTTCACCACATATTCTTACAGTCATCATTTTGTAATCTGTGACCTCTTGTATTTCTAAGGCTGTTTTTATCTCCTCTAATGTAGCTAAGGACAATTCTCTCCTTCTTATGAATCCCTTTGAGTTGCTGAGTCTGTCATGTTGGTAAGCTTTGCATTTTAAGTTGTAGAATGCTTGTATTTTGAGTAAACTTTTGGCATGCTTCTTTATATTTATTAGTAAAAGTGGATTTCTGCTTCTTTTTTAACGGGTTATGGTTTTGCTTTGCTAGAAATGATTTTTCTATTAAGAAAGGAAACTGTTTGGATAGAAGTGTGTCCTCCAAAGATTCTATCACAGTATATTGTAGAAAACTTATGAGTTGTTTCATTCTCTGTATCAGATTCAGTGAGGCTTCATCTGATATTTTCCTTTTTGTTGAGTGTGCTATATCTATTGTTTGTTTTTAGTGCGTACTCTAGTGCCGCGCCCAACGGAATCCAACTTGTACTGAGAATTTACCAAGGAGGAAACCCATTCGCCTTGGTTGAGACGGGGATATGCTACAAGTATATTCGAGTCGGGAGTAGGATTTCGAGCCCCTGTCAATTTCAGAGTTTCAGTTGACAATACTTATAACCATACGATTTAACAGAGGTCAAAGTTTTATTCTCTTAACGCAATTAACGCTTAGTCATCGCCTTCTAGCAACTATCAGATAAAAGGTGTTGGGAGATTGTCGCAAGTGGAAATTGGAGAATACGGTCGGAAATTGACTCGACTTGCCGATTGATCGGATTGGGTCTCTCCGACCGCTCTCCTAGCCCAGTAAGGGCCAAAGTAGAGTATCGCAAGTCACTTGACCACTCCACTGCCAGGTCAAGGACTATTCAGCCACCTTGATCCTATCCTGAAGAATTACGGGTCACAACCCACGGTCAACAAGTAGCCTTGCTAGGGGTCTTACTCTCCTGCAGAGGTGCAATCAGCATACTCTATAACCCTAGTCGACTAAGCAGATGAATTTTGTTTAAGGTTTTTGAAAAAACGATTTGTAAACACATATGAAATTTTATAAGGAAATATATAAATTGTAATTAACATGGTTTCGCCAGTGATAAATCAATATTATGTAATTTTTTGGAAAGTTTTGCTATTATAAATAAATATTTGATGGAAGACGATAATGTGAATATAACACATTTGGATTTTTGCAAGGCACATACATATATCTGATACAGCATCTCATCCTTCCCTGGTGAAAATGATAACATGATCTCCAAAGCCACCCACCAATAAAAACCCTTCCAACAAAAACAAACAATGCCTACCAAAAAAACAAAAATGTCCCTTTAAAGACAATCAATTGATATGATCAAAAGTGTTTAGGGTGACAAACCTACAGCGTCTTTATCAGTTGGACCTCGATTCAAAGAAACTAGCAAGAAAGCTAGAGAAAAACGTAATAATATTGTTATTCCTGGAAAAACCTTTCAAAGTGGTAATGAGTCTTCTTGGTAACGCATAGTGTCAGAGCCTAAAGCTACTCCTTATATTTTTATTAACTGTTTTTCGAAAGCGGAAGAAACACACTGCGCTGTTTTATCACTGTCTCAGTATACATAAATAATCAAAAATCAGACTCGGCAATAGGCACTGCCTGGCCTGGACGAAGAGGATTAAAATGTGGCACTGTTCCAGCCGTTCTACACTGTTCCAGTGGTTCCTGCCTCCTTCCATCAGCTCCTGACAACTTCCAGATTCTCCTGCCTGTCCACTACTTCTACCGTCCTTTTCAGAGCACTGCTCTTGCCACTACTACTTCCACTGTCCTTTTTAGGGCACTTCTCTTTCCAATACTACTACTGATCTTTTCAGGGTAAGCTAAATACACTGGTACGCAGTATTGGAGCATACTACTCACTACTCCAAGTTCACCGCCCGGGGCCGACACTGACGACGACAATGACTGACTAGCAAGTTCTGACTGCCTCCCTTGGCCGACTAATAGCCAGATGTAGCAGATCTACCCCAGACTGAATTAATCTGTTTGCTCGCCGCTGAGGCCTACCAAACACCAGGTTAACTGCTGATCAACCACCAGGACACCGTTTTGTTTGCCTCAGTGACTTGACACGTCTAACCTTTGGGTCATCTACAGGCAAACTGACCAAATAGCAGCATTAGTTCAAGCATCACCCAGACTCACTGACGTCAAGAACTATGAGATATTTAAGTCTACACTTTCAACATAACTAAACAGAAATTTCCTCAAAAACTTGTTATTTCTTGCCAAATAAAACTCATTTTTTTAATAACTGCTTTGCTTTTGTTCTGATTGTCTTAGGTATTGTTATTTATTCTAAACATCCGGGGAATCGACAAATTCGTTGACCCGCAACAATAGTCATATGTATCAATTTATGTTGTCGTTACGATTAGCTTTTGCATAAATCCTTAATTGAATCATTCTATCTATAGTTTCAGTTTATTAAATTTACTATGTTATGATTAATTATACTTGTGGCTAATTTTGAACCAAATTAAAGTCTTCTTGTTTTTATTGTGCTAAGTTGAGCGTGCAAAACATTTTGAATGAGATCATTCTTCATGACTTGTTTCCAGCAACTATTGTTACATAAAGATTATACTTTGTATTTCACCTTGGTAATAAGGGTGTTGCTTAAATCAGATTTTTCCATTTGAGTTCTTAGGTCATTTCGTGGGATATGCATTTTTTGTTCCGGAGATCCAGTCCCAATAAACTGGCTTTTTCGAAAGTCGAATATTCGGAAAATTTTAGACTTTCAATAGAAGATTCTAAATAAGTTTTTATAAACGCCAAAAAAAGTGGTTGGAAGATCTGAGACCGTTAGATGTGCTAAGGGGTTTATCTTTCTCATAGATGCAATTGATTAAAAGTTCCTCTTGTTTCTTATAGAATATTCTAATAGAATAGTAGATTTTTTTATTTTTTAGGATCATTTTAAAATATTTTGCTTTTTCGACAAAGACAAGATATTTGGTAAAAAAAACTGGACATAAATCCGACTGTATTTTAATGTACAAATATGAAAAAGCACAAGGTCTTCTTATATTTTTAATAACGTTAAACGTTTCGGTTTGTAAATGTGAAAACATCGAACCTTCATCAGGGTGGATTTTTAAATGAACCGAAAAAATGAAAAAGTTTTAAAGGTTCTATTTTCTTTGGTGTCGTTCTGTTCCAAATTTGTGTCATGCAATTATTGTTCGAAAATTTATTTCAAAAACATAAAGTATTTTCTTTAAAAGATTATATTACAGCTATCTATCTATCTATCTATCTATCTCTATATATATATCTTATTTTGTTCATATCCATCTATTTCGAACATTCCATAACTCATCTATTTCTATCAATGTCAATCTGCTTTATTTTATCCCTTTCAGTCTGTTTGATATATCTATCTATCTATCAACGATGAAGTCATATTATCTTAAATAAGGGATTTTGTAACTTTTTAGCACTAATAAGTCTGAATGAGATAAATTGAAAACAACGAGTCCTTGTTTGATTATGTTGCAGTTTGAAATGTCTGTAACAGGAAGGAATTTACCTCCTGTTATAATAAAAGAAAGAGAATAAAATGATGGAGGCAAGAATATTGATAAGTTTCAACAATGCTTTAATGGCAGCCTCCATGAAAGAACTCTTGTGCTGTAAGTCGCAGGAGGGAGGAAACAGCTGTAAAGTTGAGAAGGAATAAAGTAACTGAATGTCAGAGGAGGAATCGAGTCGCAGTAAAGACAAAAGACGAGTGGCTGAAAACAGCAGGAATTGAATTGTTGATGTCAAAGGCGGAATAAAACATCCAATTTAATGCTTCTGAGATCGTTGGTCTAGGAGGGTTAATACGGAATTAATTCCTAGGAACCAACTGTCCATAAATTAGATATGCTCTCCTCATGGTGATGTGGTCTGCTGCTGGTTTTAACGAGAAAGAGAGGACAGGTCTGTCCTACTCGAAAAGTATGTGAGGAAGAAAAGAAAGGGAATGTGCTCTCTCATGTTGTTTGGTCTGTCCGGCTGCTAGCAAGTGAGGAAGCGAAGAGAGTGCGAGAATGGTTAGCGCGGCCTTTTATGTTACCCGTGGAGGTCAACCCGGGCAGAATGGCATCAATCGTTTTCATTGGACGAAATATATAAATTCGAAAACAATTCCCGCACTAATAATGATGTGAAATTCTGTCTGTTAAATGTCTATAAACTAACAGTTTAGAATCTTTAAAATTAAAGCTGTTATTAATTTCGAAATTATGTTTGACCAAACAGTTAAGTTTTCTTTTTCCGAATCACTAATGTTTTCATAAATTCATTTTTTAAAGTCACAAGAAGTTTGACCAATATATTTTTTATTACAATTCAGACATGGGATATTGTAAACTCCGGACAGGGATTTGGTATAGGTATTGCTACTCTCGTAATTAATTGAATTCCTATTGGTCTATGAAGAGTTAGTGACTGTTTTAATTCTAAGACCTTTGATTTTTTCAGATTTTCGTAAAGTCTGATTTCGTTCCAGTTTTCCTATATATATATATATATAGCTTGCTTATTGTAGACAAGTGCGTTTGTTATAATTTTGAAGACATGGTCTGAAAAAATGTAAACATGCAGATGTAGGAAGAGCAAAACAAGACAATCAGTACCAGGGGTCAGTCATGGGGAATAATTCCAAGCAGTCAGTCGAAGTTTGTTGACCAGTGAAGAGACCTGAATGATTACTCAATAACACAGTAAGCCATCAAGCTGTTGATCAATCTGACTAGAAAAACAGTTCGTTCAAAATGTGAAGAAAAGAATCCAAATAAAACTGTTGTATAACAGTTGATAAAAAATTCTTAAGACAGCTAAGTATGTGTGTGTGTATATATATATATATATATATATATATATGGGGGGAGGGTTAAGTGAGTAAATGATTAAATAAAACACAGTTTTACAAATTCAATAAATTTTATTTCTTTAATTTCAGTGAAGAATTTGTTGAAAAACCACAAAAATTACTGTCTCTTTTCTTGTAAGAGAAAGTAATAGAGTATTAATATGCCACAATATGGTATTGTGACGGTAAATTGACTAAAATCCCCAAAACGGGACTTTATTTTCGCACGTGTGAAGACGGGGCAGGTTGGCACTTGATCCCCTATAGAATAAGTCCTCGTTCAGAGTTTTTCTCTCAGGCATATAAGACCTGGCATATTAAGTGAGGGATTAATTTAGGGCCAGACCGACCGCCGCTGGCAAGGGGTTCCAAATTTCACACTATCCACACACCCACCAGGCCGCTTAACTTCATCCCCTAGACAACAGAAGATATGGACCTATAGGTTTTAGTCGTAATAATATTATATTGTAGTAGTCGGCAACTCCGGTTTCCCATGTGATATTTTAAAGGAATTAATAGGACAATTCTAAGCAAGACAACATAAGGCGAATAGAAGCTGAAAAGGAAGCATGCGGTAACAAATTCGTAGAAGCTACGGCAAAGAACAACTTCGACCACGTGGTAACATTAAAATGCATGAATCCTTTACTGTATAAGAGATACACTTTCAACGTGTCAAATATGTATAATGAATGCACAGTACACAAATATAAATGTCTTTTCTTGACTTTTGTTTTTCTTAAAATTGAGAGAGAGATATATAAAATATAAAAATTTCAGTATATAGGAGATATGGTCCCAAAGTTACTTATCTTATTTTTCGACGGGGATCCACTGGAGAATCTTTCTTCTTTCACGGGCTAATAGACTTTATGCTATTTTTAATACTGGCTTGAAGAACTCGGGTCCCTCGTGTCTCAGATATTCTTTTGTCTTCTACCCGGAATACTGGCTTTGGTCCGTCTGCCCGCTACGAACCCTGCCAAACAACTAACATTTCTTCTCGTTTTTTTCGCCGACGGGGAGAAGGGTGCCACTTCCGTTTTAGGGCCCCAGCCAATCATTGGCTTCTACCTTCCTCCCCACCCCTGGTCAGGCGATTTTGTTAGGGCTACTAGATGTCACCCAAGTCAGGTTACTGTTAATTCAAACAGCAGTCATCCCACTTCCATCGTCTCAGTGGGATATCACGTGACAGTATTAACAAGAAGAGAGTTTATTGAAGTTAGCATTGTTTTAATACTAGATGATATATTTTATGTTCTTGAATGATCTTTGTGCACGTATGTCATTATGTACAGACAAAGTATATTCATACACTAATATGTATGTGTAATACAAGCTTATTAATGAGCAGTAAGGAATTTTATAATTGCCTAATCAGTTTTTTCAAAAAGATAAATAAAAAGAAAAAAGAAATGATTTTCACTTGTAGAAATAATTTATTGATTTTGAAAATGAATTCATTCTGCATAGAACTGAATGTTAAAAAAACTCTAATAAAATAATCTAAAGATGTGAATAGCATAGAGACAGATCTTTGTTGCTTACAGAAATTTATCTATTTCATTACTCTATAAGATTTAGATAGGCTCTATATTAAATAAAAAAGTGGATCTATTCAAATTGCTTACAAAAGGAATTTTTTAAATCTAGGATGGAAAAAATTTCTTGAATTATTTTGGGTTTGATCTTTCAATCCAAATATTACCTTCTGCCATTTCAAAATTTTTTTTTAAAATGCAGAGTCTTAAAGCAAGTTGCTGATTGGTCAATAAATGCAAAAATACAGATTCCAATTTAAACCTTCTGGCATATCTTTTTTGCACAAAATTTGACACTTTTGTTATGTAAAGAAATCAGTTGATTTTCCCATATACTGTTGTTGTTGTTGTTATTATAACTATTATTATTATCATTATTATTATCATTATTAAAGCCTTAGAATCACATGAAAACTGTCTATAAAAACAAATAAAAAAAATATTTCATATAGAAAGATTTTCTTTGAGTTTTGTTTCGTGAGCAATTCTCAATGATCAGATGCATAATGTGATCCTTTTCAAAAGTCAAATTTCTTTTCTCTTTGTTTGTTATTAGCACCAAATCTTTCACCACTCAATCAAGAAAGCTGTCCTAAACAACCCACTATTTATTTTAATTTTTTAATTGAATTTTTTTACTCGTAAATCTGGAGCCAATGAACATAAAAGAATATGACAACAAATGTACTGTTAGAATGGACATGTTATTTATACAACAATATAAGTTGATTGAATAAAGATTGAATCTCCAAATATTAGAAATTTAATGAAGATATGCTCACAACTGAGCAATGTATATCATAAAATAATAATGCCAGTAATCTTTAGCAAAACATTGAATTGTGAAAGTGCAGTACACTCCATTGCATGTGTACAGTCAAATGAGAATTAATATTATACTGATGACAAATCTAGTTTAAATTTATCAATTTATTGGCTGCTAGTCTGGTTAATTTTAGGATGAGTTAAAGTTAAGTCAGAATAAGAATTAATTAAGAGATAAAATGAAAAGTTTGCCATTGGCCCAGTAGAGCAGGGTTCAATTCAAGGTTAAGTCATACTAAAGAGTCATAAATGGTACTTGATGCCACCTTGCATTATAAGGTACAGATCAAGGTTAAAGAGAAGCAATCCAGGGAAAGGAGTAGTGGCTTCCCCTACACTTCGGGGCAGTAGTTAATGAAAAAAGAGCTTTCAGGTTGCTGTCAACTATGGTTGCCAATTTTACTTTTTACTTATTCATATATACATATATATATATATATATATATATATATATATATATATGTGTGTGTGTGTGTGTGTGTGTGTGTGTGTGGTGCATAAATGTATGTATATGTAGATAAATATATATATTAGCATGTAATTGTCATCCCTTTTGAGAAATTATAATGACTGCTCATGTAAACATTAGATGCTTATTATTATTATGAGTCAAACTCAAAAAGTAATGCCTTGTATTCATTTTTAGAAAACTACCATAGGTATAGGGAGCACAATAATACCATTGAACAGAGTAATTTTTCAGTAACAAAATAAAATTTTCCATCTATGTAAGTATAAATGCGTCCACCACCGAAAGAGAAGGCCCGCTCAATGATGGCATGACGCCACAAAAGTAGTCCATTAGGTTAGCAAGACAGATAGTAATCATAATGTAATTTTGATAATGAATGATTGTAAACTAAAAAAAGGTTTTAGAAAACTTTTCAGAATTACTCTTTAGAAAGAAAGAAACAGAGTTTGATTTAATTCTGAACTTTATTTGATATTCATTTAAAAAGAAAATTAATAAGAAAAAGAAATTTGTTGTTGCTGAATTCTACATCAAAGTAAATAAACTAAATGTTAAGTTACATTTCATTAAATTTTAAAGACTGAAATTCTTTCATTATTTTAATTGTTTCAAATTTGAAAACAGTTTTTAAAAATTATGATCAGCATTGTTTTAGTTTGCATGTTTTATTTTAATTTTTATAATTTTTCTGTAAAGTTGCAATATTGCAATTATTAAGTGATTATTGCTCAAATGCAGCAACAACTGAATTATGAAAGAGGAAATAAACAAAAAAATTAAATAAATAAACAGACAAACAAATTACAATTAAATGATAAATAAATGAAAATAAATAATCATAAATAAGAAACAAATAGATAAAATACAAACAAGCAAATAAATTCAATACAAACCATAGTTAGATTCAAAAAATCGAGTAATACTAACAGAAAAATATATTACAGACAGAAAATCTAGCTGCATGTTTGAAGTTTACATGTTTTTTTTTTTTTTTGCTTGTTACTCATAATACTATCATTTTCCCAAAAACAAAATTATTCAAAAGATCATTTGTAGCACTCCAGACAAATATTCTTTCTAATTTTTCTGTACTGTAACTCTCATCACTAGTGTCAACATTAAAAAAAAAGCACCTAATTTTCCAAGACATTCAATATTCTGTGCATGACTAATTTCCTTTGATTTACTGAATGAAGATAAGAATTATTTTTTATCAATTTACCTATGACTACATAATAATATAAAACAAAATTTGTAGTCGTATCAATAGGGTATGAGAGAAACTCTATTAATTCCCTGAAAATAGCAATTTATTTCCAGTATTTCTTCCCCATCATCTCTTACAGGTATTAATTTTTTACAACTATTCCATTTAATTTTCTTAAAAACTGCAGTGTATCAATAACCTTCTTAGTATAGTATAACAGAATTAACTTTTCTGTATTTTATTTATATCATCCTCTTTAATATCAATTCTGAATTTATACACAGTTAACTATTGCTCCTCTGTCAATTCATCTCAGTTTTATTCTTGTAAGTTTTTCAAATCAATTCTAATGTATTGTTGATTAAGTAGTATGCTCAATTTTACAACTGATAGCATTTTGATTTTTTTCCAAATTCAAACACATAAGATATTATACTGATCCCTGCTAAGTTGCCAGTATTGACCAAACTTTGCCTCAAGGTGATCAATTTAAAATTTACCAGGTAAAATGTAAGGCATTTTCAATTCTTCTGTGTAATATTTCGTCAGTTCTGGAAAAGCATAAATTGTATAATGTAAAGCAGTGAGGGTTTCCTTTGATAATCTGCAATTTCTTCCAGGATTACTATTCCAACCAGTCACAGAATTCAGAAAGAAATGTGCAGTTTTTTCATTTGCTCTAAGTGCATTTGGGGAGCAGCATGTATTTACTTGCATCTTTTTGAACAAGAAAATTATTTCCAGTGTATTTGATATATGGACTGAATCAAATAGGAAGAAAAGAGGCCTAAACTTCATAACTGGGTTTGGATATACTATTGAAAGCTTTGGTGGACTATTAAAGAAAGATATAACTTTTTATTTATAGCAGTATTCTCTGTTATAATTGATAATATTTGAAAGCCTATCTTCTCTAAACCAATCATTATACATTTAATAATGTCAAATAAGCATAAAATCAAAAGCACTTGTTGCAGTCTCATTGCTGATGTCAGATAAACTGACAATATTACCACCCTTATAATCAAAATAAGGTTTGAGGTGAATTTTATCAACAAGTAAAGATACTGTGGTGTCTTTCTATACTAGTAACTTAAATTTATTTCAAACATATATATAAGGAAATTGTTATCATGTGCTCAATCAAAGGATTCATATAAGTTGACAAGGTTAATCTTTTAATGATTGAATTGCTATGTAGAATTATATTTATGCTGTTTCTTAACAGCCTGTACACTTTAGAGGATCAATTTTACAACAATGAAGAAAATATCATAATTTCTGAGTCATTAAGTTTAGCTGCTCATATATAAATTTAATTGAATTAAAATGTTTGTTTGGTTCTTCTTGCACCATAAGTAAAATGACATTACCAATTTTGTTATAGAAATCACATTTTGATGTTTGGTTTGCTGTTTTTCTGTATCCATTTTCTTCATGTTTTTCATCAGAATTTCAAGAGTATTTTGTTCAGTTGCATTTTTAGGAATCTTATGGTCCTCCATTGTATTCATTTTCACTTGTCTGTAAGACATATGTACAGTAAAATCAGATTCAATTACATTACAAGAGACAGATTTTTGAACATTGGAATTTGATGATGCTGTATTTAATAAATGTCTCTTGCTGCCCAACAACACTCCAGTGATTTCTATCAAGAAAATTTAATTTCTCTTCTAGATCATCAATATTATGGAAATTCTTTTGCAACATCATCAGTAATATTTTGATTTAAAGCACCTTTAAAGGCAGAATTCTCCTGTCAAATTCTCCCAGAATCTGGTAAATCTCAAAAGGTGGTCAATGAAGGACAGTTTGTTAGAATTCTAGGGATAGCTCCATCATGAATATCTGAAGTCTAATTGTTATTGTGGCCCATATTTTTTTATCAAAGGCTGACAATTCTTTTCTTATGTCTTCTGGCCAAGAATGTAGTTTTTAAAACCAAACCTATTTTAAATTTTTGTAAAAATCTAAAAGATAATTGGAAAATATTTACAATATGAAGCATTATAATTCTAGGAAAAAGGAAGCAATTGTTCTGACATTTTTAAGAACATCATTTTATTTATTAATTCAGCAAAAGTTTATTAGTGATGAAGCTATGTAAAAATAAAGAGATAATTAACATTTATTCATTTTTAGATTAAAATGATAAATAAAAAACACTTTTTTTTATAAATAAAACTATTCAAGAAAAATTGTTAGAATTATTTTTATGCCAATAAAAATATGCTTTTATGAATTTATTTCAAAAGTTTCTTTAAAGTTTATAAAAAAAAGGAAGTTTTTATCTTTTAAAAACTTTGTTAGATTTATGTTGTAACTTTGTCTTAATGCATTGTGAATTATAAGGATATGAAATTTATTGAATCCTTATAGTTTCAATTAAATTTACTTGCTTTTTAAAATAGAAAATACTCACTCAGCTAAATTTAGTAGGAGTAAAATCCATTCTTTTGATTGTATGTATCCATATATCAGATAATGTCTTATCTTTTAGAAAAGAAAACTCATGGACTTTAGGTCTATTTTTGTGATTTCCTTTGCGATGAGTTACAACACATCAATAAGGCCTTATTTTTGTTTATAAACTGATTCAATACTTAAAAGAAAAATAAATAAATAATTTAAAATATCATGAAAAAATCTGATACCCGAACAACTTTTTCCCCAAAAACTGGTAAGACTCAAAATGGTGACATTACATGTTTTTCCCTTTTTACAAAGCTGGCTTTCTTTTCCTGTGGTCTCTGTCCAATGCCTTTGAAGAAATAGGTTGGCTGCCATGTTACAAGAATGATGGTACAGCAGTTTCATTGCAAATAGGTTTTTTATTGGGTAGAGTTGATAGTCCTATACCCCTTGGTTTTGAAATCAGAATGTTTTCTTTCTCTAATATTGCTTGCCAAATCAAAGCTAAAGAACCCAGTCTCCTTTGCTGTTTACTAGGGCATTAACATGAACTGAAATGGAAACAGCCTCATTTAGGTTTGAACTTGGATTGTCAAATCCATTTTCATTACTCTATACACTCTGAACTTTTCCTATGTATGTATATATATGAGAGATGGATTCATGCCTTTTTCTGGGCCATTGACAAGAAGTGAAAAGCAAACAGCCTCATCCAGGTTTGAACTTGGATTGTCAAGTCCATTTTCTATATTCTATACACCCTGAACTTTTCATATATATATATATATATACATATATGAGAAACTTTCTTATGAATATGCCTTGCAAATGCTTCTTCATCACTGGTGAAGATGCATTGTGTTGTGACATAGTCACTAATGACTGCTATATCAATGATGGTTGATTATTTGATTGGAGAGAAGAAACAAAAATTCAGTTTGTCTCAATTGTAGGACCTTCTAATATGTTCAGTTTCTGAGGCTATGGACGGATAAGGAAATGAATAACAGACACAATCTGTCAGATAGTTTCTTTCTTCTAACAGGAAATAGCTCTTCTTGTATCTTTGAATATTTCAGTTACTCTCAATTCACACTGCACTTGTCTTGTTAATGTCCCCAGCCCACAAAGAGAGAGAATAAAAAAAAATAGCTTTTTATGAGGGTTTATATGGATGGCATTACCCAATTGGCCCTCAACACAGTTTAGATGACTGATCAAGTTAAGTGATTTGTTAACTTTTGGTTGATTGCGCGTTTCAATCTTGGGTGCTAGATAAAAAATATCTTATAATGCCTAGCTGAATGGATCACATTTTAAACTTTGTCAGTTTTAGCAGCAGGATTTTTTCTGACTTGCACTTTACAATGAGTTGCTTACAATGTTACAGAAGCCAATTCTGGTGATTTGTAAGTTGTAATCTAAACAGAAAATTAATTTATTCCCTATGTTAAAGGATTTTAACATAAAAATCTTACTAAAATTTGCCATTTTTTCTGTGTTCCCATAAATTTCATACAAAAATTGGATTGTTATAATGTCAATAGTTTCAAAACATGAGAAAATATATCTGTGAAATATTGATATTGATGGTCAATCAATGATTGACCAGTAGAATATGTGTAGATGCAATGATAACATTCAACACATTTTTCAGGAGAATGGTACTGAAATCTCCAAACAGCTGCAGTCTATTCTATCTTATGATATCAATGTATTCGGAACAATTTTGAAAGAGAGATATTCTTTGTTTTCAGAAAGAGGCTGCAGAACAGTTTTTGCTTGGTGTTGGTGCCACTAACAAGTCTTTTCAACATCTAGAAAGTTTTGCCAATGAATAATTTCTTTTCAACTTCCAGAGAACATTAAACATTACTGTATCTTGTTTTTAATCTAGATTAGAAATTGTTTTATTCCTTAAGTTTTGAATTTTTGGAAGTTGTAACTACATAAATTTAAGAACTTCATAGTTTAATTTGTGTGCAGGATTCTATTGTCTGAGTAAACTTTGATGGTTTGTCATGAATTACTATTTTGAGGCTTTCATAGCAAATCAATATTGCTGCTACAATTGTTGACTGGACTATACTCATTCATTTGCTTTTATTTTCTCGAATTTTATTGTGTGAGAGTTTTATGAATGTGTATATGTGTGTGTGCCAAATTGGTTGGATGTGACACTATCAATTTTAGGTTGAGAACAGTTGATTGAAATTCAATTTTCCTTCTCCAGGACCAGTTGCTATATCAAGGCTAAAGAGCCCCATCTGGGAGAAGGGAGAACAGAAAAACTTATCCATTTCCCAAGGGTCTTCACAGTAAGTAAAATTTATCTGAGTCTATTTCCTTCATCAACAACTATAGCTCAGTGGTAGAGATTTGGCTCTACATTCTGTGGTTGCTGGTTTAATCTCCAGTGAGAGAGATCATGGTATACACTGCTGATGACACCTCATAAGGTTGAAACAGTTGTCCTGAGGTTCTGTATGTCGCACGCAGTATTTACTGGATCTTCTAGTCATGGTAATTCAATTTATAATATATAATTCTTCAATTTAACTTTAAAAAAATGTATATCTACTTCCTTGCCCATGAAGTTACGATTACTTGACTCATATCTCCAACTTGGGAAGATGTGACCCTGGAGGTGTCTGTGTCCTCTGTAAGAGTATGGATGTAACTACAAGATACATCAGGTTAAGTGGTCATACATTTACCATGACTAGTTAATTTGATGACAATTGTGTGCAATGTGGACCAGTAGCTCAGTGGTAGAGTTTCGTTTTTGCATTTTGTGGTTACTGGCTTGATCTCCAATGGGGGAGATCATGGTATACACTGCTGATGAGACCTCATAAGGTCAAAATGACTGTTCAGTGGTTCCATATATCACACACAGGGGTTGTCAGATTTTCTGTTCATTGTAATTCAATTTATATATATATATATATATATATATATATATATATATATATATATATATATATATATATAAAATGAAATACCAAAAATGTCATTTACCTTTAAGAAAGCACTACCTGATCCAATGAATATATAGGAAATCAGAATGGCCTTTCAATTTTACAATAAATAATGACTGATAAAGAATTAAATCTCTCTATTATAATGAACTTCTCCTGATAGAACAACATTCCACTTAATTGTCCATGACCATAAATTCACAGTAATAGAGAAGATAAAAAAAACTTAACAAACTTCACCTCAATTCTAGAAAATCATGAGGATAGATGAATATTATGTTTTGAAACCCTTACCACAAATGGATTCAATAATAAACAAAACCACTCAAAAATTATATTCTAACCCTAAAATATTTATAAAAATGTTAAAAAGTTAATTACTTTTTGAGTAATCTTCCTGCTGAACATCTTCAAGCTCCCCCTCCCACCAAAAAACATTGAAAACTATTTATAAACATGTGAAAAGTTGTTATACAATATTGAAGCTTTTCTCAAGTCATTATTTTCATTTGAAAATTATTTTGTTTAAAAGAATTTAAGATTTCATGTCTAATTATGGCTGTAGTTATTATTTTTACCAAATTCTTTAAATCTGTTTATTCCTTTAAAGGTAACATTTTGCCATTCCACAAACAAATAAAGATCAATTTAGGCCCCACAAAGTTGGTATGACACCCATAATTGACAGAAAAAAAATCATTTTTTTTTACATTGGAATTCTTTGTAATACAGGTAATAACACAAAATGAATGCAGATTTATTTTGTCAGGTAGTTTGTTGTTGGCAGCATACTATTTACTTCTTAAGTTTCAATAGGTTCTTGTTGACATCTTTTGGTAAATAAATTATATCATATTACTAAGAAGATTCTCTGAAAATTTACTTTCCCTTTACATGGCTTTCCAAAGCAACAATTTCCAAAAGAAATAAATTAAATGCAATGTTTTCTTTCTTTCATTTTTTCCCTCTTTGCAAAGTGTTTAACTCTATATTTTCAATATTATTAACATATTTCTTTCAACTAGGAGTTGGGGTGAGGTTGCTGAATATATTGTGGCAATTTACTGTTCAATATATATATATATTGGGCAAAATATATAACAAGTCTTTTAAAAGAAATATCAGCAGAAGTTCTTGCTGATATTCTTTGGCCGAGAACAAAAGGCCAAATTTAATAAATAGATAAATCCATTATTTAACAAAATAAATTGAATAAATTAGATTCTTATTTTAATGAACACTACTTAAATAATGAATATTTTTTTTTTTTAATTTTAGATTTATTAAATTTTCAAAATAGAGATATAAAAATTCTCAACAGTTGTTTCTTGCTTTCATAATCTGAAGCTGTGATTTAAAAGGTCAGTTTTGGGGTAGAAGTGATGTTATTTGAATAATTAAGCATTCTAATTATAAAAGTGATCAACAAAAAAAAAGGTTTATTTAAAAAACAAAAGCAAAAATAACAACAGACCTGATTAGAAATAAATAACAGAGTTATTTGTCAAAATTTGATTTTTAAAGCTGCATATACAAGTTCAGTATTTCTATTAAGCAAAAACCAATAAGTTTGCTAACATATAAGAGGTAATCTGCAAAATAGGAATAAGTAGTTTCCAAAACAATATTTCATTATTTTAATGAGACAGTTTTATGTAATATAGGCACACAGACACAACCAACTTTATATATATAATATATATTTATTTAAAATCCATTAAAACTAATGACTTTATTCATCTATAAAAACTTTTTGGGAAGACATACATATATGGAGGTATTCATAATGTTATGGTAATCATCATAGGAAATGAACTCAGAAATCTATGTTTAAATTCTGGTTGAGGTTGTTTGCATTTCACATAGTACTAATACTTTTGGGAAAAGTATGTATCTGACTATTTTCCCTCCAGCTACGGATAAACAGTATGGCAGACTGGGTTCTTTAACTTGTCTAGGAGAAGGAAAACTCTCAAATCACTGGTTAAATTCAAAATACTGATTAAAAATTGGCATTTGTATAACTTCTTGTTCATGAGAAGGGGTTGTGTAAATACATACAAAATGGTACGAGAAACATGAAATTAAAAATTTCAAATTTTAAAGATTTAATAAACCTCATTTTGGGGTTGAGGCTTCATAATATTTTTGTTGTAATATTATTTAGGCCAATCTATTATATGCATACATATATCTTCATCAAGATCAAATACAAGTAATTTTTTAAGTGAAAAGGAAATAATATATTACTTTGATCTAAACTAACAGAGAAAATGCTGAATAAAGAAAATTACTTTTGAAAAGTCAAGCAAGTTTTTTTGCAAATAGTTTTACATTTAAAATAACTAATTTTATAAATCTTATTAATGTTTCCGCAAAAACTGTGATAGTTGCCCATTACAATATAAAAGATTAGCTGAAAACCTGCCCTACCAGTGGGATTTGGAGTTTTATAAACAGACCATAAATCTACCAGTCCTACTTTTTATTGTAACAATAAACACTGGCATAGCACCCAACTATGCTTTTTTGAGGACTTATAAGTTAAGAAACATTGTCAAGAGGTCAACATTTATGGTCCTATAATAGCTATTGCTTATACTGCAAATATAAAACAGGAAAAAAGTTTGTTAGCCATTATAAATATTTGAGTCATCAAAAATAATAACCTGATGGACATAAAATAAAAATTTTGTTAAGTGTTTTGCTTACAGAATCAACTATAAATAAGTACACCACAAAGAATTTTTTTATGAAAGTTAATTTTCTTTTAAACTGATCATATCAAGACTTAATAATTTCTAGAAGAACATTATGTAATCAAAACAGATATTATTGGGCCCCATTAATAAATGTGGAAAAATCAGTGGCCAGAGATCCAACAACCCTTGAATTACATGATGAAAAAAAAGGAAAGAAATTTGAGGAATTATCCAAGAAGATTATTCAATAAAAAAAAAATGCGTCCATCTGTTACTAACTTTTGGAACCTAATTCTGACCAATCAATATTTTACAAATATATCAGCTTATGATGTTGATTGCAAGCAGGTTTTGTCTGAGAAATTTTGGCACAGATTTTGATCAGTTCATATTATTGAGCAATTTATTAGTTTGAAGTAAAACCGTATCTGTGGATTTGTATACTATATACAGTTATTTTGTAAATTAATATATTAAACTTTTTAGTGTTTATTGCCTCCATGACAAGTAAATAAAATAAAAATAAAAGGAATTTTTTAACAAATTCATTTCTGAGTAAAAACATTTCCATTTCCAATATTTAATTATAGATAATCTGATATTTTTTGTCTTGTTTTGCCAAAGCTTTGGAATCAAATGCTTAGTATTTCTCTTATGGTCTTCATTTCAACTTGATTTCAATATTGTCAATAAGTTGTGCTGTAATTAGTAAATATTTTTCATCAAACTTGGTAATTTAGTTAGTCTGTTTAATGAAAGTGCATGAATAATAATTGTAGATAATAAAAATTCAGTTTCAAAAACAGATTGCTATTAACATAAGAATGAAATTATTTAAGTGGCAAACCAAAGTGCAATAATTAACTTATATATAAAACATAATATTATATATATATATATAAGGTTTGATGATCCCGTAGGTGAGAAACTGACAGTCACTAAACACAACTGACTCTGTGTCTATGACATCTTAACTTAGAGAAATATGTTCTATCACCAATATTATATATATATATATATATATATATATATTGATCACACAACCTGGCATCACAAGAAAGTAATAAGAAATACAAATTTTATGCTAGGGCTTAACAGTAAACATATTACAAATTAGTGAGACCAAGTTGATAATTCATGCACAGCTTTAAAATTCACAAAAGTTTGATGAAATATTAACATTAACACAAAAAATACAAAAACAAATAAATTCAATTTGGGTTTTGTATTTGTTGTTTTATTATTTTACTCCTCGTGAGGTTTTTACACAAGGAATAACAGTTTTTATTGATCTTCTAGTGACAGCAAGTCTCTTTAGTTTTCCAGGACTCTTCTAAGAAATCTAACTAATCTTGGGGATTGTTTCAAAAGGTCCAACTATGATTGGTATTATAGTCACATTCATGACCTACAACGGTTTTAACTCTCTAGCAAGATGCAGGTATTAATCTAATTTTTTCTTTTTCTTTATTCTAACTCTGAAACAACAAAGTCAAATTACTTGACAGATTTGTTTTTTTGTATTGATTACAAATTCATTTGGCTATGTGGCAGAGACTGAGCTGTCCATTTTCATCTTAAAGTCCAAGAGAATTTTGAGATCTTATTTTCCGGGACAGATTCTGCTTTGTATATATGATATATATGTATATGTGTATATGGTCAAATTTTAGTTGCTTATACAATATAGTAGATAATCTTCCCCAACCGATCATGTCTACTCTTGTTCTGTTAATATTATTATCATCATTGTTATCATTATTATTTTACTCCCTGTGAGTTTGTCACACCAGCTCTAACTAGTAGTCTTTCACTGAAGTCTAAGTGACAGCAAGTCTCCTCAGGTTTCCAGGTCACTTCTGAGTATTCTAACTGATTTCATCAATGCTATCATCTGGATAGTCCCAATTCTTCCTCTGTTTTCCTATTCGTCCAGTCTTTTTTCCAAACTTTTGGGGACTGTTCTAAGAGCACCAATTTCAATTGGTATCAACATCACCCTCATGTTCCACAGTTTTTTAGTTCTCTAGTAAGATCCAAGTATTTGTCTATCTTTTCACTTTCTTTTATTTTCATTCTGTGGTTTGCCAGAATAACAAAATCCACCAGATGGCAAGTTCTGTTTTTCTTGTTACTTAACATTAGGTTTGATTTTCTGGCCGGGATGAGGTAATCTATTTGAATCTAAATATCAAAAAAAATTTCTTACATCTAATTCTATAGTATTGATTCTAGATTGTGTATATACCATTTGGTAGAATGGTCAAATTTTAATCTCTTGTACAATTCCTTGTAAATCACCTTCCCTTCCCAGTCATGCCTAGTCTTATACTCCTTTTGTGCTGGTTTGTTGTATTCCCTTATGTGATTAATCATTTCAACTCTGTCTCTAGATAACCTACACTTGCTAACATATTATAAACTGAGATTCAGTTTTTCACTTGATGTCTCCTTTTTGTAGGGATATCCAAATTTTCTCTAGTACAATTTCATCAGTTTATTGCTTGAAGTAGCCATACTGTTGTTTTTCTTCCCAAATAGGAAGAAAAACAACAGTATGGCTTTTTGCGTTTCTATATGTACTACAACAGTAGTTCTTTTTGCATTTCTATATGTTCTCATAGTGTCATTGCTGGCTATTCTAGTTAATCTTTCTTAGCTCTTTTTAATGTATTAGAGTTATTATTATTTACTCCTTTTAAAGTTTTTCACACCAGCATTTGCTAATGGCTTCTCACTTGAGTTTAAGTGACTTGAGGAGATGCTCCTTGAGTTTCCAGGACTCTTCTCAGTATTTTGGCTGATCTCAATAATGCTATTGTTTGGATGGTCTCCACTCATCCTCTTATTTCCAAGTCCTCTAGTCTGTGTACAAATCCTTTGGTGATTGTACCTAGAGCATCAATTACAATTGGTATAACTGTCACTTTCATGTTCCACAGTTTTTTCAATTCCCTAGCAAGATCCAGATTATTATTATTATTATTATTTACACACTTTGCTACAAATTTGCATAATTTGAAACTGTATGAGTAATTCAAATTAATTACAATTTTTAAATTCATTATTTTTGATACAAATGTTTTTTTACTTTCATATTTTTTCATTTTATATAAAATTTTATGTATATCCTGAGAAAGAGGAACAGATTCTATTTGTGTTTTAGCTTAAAAACTAAGGAGCTACACTGGATCTATACTGACTACAAATATATATAAATAATTTCGATGGGAACTGTGATAATAATTAAGATATCCATTCAGTGTATTAACATAAAGGAACCAGAAAATGGTTAGTTGGTTGGTTATTTGCTTTTATGGCATGTTAACACTTTTTGGCTTATTTAATACCAAAATCAGTCTTTTCCTAAGCAATTACATTGTTTCAAGTAACTAATGATAATCATTTGTAAACAACTATAGCTTCAAGTAATTCTTCTTAATACTAAAAATTTATACACAATTATATTCTTCCGAGCATTTCAAGGTATTTTCAAGTAACTAAGAATAATCCTTTGCAAATAATTATTGATTCAAGAAACTATTCTTATTACAGATAATTTGCAATGTTATATAATTTCAAGCAATCCTGCCTAATAATGATGACTTTCAAATAAATCTTTTTGACCCATAGATGGGACCCTAATACACCAGATCAAAGTGGATCTGAAAGATATCACAATAAAGGAATATTCTATACTTTTCAGAACTGAAGAACCTCACCACCAGATGTAGTTTAGGATCATATCCAAAACATCACATTTTTTGGTGGTCTTATCACTCTGCAGCAGATGCAGTTGGCACATCAAAAGATTTGGTAATCTGAATTTAGTGTAAGGCTATGGGGACAGGGAAAAATATTATCCGGTACTGTTTATGAAGAGGTATAATAGTCTGCTAGTTGAATCATTTCTCAGAAATACAAGAAATGATCTTTTTAATTTAGACTTACTTTAATTATCAAATGATAAACATAGTAGGAAGTATAGAGAAAATACAGTCATTATGTTTAACTTTAATAGTATGTTACCTTAATCAAATATGATTAAGTTGGCTATTCTGGTCAGACTCAAATTCACACGTTCATTTCCTTTGGATTATAGTGGCTTTTTAAGTGGGACTCAAATTAACATACCTAATTGCCTAGGATTAAGTTGACTATTTTGGTTGGAATTAAATTAACACCACTATTTGTCTTGGATGAAGATGACTATTCTAATGAGACTCAAATTAACAATCTCTTTTGCCTTCAATCAAGTTGGCTAATCTGGTAGGACCCAAATTCACTTTATCATTTGCTTTGGATTAATTTGGCTTTTGTGGTGGGATGCAAATTTGGATCCCCATTTAATCTTAATTAAGTTAGCTATTCTGGTGAAACTCAAAATAATGTTCCCTTTTGCTTCAGATTAAGTTAGCTATTCTGGTGGGACTCTAATTCATGTCCCTTTTCTTTTGGGATAAAGTTGGCTATTCTGGAGGAACTACTTTGCTTTCTTACATAAATAAGAAATAAAAAAACATATTTTATTTATTTTCAGTTGTTACATGAAGCATTGTCAATCCTTTTTATCATTAATTTAGACAAGTATTTTCCTTCATTTTAATTATAGTAACTTTCTATTACAACTCACTGAAGTCATTATTTCTCTGACAGTATTATATCATTAAAAAGTTGCTAAAGTTTTTCATTTCTTTTAAGTAGTATATATAAAATTTATGCTAAATCATTAACTAGAATTTTAAACTTAAGATTTTGTCGCAAACATAGTAAAATATACTGAATGTCCTTTATTTCAGTATAAAAATCTTGTCAAATGTCCAAAAAATGCTGTAATGTATATACATATATATATAAATAATATATATATATATATATATATATATGCGTGTGTGTGTGTGTGTGTGTGTGTGTGTTTAGGCAGCAGATTTTCTTGTATGTATATTTTATCAAAGGTAATCGACAAGGATCTGGTGCTGAGTTGTTTTTTTTATCGGCTCTTTCTTGTTGGTTAGCCAGATGTCACAGTTGTGGATGATGGTAGTTTAAAAATTGTTCTAAGTCTCTTGTGTTATGACCAAAGCACATGTACTTCTGACCATCATTGGTCATTGTTGTGAATGTAGCTATAACTATGTTGGGTTTTCAAAATGCTCACCAACATGAAAAAGCCAATAAAAAACTCAACACTGAGTGATTGGTTGGTTGGTTGGTTGATTGGGTTTATGGCATATCAACCCTTGTACGTTATTTAATGTCAAATACATTAAATATTATATTGAATATATGATTTGTAATGGAATAGTTTGTAAGTGACATTTTAAGCAAGCCAGTGTTTATTTGTTTGCACACAGTTAAGTTGTTTCAAGTATGGTTATTTACCATTAACAATTTAATATAGCATCAGTTATTTGTTTGCACACAGTTAAATGGTTAAACAGTTAGATTTAACCCATAGCTTGACCATAACAAGTAATACCACTCCACGTCAGAGTGTACCTGGGAGTAATGGCAATGAAGGGGTACTCCACATTCCCCAGAACTCTAGTATCATATCCCAAAAAAAACTCATTGAAGGTGTCTTATCCCTCTGTAGAGATGCTGTCAGCATATTCTTCAGCTCCAGCCAACTGGGCAACAATATTCTTGTTTGTCAGCTTTAATACTATACACCCCACCATTTGTATATATATATATATATATATATATATATATATATATATATATATATATATATATATATAACAATGGACAAGTTATTGTATTCTTATGATTTCATTTAAAAATACTTTTCAAAGCTTCTCTCAATTACTAGGACTTCTTGGACTTTTGTCAGCTGGGCATTATAGTCTACAGCCTGTTTTTATATTCAGAGCTCATAATGGTTAAGTGTTAATAAGTTTTCTAAAGTTTTTGGTGATTTATTTTCAAAGTAATCATTATTGTTATAACAACAGAAATAAAAGTTCACCAAAGTGAAATTACAAACAAATTTTTGATGCCAGAAAATGGTATACAAAATAGAAATATTGATACCATTTTAGTGTAAGTAAAATTCTTTAAAAATACAAAACAAAAAGATTTTATCTTTTGAGAATATTATATATTATGCTGTCAAAAGAGTCCTTAGTTGACTTGGAGTGCAGGTGTTATGGCAGTTCAATAAAGCAGACCTTCTTTGGAAATAGGTGTAAGCAACATACACACAAATGAAATATTGATTTAAAGAAAGAGATAACAAGATTCAGTATTTATAAAAAAAGGAAATAACAATATTCAGTATTATTCATAAAGAGGGAATAAATAAATATCCAGTATTGTTAAAAAAAGGAAATAACAATATTGAATATTCATAAAGAAGGAAATAACAATAAAGATGAAAATAACAATAAAGAAGAAATAACAGTATTTAGTATTATTCATAAAGAAGGAATAGATATCCAGTATTGTTAAAAAAAGGAAATAACACAACTGAATATCCATAAAGAAGGAAATAACAATAAAAAAGGAAATAATAGTATTCAGTATTTATAAAAAAGGAAATAATAATATTTAGTATTCATGAAGAATGAAAGATCTGTAAAGAAGGAAATAACAAAAAAGAAACATATAACAATACTGAATATCCAACAGGAAAGAAAAATCAGACTTGAAAACCAAAATCTTGTAGAGTATTCATTCATTGTGCTTTTCTTTCAATGGATTGCATCCAAAAATGATTTAGGAAAATTTTAAATTCTAGGAAACAATACTGAAGAATGCTAAGGCTCTCTATGAGGTTGTCATGGTATTGTAATTAGGAAAATCAAATGTTATGAAACTTTCAAATGTGGAAATGGAAAATGTTCAAAATTGAACTTATGATGATTATTCAAGTTTGTTATAACAATTTTGGAGACATTTTTAGTGTTCCTTAGTATTCTTTACAAAAATTTTCCAAAAATCTAAAATGTTTCGAAATAATTATCTGATGACACCTATAGAGGGTGAAATTTTATAAACAAACATTCCATAGAATATTGTTTTTCAGATCCATTCTGTCAGATATTTCATCCATATTTTTATTCAACCTCCAGTATTTACAAGGAAAGAAATAGTATATAGTATTTGTAAAGAGCGAAATAACAATATCCAATATTCTTAAAGAAGGAAATAAGAATATGCAATATTCTATGAAGAATATAACAATATCTTGTATTCATAAAGAAGGGTAAAAACAATATCCAATATCTAAAAGGAAATATATAGAAATGGTAGAGAAGAAAATAACAAAATCCAGTCATCTTTGTTTGGTGGTCATGCAAAAAAGATATGCATGAAGACTCTTTTCCTGATACCAAGTGACAATTTATTATTGTTCAAATTCACTTTTCCTCTTGTCAATTATCAAAAAGCAAGAAAGGAAACAATTTCATACAATTCAAGAAAAAGTGTAACAAAACAATCTCTACATTTTTCCTTTACTTTTTCTTAAAACAAATGTTCAAAAACATTCATTTCTTTTGGCAAGTAAATTGATTTTAACTTTGATTTGACCCAGAATATCTGATAGGGAAAATTAATTGTCATGGGATTAGCTTGAAGCTTGTAAAATCTGTTATAATACATTGATAAAATACAGACTCAAATCCTTGGTTACTAGAAGGTGATGACCACAGAATTTATGCTGACCATCATCGTCTTTCTTAATGTCTTCACAGCTTAATTTCATGAATATAGAAATTTAATGTCATTGTGGTCAAAGCAAACTTGACAGTTCAGAAAAAAGGATAATACAGGGAAATAACTTTATAAAAACGTATTTTGAAGCTAAAATTATTATTTATTGCATAAAAGAATAAAAATATTCTAATAAAGAGATGCTATTTTGGTTTTGAGTAAATCTTTTATAATTTATAAAATACCAAAAAAAAATTGAAGAAAGATGCAACAAAGAAGTCTCATAAAAATAGACTGATTCTCCTGACTTTCACTGGACATATATGAGAGTCATTCAATAAATAAAGTGAACTTTGCCAAGGAGTAGGCAGTAGTAAGCACTGTTTACAGTCAGATCTTTTTCAAGGAAATCAATTGTGATGGGTCCTTTCATGCCCCAGAAGATTGACTTTCTTTACTGGCTGCTGCACCCAGAACTTTCTCTTTACCTGAGAGTCAATGAGCTTCCTCTCCATTGACTGTCTTTTCAACTCAGGCTTGTCATGGTGAACCCATGTTTTGCCCATTCATAAACATTTTTTGACTAAAACATGTTTCTTTGTACATGTCACTCATTCACCTGTAAATTGCATATGCTTTGCATGTTTTCAACCACCAAAAACATGATCATAGACCTCTGTTTAAACCTGGAGCACTCTGTTTGATTTGCTGGCATTCAGAATAACATCAAACAAATATTTTTCCAATATTTAATTTTTTTTTACAATTGATCAATTCCAAACAATGCAGAGTTTACATTTAGAGAGAAAATTCTGAAAAAATCTATTTTGCTTTATTCAAAAAATACCTCTTATTTATTGAATGGTATTTTTTTTACAAAATATTTTGTAAAATAATTTTTTTAGCTTCAAATAAGAAAAGTTCCATTAAAAGAGGTTCTCTTTTTAACTCTTTTAGTGCAGCATATTTGGCAACAAATTTAATGGCTAGAATGCACTCTTGACCATAAAATAAAAAAGGTTGTATAAGCATTCCACAATTAGAATACTACAATACACTATAGGTGTATGTCACACAAATTTGTATATAAGAGCATTTTTTATTCACTGATATGTCAAAAAATGGCTTTTTTTTACTAATGTTTTAAAAGAAATAAAGTAATTTTTTTAAATTTTAGGGCCTGGATGTATTGAACAAGAAGCACTTTCAGGGAGTATATTACACAAAATCCAAAATTTTTATGTGATGTGGATAAAAGTTGCAACTCACCCTCATGCAATAAATATATTTTCATGACTCAAGCTACTTTCTGCACCAAAAGGCTTAAGCTACTGCTTACCTTGTTCTAAATATCATTGGTAGTAGGATCAATTCTCCCCAGGTGTTCCCAACTAAAAAAATACCAAATTTAAATTGTTAATAACAACAATAATAGTAATTACTTCATTGGTTTAGAAGAGGAAAAATTGATTTTGAAATTTGAAATTTGAAAATTTAAATCTAAAACTTAAATGAAGACAACTTACACAAAGATCTGAAGTAACATATATAACCATATGCTAGATGAAGCTTTGTAAATACAGAATTACATATAAATAACTAGGCTCCTAAAGCTTTTTTTATAAGTTCATTTTTTTTAAAACTAAAGCTAATAGGATTTTGTTATTTCTAGTGGTACATTATGAGAATATTTTAGTTATTCAGGCAAAATTCAAATTGACAAAGTGACAACTAATACTTTAAAATATCAAATCATTAATTTTGACAATCCTTTTTGTTCTTGAAGTCTAAATGTATTACTGAATGGCAAACTTAATTCAAGAATGTTTAAAATTTCCTTGGTTATTTTATTCTCTTACTGAGACTGATTTTTGAATAGAAAATATGTGAATATTAAAGAGATATACAGACATTTGAACTCAAATGAAAGCAATCAGATTTTATGGGTACAAAAACTAAGTAATAGTAGTAGTAGTAGTAGTAATAATAATAATAATTATTATTATAACAACAACAAAATTTAAACCCAACCACTATTCCAGTTGCAGAAGTAGCACTAGAAATGATTAAGAATAATGATAAAGGAAAATCATAGGAAATCCACCTTTATCAGAAATTTTAAGAAATCATGTTTATTAGCCTACTTACATGATTAGAAAAAATATGTTCAATAACTTCTTTAAAAACTTTTATTTACTTTGGGTTTCAGTGGAAAGGTCTTATAAAGTATTGTATGATACAGTGAAGAAAGGAAACTGGACAAAGTCAAGGAAGGTAAAAAAACTGGATAAATGTCTGGACCTTACTTGAGATCTAAAAAAAGCTATGGAACATGATGGTAACCATGATACTAATTGTAGTTGGAACTCAAGAATCTGGAAAAGAGACTTTGTAAACTGGAGATTTGAGGGAGAGTTGAAAACATCTGGACCACAACACTGAAAATTGCATATTGAAAAAGGTGATAAACTGGTCCAGAAGGAGTTCAACTGTCAACTCATCTGAGGTGGGAGAAGGTGGTCTACTGGTAACTGTACAAGTCGCTAAAATTTGATCACACAAACAAATTGCGTATGCACAAGCTAGAATCTATCTTGAAAAATAAAACACACAAAGTTCTCTGGGAACTTGAGATGAAAATAGATCATTAAAGACAAGACCTTAGAAGAAAAAATTTGTCAAATCCCCAAAAGCCTGGAAAAAAAGACAGGAGGAACTAGAGATTACAGGAAGACTTGAAACTCTCCAGACCACAGCACAGCTGAGATCAGCAAGTTTACTTAGAAGAGTCCTGGAAAGCTGAAAAAACTTCATGTCAACCAGATTTCAATGAAAACTACCAGTTACTATTAATGTGAAAAACTCTCAAAGTGTGAGTTAATAATAATAGCAATTTAGTTTTCCTCAGGAAAAAAATACAAAAGTAGGAATGACTGGGTACAGAGAATGATCCATTAGAAACTGTGCAAATAACTGATTTGAATTTGTAAGCAAATCATTTGTAAATATTGTTCAGACAATTTAATCTCAATTTTATAAACTTGATGTTATTTGAACAACATTCTGGCTGATCCATTTTTCAACTCCCAATAAAGTGCATCATTCATGAAAAAGAAACTTTCTTTTTTTTTTCATAGAAAATATCAAACTTTCATGATTTGTTTTATTTGCCTTATGATCTCTTGCATTACTCAGCGTTATATTTCACCCATCAAAATTTACTTCAAATATGGAATATTTTTATGATGTACAACATGTAATACCTTATTATGTAAGTCAGAATTTTCCCAATCAAACTGATATTGACAAATAGATTTTCATAAAATTTTAAAGACATGTAAGTATATATGAGGTCTGGTTTAGTTTCTTTGTTTAATTCATGTGTTATCTAATGCGAAAGCCATCTTTGTTGAAGAATAGTAGGGATACTATTTAACTTATTACTGGGGGTTAAGTGTGATAATATCTTTCCCAAGGATATTAGTCTGAAAGTGAATGTAATATTGTGATTGGAGTTCACACTTGCTTGCTATGATGTTTCAATTCATCATGTTTGCCAATATTCTATGGGGGTCTCCTCCATTTAGTATATATAAATAATATGTATGAATATATATCAACAGAGTATTTCCCAACTTTTGAAACAAAATGCTTGAGCACAAATCAAGGACCACAAATAATAAAGTAATGAAACTTACATTGGTTGAAAGGTAAAAGGGTAACATTTTAGGATTTGCCATCATTTAGTCTCAAAAATGAACCAAAAATGTCAAGAAGGACCCAAGAGTACTTGCTCTAGATGTCCACAGATCAGTTGAAGGCAATACTGAATGCAACATGCAAAAATTTTATAACGTGTGCACATCCTGCCTGAGAGATCTTTAATTTTTTCAGTGATAGCTACCTTCAATGAAGCGATAGTACAAAGGGTGCTCTGATAGATGTGACTTCTGAGGAACCCCCAGAGGAAGAAATCTGGAGGTTTTAGGTCTGTAGAGTGAGGCACCCATTCTATTTCAGCTTTGCAGCTGATGAGACACTTGCAAACCTTTCATGTCATGGTAATATTAGCAGTGGTAGAACGAGCACTATCCTACTAAAACCGCAGTTCCTGCTCATCAAAGTCCTCATGCTCTTCAAGTTCTCCCAAGAATAGATCAAGCACTGGAATGTTATGTTCTTTTGTCACTGTTTCTGTGTTACCCCAATCATCTTCAAATAAAAATTGTCCAATGGTGTCATGATTTGAGATGGTGACATATTCTGCACACAGTTTTGAATGCAGAGAGCATTCAATGACTATGAGAGGGTTTTTGCTTCCCTAAAACACCCAGTTCTTGACTATTCAAGAGGAAATGGACTTCATCCAAAAATCAGACATCATTCAAGAATTCCTTGTTATCGTTGATCTTTTTTGAAAACCACTAGCATATGACTATCCACTTTTCCATATCAGTCTGGGTCAGTTATTGCTTGATCTAGATCCAGATGGAAAAAAGTTTGAGATCATTCATTAGAATGCACTGAACAGATGATACAAAGATTCCAAGATCTCAGCTCTTCCATTGCAAAAATGTGGACAGACTTTGGCTGACTAATTTTTGAATCCTTGGGACATTTTTGAGTGTTTGGATTGTTATCAAAGATCAAGATGGTGAGAAACCCATTGTCTTACAATCTTTTTGATGGCCATGATCTTCAAAGATCTTGACCAACTTTAAAATCTGATTCCTATAAGGAAATGTACTGAAATTGAACTTCCTTTTGTACCTTGCTTGAACAATCTTGAAAGACTTAGTTCTATAAGTCTTTACACAGAAGATCTTCTGCTCCATCATCCAAAGCAAGATTTTGCAATATTTATTTGAATATATCAAAATGCTATTTCTCAGCAATAATCTGAAAAGAAAAAGAGAATAAAGTCAATATGGAAGATTTGAGGTTTGGTTTTGTTTTTTTATTTTTTACTTTTTTTTGTTCTATGGCATATCAACCTTCATAGCATTAAAAAGAGATAGATTGAAGCATTTCCATGGTGTGAAATACAAACAACCTCATGCAGAATTTAAACTTAATATTAATTATATTGGTATAAAATAATTGCAGTTTTTCACAAACAACTTTAAAATAGTTTATCCCAATTTAGAATAAAATCTATTAATCAAAATAAGAAACATGAGATTGTACAAATTGTTGCCAACAACAAACAAGTTTATTAATTCTTGTAGCAAAAAGTTCTGGATATCTAGTGCCAATGTATTCTTCAAAGGCATTTTCAGCTTTTTTTTGGTTGTTGCAGAGATGCTTAAAAAAGTGGTAATCAGTCAGAGAGATGTCTGATGTGTAAGCTGAGTGTGATGTCTAATGTGTTAGTTGAGTGATGTCTGATGCGTAAGCTGATTATGATGTCTGATGTGTAAGTTGAGTGATGTCTGATGTGTAAGGTGAGTGATGTCTGATGTGTAAGCTGAGTGTGATGTCTGATGTGTAAGCTGATTGTGTTGTCTGATGTGTAAGCTGAGTGTGCTGTCTGATTTGTAAGCTGAGTGATGTCTGATGTGTGAGCTGATTGTGTTGTCTGTTATGTAAGCTGAGTGTAATGTCTGATGTGTAAGCTGTGTGATGTCTGATGTGCAAGTTGTGTGATGTCTGATGTGTAAGCTGCATGAGGCAGTGTTGAGTTTCTCAGTTTGTTGAATTTCTGTAGAATCTTTTACAAGATGTGTGCTTGGTCATTGTCATAGAAAAGATCCTTTTCAGTCGACCAATGTTGAATGTAAGCATAGTTTTTCTTGGTGTATTTTGTCAATTTCCAAACAATACTTTTCTACTGAGATGATTTTACCAAAATTCAAGAAGTTGTAGATGATTTAACTTTTTACTGACCAAACAGTGTCTACAACTTTCTTTTTGATGCAATTTTTGGGCTTCTTCTCAATTCAGCCATAGCATTGAATGCTTCCAGTTACTGCATACAATCCATTTTTATCACTTTGCACAATAGAAGCATGGAGCTGACTGATTTTTAAAAAAAATTTCATTCATCTCATGCACAACTCATTTGTCAAGCTTTTTTGATTTTTCCAGTTTTGTGCAAATTTCTGCCAGCTGTTGAATATTTATTGTTTAAATCTTCTGCAACCTCTTAAGTTTTTTGTTTGTTTGCTTGTTTTCTTTTGTTTTTGTTTTTTTGTTTTTTTGCATTGGTCTGCTTCAATAATGCCACTCAATTGGTTGTCCTAAATTGCAAAGGAACTTGTGTGGCCCTCCTCATTTTCAAGGCTCTCATCTCTGTTATGAATGTTAATATGTACATTCATTGATAATCTTCTGATGAAATGATTGGTTGATATTTTGAGCAGTTTCTATTTTTTTATCATCTAGTTCATTTGAACTATTTTTATTCTAAGATGACTACCAATGAAATATCTTTAGTAGTTGAGCTGAGTTGGTATCTCTCAAACTGATATGGAAAAAGTGAGCTTTATGTTATCAAAAATGTATGGCTGATATATAATACTCTTTGATTAGTAACATGATATTGTACCAGTTGATATAATAATTTTGTAAAAAGACTGGTATTTGTGACTTAGAAAAATGTTTCCATTTCTGCTCAATCTACTACTGCTATAACAACAAAAACTATTACTAATAACAAAAATAATAATTATTATTATTATTCTGGCTATTAAGGTGATCAAGCATTGTCTTGAAAATCCAATAAAATGGTTCAGTCTTTATGCATCAGTTAGCAACAAGAAATCTTTTAGAAGGCTGCTTTCTAACTCTCCATACATATGTATGAATCATTATATATACCTACACACATATGTGCATGTTCTGTGTATGTATAAATATAGCCCTATGCAATGTTATTAATCAATAAAAGATGATCAAAAAGATTTTTAACGGCATTTCTCACTGGAAATAAATTCCATTTTTGTAAGTAAATGTCAAAGGGGAGTCTTTTAAAGAAATCAGCACTCTCCTCTCAAAGGAGGTCAACAATTCACTGCTAATCAATTTTGCTTTCCATCATACTAAATATTGTCAATCAAGTATTTAGATTACCTTTGAAGGAAAATAATTGCATTAGGTACCCAAAAGGCAAAGAATATTTTCTTCTTATTCTTTTTGAGGAGATGGCAATGAAACTTTCCTAAGGAATGCTTTTTTCTTTTTTTTTTTTTGCACTTCTTGTTTTGTGTCTCTAAATTGAACTAAAATTCATATTGCAAAATAGAAACAGACAATAGAAAGATGAAGACTCTCAATTTGTAAATGGAGGGAAAATACTGATAAAAATATTTGCACAAATATTCTTTTTTCTTAATAATCCAGAAAATATTGGCATTTTTATGTATTAAACATTGAATATTTCTTTCAAATGACTTCAAATGTTACATAACCCAGATTATTGCATCTCATTAAACAAGTATATAAATGCCATTTTGGGTTGTTGAATTGTCTGTGTACCTATAACTATTAAAATTTTCATGATATTTGCACACACACACACACACACGTATGTGTGTGTGTGTGTGTGTGTGTGTTGCATACATGGCATAATGGTTATGACTGTAATGAAATAGATTCAACAAGTTGAGTTTGAATCCTGAACAAGGCTGCCTTTCACTTCATGCAAGTGTCCTTTGGGAAAAATATGAATCCATCTCTTCTCTCCCAAGCTATATGAAAATATTTTTGCAAACTAGGCAACTGATTTGGAAGGAAATACTCAGAATTCAGGAAATCTACATTACACTGCCACCCATTTTTTTTTATCAGCTCAACTGAAAACTATAGCTGCTCTTACAAAGTCTTTATCACTATATCACAATAAACGAATCACCTGTGTAAGCAGCCTTACAGTTCACATTGATGGGAGAGCTGATACATATGTATATATATACATATATATATATATATATATATATATGGGGGGGTGTCTGTAACAGTGACCAAGCAAAAGCAGCATATCATAGCGAGATTATTATCAGAGTAATACACTTAAAATGCTTAAATTTATAAAATAAAGCAATTTCAAGTCTAATTTCCAACTGAATGATAAATTTGCTTTGTTTTTTTTGTTCCTGATGAATATCATTTTTTAATAATCCAAATTTTCAATACAGCAGATATCCATGAAATGCTAATTAGAATTGTTTACTCCTTTCGAAATCAAATCAGTGGCATATGTTCATAAGAAGCAAAGTATGCATTGCTTACCCAGTAAAAGTGGAACTTTTACTGTAATCGTATCTTCATAGGAAATGGGATCAGCAGTCTGAGTTCAAAACCTGGATGAGGCTGTTTGTATTTCACTTTATGTTAATTTCCTTTGGAAAGACATGAATCCACTTCTCCCATCGATGGGTAAATATTTGGGCAGACAAGGTTCTTTAGCCTTGGTAAGGCAACCAGTCAAGGAGAAGGAAAACTGAATGCAGACCAACTTGACTCCACTTTAAAATTGTCTTTGAGTCACATTCTGCCAGTGGGATATACTCTTTAAAAATTATGCTGTACAAAATCAAAAATATCTTTGTTCAATAAGTTTAACATATTTATATCAATTGTACCATACAGCACATTAGGGAGACATAGTTAATCTATGCATTTATTCCAATGAATACTTGATACTTGTAGGCTGATATTTACCTTTTGAAAATCTGTATCTCTGATACACAAAATTTAATTTGTAGTAATCTCATTCTGCAATGAAATTATATGACACTTCCTGACAAAATATTAAATAAATTTAGATAAAGACTATAATTAGTTAGTTGGGTTCAGCAGCTGATGATTTGGTGAAAGAGAAAATGAGCCAAATAAGCATAATGTTTTTCTGTGTTTTTTGCTCACTGTAAATATTTTATTTCATTTCTTATTGTTTCATTTGAATTTTCTACTAATTATCATAGATTCTGAATGATGACATTAACTCGAAATTTTTACTAATGTAAACAGAATTTTTTTTAATTCAATGGTTTAAGCTTTTTTGAATCAGTTAAATTTTGTTTTGAAAGTTCCACTCAGAGGTTAAGACTTGTAAACGCAAACACTTCTTATTCATCTGCTAAATTGATAAAAATCATTCATTTTCATCTAAGATCATAACATTGTTATTTGATTACCTCTAACTTATTTTTCACTATTACTGACAACTATTAGAGTGGAAACTAAATGGGTTCCCTGGTTTTCTTGTATATATTAAAAAAAAGAAAGTTATTTTGTATAAAATTTGACATTTTATTTTTAAATTTGCATAAAAGTTTCCATCATTTTTAATGAAAGAGAGAGAGAGAGAGAGAGAGAGAGAGAGAGAGAGAGAGAGAGAGAGGAGTTTTCTATTGTGCATTCAGTTTCTATTTTTGAAAAGAGAGACCCCCAGAGATTTTTTGCATATACGTGGGAGAAATGAAATATGGACCAAGTATATTAACAACCTGTGACAGTTTTAGCCAAATTTGACATGGACATTTTATTGTATAATTACTATCAATATTCATCATTGAATTAAGAGCATTGACATAGAAGGAGATAATGTTGAAAAATTAATATTTTAGCTTAAAATGATTTTCTTTTTATTATTAGGTTACAGGCTTATCAATTAATCTACTTGGTCAGTAGAACAAGAAAAGAAATTCAAGTTATGTTTTTCTGTTGCTTCAACTATTTATGAATAGTTCCTTTATGAAAGGCATGAACCTAAAATGCTTGTATCTTGTTAACTAAACTTAAATCTCTTTATCAGCATAATGAAGATCCTAATTTTTTTTATTAGCAAAGATAATTTGCTTGTGTTCACTTCCTCAATAGCAGCAGTAGCAGCAACAGCTTTACTGACTATAACTTTTTTTAGATCACTCAGCCTCACTAGATATTTATATAACCATTTTATGATCATTTCAACAGAAACAGACTTGATCTAGACCTTTTTTTTTAGCTAGAACCAAATTAAGGAATATCATATTTTATTTGTATATTAAAAAAATTCAATAAAATTTTAAAAATCAATAATACAAACAATATTCTATACACTCATTCAAACAAGTATAAAGATTATTTATTTGATTATCCGTGAACTAGACAGTTTTTGATTGTTTCGTGAATTTGTTTTCAATCCCAGTTTTTAAATTTTTTATATGAGTTTTTTAACTTCCTGATGAAGTGAAATAATTTATCAGTTTATTCTTGAATGTTAAAATCTTTATTTGATAATGCTATGCCCCATACAGTGTTAGAAAAAGAAAAACCAGCAGTGGAAAACTGGATGACCTTTTATTATTGCCACAAATTTTCATGAAACTTCAATGACTTAAAAACACATAGGAAGTGATTATTTTCTTGATTATTGTAGTCAAAATTACTTTAGTTTTAATAACAGGTCATAATTTTCTTAATAGAAAATTCTTAGAAGTACCAAAAAAAAGGAAATTTCTTTGAATTTTATTTTCCTTGACTTGATATCCTAATTTGTGATTAGTCCTTTGCTAATGACTAATAAGCAGTTGTTTGAGGAAAACAATCTCTTCCTATGTGTTGGTTGGTTGGATGTTATAATGGCAGAGCAACCCTTAGGTTATTTAACACCAAATCCTGTTTATACATACCTACATGCACGCACACACACACACACACACACACACACACACACACACACACACACACACACACACACACATATATATCTATATATATCAATATATATATATAATTTGGGAACAGATAGTTTGTTGGTAACTTTTTTAAACAAGCCAGAACTCATTTGTTTGCACACAGGTAAATGGTCTCCAGTATTGCTATCTAATACAAATAGTTTTGTTTGCGCACAGTTAAGTGGTTTCAAGAATATAATTACTTGTGATAACACAAGTAATTCTATTCAACATAAATGGTTTCAAGTCAAGTAAATGATTAAATAGTTCTATTTGATCTATAGATGGAACTCTGACAGGTGCTAATTCTCCAGGCCAGAGTGAACCTGGGAGTAATGGTAATGAAGGTTCATCTCCATATTCTCCAAGGCTCCAGCTCTGAAGTTTATTGCTTTGGTGTTATTTTGCGGGTTACCTGTTTCTTATCATATTTTTAATTTTGGTGAAAGTTAAGCAGAAAAGTACATGTTATGGTAAGATCAGGCCTCTTACTTAACAAGTTTAAATTTTTAAATAAAGACATTTCTTCTTCTTCTTCTTCTTCTTCTTCTTCTTCTTCTTCTTCTTCTAAGTACAATGTATTCTTTTGGCATTTGAGTTGAAATAGCAATGCAAATTTTAAATCTTAACATTTTGCCTCAAACCAATGAGTTCTTTATATGAACATACATGTAAATTTCTCAGCGTATCTCTTGGTACCTATATGCATGTTTGATTAAAAGAACAGACAAGAATGTATGATTTTTTTCAAAAAGTTTTTTTTCTTCCTGAATTGGGGAATATAAATCTGGATCAAATGAATGTAGAAATGATCCCAGAGATTCAAGAATTTTGGCTGCGTCTCTAACTGTTAAAAACATTAAGATTTGTATTTATAGGATTTAAACAAGGTCAATTTCCATTGTCTCAAATTATTTAAAGAATAGTGTGAACTGGATTTTTATATATTCAATTTTAAATAAATTTAGTATTGGCCATTGAATCATTTATTGACATTATAAGTTTTAATGAGGGGCTACTTTGTGGAAAACACCCTGTTTCTTATAATGCATGTTATCCCAAATAGAGTAACCTAATACAGAATATTTGGTAGGAAACAGAACAAGTTAATATAAAAAAGACATTTATTGTATTCAATACAAGTTGGGACGAAGTTCCCTACTTTGACTATCCAAGAGTCACATGCATTCAAGGAACAAAGAGAAAAGTCGATGCAGCAAAAAGGTGGAAACTACTTACTCTTCTCAGATCAGGAATATAAAGAATGGGAGCCCTATGTGTTCACTAGAAGGTGTGAATTACCACATCTGCTCTTCTCAAGTCCGGTTCATGAAAGAAGCAGATCTCTCGGATCACTTTGTCACATGACCAAAAAGACGCTTAACCAGGGAGAGTTCCTCAAACACTGTAACAAGGAAGATCACTATGTTTAGTCTCGTTACATCATGCAACATTTACACTTCAAATGGGAAAGGTGTTGGCCAGTAATGCAAGAGATGATGTCACACAGCAGTTATAAGAAAGATTAGAATTTTAATTCTAATGAGTGGGATTCTAAATTTTTACCTCCATATACAAGGTATATTTATACATGTATATATATATTAACAGGTCAGTATGGGTAAATTTGTTAGCCACCTGTCAATATCAATTAAAAACCAACTGAATTGACTTCAATTGTTTAATTGAAGTAAATTTTGAAACATTCTTCATTAATGCAAAAATAGCATTATGATGCAGTTTACCTTACCCTCAAATCTTTTTAATTCTAGTTTTTCCTACTAGCTAATCAGTAAGATTGAAATGCATTCAAAATAATACCTACATATAATACTTAATTTATATTATACTCATACACAAATGCTCCTGGAACTGTAGAATATGCTAACTGTATTTCTGTAGAGGAGTAACATTCTCTTTCTCCAATGTTTATGACACTAAACTATCTGATATTGAAACTCCAGTATTGGACCTTTGGGAAATGTGGAATACCCTTTCATTGCTATTACTCCCATGTCAGAATGGTGAGCCAGTTGAGCTAGATTGGGGTAGATTGGCCCTTAATACCAATCTCATCAGTGACCTGGTGTCACCTTCCCAAAACTGCTCACTCATCCTGGCTGGATAAAAAAAGAGAGCAACATAGAAACCCACCATTTCTCAAGAGACAATAGAGCAACTCAGGCAGACGAGGCAAAAATACAGCAAATTTTTTCAGAGATCCAACATTCTGCTTATCCCAGAAATTGTAAAGGAACTACAGCCAAGGACCCTGTCTTATGATGACACAGAAAGAAAGTTCAAAAGATGAGTGGGACAGAAGAGAGAAATAACTGAAGACCTCATCCATGCCACCGAGATTCCAGCCTGATCCATTTTGCTCCCCTCGATTGAAGAAGTGGTGACACTGTCCTTAAATAACATCAACACCAAGTACTATAGACTTCAACTAGAGATTCTGGGAACAAGAAGGGCATCCATAAACATCTATATCGTCCCCATAAAGCTGATTGGAGACATACAGGTAGCATACCACTGTGACTAGGGCAACACTGAGGCAGTGACTCCCTTTACAGAAAATCAGGTGTCTAACTGGGTGGCTCTGCCTTTAAAATATGTTTGAAAAGGAAAGGTTTCCCGACCATTCCAGATACTTTAACTTTCCAGTAATTAACTTTGGTAAGTAGAAGGCCTCACAACTGGGTCTGCTTTTATTTCTGTGTATGTTACACAGAAGGCACAAGGCCTTGAGGTTTTGGGGGAGGGGAAGGGAGCAGTCATTCTTTTCTATATATTCTAAGGAGACCTAGCTAGCCACATTTGCCGACCCATTCAGCAGTACAATATATAACCATTCATCCATCGCCATATGCGCAGCAATCACCAAAATACCACATTCGCTCTATGAAGAAGTCCTACTTAAAATCCCGAGATTGCTGAATGATTTTATTTACAAGTATGATTTATTTACAATGAATGTGATGGGAATAGGAGAAAAAAAACCGAAATATATACAAAAACAAAGGAAAAATCCCCCGTTTGGTTGCCCTCCCATCCCCCCCGTCTATAAAAATTGGAGGCCGACTGTTTTCCGGGTCAAAAAAACCGGAAACAAGCCGGACTTACCCTAGGTGGGGCAGGAATCCTAATCTATAGGGGTCAAAGAAATAAGGGCTTGGGCGCGGTATGGGTGGATACGACCAGGTAGTATGATTTTTATTCATATGAATGTTCAAGATCTTCAATAAAAAGCGGACTGGGATACGGGTTGAGGTACAAAAATAATGGGGATGGGGAAGATCTTGAGAACTAACGGCTAGATGACGGGGACAATAACTCACAAACATACTGCTAACTAGGTTTCAGGGGGAAAAAACAATCCTACTTACCAGGGATGGGGTCCCTAAGGACCCGTACCGTAGACGCCATGAGCCGGCAGAGGAGGGAAGGATGACTCCAACGTTGCCCCCTTTCGCACGACCAGGCTCGCTGCATGCAGCCACCTTTTGCTGAATGTTATGCGATCCAAGCGTTTTCTATCGCATCTGATTTTGACCCTCAGCTGATGCCGAAAATACAAAACCAGATCACAATGAGAAAAGTTTGCATCGTCATACAATCCCTTGTTTCACGTCGTCCAAATCACCATTCTAGCTACAGCTAGGATCGTGAGAAACACCACACGCTTCTCACCCTGATACGGAGGAAGAACGTTGTCCACGACGTAACCAACGTCGAGCAGCACGAGCTGTTTGGGTTCGATGCGAGCCGTCCACTCGCCGACGTGATCCCAAAACGGGAGAACTCGCTCGCAGTAGTAGAAGGCGTGCTCAGCCGTTTCTTCCAAACCACTGCCGCAGCGAGCGCAATCGGGCATGTCTGCCAGGCCCGCTTTGTAGTTCAAGCTGACAAGGGGTAACGCATTTCGAACAAGTCGCCAGGTGAGCGAGAACTCGGATTTGTTCAAGAAGCTCGATCCTGGCGCCCAATTCCAATGAGAGCGAATCTCTCACTACTGGGTCTGCTGTCAGTAGAGCCATATGGCAAGGGCTTGCTTCATAAAGGCCCCCTTCTACTTCTACAATACCATCTTCAACAAAAGATGCATCAACAAAAACTTCGCCTTCAAGACCAGCAACAAAGAACAGCACAGACTACATCCTCCAAAGCCAAAGATATCCCAGACTATACCAACTCCATTATAATGGCCCTGGGAAGAGAGAGGACTGAGGAAGTGAAAAAGAGAAAAGTTCTCTCTGCTTCAGCCATTTCTGACCTTCCTAGAAAGCCAAAGAGTAGATATGGACGTGAAAACTTCGGGAGCTCTCAGGTCTGGGAAGATCGTACCTGAACAGAGTGTTACTCAGAATAGCAGGCATAGATTTTGTATCTTATCCCATGTTCCACTTGATTGGGTTTGCTGTTCATAAACTCATATTAGCCAGCTTATTCTGGGGTGATAGGCTTTGACTAGTCAGCTACTGGAAGTTTAATACCTCCATTATGGAAATATGGGACTTCCGAGATCGACTGGAATTTTTAATTCCGCGGGCATTGGTTGAAGCAATTATTAGGAATAGGTCATAGAGTTCTCTGAAACATAGGATTGGGGATTTCACTACCAAATACTGCTGGAAGCTCGCCTTTAATAAGACAAAGGTAGAGAAGTCCGTAGTGAATGGGAGGGATTCCCTTAATATGGATCTAGCTGGGAGGGACCTTGAGTGCAAGGCTAACAAGCACTAGCAGAGTTATGTAGTTAGAACGTGACTCTGCCGTGTATCCAATGAGGCTGTGAAAATGAATATGCATGAGCATAAGAAAGAATAGGAATGATTCCTCAATGGGAATGTCAGAAGGAAATTAACTTTGTTTGAATCAGATTTTCAAGGCCTTCCACTAGCATTTCCAGGATCACTTTGCCCGTGCACTGAAGCTCCTTGTAGAGGAGTTTTCTGGCTATTTATCTGAATTTTCCCGCCGATAGGCACCTGAAGTGGCAAAGGATAGAAACAGATTGTAAAGTCTGTGATGGTTTGAACCAGGTTGTCCACAACAATGTCCGAATGGTTTGCTATATGAAATGTATTTAAGCCTGTCACACATGTTTGTGTCTATTTTGATGAATGTATTCAACCATACGCTCAGGGAGCCATCTCTGGACAAGATATCAAGGGTATGATTACATTGCTGAAGAAAGGTGTCAGACATGGTGGTGAGGGCTTAAATGACTACAGGTCCATAACTCTGCTAAACAGTTAAAGATTTGGGCCCAGATTTTAGCAACCCCCTTGTAGATTGTTGCCAGTGATCTATGCCGAGAGGACCTATGCTGTGAAGGGAAGATCGACTCAAAAAACAAGCATTTGTTAGGGTGAACCATCAGTTCTTGGTGGTTTCCAAAAAAACCACCAGATTCTACCTAAAGTTCCACAGATGGAGATGCATATAGCAGAGGTGCAAAGGAGTGGGAAGTGTTTGCGGATTTCACGAACAAACGATCAGTTCGACAGGGCTACCTCCTGTCCCTTTATCTCTATGTCCTCACTTTGAAGCCTGTGCTCTGAAGGCTTTAGGGTGAGGTGTCAAATCCGGTCCTATGTGGAATTGTATTTCACCAAAAAAATATAAGGCATGCAGTACATATCAGCAATAACGATTCTCTATAGAAACACCAAAGTAAAAGTACGATCACCAGATGGAGACACAGAATACTTTGACATTGTAGCAGGAGTACTACAAGGGGACACGCTGGCTCCGTACCTCTTTATCATTTGTCTAGACTATGTACTTAGAACATCGATTGACAAAATCAGAGAGAATAGCTTCGAGCTGATGAAGAAAAGAAGCAGAAGGTACCCCGCAAAAACAATTACCGACGTCGACTACGCCGATGACATAGCGATACTGGCAAATACACCTGACCAAGCCGAAACACTACTGCATAGTTTGGAACGAGCAGCCACAGGCATAGGCCTCTATGTTAATGCACACAAAACGGAATATATGTGCTATAATCAAACGAGTGACATCTCCACTCTAGACGGAACCCCTCTTAAACTAGTAGTCAAATTCACTTATCTAGGAAGCAGCGTCGAATCAACCGAAAAGGACATCGACACGAGGTTAACGAAAGCATGGACAGCTATCAATAGGATATCGATTATATGGAAATCTGACCTAACCGATAAAATGAAACACAGTTTCTTCCAGGCAGCGGTCACATTGATACTGCTATATGGCTGCACTACATGGACGCTAACAAAACGGCTGGAGAAGAAGCTAGACGGCAATTACACAAGAATGCTGCATGCAATCTTGAACAAGTCCTGGCGGCAACACCCCACAAGACACCAACTGTACGGCCACCTGCCTCCTATCACGAAAACTATTCAAGTTAGACGAACCAGACATGCAGGACACTGCTGGAGAAGCAGGGACGAACTCATAAGAGATGTACTCTTATGGACCCCCACACATGCAAAAGCAGGACGACCAGCACAAACATACATTCAGCAGCTATGTGAGGATACGGGATGTTGTCCTGAAGACCTGCCTAGGGCGATGAACGATAGGGAGGAGTGGCGAGAGAGGGTCAGGGATATCCGTGCTACCAGCGCGACATGATGATGATGACATATGTTGCATACATGAACCTTTTGCCTTTGATACATTTATCAACAAGACTGTTGTATTTCACATAGCACTAACAAACTTGCAGGAGTTATGAATACAATTTTTCTCCTTACAGCTATGGGTATGTAGCTGAGCAGACTGTTTTCTTTAATCTTGATATGGCAACCAGTCTAGGAGAAGGAAAACTCTGAATTCAAATCTGTTAAAGTCCACTTGAAAATTAACTTTTGTTGCATTCTGTTTGTGCAGCAAAATATATATAATATTGACAAGAATACACAAATGTGTCTCAACAGATAAAATATATACATATTGTTCTATGAACAAACAGTATGTGAAAGACAGACTTACTTGAGATGGATTAACCGTAAAATGATGATAGCAATGCTGGCTTAATTGTACAATCTGACTAGGCAGGAGACAATGTTTTTGCTTTTCAAAAAACAGAAGCAAAAATGAATGCGAATAGATTTCTAGAATCTCTGAATGAACAGGCCGACCCTTCAACAGAGACAACTACTGCAATCTCCCTACAATAGTGATTGTTTAATTGACAATATAATATATAAGGCCGCTCTCAAAAGGGAAGATAATAATGATGAAAAGTTGTATATTGCTGCCACTGAAACGAAATTGAAAAACAGATATTACAACCATAAACTTAACTTTGACAACAGAAAATATCCTAACAGTACATCATTGTCAAAACATGCCTGTCTCATGAAAGATGAAATGAGCAAATCTCTCATAATAAAATGGTTGATAGGTTGATTAATTCTAACAGCATATCAACCCAATTAGAGTTATTTTCCAACTAAAGGTTAGGGAATCACATTCACTGTATGTTCATATTTGTTGAAAAGATATTGTAGTGAATCTGACAGTATGATAGAAATATGTGGAAAGTTGGGTAAATCACTTAACTCAAATTTTGATGTGTGATATTTCGTTCGGCTTTATTTTGTCTTCACAAACTTCTTCAAGACAGAAACTGTTTTCTTAATTCTTCTATTTAAAAGCATGTGTGGAGCGGGTATAGTTGTAGCAGGAAAGTTGGGAGGGACTTAAAGTCAAATGTATCAGGTTTCATTAAAGCTTTTTTTATTTTGAAAGTGGAGATAGATTTTAGGGAGCTGATAAGAAAGAAGTAGGGAAGGATTTGTGTGAAAGGGATTTTGGCACGACTTGTTTCAGGGAAAAGATATTGTGTTTGGGATTTTTTGTAGTGTATGGGTTTGATTAGAGTGGCTTGGAAAAAATTGAATGTGTGTTTGAGCCCCAACATGTGGGAGAAAAAGGCATTTCAATTGCTTTTTTTTAATTGATTGCTTGTGTTCGTAAATACTTTCCTTTAGATTGCGTAGAGTTTTGCTGATGTAATGTTTGTTGTAATCTTTGCGTGGGATGGAATATATGCCTGCATGAGAGGTGGTTTCATTGTTAGTCCATTTTGGGATGCTTATGCAGTTTTTAATCATTTTTGATGTGGTTTGTATGATTGGTATTCCTAACTTGTTGTAGAGTGTTATGTTATGTGTGTTTGTGGGTCATATTTACATTTTTAGTGTTAGTTGTTTCTTTAGAGATTTCTTTTTTTGCACACAGTCCTATTATCCTTCATCAGAATTCTTTTTATCCAAAATCTCTGATTCTTTCAAAAACACATAAAAGAATTAGTTTCATTGATAGATTTTATCAACTTACTGTGATTCACCTAATGTATTTTTTGTTTATCTCTAGGAACACAGAATTTTTAAACATTTCTATTCCTTAAGGTATAGAACTTTATTACACTGTAACAAGCTATTTTACAGTCTTCAAAATTGAGGTACATTTACAGGGCAAATGGTAATTAGATGCTGAAGTATTGTGTTGGGTTGGTTCAGTCTGGTTTATTTAATGGCAAATCAACTCTTTATGAGTTATTTGATGCTAAAATTTGATTAATTTGCAAATGTTTGATTACAATTTATATTTGATTTATATTTTCAACTGTGTATTATTATAAATTTTTATCATGCATTTTTATTGGACTATAATAATCACTTGTTTATGCAGTTATTTGGTATTATGTATGCCTATCCAACAATAATAAATTTCAAAATCATCTATTTGATCTATAAATTAGAACCTAACAGGTACTCTCAGTCTAGATCAGAGTGAAACTGGGAGTAATAGTTATGAAGTGTACACCACACTTATCAGAGCACCAGAACTGGAACCTCATCACCAGATGAAGTTTAATGTCATATTCAGGCAAGAAGACATGTAAGTTTCTTGATAGCTAAATCTAATACTTGTAACGTTTAAAAGCATTATTATTCTCTCTCCAAAGTTATGACATTACTTTTTGAACAATCTAATAAATCTATTAAAAGAAACACAAAAACCAAGCCATGAAGTGCAAACTTATTTATCATAAGAATGAAATGTTAATTGTTGTAAATTTTTCTGCTGTGTAAAAGATTTTTAACAGTTTCAAAATGACAAGTTCTCAAAAGTACTTGACTTCTAGCAATTCATTGAAAGTGGGTGACTGAACAAAGGTGAATTCTTTATGTGTTGGGGTTAAATTTCTTTTTACTTCTCTATGACTCATTGATCCTTTAAGCAGGAATCAGTAAAGGTACTCATTGCCTGAGGGGTCAAATTTTGGTTGATTTAGACCCCAGGCTTTACACTTTAGAAAAAGGAGAACAAATATAAATCAATAATTACTTGCTTCAAACCAAGAACATCAGAGGATGATTAAGGATTGGTTGCTCAACTCAATCACATGCAAAAGTGCACTTTTGCATGACCAAATATATTGCTTCTCATTTGATAGTCATGAGTTCAGTCTCTTGGTTAGGCAGTAGAATCTGCATTTTTTGATTCAGCATCACAAAAACTAATTTACTATCATTATTAATTTTAACTCCTATTTTCTTTCGTGCTTAAGCTGCATTTTTATTGCAATTCACTTTAAAGGATTTGGTTTATTTGGTGACCTATAATTCCCTTCTAGGTTATCTAATGCAGAAATTTTATTCATTTGTAAATGTTTGATTATAATCATACCTATTTATTTTTTCAACATTCCAATGAAAACACTTTTTATCTATCTATTATAATAATCATTTATTTGGTACAGTTACATAGTTTCATGTATTCTTATCAAATACAAATAATTTGCATGCAGTTATATGGTTTCACATATTTCTATCTAATATTGATAATTCATAAACAATCCAGTGTCCACATTGTCTTATATAATTCTGGGCAAATGTATCATTGCATATGTGTTTGTATATAGTGAAGCACAACAACACATTCAGAAGGATTATTAATAAGTAGAAGTGATCATCAATCTGATTAAATCTAACAAATTCTGATCATCCATGGACATACAATGGTGCTGTGGATGCAGTTTTGCAAGGATTAAGAGAATGTGAATACATTGCAATAAAAGTGGATGCTTAAGTTGACCACAGCATAAATTTCAATCTGAGATAAAATAATTGATTGATGGGAACTAATGTCAGAAGAGCTACCACAGTATGTAGGGTCCCTTTGTTTGTCAATTCTTGGGGGTTTCCCAATCGAACTATTTGATCCTAGTTGTCTAAATTTCTGAGACGAAGCTTGTTGATTTTTATCATTAAGGTTTTTCGGACTATTGTCTTCATCTTTATTGTTATTTCCTCAACGTTTCGGCCGATATGTCCTCCAGCCTTCTTCAACTGAAATCTGAATATGAGCACAGGTAAAAAAATCATACATAATAGTTGTAATTCTAGCTAAAGTAAGAACATTAAGTTTATAATATTCACTCTGATTGTCCAGCAGGACACATGGTGTAACGGTTATAGGCGTTGGTTCCCTGAGCTCCTAAGAAGACAATCATCTGAAGGTCGCAGGTTCAATCCTCACGACAGGCAAGTAATATACAGGAATACTGAACACTTGTACCCGGTTATGGCAAATGGAATCAGAACAGGCGACATCCGTGGTTTCAATAAAGGATGTAGTTCGAAGTTCCGTGAAGGTTCCCGAGTTCGACAAACACCTGAAGAAGGCCGAAACATTGTGGAAATAACAATAAAGATGAAGACAATAATCCGAAAAACCTTAATGATAAAAATATTTGATCCTAGCCCTTGAAACGTAGGATTCATAGGATTCATATGCCCAGGACCTGGTTAAACATTGCATTGAGCCATCAGATGGTTTATATGCTTGCCTTTATGTCCACCAAGCTGCTTCCCATGGCTTTCGGAAAAAATCTTTTTAATTTTTCCCAGCCCCTCTTTCTTCCCTCTTCTGTCAATATTAAGTTTTAACTTAGTTAAAGTCCACGCGCACAATACAAATAGCAGCATTCAAAGTTAGAACCTTAAATAGAATAGGACAACTACTGGAGCTGACTGCATCGGTGATAAATCATAATATAAATATAATATGCATACACGAACACAGATACACCGATAGCAAAGGTATCAAATATCATGATACTGGCAATGGATGGACGCTAGCCACTGCATTTGCATGGAAAAACTCTGTTAATGCCACAATAGGAGGTGGAGGTATGCTTATAGGACAACAAGCCCTAAAATCACTAAATTGTTAAGAGAAAATACAACCTAGGATGATTGTAGCTACTATTAAAGGCAACCCCAGTGCAACAATCATCTCCTGCAACAGCTCTCCCAATGTTAGTGAAGAAACTGATTTTATCACCTTCTATGATGAATTATCCTCCCTTGTTCGTTGCATCACAAAACATAACATTCTCGTCATTGGTGGAGACATGAATGTCCAAATTGGTAAAAAAGTAAACAACAATTTCAGCCTACACAATTCAACAATGGTCAACATCTAACAGATTTCACGCTAGAAAATTGATCAACATGCCTCAATAGAAACTCTTAGAAAAGGGAGTGAAAACTATGGACCTACTCATATGCAAATAATACTGAATCACAGACAGATTATAAATAAGAAAAGGAATAATAGCGCATTGAATTGCAAGGCATACTCCTCTTTTGAGGGTGTGTCCTCCGATCACTGAATTCTCAAGGCAAAAATACGACTGAACCTATGAAGGAATATGACCTGAACAGCAACCACTGTACACTATGACTGGTCCTTGCTTAATAACAAGGATATTAGAGATAAAAATGCATTAACACTAAAAAACAAATTTGATGCATTACAGAAGACAGAAATGCATACTCTGAAAGACGAATATGAAAATTTCATCAATGCCCACGTAGAAGAGGCAGTGGAATGCATACCAACTAAACAAAGAGCTAAACCTAGAGTCCCATGGAAGACATTAGCGGTTAGGAAAAAGTGTGCAGACATGAAAACTGCCTCCAAATGCCATAGGAAGAACCAAACTAATACCAATGCTCTGAAACTTAAAAAGGCACAAAAGGAATTAGTTAACATCTACCTAAAAGAACAAACAGAATATATACAAAATCACATGGATAAGATTAGAAACTCAGGTGAAGATTACATTACACTTCTGGCAAATACACCCGATCAAGCTGAAACCCTGCTACATAATCTGGAATAAGCAGCTGCAAGCATAGGCCTCCATGTCAATGCACTCTAGATGGAATATATGTGCTTTAATTAAAGAGGTGACATCTGCACACTATAGTTCTTTGAAACTAGTAGACAAGTTTACCTACCTAGGAAGCAGTGTCTCATCAACCAAAACAGACATCAACATGTGACTAGCAAAGGCATGGACTGCTATCAATAGGCTATTAGTCATATGGAAGTCAGATCCAATCGATAAAAAGAAATGCAGTTTTTTTCCAAGCAGCGATCATGTCGATACTCCTGTATGGATGCACTACATGCACACTAACTAAATGTATGGAGAAAAAGCTTGACGGCAACTACACAAGAATTCTGTGAGCAATATTGAACAAGTCCTGGAGACAACACCCCACAACGCAGCAGCAGTACGGTCACTTACCACCCATCATGAAAACTATACAAGTTAGATGAAACCAAATATGCAGGACACTGTTGGAGAAGTAGGGATGAACTCATAAGTGACGTACTCTTGTGGACCTCTTCACATGGATGAGCAAAAGCAGGATGACCAGCTAGAACCTACATATAACAGCTCTGTGCCAATACGGGATGTAGCCTTGAAGACCTGCCAGAAGCAATGGACAATAGAGAAGGGTAGCTGTAAAGGGTCAGGGATATCTGTGCTGATGGCATGACATGATGATGATGATGATGATGTTTGTCAACTCAATGTACGCTATGTGAGAGAGAATGCAAGATCATCATTGTTAGATAGTTGTATGGACTGACAAATTGTTACTGATTTGGAACATCATCTCACATTTTGAACTGACCAGATATCATCATTTGGTCAATTAATTTTAGGCAAGTTTTTGTTGTCAATAAAAATATTGACTGGACACATTAGCATTAGTTGGAAAGATCAGCAAGAACAATGGCTAGATAACAAATATATTCCCTACCTAGTTTAGATGCTGACCTTTCATCACTAACCCTAACTCTACATACTTTACTAATCTTAAACTTTTGCCATTAGTGGAGAGAAAATATAAATTTTTAAAAAAGATCCAGAATAAGGCCTTAACTGTATCAACATGGTTATGGCAATCTCTCAGAGTGACAACAAACCAATAAAGCCAAGTGGTATAGTGAGGTACTGTTGAAGCACTCTAGATAAGTGATAATGATGCTTTGGCCCTGAGACCATGCCTGAACCTAGAGTCATCACCTGAGGAAGGTTTTGGTATGGTATCTTTGTTCAAAGGCACATCAACCTTCATGGGTTACTTAATGCTAAAGTCATTCTTGCAGAAGAATAGCAGTGATACAATTTAACCTATTGCTGGGGGATGAAGGCTTTTTTAGAAGCAACACTGCTCTTCATATAGCAGTCATTGTATAAATTTATTTACACCCCACCCCATAAATACATATATATATAAACGCACATGTACCAATTTTTTTATTACTCTATCTTAAAGAAGATTGACAGAAACTGGTAGTAACAGGGCAGTCTAAGAGGAGTAAATGAAACTTGTTTATTTTAGGCTTTCTTCTGGTCTGCCTGCTGGTACAGACCATTTTCTTACAGACATATACACACACACACATACACCTACATACACACACACAAACTTATATATATATATACATATATGTATATATATATGTGTGTGTGTGTGTGTGTGCAGGCCTCTAAGATTAATAAACAAGTTCACAAACCTCAGCAGCAATATCTCATCAGCTGAAAGTAATGTCAACATATGTCAAGCAAAGGTGTGGAATGCTATTAATAGGTTATCATGTTGCATAGCCATATAATACCTTTACAACGATACACATATACATGCGGAAACATAGTCAACACAATAATGACGAACAAACACACGTCTTTAGAAAAATATACCTCTCACACTTTATTCGAAATGGTTGCGAAATGGTTACGAAAAGGTTATGAGTGAGAGGTGAGTTGGAGACTGAACAGACTGCAACATATTGACCTCCAGTTCCTTTGTCTTTAGCAGCACTTCTTTCTCGTTTTGCTGGGCTGCTCAATCAGGGGTCCTGAGGGCCCATAGCCCTCTGCTGGGTGCTGGTTCTCTATACAGTATCTTATCTCCAACTGACTGACTCCAAAACTAACTGAACTTCCTGTGGCACCGGGTTATATCATTGTTTGATGCCTACCGGCTTCCTGTGAGCAACACATCTGCACCCAATTCAACCTGTCCACACTCAAGGTTATACCCTGATATCTTTGACCGGATGCACCTGTTCCTTGATTGACGACCAGTAAAATCTTACATCAGCTCTGTGTAGATACTAGATGTCGTTTTGAGGACCAGCTAGGAGTGATGGATAATAGGAACAAATGGTGACAGTCCGGGAACTCTATGATGTCAGTATGACTTAATGATGATGATATATATATATATATATATATATGTTTCTCTGATGTGGAGGTAGAATAACATCATTATGTCAGAAAACAGCTCAGCTCTATCTTATAAAAATTGGTTGCCAGCATCAATAATGATGTAAATTTCAGATTTTAAAATATTTGAAGGGAACCAGAATCAGTATTTTACCACAGTACAAAGGATTTCTTTTGTTTGATAGCATTTTCACTTACCAGTTTAAACAAATAATCATTTGAACTTGAACTATGTCAAACATTTCCAGTTGATTTGATATAACCTCATCAGTTAATTCTTATCTAACATCATTGAATTAAGGTTCCATTATTAATACACCAACTTTGCATATGAATTTCACATTTAATTCTGATTTCAGTGTCCTAATTCATCATCTTGACAGTTACTTCAAATTTTACATCATTGAATCAACAATTCCTTCACATGAAGCTCAACCCTAACAGTATATATTTAAAATATTGGCTGGAAAGTTGTGAATGCATTTTCATCTGACATCCCAGCAATGTGACGGAAAAATCAACAAAGTTGGGTGGCTCACTGGAAAAGTGGTCATGATGCTTGGTTCTGAAATCATGCTTGACTCCAGAGTCATTATCTGAGGAAGACTTTGTTGGTTGCCCAGTTGTTGTTTTTTTTTTGTTTTTTGTTTTTGGTTGCAGCAAGAGTATATAATACTACATATCTGCTGCTGTAGTAAAATAAAAAAAAACAACAGCTGTGTGACCAACAAAATTTTCAACTTTGGAGTCAAGCATTGTTTTGGAGGCCAAAACAGAGCACTCCAGCAGTACTCTATAATATGATTCAGCATATATATATATATATATATATATATATATATATATATGTAAGATTGGGATGTAGATATCCTACAATGTGGTCAGTAAATATGATTGAAAAAATCAAAAATAAGATGTTGGAATTAGCTATTTATTCCTATTTTTGTATTATAGATAATAAATACATATTTTGATATTACAGCTTCATGATGAATTCATACAAATTTTCTCTTTAAGGTGATAATGGAATTTGTTGATATAAATCATCAAATCAAGACAAATAGTGAACATTAAATGTTTGGAAGGGCTTAAGATTTTGAATGGGAAAATCATTTAAAAATCTGTTTGTAATTACTATTATTACTGTAAGATATAACAAAAGAGTTTTACTGAAAATTAATATTGCTTGTGATTCATTATTAATAATATAAATGAAAATGATTTTTTTTAAAAAGAAAAATATTGTATATTCACAGATATGCTCAAAGTGAAAGCAAAGTTTTAAATCGTGCCCCAGTGAAATGTTTTAGGGTGCTTGTGACTAAAAAGTTGTGAAGCAATGATCTTGATGTTTTGCATAAAAAATGCATCATGTCACATTTGTTCTATTATATTCCCAAAACTGAGTTCCACCCAGAGATTTCAGTTGATAGTTGAGATCGAAGAAAATATACTTGAAAACCTGCACATCATACCTCAAAACAACTCCCAGAATGCATTTTAGAACTGGAGAAAACAATAACAATGTATCAATAATGAAGGGGGCTATTTTGAAGTAAGCAAGTCTGATTAAAGTAAGAAATTTATTTCTTGAAAAGTTTGGTTACTTTTTGACACAAATCAAGTGTACATATATTTACATTAAAATGTATCAAGACTAAAACTTTAAATTTTAAAAATTTTAAGATTTAAATGAAGTTATGTGCATAGCTTATATAATAAAATGATCTGTCTATTCAAGTCAGTGCCAATTCTCAATACTTTTTGATCAGCTGATTTTGGTTTAACACTGGATTGTACAAGTGCATCAATCTCTATACTTAACAAACCTTGTTTTTGGTGACTTTTTCTTGTTTCCTAAACTGAAAATTCATTTCAAAAGTAAAATTTGAAGAGGTGATATCCATTAAAGGAAAAATGACTGCATAGATTCATACCATATCAAAAGAAATGTTTCAGAGGTGCTCCAACCAATAAAAAAACTTGCTGGAATAAGTGTATTGAAAGACAAGAGGAATATTTTTTCGAAAATGTTCCACTCCTCATTCATTCCTGTCTTATGTTCGATTTTGATACTTTCTGAGCATATGTATGTTCAAAGGTCTTTCAAAAAGTTCTAAGCCTCAATCAGATTTTTGTTTTGTGGCACACTTCTCACTTTTGTATGAGTCTCACTTGCACAGAAATGAAAGCAAAAAGCTGAATTAGTTTTCCAAATTTTCTAAAAAGTGGTATTCTATTGCCACAGCAAAAATTTTCTGCTATGGCTTTTTTTTACTTGGTGAGGCTTAGAACTTTTTGAATGATCTTCATATGTGTTTATCTGAATATGTACATGTGTATATTTTGGCATGTGTGTTTGTATGCGTGTGTAATTTATTGATGGATTTTAATGACATGTCAACTATAGTTATTTTATGTCTAAACATACACACACAAACACACACACACACACACACACACACACACACACACACACATATATATATATATACATGATGTGATAGGGAAATTGTTGATGTTTTGAATTATTAATTTTGTGCATATGTTTTATTTGTTTCAGTTTTTGTCTACTGTGTAGGAAAGTAGACTCAGTTGGACACTATCTGTGAAGGAAACAGCACCATGATGCAATTAACTACTGGTTAATACTGGTTTCTTTGAATAAATTTAATCTAAAGTATTTCAAGATATTTTCATGTCATTTTGATAAATATATCTGATAAAATGAGATGTCAGTGTTATTCTCATTTTTTAATAATTTAGATGATAATTTAACTATCACACCCTATATATATATATATATATATATATATATACATCCATGAGATTGAAGACAAAATGGAGTAAATAAGTTTTAAAAAGGAGACATCTCCATTCTAAATGATGGTTCTCTGAAATTAGTGGACAAGTTCACGTATCTTGGTAGCAGCATCTCATCTAGAGAAAACAACATCAATATGTGCCTTGTAAAGGCATGAAATGCTATCGAGAGGTTAGTGATGATATGGGTGACCTATCTGACAAAATAAAACATAATTTCTTCAAAACAGTGGTTGTGTCAGTTCTACTATATGGATGCATCACATAGACGCTGACTAAGCATATAAAGAAAAAATTAGATGAGAACTACATAAGAATGCTGCAAGCCATATTAAACAAATCCTGGAAGTACAGCTACCTACCACCCATCTCTAAAACCATACAAGTAAGATGAACAAGACATGTGGGACTCTGCTGGAGAAGCAAGGGCGAACTCATTAGCGATGTTCTCCAATTGACCCCTTCACATAGATGTGTTGGTGTTGGCTGACCAACAAGAACTTACCTTCTACAGCTCTGTGCAGACACAAGATGTAGCCAAGAAGACCAGACAAAAGTGATGGATGATAGGGACAAATAGTGAGAGAGAGGGAGTCAGGGAAATCCTTGCTAGCAGAGTTACTTGATGATAATTATATATATATATATATATATATATATCCATTTGAGCATCAATAAGTTTGCAGCCTAATGATGAAAAAAGCATTTATCTTATATAAGAAATAGATGCAGTTTTAACATATAACATAAATGGTTTACAAAATTATTTGGGGTGGGATTACTGCTCACAGCAACCCCTTCAAGCTGTCTCTATTAAACTTCAGTTGATAACCCTCTAATCACGATACTAGTGAATGGGATGCCACGTGACATTGGCACAGAATTATTTTAGAATTAAATATGTATTTTATATGCTGTCAAATATAGTATTCAAGGTATATTAGATATTTTGTTGATGCATTTAATTCCATCAAATAGACTGAACATAACTCACTCAAAATTTCAGATCAAAATTCAACTAATACTTGTAATACTTACAAATCCCCTTTCTCAAAGACACATTTAAAAAAACAAATATATGGATTCAAATATCTACATCGATAAAGAAGTAGTTATATGCAAACAAGATAGAAAAAGTTTTTAAAAATATCATGAAGAATAAAAATCTAAAATAAAGTTTCTCAAAAATCAACATTAGATTCCTTCAATTTTTATTTGATTCCAAGATATTGTTATCAAAAAGTTGAGAATTTCCTGGCACCAGTTACAAGACTTTTGTTTTTAATTATTAAACCCATGTGACCTGGAAGGTAAATAGAATTACTGATCTTAATTTCTTCTCGGAAAAGCAGCATGTTCCGTTCCTTATTTCTCAGCCCCCAGAACATTAACTTATATATATATATATATATATATATATATATATATATATATATTTTTTTTTATTTTTTTATTTTGACTTTGAAGAAGAATTCCAAACTGCCTACTGTTTATCACTCATTTTCCTCAGGGGCTCTCTTGTTTGCTATTACCTTAGTCCTTCTTTTCGTAAAAAATTAATGTCTTCATTGATTGAAAAATGCCACTTTGAATTACTGTAAACTTTTTTCTAAAATTATTTTACTGCAACTTTTTACCAATGATGTGCCTCTTTACTTATTGACTAAATGCAAACACCACCAATAAAGATTTGTTAAATGGTTTTATTTATTATAAAATTGAAAACAGATGTCAAGTGTTTTCTTTTTTTTATTGAGGAAATGTCTTTAAGTTTTATGAAACAATTTCTAGAAGAAAAATAAGGTTTTATCAATGACTTTTATTTTGGGTTGTGCTACCTACATTTCTTTAAACTGTAATTCATCCTTTTTTTTAATTTGTATTTTGACAAAATTGATATATTCTATAACAAAAAAGTAGATAGATGTTTCAATTTGATGGAATGAAATTTATATGGAATTTAGTTTTGATTTATTTTTTTGATTCTATAAAATCTATGAGAATGTCTTTTATTTTATGTAAGAAACATTTGATTTTGGTTTTATTGATCTAAGTAATATCATAATGGTTTTTTAAATATGGTGGAAATGACTAAATATTATAACAAGTGAATTTTTAATAACATGTTTTTTAGAAACCTTTTATAAATAATTCTAAATTTGATTTATTAAAAAAACAACACAGAAAACCTGTTGTTTGCCTCATTCCAGTCTAGGTGTTCATTTTCTTAACATGTATCAGATAATATATACATGTGTGTGTGTGTGTGTGTGTGTGTGTGTGTGTGTGTGTGTGTGTGTGTGTGTGTGTGAATACTTGGAATATATCAGAGAATAGTAATATATATATATAAATATATATATATATATATATGTATATATATATATATATATATATATATATGTATGTTACTGTTCCCTGATATATTCCAAGTACTGAAAGAGACATATCAGAAAATAAACATTGATTGTCAGTGGCTCTTTCAATTCATCCATCTTTTTCATAAAAGATGGATGAATATTTCTTGTAACCAGTTAGGTTACTGAGATGCCATGTCAACTGTTTCCCTTCATGGCATCTCTCAAAGTAATAGGTTTACTTGGTGCCTATCTCCTATCCATGGGACAGATTGTACTAAATGATATGGTACCTCCATTGTCTGCTGAGGATTTCTCCTTATAGCCAATAGGTGGTATATTCAAACTGACACAAAAAGTCAACCTCTCTTCAACCTTGACAGTAAATTGGCATACATGTGTGTCTTAGCCACTTGGCAAAGCAACATGTGATGTAATCCTCTTCTTATCATATTGTGCCATGCCTTATAACAGACCTGACTCTAGTCCAAATGGCATAAAAAGCTTTTTGCTCCAATGAGCCCTGTGGTGCATTCAACATAACATAGAACAATTCACTACTTAAATATACAAGTTTTCACACAAAACTTCAATTTCTTTTATTAAGGATTTTTCAACCCACATGGAGACACTTCTTCCTTTACATGCTCTTAATGTACAACAATGAATCTCATTGTCATTCGTCATGAATTGCTTTCAAATTCATTTCACACAAAGAAATACTGTTCAACCAGCATCCCTATGGAAGCAGTCTATCTCACTCTTCTTCTGTTTGAGCAAGTTATGGTACCTAAAGATAACAAACATAAAAAGCCAACCTTCAGTTACTATACTAGAGCTCCCATCTACACTATCCTTGTTTCTTGGGATTTCAAAAAATGATGTCTATTCACTTCACCTTCTAGAATTCAAATCTTTTTTTTCTGTTGTCTTATATATCTAAATACTCTTTTTTAAAACATACATATTGTTCTATAAAATTACATTCTTTTTTACTCCTTTGATCAAAATGTTAAACAAATGATGTTAAAAATTTGCTCGCTAATCTCCCAAATATTTTAACTCTAATGTCTGTTTTAAAAGACTTGTTTAAAAGCTGCCTACATTAAGCTCAATGTTAATTTAAATCATGTTTATAGAATCTACTTTATAATTAAGTGAGAATAAATTAGGAAAAGTACTCTCTATATTTATCACTTGATAGTTGACTTGTCTGAAAAATTTAAATAATTAGGGTGATTAGCATTATTATTATCAAGTGAAAAAATTAATTGAAATTACTTTAATCTCTAAGAGTATTTAAACAATATTGGTTTGTCATTTTTGCTGTATTAAGATGAAATAGATACAAAAATGAGGTGATTATAAAACAAATCTCTAACAGATGTTTTAATCAGGGGATAGAATATTTTCTTTTCTTTTCTTTTTTTGGCTTTAATGTCAAAATGAAATGTTTGTGTAATCAAACTTATGGCTTTGAAATTTATCTTGTAATTTTTTTATATTCTAAAACAAAATAAGCCAAATAGTAATTTTATTAGTTAAGAAAATTTTGTACATAGATTCAGCATTTTATCTGAAACTACTCTACCTATTAAATTTGAACACTGTTCAACTTAGGAATATTTTTGAGGATTGGCGGCATATTTGCATATTTGTGGGTTTATAGCTGGTACAAGGCAAGGAAATTATAAGAGAATAAAATATGAGACAAAAGATGTAAATGGAAAGAGAAGAAGGAAGAAAATAACAGAAGGGAAGAGAAAAGGAGACAAAGAAAAAGAATGGAAGAGAAAAGAAGATAGAAGAAGATAAGGGAAGAAAAGAGGTAACAAAAGAAGAGAATAGAAGGGAAGAGGAAATAGAAGAAAATTTGGGAAGACAAGAGGAGACAAAAAGAGAAGTGGAGTCAAAGTAAAGTATATCAAAAGTTTTAGAAATGAATTAGAATTAAAGAGTAAAAACTAAAAGCTCTTGGTTATTTCATTCAATCTCAGAGTCTTATCCATTTTCTAGACAAGGTGGTCTCTTCAAAACTCAGAATGTATAATTGTTGCAATCTACTTCATAATGAATCTCTTTGATTTATATTTAATCTCACATGAACTCATGTCATTTACTGGTATAATCTATTGTAATGATATATATATATATATATATATATATATATATATATATATATATTGGAGAATTTGATTTAACCCATTTAAATTATTGGGGCAGATCCATGATGAATTTAAGTCATTACTTTGATTAATGTACAAAAAAATTATATGATGTTAATTTATTTTTATGCACAAAAATTGTATTATGTACAAAAAATATATTCAACATCCAGATGAAATTTAACTTATCATTTGACTCTTTTTTTTTTTGCAGAACAGTTTTATGGAAATCTCCCCATACCACGACATAAGGTGACACCTTCTCAGTTGAAGGAGGGAAAAACTAAATAAATATGATTATTGGCTGAATTTTAAGAAGTTGAAGATCTAATTTTAAACCTTAACTGTTTACAAAAAATGTGAAGCTTAGTCTTAATTAGATGATAATGTAAGTATGACATTTTTATATAACCTTTTTTCATAAATTTCATAAATGAAAATTTTCATCGGTGAGCTATTCTGGACAAGCAACAATTTTTTCTAAAAAAATGAATGGCCAAAATCTAACAACTTTAAAAAGGAAAATTTTATGTAGGATACTCAATAGTTAAAGCAGTAGAAATTTCTGTATGCCTCTTTTAGAAAAAAATAAAACAAGCAAAAACATCTTCATCATGGACATGATAAAGATGTGCTCATTATTTCTTTGTATAATCAACATGCATTCTTTTTATAATTAAGTTTATAACTTAGTGAATTAAACACTGAGCTGTTATAAATGTTATAACCATTCAGCATAAATTAGAATTAACAAAGATTGCAAAATAATCTTAGAAAATTAAAATAAGTAGAATAGATTTTTGAGATTTACCGGTTGATATCACCATGTCTACAATCAAGTTCTGACCTTTTTACCCAATATAGACAGCTACTTCAGCTAGTGTCAGAATAACTTACACTGCAACTGGCTATAGGTAAAATTGAGTTTATGCCTTTTAGACAAAACTGAGCAAAAACCAGAATTTTAAACTGCTTCTCCATTATATTTGGTCATCACTCATCCCTTTCGTTTATTCTAAAATCTTTAAAGATCATGTAAATAAATACACGTTTGAAGATACAAGATGAATGGTTGTGAATTGTTATGTTCTTTCTTATTGCATCTGAGGGTGATGCTGAGAGATGGACATAAAGTGATGCTTTTGTGAGAATTGATAATGCAAAGGGTGTTTTCTTTCACCAAGACCATGTTTAATTATCTTATTTGTATGCTTAAATCAGCCGACTTGTCAGTCTTTGTCAAGTAGAAGTTTTTTTAATTATATTTTACTTTTAAATCAATGTCAGGATGAATAATGGTGTTAAGAAATTTAGCATATACAAGGAAAGAATAAATGTTCAAGTGGGAAAAGAGTGGTAAAGAAATGTATGAAAAGGAAGGAGAAAAGGAAAAACAGGAAATAGAGGGAAGTAACAAAGGCAAGAGAAAGAAGAGGGAATAAAAAGAAAGAATAAATGAAAAGGATAAGAAAGGGGAGAGAGATAGTGAGAGAGGGGGTTATTTGCTGAATTTTGATCTGAATTTTTCACAGTATAATGTTCAAATTACATGATAAACAATCTTTATCACCATAAGTGCATTTCTAGGGAAGGAGGGAGTTGAATGATAAATATTTATTATATAAAAAAAATTGTGATTTTCATCATTAGGCTGTGAAATTATTGATGTACATGTAAATGCATAGATGATGATGGCTGCCACCTGGATTTAAATATGGCCACTGCATATCATTTTATAAAAAATAATTAGCCATGTCATGAATATACATACATACAAGTGAGTTCTACTTCAATGAAAAAAAGAAAAACTTTTTAAGACTTTTTTTTACGAGATTTAAAGAAATCTGAGATACAATGAGGCAAGGGTATTAAAACTGCTAAATGAATATGTGAAATAGTATGTACGTTCCATGGCTTTTTAGGTCCTTATCTCATTGGGATGGAAAATTTCAGCCTTCCCTTGGGTTTTGAGGGGTGAATACATAGTTTTTGGCTAAGCTGTGAAGTATGGGGTACCCAGTGAGGGGAACTCCCTAACGATAGTCTCTGCTAGCCTGGCTAGCTTACCATTATACTCCATGAAAGGGAAGTGATAAAAGTTCAAGACCATTGTAGAGAAGCAGTGCAATAAAGGAGAGAGAGAGAGAGAGAGAGAGAGCGAGAGAGAGAGAGAGAGAGAGAGAGAGAGAGAGAGAGAGAAGACACGAAAAAGTGTAAGAGAAGGACAAGAAAGAGAAAAGAAGAAAACGAAAGAATATATAAAACATGGAGGGAAGAGAAAAGAGAAGAATACAAGAATAATGAAAAATCCAGATGTTTGACAATGTGAGGAGAAAGAAAGTGAAAGAAGTAAAGTAGATGGAGAGAGAATAGAAAGCGAAAGAAAGAAAATAAAAAGGAAAATCGGATGAATAATCAAATAAAAAAAGGCATGACAATTAAAATTGCCAGAACAGAATGGGTGAGAGGTCTTTAAGCCGACCCTTACATAGGCTGGTGGGGATTTTTTAGTGGGGAGCGAAGAATGGGTTTTAAATATGCTTTAAAACATCCCCTTCATGGTATTTTCTTTAAAGTTTTTAAAAGAAATACCAGAGGATGTATAAGTAATTAGGAATAGTGTGAATATATCTGGAAAAAATTCCCTTTTTAAACAAAATGATATGGTAAAAAAAAAAAAGAAAAAAAACAGAAAAAATAATTCATTATTCATAAATAATTCATTAATATTACTCAGCGAACAAGATGTGTGTAATTTTGATCAGTAAGCACTGAATCGATCTATGCGATAATTTTGGTACAACAATTAAATGAAGTACAAATCAAAGATAAATTTCTATTTCTAGGTGAATAATAAAAGAAGTGAATTGTTAAAAATAAACAATTGTTTTCTTCTTCATATATCGGACATTTACAAGTCAATATAGGACAGGTTATAGGATACGAGTCAAAAATGTAGGCATTGAAATAAAAGATTATCCTGGGGTCGATTGGCAACACAAATGACAATCCAAGAAAAAGGACTGAGAGAAGAAGAATTGAATGCAAGAAGAAGTGAAAGATTTTTAGAGTAAAAGAAAAAAATTAATAAGGAAAGACGGAAAAAAGAGTAAAAAAAATAATTTTAAAAAAATATGTAAAAATAAAATAAATAAACAGACTAAATAGACTCATTCTTTTCATTTTCGATTGGTTGATTTTGATGGCATATCAACTTGTCTAGGGTTATTTTAAGTTTAGAGTTAAGGGAATCATGTTCATTGTTCGTCTGTAGGGAGCGAATAAATAAATAAAGATAAAAAAATTCTTAATTAAATTTGAAAAAAATAAATAAATAAAAAGAAAACTATTAAATTTGCAGAAACTCCCAGAGGTCCATAACAGGAAATGGGGATGACGCATGCGTAGAAGAAAAAAGGCATTCTTCTTGAAAAAGGAGACGATATTATCTTTCTTTTTCAGGCAGTGACCAGTGGATTGATAACCTCGTGCTGGTGTTTTGGGCACCACGCATACGTCTTTGGACGTAGCGTCGGTTAGTCACTTTCACCCAGTAGCAGACCTCTCTCTATCGGTCAGCACTATGCTGAAATATACAAGACCCATTACTGAACTATAAACTAACTCTTACCGGACTTTGACAAAACTTCCAAAAGAAAACTAACCGTTATGGAAGCACGAAATACCAAATGCGGACACCTATATACATGAAACGAATTAACGTATTTTGACACCTTAACTGGGGGATTCAACCATTTCAATGTATTCAGGAAAAAACTCCCTCATCCACGGAATGGTTGTTGAACCCAGTAAATAAAGGAAAGTATGAAAGAAACGCCTTCGTCTCTTATCTGTCCTGTCTTTTCTTTTTGTATAGTTCTTTTTGGGACTTTCTTTGGGCAAGGCATTACACCGACTAACTAATGTGGGGGTAACATAAAATAAAATGACCAAAATATGGAGTCAGATATCTAACCCCAACATAACCACCGAAATACCAACGCTACCAACGAAATACCAACGCAACCAAAGTAATACCAACGTAACATAAGCCTAGAACCCCACACGTCCATATTACATTTTTTTGTGCTGTTTCTTTTTGCACACGGTCCTATCGAATACGAGTTGTTTTTAACCCACAGATGGCACCCTAAGAGTTACTACCATTCAGAATCAGAGTGAATCTCTGTGTAATGACGATAAAGGTGTTCATCACTCCTCTCAGATCTCTAAAACTAGCACTTCGCCATCACATGCAGTTAAGTGTTATCCCCAGGACAATATTTTATTTAGTGGAGACAGTCTTGTCCCACTGCAGATGTGACAGTCAACGTATTCTAAGCCCCATCAGCTGAGCATTCGTATTCTATTAGAATAAAATTTTAAAAGTATGAAGACTGGTTTCATAATATTTTTTTCAAAGTGATTCTGACTTATCTTGATGCATTGACAACAGTCTAAACGTTTAAACATGGTTTCAGGCATTGATTATTATCAAACTCTAGAGCATTGTAATCATAAATTACATTGCATTCAATGCCACTGTGAATAAAAATAAAATCAGATAAAACTATAAGATGCACATTTATTTTGCACTGCTGTATAACCATATTTTTTCTTAGAGGTTTTCTGTTGAAATTGGTAATAAATAATACTAAATAATATCGGTTTTTATTGTATGATTTTCCTCTAGAAATTGTCGAGTTAGTCCCTTTATTTTGTAATTATTGTTGTTTGTTATCACTCTGGTACTTTAAAGTTAAAAAGTGAGTAAAGTTGGCGACCGTAGTCGAGGGTGACCCAAAGGCTCCCTTTTCATTAGCTGCTACACCGAGGTGTAGGGGAGGGCAATATCCTATCCCTGGATTGCTCCATGTTACCCTTGATACTTACCTTATAATGCTGAGTGTTAAGCAAGGCGGCATTTTTTGAGTCTTTGGTATGACTCGACCAGAGATTGAACCCAGGTCTCCCGGGCCATTGGCGAACACTCTACCCACTAGACTAGTGGTTTTCAAAGTGGGCGGTACCGCACCGGGTGGGGGGCGATATGAACTTTCAGAGGAGCGTTGGCGAGTAAACAGTCGGATGGGGACGTTGAAATTGTGAAGGGGGCGTTGGAGCAATTACAGTAAAATGTGACGTTGGTGTTGGTAGAAAGGTCAGAAAAACGGGGCAATTTAATTAAGCGTCCCCCAGTCACTGCAACTAGACGTACATGTCACGTCTGTATCCAGAACTCTCTTCGTAAGGGACAATTTTCCCCTGGTCACTGCTTTCCCCTTTGTTTACTTCCCCTTTTTCTCGCTGCGACGTTAAACTTTCTGCCCCTTTTTATCTCCGTTACTTTTATTTCTCATTTCTTCTTCCCTTCTTAATTTCTCTTTCGGGTTGCCTTAAGCTCTGCTCTTGGGAGTTTATCCTCTCTTTATTAATTAATCCCAAACTCTCGGCATCGCGAAAGCTACGAGACTTATTCTTCTCGGCGGGACTTTCAACCATTCCGCCAGACATTTTTCTTCCCGACAACATGCATTCTTTCCTTCTCGCTTCAGTCACCCCTTCAACATGGCTCTGTTATGTTTCATTTGCCTTATCTCACCATTTTTACTTCCTACTTGTTGCTTTCAATTTAAATATTATCGGAATATTATTCCTATTTGCCATGCTACTTGTCTCGCTTTTACCCGCTTTATTACTTAGTAGTAAACTAAAATTCTACTTGTTACAGTCGCCTCGCTTTCCCTCCCTTACTCTCTTTCTTCTTTGCCTTTCTCTTTATCCCCGGAAATTTCTACTTATTTCTTTCCCTTGATCGCAGTGAAAACTTCTTTGTTTTTATTTTTTCTTTCAGAAATTTACCTGTCTCACGTTGGAATAAATTTCTCTTTCATAATTTTGGAATTAGTGTTCCTTTATGCGTGAGTCCGAGTTTATTCTGGCTGTCTAAGCAAGATGTTTATAAACATTTGGGGAGAGCAGCATGCATACATGCAACCCCAGGAGCACCGAAAAAGAAGTGTAGGCAATACTCTGTGGAGTACTTGAAGTATGGATTTATACAATCACCGACCAATCCACAACCCATGTGCATGGTTTGTGAGAAAAACTTTTCTTATGAAGCAATGAAGCCGTCTAGGCTCCTCGAACATTTACAGAAGATTCACCCCGATAAATCTGGTAAAACACTGGCGTTCTTTCATTCTCTTCGAGATCAATTTTTGAAGCGAAAAACAATGAATATGTTTACTTCTTCATCGAAAAATTCAGATGACGGTCTGAAGGCTTCTTACAATATTTCTTTGCTGATAGCGAAAGCTGGCAAGCCCCACACTACCTGCTGTTAAAGAGGTTATTAAAACAGTCTTGCACAAATCTGAACAAGTCCTAAAATCGATTCCTCTCAGTGACAACTCAGTTCAACGATGAGTAGACAAAATGGCTGAAAACGTCGAAGAGACCCTCAGTAAGATGTTGATGACAATTGAGTTCAGTTTACAATTGGACGGATCCACTCTTCGGGGAAATGAATCGCTACTTCTCGCATATGTACGCTTTATCAAGGGTGGGTCACAGTGTCAAGAATTATTGTTTACACGTCTCCTGGAAACAGATACCAAAGGAGAATCAGTTTATCGAACTGTGGAGGACTATTTCCACTTACAAACATCATCTCATGTGCTACAGATGGTGCCCCGTTCATGGTTGGTCGCCACCGTGGATTTCTAAGTTATTTGAAAAAAGCTGTTCTGAAAGTCCTCACAGTTCACTGTGTGATCCATCGACAACACTTAGTGGCAAAGAATTTGAGTGAGAAGCTACATGAATCCTTATCGACTGTGATTTCTGCAGTCAACAAAATCAAAGCGAATGCTTTCAATTCTCGACTGTTCCATTAGCTGTGTATTGAAAATGACGAAGATGCGAAAGGTAACTGTTTAAAAAGGTTTTACACACTGTTTAACAGTGTTCTGGATTTCTTTTAAGAATTCAACCCTGAACTTTAGGACAAACTGAAATCGAGTAAGACAGATATTGCTTACCTCACTGAAATGTTTACCAAATTCAATGAGGTGAATTTGCAGCTGCAAGGTGATGAGACTTCATTAATCAAAGCCAAGTCCACCCTCTCGCCATTCCTCTCAAAATTACAGCTCTACAGCAGGAACCTTGGACGCTGCGAATTTCGTCAGTTTCCTTGTTTGTCTGACTTGAAGAAAACAGGAGTTAAGGGCGATGACATTGCCGTCTACTGCACTCATTTAGCGGAACTCCACAGGGATATGTCAATCAGATTCAACGACCTATTTTCTCTTGAAATCCCTGGTTGGGCGATCGATCCGTTTACTGAACCCAGCACAGAGGTGCCAACCCATATAGAAGAGGTAATTGTAAGTTTGTAAAATGACGAGGATCTGAAACCAAAGTTCAAAACCTCTCACCAAGCCTTTTGGATGCAAAATCCCAAAACGCTACCCAACCCTGTGGAAAGACATCAAGTTGTTTTTCATTGCTTTTCCGACTTCCTACCTGGTTGAGAGGGGATTCAGTGCTGTGTTCAGGCTCCTCACCAAACAAAGAAACAAACTCAACATAACAGAGCGTGGTGATCTGAGACTGCTCCTGACAAACCTTCATCCTGATGTTGACAGTTTGATTGCAATGCCCCAAGCCCACCCATCTCATTAAGCAGGGTTGTTGTTAATGATTACTCGTCCTGTTTTACAATTTATTTCATGTTCAGTTCAAGGTGTTGTGGTTGAAAAATAAATGTTAACCATTTTTGTTTGTTAAAATTGTTTTTTATACTCTTCAAACATTAAAGAATCAACCTATTCTTATAACATTTAACATTACCGTCGTTCTGGCGTTCGTTGGAAGAGGGGGGGCGCAGGCATTTTGGTCCGGCGGTGAAGTGGGTGGTGGCAAAAAAGTTTGAAAACCACTGCACTAGACCAATGGGGATGGTCTGGCAACCGGCCATTGTTAAAACCTTAATGTCTTCTCCAATCTTTTCATAATTTCTCTTTGCTTAAATCATCCTGCTCAAAACAACACAGAAATTTTAAACACCGGGTATTTTTGATTTAGAAGAAATTTTTAAAAGTTGTTATAGGCATTTCTCTCGCTTTCTCTCTCTCTCTCTCTCTCTCTCTCTCTCTCTCTCTCTCTCTCACTCTCTCTCTCTCTATTTTGTATATATATATATATGTGTGTGTGTGTGTTTGTGTAAATGTTACAAAAGTACTCACCTGTGCGGTAAATAAAGCCTTCATCAGTTGATGAGGTTGGGATGGGCATGTTTTCGGTGCCTAAGCATCATAATCACTAATGCACTAACAATTACATCAAATTTTGTAGGTTTTCCATTACAACTTTGAGATGTCAGATCAAAATACAGTCTCCTCATAAAATCCGTTGTTGTGTTCATAATTTTCAAGCAATTAAACATTTTTATGCTATTCTTTAACGTTTAAATTAACGTCACAGAACGAGAAATGGAATTTCTGTGAAATTCACGGGAGAAGTCAATGGATAAAATCTCAGTAATGAATCATTAATTCAATAAGTGGACCACCAGTTCCTGGCGGCGGTTTTAGAGACCGCCGGATTTGAGCCGGAGTTCCGCAAATGGATTAGCATTCTGTACCACAATCCGCAGACGGTGATGCAGGTGAACGGGAATCGTTTGAAGGCTTTCGTGATCGTGCGTTCGGTCCGGCAGGGTTACGCCCTGTTCGCTCTTCTCTATGTCCTCGCTTTGGAGCCCCTGCTCCGTAGGATTAGGGATGAGAGGGCACATCCGGCACTTTAACTGGCAGCGTCCGAACTAAGATCTCTGCGTATGCTGATGACATCACTGTTTTCGTGTCCAGCCGACTGGACATATTGGTAGTTAAGAAGGCGGTCGAGAGGTACGAGAAGGTGGCAAGTGCCAAGGTCAACTTTGACAAGAGCGAAGGTTTGCGGTTGGGTGCTTGGAGGGGGGCTTCCACCAGCCTGGGCCCTTCCGCTGGAGTGACGGACCCGTCCCGTTCGGACCAGATCTCCAGCTGGAGCAAAATTGGTTGGAAGTACGGGCTAAGGTAGAAGCCCAGGTGGGTACCTGGTTTCGAAGGCGGTTGTCCTTAAAGGGCAGGGCGGAGGTGTGCGCCGAGCACATCTTCCCTTAGATCCTTTACCGGTTGTCCGTACTACCTCTGCCAAGGGATCATCGGCTGGCGCTGGAACAATTCATTTCCAAACTCCTTTGGAAAGTTCGAAGACCGTTGGTCTGTAGGCAGGTCTGCCGTCAGCGTCCTCGATAAGGGGGTCTAGGGATGCCTGACCTAAAGAGCCACTGGCTCGCCGAGAGACCGGCTTACCTGGGCCGATCGTTAACGACGAAGACGGTGTAGAGTCCCAAGGTGAGAGAGGCCTTTCCTCGCCTGAGATCCAATCCCGAGGCTGAAGGCCGTTGTAGGCCGAAGGACGGAATAGTTTTCTAACGAGTGCCGAAAGAAACTATATCGTGGGCTATTGGGGGCCTCTGTTTCGGATCCTCTGAAGAAACGGCTTGGCTGGTTGCTGGGGAAGATTCACTCCCAATGGAATTGGGCGCCAGGCTCGAGCTTCTTTAACAACTCCGAGTTCTCACTCACCTGGCGGCTCGCCCTGAATGCGTTGGCCCTCAACGACTGGGCTTACAGAGCGTGCTTGGCAGACATGCCTGATTGCCCCCGTTGCGGCAGTGGTCTAGAAGAAACGGCTTTGCACGCCTTCTACTACTGCGATCGGGTACGGCCGTTCTGGAGTCGCGTCGGGGAGTGGACGGCTCGTATCAGTCCTAGGCAGCTCGTGTTGTTCGACATTGGTTACAACATAGATAACTTTGTACCTCCGTATAAGGGTGAGAAACGTGTGGTGTTTCTCACGATTCTGGCTGTCGCTCGAATGGTGATTTGGGTGACGCGAAACAAGGGATTGTATGAGGGTGCAAACTTTTCTCATCGGGATTTGATCTTGTACTTTAGGCATCAGCTTAGGGTCAAGATTAGATGCGATAGGAAACGCTTGGACCGCATAACATTCGACAAAAGGTGGGTATATGCAGCGAGCCTTGTCGTACGAAAGGGGGCAATGTTGGAGTCATCCTCCCCTCCTCTTTCTGCGCATGGCGACGATGGTCGGGGTCCTCCGGATCCCCACCCCGGGTAAGTAGGAACTTTTGCATTTCTTAGACCTCCTGATCCCCTAGTTTGTTGTGTGAGAGATGTCATCTCCCCCTTCAGTTAGTTGTTAGACTTGCAAGATCCTCCCCGTTCCCTATTCTTTTTCCTTCCTAACCACCTGCCATCCCATTTCTGAGGATCTTGCACCCACACTACTGTATTCCATTTTGTCCTATCTCCCGACTGCATCCTTCCCCTTTCTGTTTCTTTTATCCCAATTAAGATAGGTCCCTTCCCCCATAGGGACAGCCCGGCTTGTTTTCGGTCTACTCTTAAGGCCGGAAAACAGTCGGCTCTCCACACCATAGAGGGGGATGGGAAGGAAACCAAAAGGGGCTTATTTTTTGTCTTCTCAGGGCTTTTTTCTCCAATCCCCCATCACGCTGTTCAAGTGTATATATATATCATTTAATCTCATCGGGGTTTTTAACTAGGTCTTTTTCATTGAGCAAATGAGGTATTGTGGTGACTGTTGTGCGCAAGGAGACGCAAGAATGAATTCATTGTAAAGAGTGGCTGATGATGATTGTGGCTAGTAAGGGCTCCCTAGAACAGCTATGAATTTTTTCTGAATAGCACAGTTTTCTCCCCTTCCCTTTCCCTCAAAACATTTCAAGCCTTATGCTCACGTTTTAAAAAATGTACGTATTTTTTAAAAGGAAATAAAATCATTAATTCAGTTATGCTAATTTGAATTATATGACGAGATGACAAAGTCAAATTCATTGAAAAATCCAGACAACGTTCTATATTGTTCAAGTTCAAACGATTATTCTTTAAACTTTTGCCAACAAAGGAATCTTGTGTGGTGCAGGGAACTTCTGACTCAAGATCCCATCAATCGATTTACAATCTTTGTATGATTAACTACACAGGTGACCAAGTGATATCATTCTTTGCTTCGCCTCCAACACAAATATTGCGAGAGACTATCCCATTTCTTTGAGAGATTATAGCAATTGAATGACCTTTCCTAAACACTCACTAGTCTTTCCGAGTGTCATTCGACCTTTTTACCGAAATCCATTTGGATGAGAATTAGAGAAACAAAACATGAAATTAAGAGAACTGAGGAAAAAGAATTAAAGATATAACAGGAATTCTTCCTAGCTGTAGCCGTGTCAGTACAACTGTAGAGTTGCACCACTTGAATTCCAAGAAAACGCCTGGAGAAAAAGTTAAATGAGAACTATTCAAAAATGCTGCGTGCTATTTTCAACAGTTCCTGGAAGTAGAACTCTACAAAACAGTACTTGTATGGCAACTTACTTCTCATCTCACAAACCATCCAAGTAAGGCGAGCAAGATATTCTGGGTACTTCTGAAATAATTATGTGACATTTTCCTATGGACTCCTTCACCTGGACACTTTGGGGTGGGCCAACTAGCAAAACTTACATTCATCAGCTCTGAGCAGATACTCTATGCACCCTTAAGGACTTACCAAGAGCGATTAACGATAGGGACGGATAGCAAGACAGCTATCTGTAATCTGTTCCTTGATGATGATGATGATGATGATTTGAGGGCCAGAACGAGAAAATAAGATGGAGAAAAGGAGAAAGAAAGAGTGAGAGTGAGAGGGAATTTTAGGCATTTTCATTTTTCAAGGTGTTGTGACTTTTGGGATGTACATCATTGCTTTCTATCAAATCACTTTTCCTGTCCAAAGCCACAAATCTCATTCTATATCTTTTTTTTTCTAACTCAAAGAAATAAAATTGAGAAAACAGGATTTTGCATTTCATAACTTCTTATTATAATTTCATATCTTTTAGTTATGGAATCTTTTCTATCGATAATTCCTTGGATTATTGGCTTAGCATTTATGAAGACAATGTTCTCTCCAAGTGTCTTCTGTGTTCATTCAACGAAATTCCTAAACTAAATTAAAACTAAAAATGAGGTGCAGTGATTTATTTGCAAAAATGAACAAAAAATGAAATTCAAAAAACAGTGAGAGATTATTTGAGTAGATTTAACTTTGTGCCTGTCACCTCAGGTTCTTTGAGATATAACCATTTCATAAAACATGATTCGGCAGTTTATGAGCTTTTAGGAAGATTCACTAGGGAACCACCTCACAAATGCACTGAGAAAATTTCATTTACAAAATAAATTGTATTACTTGCATAACTGCCTTACTATATCATAATTTCTCTCTATAATTTTCTTTTTTATTGGTACTGTTTTAATTCTTTTTCTATCTATCTATCTATCTATCTATCTATCTTGTGAGATAGCTAGCAAGCTTACTACCTAGCTTGCTACCTGGCTTGCTATGTCTGTATCTAACTAGCTAGTAAGTATGGTCTATTCGTATCTCAGTTTTTATTTCTTCTTTCTATCTATTTATCTATCTATCTATCATATGATAGAAGAAAATATTCTTCGTCTTTCCACTGTTTCTAACCAAATCTTTTGATCTTTGATTTTTACGTTTGAAATTGACAAACTATTTATGTTTACATACTTGTAAAATCTGTTGCACCCAATTCCTCAAAGTGTCTGTTTTTCACTGTTCTCTTTGTTAGAAGAATAAAATCATGGAGCATAAAATAGATGAGTTGAAGGTGAATAAACCAGGAAGTACCAAGCAACATAAAGAGTGAAGGAAGGTAGTTAGTTTCAGCAATGCACGTTTTTGCTAAACTAAAAAAAAGCACGTTTTTACTCTTACTAAAAAATATTGTTAAGTTTATTTTTTTTTTAGTTATTTTTTGCCTCCTCTGATTTTGACGTTTTTTTTTTTTGCCTCCTCTGATTTTGAGTAGGAGTTTACACCACCCCACTAAAAAAGGTAAATTTGTTAAATCTGTTTCTTTTATCTCCTTTACTAATTGACAACAACTAAGAATGTTTTTATGGCATATAAAGATGTGAAATTTAGTTAATTGAATTATACCTATCTCTTCTCCCCAACTTACAGACAGTATGCTAAACAAGATCGATTCTTACAATGGATTTAAATTTACTTTCTCCAATACAGGTTGCCGAACAAAAGCTAAAGAGCCAAGCTTTCCCAATTATTTACCCATAACTATTGGTGGAGTGGAAAGAAGAGATGGATCCATAAAAATGAAACATAAACAATTTCCAAAAACGGAAGTTCTTCTGAGTTGTAGACCTGTCCGTACTACTGTATGGTTGCACCACTTGAACTCTTACGAAATGTCTGGAGAAAAAGATGAGAACTACAAAAGGATGCTGCATGCTGTTTTCATTAAATCCCGAAAGCAGCAGCTTTCGGGATTTAATGAAAACAGCACAAGGCAAAACAGCAGTTGTACAACCACTTACTTCCCATCTCACAAATCATCCAAGAAAGATAAACAAGATATGTTGGGAATTTCTAGAGAAGTGAGTGATGTTCTCTTATGGAGTCCTACACATTGGCTGACCAGTAAACACTTACAATCATCAGCTCTGTACGGACATTTGGTGCCATCTAGAGTACTTGCTGAGAGTAATGAGTGATGAGGACAGATGGTGAGAGAGAGATAGAGAGAGAGAGATAGAGAGAGAGTGAGAGGGGGTTAAAGGAATCCATACTCTTGATATACCTTGATGATGATGATGATGATGATGATGATGATGATGATGATGATATTCTATGTTGGAATTCAGAGATTAAATATTTTTTTAATGATTAATTCACAGCCTGTATTAATATTGTTAAACAAGTTTGGAGCAAGATTGTCAGGTATGAAATGTTGGAGATGAATTTGTCTATAAATTGTGATGAATATTCACTAATTCCATGAAAAGAAACAATAAAACATTTTCAAAACTTAATTTCTAATCTCATCAATTGTTGCATAATAAAGATTTTTTCATCATTTTTAATCATTTTGGTAATTATTACTGTTTATCTTAATTCTCATTACTCCTTTATCTCAACTCACTTAGATATCATTTTTATTATAACAAGGAACAGAGCACAAAATTAAATAAGTAAATAAAGATATAAATGCTTTTGTAAGGCATGAACTTTCTTTAAATTGATTATTGGCAATACAGAAGAAAAATGCTAACATTCCAGTTAAACTGTTTTGTTTAAAAAATAATAAATCAATTGGATTTGAAGATGAATACAATTTGCTTTCCATTCTTTTTGTAAGTGTTTGAAATTAGTAGTTGTATCTACAAAAGAATTGTTTTCTCAAAATGTGCAAATAAAACTTTATACATTTTGAGTAAATAATTCTTATCTCATTCCAATAAGTTTTGAAGCTGATTTTTTTCCTCACAGAATATACAGTACAAAATAAAGGAGTTGATAAATGCTAGCAAATCCCAAAATAGTTATTGCACCAGTCAAACAACTATCAGAGCACCATCTGTTACTCCTCTTTAATTGAAATAATGTGCAATAGTGACAGTGAGGATTGAAGTCTCTAAAACTTATGTTAAAAATATTAGAATTTATCAAGATTCTTCAACAGTATGGCATTGAAAAAATATTTGAATGATCTATTATTACATATCTATCTATCTATCTATCAGAAAACACAGAGTATATTTCCATAAGTTTATATTTGGAAAGGCAAAGTGTAACCAATATCATCCTTCTCCATATAGAAACATTATTTTTCTCATGTAATTGCAATTTGACACTTAACCTAAAGGATAACCCTCAATGTGTGAGGTTCTGTTACATGTGCTTGCTTAGTTTAATTTGTTAGATTTGGTCCAGATGATAGAAAAGTAAACTGTAAATCATAAGGTTTTAAATTTCATTTGAAATTCTTGATCAAAACACAAGTATTTCAGGTCAAAAGTTAAAGGTTCCCCTCCAAATAAAAAATCAAGTCAGCACTTGTAGATTTGGCTTTGTAGTTGACTGGAAGCAAAGAGGTCTTTAATTGCCTGAGAACTTTGCACTAGTCAACAGAAAAAGAGAAGGACGTGAAAAACAACCAGATTGTCTATGGTTCTGTTTCAAATGACGTTTTGATCCCCAAAGAACTCAAAAAACTTGTCCTTGTACCATATGTGGTTCAACTAAAACAAACTTAATTTTAGAATGTTGCTCAATTTGAAATATTTGTCTTATTCATAATTAATCATAAAAGAAATTTTTCGTTATGAAATTCATCATCTTTTATTTTACTCTCTTAAAAGCTGCCTTTGGCAACCATTAAGTTCATGCTAATTCACATTCTATTTATAAAATCTATATAATGCTTAGTTTCTAATAAACAAAAAAATAAAGGGAAGAAGTCAATAATTAGCAGTTGATAGTTAGGTGCTCATAGTGTAATGGTTATCATCTGAGCAAATTGACATGGTATCCTGAGTTCAAATCCTGGGCAAGTCTGCATTTCAACTAGAACAAATACTCTTGGGGAAAGTATGAATCAAAATATTCTCCCCACACAGCTGTGGGTGAATAGTAGGGTAGACTGGGCTCATTAACCATGTTAAGACAATCAGTCTAGGAGAAGGAAAACACAGAATTCAAACCTGTTAAACTCCAAATAAAAATTGACCTTGTTGTCACCTCTTGCTTATGTCAGAGGCGTTGGGTAAATACATATAATAGTTATTTTCCTTGAGAAACTGGAATGATCAATTGTAATGATCAAGAACCTAAGCATAGACCTTGCAATGTTGTTATTTGTAAGTTGCAAATTGGATTGGAAATTGTTTTAAAATTTCTGAATTAGAATATATTAACATTATTGCTCTGAAAAAAGTTTTGCTATGATGTGCCATTTTTTCTGTGTTACAGTAGCATATGTACAATATCAGTTCATTATAAAAGGGATTAACTCTTTAATCTCTTATACTGTCTATCAAGAGTTCAGAATCCAAATTAATGTAAAATTTTCTCTAATTATATTTCAATATTCTTGAAAAAGGCATCAACTCCAAATTACTCTATTATATGTCAAAAATATTTCTAGTCTCAATTATCAGTGGCACTACACATTAAGCTTATTCCATATAATAATGATATTTTGCTGAAACCTTTTTTTCTTAAGAATAAATTATTTGGAATATTTTTACTGGATTATGCTGTCCCTACTATAAATATAAACTATTTTTTTGAAAAATATCATTTTCAAGATTTCAGGGAAGCTTCCAAAATTTGATAAATCCTTAAAAACAAAATCTTTGCCAGCAAATTTTTCTGCTTTAAATATTTCAACTTTTTCTAACAATCAATATATGTCAAGGATATTTTACATTTTCCGGGCAATGGAAACTTATTAGGAAAGACAGGCAATATGACTTTTATATTGTGCTAATACCATTTCTTCTGCAACTGTGACAAAAATTATTACCCAATAACCATTGCTATCCCTCTTACGACTACATATGAAAAGGTGGCATTATATGATAAATCACCTTTTGCAATATACTAAAAAAAACATGAAAAGATTCTGGTAAAATCACCTATACTACTCTATTAAGAACACAAATGAAAGGAATATATATTAAACTACATATTATATCAAGACCTCATATGAAAGGTTTATATAAATATGACCTATTATATTATAACCATACATTGAGTAATCAAAAAGATATCAAGACTGGATCTTTAAACTTTTAAAATCTTAAGTTTGGTTTGGTTTAGTTTGGTTTCTTTGTTTTTAATGGAATTTAACTTATAGCTGGGAAGATTAGAGGGTTCATACCTTGCTCAAGAGTATTAGTCCAAAAGTGACTATAATAGCACAACTGGAGTTTGAACTTGTTTACTTTGAGGCTGCAGTCCAGCAGTTTAACTATTATGCCACAGGGACTCCTCCCAAATGAAAACATGTGTAAATTGATATGATAAAGTAACAATGACATACTTTGACAGTTTTGACTTTGTCTGGATAACCCAGTGGCTATTCTTAATAGTTTTTCATCAGCAGCCTCTAAACTTTTTGATGAGCAGTTTTTGCTGAAACACTGGATTATGTAAGTGCAGCACTCTCCACACTAAGTGCAGCTTTGTGTAATTTTCTTCTTGTTTATAAATAGTGTACACTGCCTAGGTCCTTTGACTGTTATATTATAAGAGTAAAATATTAAGACTCTTTTTGAACATTCACATTTTTTTTCACATCCAAGGAATAAGAAATGCCATGTTAAGTTGATTTGGGCTCCTTAATGGATTTGGCTACCTGAGTTCAAATTGTGTATGCAGCCATTTGCACTTCACATAGTAGTAATACCCTTGGAAAATGTATGAATCAAATTATTCTACTTCCAGCTATGTGTAAATAGTAGGGCAGACTAAGCTCTTTAACCTCAGTATGGCAACCATTCTAGAAAAAGGAAACCTCAAAATTCAACCAGTTGTGGAACTGAAAAAGGATAGGTTCCACCAGGTTATCCCTGCTCAAGATATGCTACATGAATTGCAACCCTTAAATCAAATCAGTTTACGGGATAACCAACGAATGAATGAAAAAGATGAAAATAGAATAAATTCACGTAAATTAAGAAATGATATCCAAATGTATAGATTATCATAATAGTCTGATTTTATATGTATGTTTCACAGCATAAATGATACAACAAGATTTTGGTTATTAGAGAATAAAGTAATTTCCAGATCAATGAACAATATAATAATGATAATTGGGAAAGGCCTACCTAAGGATTAAGCTAGATCATTGTAATTATTAAATGCTGATTATTGAATATTTTTTTTTGCAATATAACTAAGATATGACATAAATTCTATTAATAAAATGTAATTTAATATAGAACTTAATAGCCACTGAAGACGACTTTTAAGTTAGTCTAAAAAAAAAAAGGGCGACAGATAAAAATCAGTATTTTCAATGCCTCCAACATCAGAAATCAACATACATGCATTCAATAAGTTTCCAGACTTTTTTGTACAGGCATTTAAAATTGTCATAGACTCTTGAAAATTCAGTATGCTATTGCTATATATCTTATGAGATGACTGACCAATTTTTATGATTTCAGTTTCAAATGAACAGCTACAGAAGCAATTGGAATACACCCTACTAAAGCCTGATTGTCACAGCTGGTGATTTTCAAAAATGCAATCTGGATGTGAGGACACTTTAGAAGAACAATATGCAATAAAATTCTGTTTTAAACTGGGGAAAAAATGCCACAGAAAACTATGGAATGCTTCAGACTGCTTTTTGACCATCTTGCATGAATTGAGCATCAGTTTTTGAGTGGCATAAGAGATTCAAGGAATTTAGGGAGTCAGTGAGGGATGATGAGAGGTGTGGGAGGACTAAGTTTAGTTATATCTTTCATGCCTGCTCCTTATTATCAAACAATTCTAAATCAGAATTTGTGTTAAATTCATGCAAAACTTATTCAATTCTCAAATTCTTCTAAATCCATTGTTTTAATTTTTATTGCTTTGGGTTTCATATTCAATTTATAAAGTAAATATATTCAAAGTTTTCTGTTTCCGCAGAGGAGGAGTTAAAAAATTTCATCACAGTTGATCATTTGACAATTTTTGTAGTTAATCTAAAATCTACATGGAATGATTATAAATGATAATTGTTGCAAGAAAATATAAATCTATATAACTGAAAATAAATCTCATATATATATATATATATATATATATATATATATATATATATATATATATATTATAAAAAAATGAATAGAGACATAAGGTTAATAGAAAAAAAATGTATAAATAGATTTGTTGATTTTGACCAGTTTCAGCTTTTGGCCATCATGTTAATGTCCGTTAATATTACAAGACTGAAAGGCTTATGAATGCTACAAGACTGGCCTTACATGTATATTAAAGAAAAAGTTTAAAACTTTACAATTTAAACATTTGACTTGGTATGAGTTTTTTATAGTTTCCAATAATTTTCTTATGACTATATATATATATATATATATATATATATGTATGGGACCTATTTTCAATAACTTTTACATGTCAAATCTTGAAAATAAGGTTTTTTATACCATTAATAAACCTAATATTTATTTAAGGTACATTGACAATATACTCCTTCTCACTAATAGCACTAATGAAATCAACATAATACTAGAGACTTTTTAAAATAATGTTGTTCTTAACTTCACACAAGAACTCACTATCAACAATAAAATCACATTTCTCAGTGTCCTAATAGACACAAGCAATATTAACAAATTTACCACCTCTACATATAAAAAACCTACTAACATTAATCTTTGTACCCTCAATTTTCATTATGAATGCCCCTTTCATTATAAAAGAACCATTATAAAAACACTCATTTCCAAAGCTAAACTAATCTCTTCCTCCCAAACTATCTTCCTTAATGAACTTAGAAATATAAAACACACACTTATTAATAATGGGTTTCCCAACTACTTTGTTGATACAGAAATTAAATATTTCATTAATAAAACTGAACAACATAACATAGACAATACCCTTAGCCATGGTGGGGGTCCTCGGGGTGTAATGGTTAATGGACTGCAGAATCGTAGTAAGTGAGTTCATACTCCAGTCACACTATTATGTTCACTTTTGGGCAAATACCCTAGGAAAAGGTATGAACTCCGTATCCACCCAGCTATGGGTTGAATAGAACCATTACTGTTCTTCTAGGAGAATGACTTTGGCATTAAATAACCAACAAAGGTTGATATGCCATTAAACAAAGAAACCAGACCAAACCTAAACCATAAACAACCAATAAATCTTTACTACAAAAACCAATTTCATAATAATAAGATAGATGAACACATATCAAAAAACCTTATACAAAAAATGTTCTCCCTATTGATCCTACCAAAAAAAAACAACAACTTATCATTTACTACAAAAGATTTAAAATTTCCAACTGAATTATTTTTAATAACTCTTCCCCTTCCACTGAACTTCTAGATCAGACAAACATCGTATATATGATCAAATGTCCCTTCGAAGACAGTGTCTCCAACAAAAATAATTAGTAAGTTGGTCTTACCACTACAACTCTTTCAAGAAGTCTTACTATGCACCTTACTGATTCTATCTAACAAGCCATTTTCTTCCCAAATCCAAGTTTTAAAAAATTCTAGTTGAAAACACCAGTTTTATAGCACCTGAAATTAATAAATTAAAACTACAAATCTTAGAATAATAGAATTAATTTTAAAAATAGCAACAATGTTTTAAAATGCCTTAAGTTCTTTTTCTTTATGAGTTATAAATGAAATGAAAAAGAAGAAAAAATTTTAAAATATTCTCTTTCTCTTGAAAATATTCTATTTCCGTTGATAGTGTTCAGTTTTAAATTTGTTCAATGTCAACAGCATCTCAGTTTAATCCAACAATATGTTTACATAATTTTTGCAATGTTATAAAAAACTTTTTAAAAACAATCTTTACCCTTGCAAACAACCCTGGTTGATGGCCTATGAAAGGTCCAAAAGTATTTGGTTCAATTTCAGTGAATTCATTGACCAACTCCAACCTAAATCCAAAACATTTATCAGGAAACTTAAAACGATCCTAATAAAATTATATGGACAAAATGTGTCTTTATTATTTTATTATTTCATCAAACATGCTTAAATGAAGGACTTCTGCCTAATGACATAGAGATATAGATGAAGCCTTGTCTACTTAATGAAAAAGAGATTTGTCAGTCATATTTTTTATGTAAACTTATGAAGTTAAAATTGTTTTGTAAAAATTTCACTAAGTTTTAAAGAAAAATATTTTAGAATTTTTGTGAATGATACTTAAGTGATTGATTTAAAAAGTGATTTTTGTTTTCAACCAGATTATTAGTCTCTATTAAAGCATAATTCTATGTAATTGTTTTACATCTCCAACTTGAAGAGCTGTCAATCAATCTAATAGGTATTATTAAATAAAATGGAAATATTCTTTTCAAGTAAAACAACTAGTTTGTAGCTTTTTTTTCTTGAAGTGTAAATATTTAGATTCTGATTATTTATATCATGAATTTCCACAGATTATTGTCTAATGTTAAAGACCCTTCTCAGAGAGAACTCTTTTTCTCCATAGTGAAGAAAAAATATGAGAAATTATAACCGTACTCTGGATTCAGTAAGTATGCTGACAGAATTCAGGAGACAATTATCAAATCTTTTAGCAGTTTATAATGACAGACAAATAAACTCTTACCAATTATTAATATAAATCAATATAGATGTGTGTGTGTGGGTAGGTGTGTGGATGGGTGTTTATAAGTCCCATAAATTTAGAATAAAAAATATTATACATAGAAGATATTCCTTCCTAATTTAATTATTTGTCCCATATAATTTCACCGCGAGGAAAAATTAAAATAAAATAAAGTCTTAAAATTTTTAAAATATAAAACAATAAATATAATAACATTAACAACAGTAAAAATATTGATGTCAAAAAAATTAAGAAAGTAGACAACATCATTTTTATGAGTGTGAATGAAGGTTTTAATGGCTTTCAATTAAAAAGTTCCAGTAAAAATTAATGAGTAACTTTTAGACTAATTGGTCTTAGCTGAGATTAAATAGTAAATTTAATTAAAAAAAGAAAAGAAATATTTTTTTATTTTTGTAACTTCTTTTGGCCACAGTTATATTAGTTCAAGTTATACTGAAGTGTTTGTCAGACTCTGCTTTAATATTTTCTTCTACTTTGGACTATTCCAGAAGACAAAGAGCCATATTAGAGCTTCTAAAAATTGACAAGTGTTCTTAATTTCAAAAATGTCTTCCTTAATTTTCAACTAATGAGATTATTCTTTACAGAACCAGGCAGAAACTTGATGTACTTGTTAACCATAGCATAAGCTGGCCATTTTGTTCGCTGATTGTAAATAAAACTCTCTCTCTCTCTCTCTCTCTCTCTCTCTCTCTCTCTCTCTGTGTTTACTCTTGTTCTAGGCTTGAGACTCTTTGCTTTTGGTAATATGAGGATCATTAAATAAGTTTCTAGTCTTTTTGCATTTGGGCACTTTTATTGGTAGTACACACATGAAACTCTAGTCCCCTTCGAAGTAACCTCCTTTGGCTACAATGCCCTTGTTGTACCATTCCAACAACTTCTGGAAGGCCCTATCGAAGTCCTCTTGTGTGAGCATGTCAATGACCTTCGTCACAACCTCTTTCATCTCCTCAATTGTCTCATAAGGACTGCCTCTAAGCTTAGGGAATAAGCAAAAGTCACAGAGAGCAAGATCTGGACTAATGGGAGGGTGAGGAACTGTGTTGACGCCCATTTTGGTCAAATAGTCCGTGACAAGGATGGAGTTGTGAACTGGTGCATTGTCCTGGTGGAAATGTCACTGACTCAAATTGAAGAGTGCTGGCCTCTTCCGACGGAATCTCTTCCTGAACTCCCTTAAAAACTCAACATAGTAGCCCTAACCCTAACCCTAACCCTTTGGCCAATCAACTCTGGTCTATTGACTTCCTTACTCCTCCCACACCTCTCATCATCCCTCACTGACTCCCTAAATTCCTTGAATCTCTTATGCCACTCAAAAACTGATGCTCAATTCATGCAAGACGGTCAAAAAGCAGTCTGAAGCATTCCATAGTTTTCTGTGGCATTTTTTCCCCAGTTTAAAACAGAATTTTATTGCATATCGTTCTTCTAAAGTGTCCTCACATCCAGATTGCATTTTTGAAAATCACCAGCTGTGACAATCAGGCTTTAGTAGGATGTATTCCAATTGCTGCTGTAGCTATTCATTTGAAGCTGAAATCATAAAAATTGGTCAGTCATCTCATAAAATATATAGCAATAACATACTGAATTTTCAAGAGTCAGTGACAATTTTAAATGCCTGTATAAAAAAGTCTGGAAACTTATTGAAGGCATGGCATATATGTATTTGCCAAATGTGTCCTCAGCTTGATCATTCTTATTGAACTAGTATATGTATTAACCCAACTCCCCCACCATAAGCATGATTTGACTCAAGGTCAATTTTGAAGTGGAGTAAAGCTGGTTTGAGTTCAGATTTTTCCTTTACCTAGACTGGTTGTCTAACCAAGGTTAAAGAAAACAATCTGTCCAACTATTAACCCATAGATGAGGGGAGAACAGATGGATTCATACCTTTCCCAACAGCCTCATATAGAATTTGACCTTAAGTCACCAATTTCATTTCCTTTGGCAATAATCATTATTTAATGCATGCCTCTACTAGTGTATCCATACCATTAAAATATTATATTTTGTTAAGACCTAATATCTATAAAAGCTTTTTCTATACAAGGCTTGAAATATATCTTTCTAACTTTAGGTGTGATTCCATGTAATGTAATTATGAAAAATTATTATGACACAAGTGCTGGGTGCCTAGTGAGAATCAAACTCACTACAGTGATAATGGTCAGTGAAGTTATAATCCACTTCTTCACAGTGAGTTACTCTTTACATGTTTACTCTTGTGAATGATGTGTCTAAAGGAAATACAATATATAATTTTTCTGTTATCTTTGTTTCAACTTGATTTAGAGCATTACAGACAAAAACAGATATCCAAATATGCATGTGTTTATATAGGAGATAACAAGTAAAGATGTTAATTTATTCTTGTTTCAAGAAATTTTATACACATTATCACTCTTATCATCTAAAAAAATTATAATCTACTTTTCTTCTCAACTAAAAACAAGAATTTTATTATTTCTTGGGGAACATTATGAAATCAGAAAAAGACATTATTATGTATTATCTATTACCAAACTCAACAGCACTGAAACACAGGACTAAAAATATAGATATGTAGCAGTCCAAAAATATATACTGCCTTCTAGGGTATAAAAAATGTAAACAAACGGCTGCTAATGCTATTGCTAAATAAATACCTTAAAAATTCCCTGAGCCAACGTGGTCCACTTGGTGGCTGAGAGGTCTGTGACTTAGTCTAACATAAAGTTGGACAGGTTTCGATCCCGGCTTCAAGCGTCCTGCGTGTCTAGCCACACTGAAGAGTTCTGATAGAACGAAACAGTCTGTCTGTGGATGACAATATATTTATATATATATATATTCATGCAATTTTATTTTTGGTTGAAGAAATCTTTCTCTAATATTTTCAGTTAAAGAGTTTCCATGTTTTAGAGTTTGATAATGAATAATACTTAATAATAATCATTTTTAGACTTTGGTAATAAGTAATACTTAATAATAATCATTTTCATATTCATTGTTTTCATTTGAAATAATAAAATCATGGTATTTCTGGATTAGTAGAAAATTAAATTATTAAGATTGGTAGGGGTGCACTTATTTATGAGCAATACCACACTCTCTCTCTTTCACTCTCATATATATATATATATATATATATATATATATATATATATATATATATATATATACATATATATATATATATATATGTATATATATATTTAATTTACCAAGCAGAATTCATTAGAATTACAGAGTGCAATTCATATATTTAATTTATAGAAAAATATTCATAAACTAATTTATGAATTTTTCTCTACATGAGGAAAAACAAGGCAGTTCCTTATTTTTAATAATGTAATAAAAGAGACAGTTGTGAAAAAATATTTCTTTTTCATTTTGCTATTTTTTCAATTTATTTTCAGTACTCATACATTTTATGATGACTTGGAGGGTGAAATAAACCATGATATAAAATTGTCAAAGGCTAAATATAGGTTATTGCAAATGTTTTTAATCTAATTATGAATTTAACTCTGACCATTATTTAGGGTCATTCAAAGTCAAAGAATTTTTTACATTGATTTCAGACTATTAATAAATTTATGGATAGTAGTTCACTATGATACTTATAAAGCTAACCTTAGTATGATATCTGGCTAAATGAATGAAAAACGGAAGAAGAAAATTGTTATGTTAATCTTTTAAGTAGGATGCAAATATTTGCTTAGTATATGAACATTTAGAATTACTTGCTTGTTACCTGACATAGACATAAGTAAAAAGTATGTAACTATTTTGGTTACAAATATTTATGCTACTTGTGCCAAACAATTTTACTTGCTTATTTTGATGGGTATGGGCAGTGCATTCATTTCAGGATTTTGAAATATAGACTATTTTTTAAAAATTCATTTATTCAAGTTTAATGGAAATAAGATGATGCTGATGATATAATTGTTGGCAGAAAAGAAAACAGACCAAGGGAGCCATTTCAAATTCCAACATTGCCTCTTTGAATTGATTTTACACTAATGCTCTTGGAAAAGGTATGGATCCATCTATTCTCCCAGTTATAGATAAAATAATGAGGCTGACCAAGCTCTCTAGCCTTAATGGGTAACTAGTATTGTAATTGAATTGTAAAACAAGGCCTCAACTCCTTGAGTCTGCCAATACTAGTCTTAAAGAGTCTGAAAGATAAAGTGGGGGGGGAGTATTAGGGTTGGTCATGGAAAGAAAGTAAAATACAATCTATGCAACATTGATAAAGAAGAATAATATATCTCTCTGAGTGAACTGAACAGTGATGTCACCAAGGACATCTGTGCTGAGGGAGATATAATCAATGGGGTTTGTTTCAGAGTACTGTTCTTCTAGGCAGTACTTAGTAGGGTCAAGTTCATTGCCTCAGGCAAGCAGTCATCCCTATTATTTTGTTTGTTAAGTCAAGCAATTTTGAAGAGCAAACTGTAATATTTTTATTTATTCATTTTATTCTGATAGAATATCAAGGTATTGTATTGTGTGTGTGTGTGTGTGTGTGTGTGTGTGTGTGTGTGTGTGTGTGTGTGTGTGTGTGTGTGTGTGTGTGTGTGTGTGTGTGTGTGTGTGTGTGTGTTTAGCAAAATATAATTGACAACAAGGATTAATCACCTTATTAACAAATTAAAAATATAATAAGGAATAGAGATTATTACTGAAACTTAAACAAAACAAATTTTATTACTTAAACTAAACAAAAATATTCAGATGAACATTGGATCATTTCAAATTTCTGTTTATAGCAACTATGTGGATTATATTAGGATTAAGGCTAACAGTTCAGCATAAAAGGTTTTGCTTTATTACATATTCAGGATTAACAAAATGGAAGTGAAAAGATGTGTACTGTTTGATGATCTTACCTATTTCTTAATCAAAATGCTGAAAATGTTGAAAGGAAAGTATTCTTGGTGAGCATGTACAAAGAGAATAAATATTTGACTACAAACAATGACCTGTCAGCCAATAATGACAAGGTACCTTCTTTACTTCAGTTTGGTCATTTCATGCACTGCATAAACAAACTTGATAATCTACAAAATCACAAGGAAATGTGTACATATGATTTTATCTTATACATTGCTTTGAAGTTCTATGCTTTCTATATTATACTATACCTTAGTTTCACACCTTGTCAATAACAGCACTTACAATAAAAAAATGATATTCTAAATAGTATATATATATATATATATATATATATATACATATATATATATATATATATATATATATATATATATATATATATATATATATATATATATATATATGCCTAATGTTTTTATTGAGAGTGTAAGTTTTTACTCTTGCTTTTCTCAACTGATTTTTTTTAAATCCTAAAATAATGTTGCTTACAAACTGCCTTCATTCTTGACTATATTTTTTTTTGTTATTAACCCAGAAGAAATCGCTCATGAAAGTGTAACATTTATTCTTATCTTCAACGCCTTTCAGAATCAGCAAACAACAAACTGTTGGATGGAACCAACTGACCATATTCTTCAGGGAAATTTCCTTACCTTTACATTGTGCCTTTAAAATATTTGCTGGCTAAAACATTTTTTCTCTGATCTTTGCTATGTTTGTGGTAAATAGAAAAAGAAGAGATTATTTATTTGATGTGTCTGACAAAATTAATTTCCAAATATGAGCAAATAATTTCTTGAATGCTGAAAAAAATTAAACAAATTTCCAAATATTTTTTTTTATTAAAAATCAAATGTCAACCTACCTTTGTTTCTATTCATCATAAAATAGGGAATTTATTTTATTAATGAAAACTGTAATTTAAAATTATAATAAATATTTTTTAAGTGAAATTCTCTTGTGATAATCATTATAAAAACAAACTTGAAAATATTTTCAAAATCAAAGATAATAATTGGTGGAATATATTAATGAAATTATTATAAAATTGAATAAAAGTTGCTAATTAGAATTTTATTTAAAACAAAATGAAAGTTTAACATCTTTATTATAAAGATCCACTTTTTGCATGTATGTTACCACATGGCATCCATCAGTCTTGTAAGACTGGATTTGCACCTGGATCTTGCTTGAGAGATGGGTGAAGTTTTATGAAAGAGCAGCAATTGCTCATGCTGCAGATCTTGCCTCATCATGACATTGTTATCTAAAGGAAGGACAAGATGCTATACAACTTGGTATTTGTGTTGCTGCAGGAATTTGAAGAATACAACTTTGGACTGCTTTAGGGACTCTGACTTCTACTTTTCATCAAAGTAAAATGGTAAGTTACCCAGCTACATTGGTAGGGATTTGGAATTAGGAATTTCTTTCCTAACCTGATTTTCTATACCAAACTACAAAATCTAATCTACTCTAATATTTACTCAAGAAGAGAAACAGATTTATTCATGATTTTACCAAGGGCCTTCACATATATAAGCAGCCTTGTCCAGAATTTGATCTTGGTTTGTGGAGTCTTATTTTCAATGATAATAACCATTATGTCAGCAAAAGTTGCATGCTGTAGCAAGATTTTAGTTAGCACAATAGCATTAAAATGTTTTAACTGAAAATAAAGTAATTTTCAGTTAAGATTTCAACATGAGTTTAATAATGAGAGGTCTTCACTTATCGTCACCTAGATCATAATTATTTACCAAGATAAGTAACTATTAAATGCTAGTTATAGTCTTATTTGTTTCTTTATTTGCAATAAATTATAATAAATTCTATAAAGTGGCATGTGATTTGACATTGAGCTTAAGGTGGCCTTTATGTAAATTATAAAACATAAAAACTCCTTAAAAATCAAAGATTCTAATGAGTGTCTTATATTCTTCAATTATAATTATAAAACTAAATGCTAGTAATAACAATAGTGTAATTGTGTCTGCCCAAATTGTAAATTAGATGTTATCTGATTTCAGTGTATAACAAAGCTAATCAAATCTAAATGAATAGATAAAACTACATATTTAGACAATACTAAAAGATCCATGAACCCATTGGCCTCTTATTATAACAATCGTCTAAGAGGATATTGATGTGTTTATTTTGGAAGAGTGAAAGATTCTAATTAGTATTTTGTGATTATCTTCATGATACTGAGAATTTTGATGATTAAAAAATTGAATTCAACACAGAGAAATACCCTTCAAAATTATCATTCAGTTGCAGATTGAACTGGAAATTAATTTATTCTCTCTAATTTTTGATGGGTAATAGTTTATTTTAGTAATATATACTATTCATGAAAAAAAAATGGTGCAATTATCACACTTATCATGGCAGTAAATAGAGTAATAACAGATAAGGCACAAAGCATTTTTATTTTGTAGCTGAACATTCTGGCTTCATAACAAAATATGTTAGATTATTTAAATTAATGGCTGGATTTTTTCCAAGCCATTCGAAGGAAAAGATTGTAAAATTCCTTAACAAAAAAAAAACAGAATTGATATTTAGTTATCCCTCCTCAAGCTTTGACAACAGGAATGGCTGTCATAAATTCAAAGTAATATTCTTTATCAAAGTGATTCCAACTTTCCTTAATAGTCATTAATAGATCTTCTTTAGTGGATGGAACCTTTTTATGGACCAATTTTAAAATTATATGAATTATCATTTGGATTTTCTTTTTTTTTTTTCTTTTTTTTTTTTCATCATACAACGTGTGGAAGCACGTGCGATACCCTAGCCTCATCAGCCGCCATCCAGGGTGATAACACAGTTTCGGTAGCTCAAGGCGGTACTGCCGCCTTGAGCCACCGAAACTTCTTTAGTGGATGGAACCTTTTTATGGACCAATTTTAAAATTATATGAATTATCATTTGGATTTAAAACCAGACTGTTCACCCGCCATGTCATTGATTATATATGCCTTTTCTGAAGAAAAAGTGTAATCTTTTTGTTCTATAATAAGATTCATTATCATCTTAAAAATGACTTCATTACCAAATTAATTTTCTATTGATGGAATGAGAAAATTTTCTATTGATGGAATGAGAAAATTAACCAGAATGTTAATATGTGCATTTATTGTTGAGTTAATAATTGCCATCTCATCTGGTCCTTTAAATGACATACAACTCCATATCATGAATGACATAGAATTTTTACTCATTTTCTTCAGGCAGGCATCTTTATATTTCATTAGAACAGCATCAGACAAAAGTTCTGGCATCATTGCTTGGGCCAATGCAGATTCTTGATTCATCACAGAATATCGCTTTCATCTATCTGTTCACATATTATGATTGTTTCTTTTTAGCCCACTTTAACCCCACTTTTTTATTTGGATTTCTGTATATAAATCTTATTTTATCAGCAAATTTCATACAGGTCAGTCACAAACATTGAGTCTTGTTTCCACTCATTCTTTTTTATTTGTTTTGTTGAGAATTTTCTATTTTCTTGGCATATCGTTTTGAGTTTTCTATCTTGATGCTTTGATATCTTTCATAGACTACAAGTACGTTTTCTGTTTTTAATCACTCCATTTCTTTTATTAACACTAAATGCCAATATGGAACAACTAATGTCGTTCACCACACTCTACTATGACTTGCCTTCTTGCATGAGTTTTACAATCATTTCCATTATTTCAATTCATAGTTCTTTAGTTTTAGCCATGTTTCCGTTCAATAAGGTATGCCTAATGAATTTTTGAGGTCTATAAGAACTGTTTTTAATTGTTGAAAAATCTGCACATTTAGACTTCTGCTGGTATTTTTTTCATAAATCCGAATTCTATAATTTTTTCCAAAACATTAGGTTATTCCATAATATTTAACACTGTATGGGTTAGCAAATAGATTATTCTATAAATTCAAATAAATCGAGTTTATAGAAAGAATATTTTTTAAAACCAGAATATTCAACTATTTAAGGAAAAAATGCTTCATGTCCCATCTATTATTAGTTCATTTACTGCAAAATAAAATAAACATAAGTTAACATCTTCTTATTGTGCTAATTCCATAAATTTTCTAAGTCTTAGTTGAAACATCTTGCCATAGAGTTTTACTTATTCTACATAAAACAATATATACATATATATATATATATATATATATATATATATATATATATATATATATATATATATATATATCCTTTTATAAAACTTTATACATGGACACACCAGTGTTGACTGATCAGTAAGAACTTACATTAGCTCTGTGTGGACACTGGATGTAGCCTGGAGGATATGGAAAGAGAGAATCAACACAATTTGATGATGATGATGATGATGTATATATACATATACATATATATATATACATATATATATATTACAATATATATTTATATTTATGTTACATTATATATTTATTACATTATATATATATATATATATATATATATATATATATATATATATATATATATATATATATATATGTTACAGAACATATAGTAAAAAGTAAAGTTGGTGTCCTTAGTCAAGAATGACCCAAAGGTTCCCTTTTCAATAGCTACAACACCAAGGTGTAGGAGAGAGTGCTACTCCATTCCCTGAATTGCTCCACTTGATCCTTACCTTATAATTCTGAGTGTCAAGCAAAGCAGCATCAAGTATATATATATATATATATATATATATATATAAATAAATATATATTATATATATATATATATATATATATATATATATATATATATATATATATATATATACTTTAAGAAAAACAACGAAACCAGTCACATAGGATTATAAATTTATTTCAATCCTGTTACGCATTTTTGAGGTTTTCAAAAACACAAAAAAAGTAACAGGACTTCTTCAGATCATTTTGGATAAAAAAATTGAATAGACACATGGTAGTGGGAGGGGATAGTATGGGGGAGTCGAAGAGGTGGGAGGGAGTCGAAGAGGGGTGAGGAGTTACCTCTTCATTAAGCCCACTTCCGTTTTAAATTTAACTTTCGGTTAGCAGTGTAGTAAATATTGTTTTTTTAAAAGGTTTTTTAAAAATTTATATTTAGACCTAACTTACAGGTTTTTTATTGACTAAGATTTAAACTCTAAATAAAAAATTCAAGTAAAGGTACAGTATTAAATTTATTAAAATTAAAGCAAATATTTAATTTATTTACTATATTTTAACATTTCAAAATTATTTAGAAAGCATTAATTTGTTCCACTTTTTATGTGTAGTATGTATGTATTATATTCTTTTTCACAATTTTCTATCTAACAATTTATTTTATTTATTCTCAAAATGTTTAGATAGAGCAGTTTGATTTTTTTGATGCTCATGGGAGAAGGAGAATTTATGATTTCCATACCTAATTTTAAAATTAGGTATTTAAATGAAAATATAACAAATGAAATTACTAAAGAAAATAATAATTACGATCAAAAAAATAAAAATAGGAAAAGGAAAATTATATGGTTTAACCCCACTTTTTGTAAACTAGCAAATATAAATGTAGGTAAATATTTTTTGAGACTGATAAATAAACATTTTAAACAAGATAATATATTACATAAAATATTTAATAGGAAAACCTTGAAAATAAGTTATTCTTGCACAAAAAATATATCTCAAATAATAAATAGTCATAATAATGAATTAATTAATAAATTTCGTAACCGAGTAAATAATAATGATAATAATAGTAAAAAAATAGAATGTAACAGTAAATCTCGAAGAGATTGTCCAATGAATGGTTTGAGTAATTCAGATAACGTAGTATATCAAGCTATTATTTATCCAAAAGAGAACATAAATGATAAGAAATATTATATTGGCATTTCATCTACTAATTTTAAAATTAGGTATGGAAATCATAAATTCTCCTTCTCCCATGAGCATCAAAAAAATCAAACTGCTCTATCTAAACATTATTGGGGATTAAAAGTTAAAGGGTTAACCCCGGAAATACAATGGTCCATATTGAAAAGATCTAGTACCCCAAAATCTTTCGATAGTAGGTGCAACCTGTGTCTTGAAGAAAAAATCCACATTTTGCTTTTTCCTGAGCCAAAAAAATTATTAAATAAGAGAAATGAACTAATAGCTAGGTGTAGACATAGGGCTAAATTTAAACTATAAATAATTAACAAAATTTTTCTATAACAACATAGAGCTAATTTTGAGAATAAATAAAATAAATTGTTAGATAGAAAATGGTGAAAAAGAATATAATACATACATACTACGCATAAAAAGTGGAACGAATTAATGCTTTCTAAATAATTTTGAAATGTTAAAATATAGTAAATAAATTAAATATTTGCTTTAATTTTAATATATCTAATACTGTACCTTTACTTGAATTTTTTATTTAGAGTTTAAATCTTAGTCAATAAAAAACCTGTAAGTTAGGTCTAAATATAAATTTTTAAAAAACCTTTTAAAAAAACAATATTTACTACACTGCTAACCGAAAGTTAAATTTAAAATGGAAGTGGGCTTAATGAAGAGGTAACTCCTCACCCCTCTTCGACTCCCTCCCACCTCTTCGACTCCCTCATACTATCCCCTCCCACTACCATGTGTCTATTCAATTTTTTTATCCAAAATGATCTGCAGAAGTCCTGTTACTTTTTTTGTGTTTTTGAAAACCTCAAAAATGCGTAACAGGATTGAAATAAATTTATAATCCTATGTGACCGGTTTCGTTGTTTTTCTTAAAGAATTTATTGCTCTGTATTATTGGTACATTGAGCTCTTTACCAGGAAAATTTTAAATATTCATGCTTGAATAACTTCTTGTCCTGATGGAATTACTCCCAACTCCGGTTTAACTGGACCAAATATATATATATATATATATATATATATATATATATATATATATATATATATATATATATATATTTAATCCATGGAAAATATTATTCTGCGACCTTAGGTTTCATGAAGTTTATAAAAGTTTATAAAATTCATAAAAAATCATTCATCAGGCAGTTAAGAAGGTGGAATGAATTGAAAATCGAAAATACGACAAAATACAGACAAAAACCGTTTGGATTTCATTTGTGTTTGGTTGAAACCTAAGATCGCTGAATGATATTTTCCATGGATAAAATATATATATATCTAATATATATTCATTTATTGTGTGTGTGTGTGTGTGTGTCACAGAATATATAAATAAGTACATATATATATATTGTCATCCACAGACAGACTGTTTCATTGTATCACAACTCATCAGTGTTGCTAGACATGTAGGACACTTGAAGCTGGGATTGAAACCTGCCCAACTTTACGTTAGACTTAGTATCATACTGCTCAGCCAGCAAGCGAACCATGTCAGCTCAGGAATTATAAGGCATTATGACGTAGCTTTCATTTATTTACATTTTTGCTTTACCGGATATCAGTGCTCAATTTGTGTGTGTGTGTGTGTGTGTGTGTGTGTGTGTGTGTGTGTGTGTGTGTGTGTGTGTGTGTGTGTGTGTGTTCATGCAGTAATATATATATATATATATATATATATATATATATTGCTACATATATACATATATATATATATATATATATGCATATACTGTAACAAATACATATTCATACTGTTACATACATACACACACACACATACACACACATATTTATATGTATAAATATATATATAATTGTGTCAGTGTATATAAAAATATGAAAATTTTAGTGGCATAGAGAGAAATTAAAACTGATGGAAAAGTCTAAATAAATGTTATCAGTATGACTTAGAGTTATGAATTTTGTGACTAATGAAGATTTTATAACTGTTGCATTAGCTACCCACTTCCAATCTAGCAGCAACTGTTAGTTGTCTTATTGGTAGAGAGAAAATGAAGTATGTATAGTTAAGTAGATCAATGAAATAAACATTATACATTCAATTTAGATTTAAATGCTTTTATACACAAAATATGCAAGTGGAATTTTGTGGATTTTAGATTGAGGTGCACAGCTGATCAATTGAAGAATTTTATGTGCTGTCCAGGTATTAATATTTATACACTTGTACTGGCTTTGATAAAATGTTGATTAAATTTGTTGGGTTGTTTTAATTGAAACTGTTTAATAACTTGCTAAAATCCATGGTGTGTGTTCCTGTACACAACTAATAAAAGAGATTGAATGATTTGCATGATGTTAGAAGATTAAGTGTGTGTTTTGACATTGTTAAAAGGGATTCATACTGCTCTTAAAAGGGACAAATATTGGATAAATGTGGAAACTTGTTGCAGTAAATATTATACTGTATATTCCAGGATGTTTATCTGATAGAAACTTTTATTGAAATTGTCTATTATCTACATCACCCTGTCGGCAGATCTTAGAATACTCTGACTGTATCCTATGCAGAGGAGTAAGACACCTGCAAAATACTGCCATTTGATGGGGTTGTTCCATTTATGGAGATTTAGGGAGGGTTGCGTATCCCTTCACTGACATTATTTTCTAGTTCACGTTGACCCTGAGTTGTAGTATCTGTTAGGGTCCCATCTATCAGACAAATAGATATGTTTGAAAATTGTTCATATTCGATAGGACTATGTGCAAAAAAACTTTTTAGGAAACAACTACACAAAAATGTAAATATGAACACAATGAACGCAATTCTCAAACTTCAAGGCAGGAAATAACCAAAGATGGTTGATATACCATCAAAGTTAATCAATCAATCAACATGTGAGGCACACTGATTAGTTGTAAAATAATCATTTTGAAATTAGAAATTGTTTTATTTGATTTTCATATTTCATTCATATAATCCAGTTCTGGTACATATATTCATACGCTTCAATCTTCTATTTTTAGCAATTTATTTTTGTAATGAAGCATCTGGTTGCTACAGTAGATAATTAGTTTTTTTTTTTAAATTTGATTTTTAAAATTTTAGGATTTTTAAAATTGTAAAGTTAAAGATTAGTATCTTACTATAATCCACCAAATGCCTTTTTAATCTATTTGTCTGTCAATACATGACTCAAGGATGACTAAAGTTAAAGCCACCAAATTATTTCAGGTTTCAAATGGGACTTGAGAGCATATTGTTCGCTTAGAAAGTTTTGAAAATTTTTTAACTTTGAAAAAGTTTTTATTTCAGGTTTTGATTTACAATGTAAGTATAATACTAAACTGGACCCTTTCTTTGTGTCTTTCAAGTGGGCTAAACAGAACTTTTATCTTTTTGTTTATCTAAAGTAGATTTAAGGTAGAAATTTTCTAGTCAGTTATGACCTTTTTTACATACTTTTTTTTCTGGTTACCAGAAAATCAAGACTTAAAAATATCAAGTCATTGTATTTGCATATGTCATACAAGCAATGGCCACTGGATGTTCATAAAGGGTCAATATTTATTATTAACTAAAAAGTTTGCTTAGTCTAGCTTATAGACCTTAGTTTGTTTAAAATAACTGTTGTTACTAAATGGTCACTCATCTAAGTACTGTGAAGGCTCTCAGCTGCTTAATGTTGGTGATCTAGTATTTTTATCATCACTTGACTGTAAGCAAATATTATTTTCTTTATGATGTTTATCAATTCATAAATATGACAAAAACATGGTTTGGTGTTATGCCTGTGTTTATTGCTTCAATAAAAAGAGGAACTGATGAATTTATCTTCAATTTATGTTATTCAAAACTATGCTAATAATGTGTGTTTTCAGCCAGTTTAAATAATAATAAAACAAAACCTTAAAGCTTGCCAATAATCATTTACTAAGTTTAGGTTTTGAAATGGCATTTCTAAAAACTAACTGAAGCTTAGATTTAACATAAAACCAAAATTACGGAGCCTCTAGTGAGGATCAAATTCATTGCTTGACTGTTGCTATTTAACTTAGTTTGGAACAAGGTCAGAAATATGAGACACACTATAAGAATCAATGCCTCTAAAAATAGTCTGTTAGTTATCCATTGCAAGCTTGAAAATATTTGTCCACCTAGTGAGGATTAAACTTGCTACTAATTAATTGATCACTTTTATAGATGCCCTAGCAAGCAATCTTGGTTTAATGGAATATCAACTTTTGTGGGTTATTTAATACCAAAGCCATCTTTGTAGAAGAACATTTGTGATACTATTTAACCCATAGCTGCAAGGGTGAGGGAGTTCATACCTTTTCCCAAGGGTATTAGTCCAAAAGTGAACATAATAGCATGACTGGGGTTTGAACTAACTATGAATCGAGTCCAGAACTTTAGCCATTACACCATCTAACTGTAATTATCCTTACGTGGTGGTACATTATGTATAAAATGACAAGTTATTTCTTCTCCATATCTGTGAAATGAGATCTCTACAAGTTTATAAGATTGGTTATATTTGGAATCGATCAGTAAATGAATCTTGTTAATCTTTAAGATATATAAACAGTTACTTATAGCCAATTTTCTGAGATGTTGGTGTTCATTTTAAAGTTATATGTCACTGACAACTACTTGACATAATTCATAAGTTGGGTTAAATTCTTATGTTTAGGTTGCATTTAATAAAAAGAAAAGAAAAAAAAAAAAGAAAAACTAAAGAAAGAAAGAAAGAAAAGGAAAGTGAAAATGAACAGAGTTATTATCCTAACATCAACTCCCTTTTCTGAATGAAGAAAGATCTTTCTATTTTTATATCCTTTTTCATTGTGTAATTTCTTTTGCTTTTGTTGTCCTGACAGAAATTTTGTTTTCATTAATTGCTTGAAAAAAAAACCCAAGTTAAAATGATAATCTTGATTTCATTACACAACTTATATATATATATATATATATATATACATATTTTAAAATAAGTAGGTTCACAAATAGATTTGTATTTTAAAAATTTGTTTATTTATTTATTTTGTTCTTACACTCATGTATATTTCTAGCTTGTTGCTTTCGTCAAAGAACATACATGACACAAGGCCTTGTTAATGTGGTACTCAATGAGACTTGAACTCACTTGTGTTTGCAGTTTGAATGATTTTCAGTTGGTTATGGGTTTATATAGAGGTCTCCCTCTTTTTTTCTTTCAGTGTGTTTACCTTAGTCTGCCTTTTCCCTCTTTGATATTTGATATGTTTTTGTCATTGTGTGTGTGTGTGTGTGTGTGTTGGAGTGGTTTTGGATTTCACTAACAGTTATTTTTCCTCTGTGTGTGTGTGTGAGTGTGTATCTTGGGGGATTTTTTTTTGTGTTTATGTGTGGTAGTGTGGTTTGAAATTTATAGGTAACTTTTTTCAAAATAGTTTTGTTGGTGTGTATATATACACATATCTATGTATGTTTGTATATATATATATATATATATATATATATGTTTCCAGCTTGAAGTTTTCGTCAGAGAACGTCTGGCATAAGGTCTATTTAATGGGGTATTCCATGAGACTTGAACTTAAAGAACTACACACAACCCAACTCCAGAGAAGATACCCAACAATACTAATAAATAAAAGGTTGGAAATCGCAGAAAAAATACCACAAAGAGAATTAAGGAACCCGGAAAAATACAACAACGAGAGACTCCTAGCATATGTCACAACCTACAACAAAAATAATCCAGAATTATTCACAGAAATAATGAAAAATCTAGAAGAACTTAAAAACAAGGACAAAATCAAAGAAATACATACTAGACACAATACAAATCTTTAAAAGCCAGAGATAACCCAAAAATCTTAAAAGAATACTTACCTCTTCTACATTCAGAGAAAACTCAACACAAGGAGTTTCCAAATGCAATAACAAACAATGCAAAATATGTGATATAATTATAGAAGGTAAATCCTATACCTTTAAAAACCTGGAAACTAAATTCAAAATAAATAAAAACTTAAGCTGCAACTCAAAAAACATAGTCTACATAAACGAATGTAGTAAATGTAAAGAAATATACAAATGGTCAACACAGGCCCTTAATACAAGTACATAACTTCACAGGAGTAATATCATTATAGAAGAAAACAGAAAATTAAATGCTTTGAAACACCTATACCAATGTAGTCAAGGTAAATTTTAAATAATGCCACTATATCAAACCAGCAACTACATGCTACTTTAAATAAAGGAAAAGCATTTTATTGATAAATCTAAGCCAAAGTCGAATAAAACATGAATCCTACACACACACAAATGGAAATAAACATACATATACATATGTATATATATACAAAAAAAATCTAAAAAAAAACACATTCACACACAGAGAAATAATAACTATAAGTGAAATTGGAAACCACTCCAACACACACACAGACACATAAACACACACACACACATAACGTATCAAATATCAAAAGTAAATCAGGGATAAAGTGGGCTAAGCAAAGCAACTCTAAGAAAAAGGACCAACATTCATTAAAAAACAAGGAAGTAAAAATCATTGAAACTACAGACACAAAGTAAGTTCAAGTCTCATTGAATACCTCATTAACAAGACCTTGTGCCAGACATGTTCTCTGATGAAAACATCAAGCTGGAAACATCAAACAGGAATGGACAACATCTAATTGATTTCATGATAGAAAATAGATTAACATGCCTCAATACAAACTTTCAAAAAAGGGAGGAAAAATTATGGACCCACACATGCGTGAACAAGAGTAAAGCACAGATAGACTACCTCTTTATAAACAGAAAATGATAAAATAGTGCGATGAATTGCGAGGCATACTCCACTTTCGAGCGTGTGTCCTCCGATCATCGAATAGTCACGGCCAAAATACGTCTAAGCCTACGAAAAAACGCCACACGAACAGTGACAACTAGGCGCTATGACTGGGCCCTACTTAACAACAGAGACATTAGAGACAAATATGCATTAGAATTAAGAAACAGATTCGAAACACTACAAGAGAAGACAGAAAAAGTTACCCCAAATGACGAATATGAAAACTTTGTTGAAGCACACCTAGAGGCGGCATCAAAGTGTATCCCAACAAAACCTAGAACTAAATATAGAGTCCCTTGGGAAACGTCAGAGGTTAGAGAAAAACGTGCACTCGTGAAAACTGCCTCCAAAAGCTATCGGAAGAACCCAACAAACACAAATGCCCGAAAACTTGAAATAGCACAATATCAATTAGCAGGAATATATCTAAAAGAACAGGCAGAATACATACAAAATCAAATAGATAAGATTAGAGACTCGGTGGAAGATAGATAATCCAGGATAGCCTGGCAAACAATAAACGAAGTAAGTAGAAGGAAGAGCACAGCCAAAGCAAAATTGAAAGCTGCAAGCCAACAAGAAAGAGTAAAACTGTGGGAACAGCATTTCAAAAATCTACTAGGAAGCCCACCGAAAATAACGGATGAACCGATCACCAGAATTATCAGTAAGCAATTAGACATTAAACTAGGGCCTTTCACCAAAGAAGAACTCGACTCGGTTCTTAAAAAAATTAAAAATAGGAAAGCTGCAGGGCTAGACGAGATCCCCCCAGAAATGTGGAAGACTAGACAATTCGACGATATACTGCTCCGGCAATGCAACGCTGTCTATAGTCAAAATAGGATAGAAAGATGGATGAAGGGATGCATCCCTCCTTTCCCTAAAAAAGGCGACCTCGGATTAGCCAAGAACTACCGAGGGATAACACTTACATCCATAGCAGCCAAAATCTACAATGCCCTACTACGAAACCGCATAGAACCCAAAATAGACAACATCCTTAGGAAAAACCGAAATGGCTTCCGGAGAAATAGATCCACAACCTCACAAATATTGACCATCCGTATAATCCTTGAAGGCGTCCGGGCAAAAAACCTTCAGGCGACATTACTATTTGTCGACTTTACCAAGGCCTTCGATTCCATCCACAGAGGGAAAATGGAACTAATCCTACTAGCATACAGCCTACCTAAAGAAACCGTAGCAGCAATAATGATCCTCTACAAAAATACAAAAGTGAAAGTACGTTCACCAGATGGAGACACGGAATACTTCGACATTGTTGCAGGAGTACTACAAGGAGACACGCTAGCCCCATACCTCTTTATCATCTGTCTAGACTACGTACTTCGAGCTTCGATCGACAAAATCAGAGAAAATGGCTTCGAGCTGACTAAGAAAAGAAGCAAAAGGTACCCTGCAAAAACAATCACAGACGCCGACTACGCTGATGACTTAGCGTTACTGGCGAATACGCCTAATCAAGCAGAGATGCTACTGCATAGTTTGGAACGAGCTGCAGCAGGCATTGGCCTCCATGTCAATGCGCACAAAACTGAATATATGTGTTACAACCAAACGGGCAACATTACCACTCTAGACGGAGCCTCTCTGAGGCTAGTGGACAAATTCACCTACCTAGGAAGTAGCGTCTCATTAACAGAAAACGACATCGACACACGGCTGACGAAAGCATGGACGGCTATAGATAGGCTCTCAATAATATGGAAATCAGACCTGACAGATGAAATGAAGCGCAGTTTCTTCCAGGCAGCGGTTGTATCGATACTGCTATATGGATGCACTACATGGACGCTAACTAAACGGCTGGAGAAGAAACTTGACGGCAACTACACAAGAATGTTGAGAGCAATATTGAACAAGTCCTGGCGACAACACCCCATGAGACGCCAACTGTACGCCCACCTGCCTCCCATCACGAAAACTATACAGGTTAGACGAGCCAGACACGCCGGACACTGCTGGAGAAGCAAAGATGAGCTCGTAAGTGACGTACTACTATGGACCCCCACATATGGCCAAGCAAAAGCAGAACGACCAGCCCGAACTTACATTCAGCAGCTATGTGAGGACACAGGATGTAACCCAGAAGACCTGCCGGAGGTGATGAACGATAGGGAAAAGTGGTGAGAGATGGTCAAGGATATCCGTGCTGGCGGCACGACATGATGATGATGATATATATATATATATATATATATATATATATTATGTTCTTGGTACACGAAAATTTGAATAAACAAATGAATAGCGAAATCATTGGTAAGGGAAAAACTATTTTAAAACAATAAAACAGCGAGGGCCCTTTCGTCCGGCACTTGTCAGAATAGTTAAAAACGGGGTGTAAACTAAATAAATTGGATTAAAGGGACAAGGTGGGAAAAAATCAAGTCACACCAGTCCCCAGTATTTCCCCAAATTTATTTAAAATGTGACTGCTTAACTGTCTACATAGAGAGGGGCGATCTATAGCAATATAGATCACCTCTAAGACATTAAGATGAATTTTGTCTCTAGCTCTACGCAGAACAGAAAAGCAGCCGTCTTGATAGTTTGTCCTGCAACTATTTATAGCAAGCAAATGCTCACCAATAGCAGAATCCATTGCCCGAGAATGCCTGGATGTTTGTCGGCCTTTAGTTATAATACCTCTGGGTACATGCTGTATAATTCTCACTTCAAGGCGTTGACAAGTACGACCTACATAAGTCGAACTACATCGACATTCAAATTCATATATCAATAAACTTTGTTTAAAGATAGGCAACTTGTCCTTACGTGTAGAATTAAACGCCGTCCTAGAAGTGAAAATTGGTCGTACAATAACAGCATGATAATAACGGTACACAGAGGAGTCAACCTTCTCGGCAAGGAACTGGCTAGCAGGACCAACCAAGGAAGTCTAAAGTAAACAGGACCGAAGGTTTTGTCCTTATTTTCGAACCTGGTCACTGTAAACTTGATATTATCGTCAATAACTTCTTCTGAATACCCGTTGTTAATAAATATTTCTTTGATTAGTTTAAGTTCTTCTTCAATCTTGCTATCACAGCAGATATTCAAAGCTATATAGGAAAGACATCTGATTAAATTTAGCTTTCTAGATCTAGGAGCAAAAGAATCCCAACTTAAATAAAGCCCAGTAAATGTAGGTTTACTATAAACCGATGTGAGGAAAGAAGAATCACATCTTTCAACTAGCACATCCAAAAAATGGCAGTTTATAATTATTTTCTTCTTCCATGGTAAATGATAAATACGAATGTAACTGATTCAATTCATCGAAGAATAATAATGCATCGTTACGTGATCTAAAGGAAGCAATAGTGTCGCAGAGCCGATAAGCACGTCGACCTCGCAAATGTTTAAAGCGTGCGAGTAATGACAGCCAAAGACAATGAAGGAAACAAAGGCGAGGTAACAAATACAACAAAGATGACCATTTATTGTCGTGTTTACAAGCGCGTGTGTAAAGTCTGTGGCGGTTGTATTTGGGTCTTCAGCTAGATGGGTTATGTCGATAGCTGGTATGGTCGAGTCGTAGATGCGCGCAGCTGGATGTTCAATGAGGGTAGCTGGCGAAGGTCGAGTCATGGAGATACAGCTAGATGTTTGATGCGGGTAGCTGTCGGTTGAGTCGTAGAATGCAGGTGGGCGATCGTTGCAGGTAGCTGAGGTCGGTCGAGTCGTTGAATGCAGCTGGACGATCGTTGCGGGCAGCTGAAGTCGGTCGAGTCGTTGAATGCAGCCGGATGATCGTTGCGGGAAGCTGAGGTCGGTCGAGTTGTTGGATGTAGCTGGACGATCGTTGCGGTAAGCTGGGGTCGGTCGAGTCGTTGAATGCAGCTGGTTGATCGTTGCGGGCAGCTAAGGTCGGTCGAGTTGTTGAATACAACTGGACGGTCGTTGCAGGAAGATGAGGTCGGTCGAGTCGTTCGTGGACTGGATGCTGCATTGCTGGAGCGTCGTGGTTGAAGTCGGTGTTCGCAGCTTGGTCGTGTAGAGTCGAGCGAGTTGGTGACTAAGACTGAGCCATGTCTTAGTACTACGGACCAAGTGAACGGACGGGGGAGATCGTGGCTAAGGTTTGCCAGGCCTTAGCACATACGAAGTCGAGCGAGAAAATCGGTAAAGCAAGGGCTTTGTCGTGCCCCTAGATGTGCGGACGAGTCGGGACGGAAGCTATGGCTTTGCCGAGCCTAAGCTCTGCACTGTCGAGTGAACAGGCCAGGAGGCTGCGGCTAAGACTGGCGTTATCTTAGCGCTGCGCAGATAGCGAAGCGGTAGCAAAAGGCTAACCTCTGCCTTTAGCGCTGCGCAGCCAAACAGACGAGCGGAACCGATCGAAATGGTTAAGACCGGATGGTCTTAGAGTCCTCTTCGTGTTTGCCTCCGGGCCGTCTACTTCAACTGATCGGTAAGGACCTTCAGAGATGCTCCAACCCGCAGGGATTCAGCCTTGAAGCAAAATGATTTGTTGAAAAAAAAAAGGAACGTGCCGGGGTGTAAAGTGAATGCAACCACAAGATGTAGGATTCAGCCTGACGGAGCCTCACTCTGAGTGCAGCTCCTGAGAGCGTCGCGGGGATCTCTGAATTTTTCGCCGCCGAAGCCTTGTTTATATTAAGGGAACTAATTCCACTCTGAAGTGTTTTGTAAATATTCTTAAATCTAATTCATCCCTTTTTTTTAGCTGTAACGGCAGGTCAAGGTCGTAAAAAGGGCTTCGTCCGGATGTAATTTTTCTAGGGCGAACGATCCGTGTATATTTGTGAGCAGGTCGGGGCAAAAGTATCATCCACGTAACGTAGATAAATAAAGGGCTTAGGAAACTTTTCAAACAAATGTCTTTCTTGGAACCCAACTAAAATATTAGCCAGAATGGGGCCAAGAGAGGAACCCATACTAACACCCTCAATCTGGCGGTACACGATCTCATTGAAACTAAAAGACACTGACTTTGTGGCAATCCCCATCAATTCAATAAAAACTTCCGCAGGAAAGGGAAGGTCAATAGTTGATGGACCCCGATACAAAAAATTAGCGCATATAGATACTGTTTCATCTAAAGGGATGTTCGTATATAATGAGACAATATCAAAGGAGACCAGAAATTGGAAGTCATTACATACAGGAAGACGACAGATATTTGAGGAAAATGTAAAAGAATCTTTTACGCAAAAGCCAGAATAAAATTCTAAGACTGGGTTAAGGACTTCAACAAGTCATTTAGCAAAAGAATGTTGGACAGAATGACACATAGAAAGAATAGGACGCAGAGGAATACCTGGTTTATGTATTTTTGGCAATCCATACATTCTTAGACTCTGCGATCCTACTGGACGAAAAAACTCATAGACCTCCTTCGATATAAATTTTCTTCTGAATAACTTAAGAAAACGTTTTTGTAATTTATTTTCTAGTTTCTGAGTGTCATCAAAGGACAAATCCACAAGTTTCAGGAATTTGTTAATATCTTCCAAAATAGCATTCATTTTGTCTATGTAATCCGCTCTATTTAAAATAACAACACCAGCGCCTTTATCATGTTTAGTAAGAACAATGTCGGTGTTCATGTAAAGTTGCTTTGCCGACTCAAATGTATCTTCTGCCACAAGAAACGATGAGAATCGACTGAGGTGTTAACAAAAGACTGAGCCAAATCAGCCAAATAAGCCAAACGAGCCTTTAGATAAGCAATATTACCAGATGGAGCAAGAGAATGCCTCCTCGACTGTAAATACAACAATTCAAATTCAGCAAATACAGCAGCCGAATTAATACTACTGGGGTGGGGGACGCAAAAATTAATCCCCCTCGATAGCACAAACTTTTCACAATCTGACAAAACATAAGAAGAAGAATTGAAAATATGCTTGTCAGAAGTTACGATTGAACCAAATTTCCTTTTGATTAGATGATTCAAGAATTGTTGATTGCTCTGCAAGAACTTACTCTTTTAACGAGAAGAGTTATTAGTTAGATACTTTGAAAATCGAAGGTGGTCAAAGAGCTTTTACTGATTCTATTGAGTTAAAAAAGAAAGAAATTTCGTCCTTCAAAAATGCACGTAATACATTAATAATACTACGGCATTTTATTTTCCTAATCCGTCGAACTATGTATCCTGGAGCTAAATTATTGTCAAGGCAAGATTGAAGAAAAAAATGATAATATATAAACATACATAAACATACACAATAATATATAAACATATATAAACATACATAATAATATATAAACATTTAAAAAAAAAAAATATATATATATATAAACATACATAGATATGTGTATATATATACACACCAACAAAAACTATGTGGGAAAAAAGTTACCCGTAAATTTTAAACCACACTACCACACATACACACACAAAGGAGGAAAAATAACTTAGTGAAATCTGAAAGCACTTCAACGCACACACATGTACACAATGACAAAAACATATCAAATAGGGGTAAAGCAGACTAAGGTAAACACACTCTCGGGAAAAGAGAGGAAGACCTCTATATAAACCCATAACCAACTGAAAATCATTCAAACTGCAAACATGGGGGAGTTCAAGTCTCATTGAGCACTCTATTAACAAAGCCTAGTGCCATATATGTTCTCTGACAAAAGCAACAAGCTGAAAATATACACGTCTGTAAGAGCAAAATAAATGAGTAAATAAATTTTTAAAATACAAATCTCTTTGTGAACCTACCAATTTAAAAATATTTTTATTCTTTCTTTGGACATACAACAAAAATCTATATATATATATATATATATATATATATATATATATATATATATATATATTTGTCTTTGTGTTCATGAAGAAAGATTTATGAAGGCGTTCTTTGATTGGTGCAGGCATGCTACTGATTGATGGATCCTATGCAAGAAAGACAGAACCTGTCTTAGTGGCTGTAGGGGAAGATCTGAGAAGTTGCTGAGTCTATTACAGAACAGCAGTTTTTGTGGTATTGTTTTTTCCCTCAATTTTGATGATTGTTTGCTCCTAATGTTGTCTTGTAGCAACAGTGGCTGTCCATTGTCAGTGGTTGATTTCTCAGTAGGTGAGAGCCTTTTTAGGATTGTCTTTGTATCTTTGTTATGGTATTCATTAGGCACAATGGGCACTGGAGAGCTCTCAGAAAAGTGTAATAGTTGAGAAGTTGTGGTATTCCACTTTGGCAACATAACATGCTCAGTGCAGCTGTATATTGAGCAACATAACTTCAATATTAGTGTTTTGGTAATTTCAAGAACTTCAAGGTTTGTGATGTAGTTAGTCCAACTGAATGGTGCATATATATATATATATATATATAGTTGGGCAGTTGTCTTTCATTTAGGCATGTTTGATTAAATGATAAAGACACATTTTGTCTATGTAATTTTATTAAGATCCTTTCAAGTTTCCTGATAAGTGTCTTGGTTTCAGGTTGGAATTGATGGATGAATTTACCAAAATTGTCCTGAGCACTGTCAGACCTTTCATAGGCCATCATCAGGGGTGGCTTGCACATGTAAAGAGTGTTTTTTAAGAGTTTCGAAAATTTTTAGGGTTTTTTTATTACAAAATAAATTTACGAAAACGCAGAGTTGGATAACACTGAAATACGGATGAATTTAAAATCAGAACGCTATCAACGGAAAGACAATATTATCAAGATATATGGAATATTTAAAAAAAATAAACTAAAGGCATTTCAAAACATTGTCACTATTTTCAAAATTAATTCTATTGATTTTGTGTTTTTGCTTTTATATGTAGAGCTTCAAGGATTTTAGTCGTAGCTTATTTATTTCATTTGCTATTATAGTGGTGTTTTCAATATATATATATATATATATATATATATATATATATATATATATACGTGTGTCTGTGTGTGTGTGTGTGTGTGTGTGTGTGTGTGTGTGTGTGTGTGTGTGTGTGTGTGTGTGTGTGTGTGTGCGCACTATGAAAAAATGAACATATAAACGTCAGTAACAAAAATTGCATAAATTTGTTTATATATATATATATATATATATATAAACATTTTTTCTTTTAATAGCAGGAATGATAATAGGGATAATTTTGTTTGTCAATCCTCTATAGATTACCAAAAGAATTTTCTGTAGAGTTGAGAAATGATAAATTAAGTTTGTTGAATTTTGGATTGAACTGATTGAATACATGAAACTGTATGAACAGGTCAAGAACTTTTCACCCTCCTGCAATTTGCTTGGTAGGAATCCCTGTGACATTATGGCAAATGTGTTGGATTGCAACATTGTAGTAATTGAGTTTGAACCCCAGTTGAGCAATTACATTGACTTTCAGACTAATATCCAGATAAGAGATAAATAGTACCACTAAGGTCATTCTAAAAGGATAGCTTTGGCATTAAATAACTCATACAAGTTGATATGCAATTGAATAAAGAAACCAAACCAATCTGCTTATTGTCTGACAGTTTATAAAATTTTGTAATATATTCATGAACCATCACTGCAAATTTTCCCAAGGAAGGTGCACAAAAATATAATTTAGAATATATCTTTTTAGAAACCCTGTTATGTAAAGAAGGTGCTGCACTCATCTCCATTTGTCATGATCACTAATCCTCGGTAAGAAGTCTGGATCCTGGAAAATAAGAATTACATTTTGAACTAGAAAGTAGGGGTTATTTCTCTGCTCCTTAAGCCCAATGAATGATGATGCATATACAAAACACTTTTTATTTTCTCTTTTTTTTTTGCTTTTGTCTGAATTTTTTAGATGAAGAATTATCATTATTATATTCTAAAGTACTTGAACACCTGAAAAAGCCAAGAATATACATTTAAAACATTGTGATTATTACAAGCAATGTAAGGACCCTAGTTTGATTATATATTGGAGTATAATAGTCTATGTTCATTTGAAACTTTTTCATAATCTCTGCATGAGCATCAGAAAAATAACTGTTTTTAAATTTCAAAGATAAAAGAAAATTATGATTGTTTCTTTACAAATAAATATCATATAATAGTTTTCTTGAGACAATCAAAATAAAAAATGAGGCAAAAAGCTTGTACTGGGAACAGCCTTTAATTTAGAATTGTTATATAAAATTTTTTTAATGCAGAGGAATGATAGACCAGACTCCTATCTGTTTTCATGAAGAATCTTTCTGCAAATGAAGATAGTTGATGACTCAGGGATATTGAGACAAAAAGTTTTGTACTAATATCTTGTTTTCCTTTCTTTTTTCTTTTCTTTTTGTCTTTTTTCCTACTGCTTTCAATAATTTTTTGATAATCAGTTCACCAGTTACTGAATATTGCATTAGTAGCCCTAAGGATTTGCTCAAAATATTACTGATGTTGTCATGTTCATGAAAGTAGAATTTTGAAAGCATTTTCAACATTTTTTCTCCTTTTAAACCCTTGGCATTTATTTGTATCCATCACAACTAAGATAGGAAGTTGGGTTCATACTGATAGTTAAAATTGAACAAAATTTCAGATAAGATAATGCTTTGTCTAAAAGGTTTAGATCCTTCTGTTTTTTGAAAGCTCTAGAGGCCATAGTTTAGAAGAGAATAAGGTTTTGTAACTAGGCAACTTGGCAGGAATGATTTACAAATAAAATAAACTACAAGGAAACTATTGTTAACAATCAGAAAAAGACGACTGTAATTTTGGGGACATAAGATGAGGAAGGAAAACTTGAAGAAGTTGATACTCACAGGATGCATGGAAGGCAAGGAGAAGAGGAAGGCAGTGGGTAACCTACTTGACAAATTGATAGAGGAGCAAGTATCTGAAAGAGGGTTTTTAAAGAAAGGAAGCTGTGGAGAGCTATGATCACACACATCCTGAAGAGACATGGCACATAGAGAGAGAAAAAGAAAAAGAATAAAAGAGAGGGAGAGCTGGTTGCTGTCTTCCTCCATAGTAGATAAGATCATTTAACAGCATATATCTTTCCTCTTGTAATCAAGCAAAACCTTTTATGCTGTACTATTAGCCTTAATCCTGTTATAATCCTGATTGTTGCCATAAACAGAAATTTGAAATGATCCAATATTCATCTGAATATTTTTGTTTAGTTTAAGTAATATTTTTAGTTTAAGTTTCCTGTTTATATCTTTAATTTGTTGATAAGGAGTTCAGTCCTTGTTGTCAATTATATTTTGCTAAATAATGTATTCCATACAATACCTTGATATTCTATCTGAATGAAATCAATAAATAAAAATATCATACTTTGCCCTTGAAAATGCTAGGCTTTATAAATAGTAGAGTAGGATTGACTGCCACTTATCAACTTAAAAAATATTCCTTTAAATATTCAATAGCCTTTTATAAATAATTACTGTTGTGTAAATTTACTATTGCTCTAAACCATTGTAATTCTTTAATAACTCATTTTGAACTACAGAAATGCCTTAAGTAAGTTTTCTCAAATTAGTATGGGACAAATGAAAGGATAATGAATGTGTTTTTGAGATGTGGATTTAAACTGACCCAAATTCAAATTTTGCTCTGCCAAAATTTGGTACAAGGCCTTACTTGTTAATCTTTTGAAAGATTATAAAACAGCAAGCTTCCAGGAGTGCGGGTGTAGTATTTGCCAAGACATACAACTCTAAAGCCTTTAATTAAATTTCTACCCCCCTCTTCTCTCTCTCTCTCTCTCTCTCTCTCTCTCTCTTTTTTTCTCTTGCTCTCTCTCTCTCTCTCTCTCTCTCTCTCTCTCTCTATATATATATATATATATATATATATATATATATATATATATATACACAATGTTTAAAGCAAAATGGTCAGCACATTACTTTTTTGTGTTACTGACAATTCATGTATAATTGTAAAACTACCAATAACCCAAAAGTTTATTCTGACCATTCAGTTTTATACATTGTAAAAAGCAATTTTTCCAACAGTCTACCTGTAGTGGCTCTTTTCCAACAGTCTACCCTGTAGTGGCTCTTTTCCAGATACTGAAAACAGTAAGAAAAACAATATAAGTTGAATTTATTTATGTTTTCTTTATATTTCAAATATTGAATACATATACATATATAAATTGGTATCAAAAGGGTGAATCAAAAGTTTTACAGTATTTTGGTATGTACAAGTTTGAGCCAAGGAAAGTTCATACTGTGGTTAATAGTATTGTGGTATTTAGGGCACTGACATGTTATGCATTGTTTCATTGTGGTTGTGATTTGAAAGCCCCACTGATGAATGTGTAACATCATTAAATTCAGGAATTTATGCTTGATGAGTTTGAACTTAACCATAGTGCTGTGGAAGCAACCAAAAGTCTTTATTGTGCAAAATGTGAAGGTGCAGTTAATCACAACAACCAGATATTTCAAGAAATTTCAATCAGGTTGCAGGAACCGAGACAATCAGGCAAGGTCAGGTAAGTTTGAAATCATATATTACAAGGTTGAGCTTCAAGTCATAAATGCAAATTGAGTGAGTTAGCTCAGTATTTCACAGTTCAATGTGGTTTGTTACCTTCATAATCTTGACTATAGCTGCTGAATTCCAACTCACATGACCAAAATATTGTAAAACTTTTGACTCACCCTTAATATATATATATATATATATATATATATATATATATATATATATATATATATATATATATATATATGTGTGTGTGTGTGTGTGTGTGTGTGTGTGTGTGTGTGTGTGTGTGTGTGTGTGTGGAAAGATTAGAAGTCAATTCTTCATCATTGATAAAAATGATATACTGTTTATCAATTTCTATATTTAATATAAGCAAGCTTTATAAATACTGCTGGAAATTATTGAAATGTTGCTTAATGCATTCATTAGATCTGTTTAGATCTCAAAGAGTCATGTTCACAGAATACCAAATCAGAGATATAAATAGGTTTGGAGATAAGTAGTATAATTACTAAACTGTTTTATACAGTTATATCCACAGCAAATAAGGAATGCTAATCACTTCGAAGATAAGCATTATAATCACTAAACCATTCTCACTTTAATGAAGCATTCAGTATAAGATATCAATAGGTAGAGAGATAAGCATATAACCCATTAAACAATCAAGATTGCTCTGTTATAACTTAGTGAATAAATATCACAATCTCAGTTGAAAAATCTCAGCTCAGTTGAACCACTGTGAAGTGTTTGAGCAGAAAATGATTTTAAATCTGACAGTAAAATCTAATCAGAACTTAATTAGCCTTTTATTATTATTTGGATTTTTGCCTCAAAAACTGAACTCATTGTTTCTTTGTGCACATCTATAGAAAGATATTCGTTTGCTCACCATCCAATTAACATTTATCAATTAATCTTAGAATTTCTCATCAATATCTGTGCATTGATTTTTTGGTCTGGCAAGTGGAATCATTTGAAATGATCAGCGGAGAGAGAATTGTCGTTTCTGTGCCAGATGCTGGGAAAAAGTTACAAGATGTGTTAAAGCACCTGAAGAAGTTCTTCAATCATATAATCATTAATTGATCCACAGATATGATGACATCAGTCTGTTAATGTTTAAAAGAACAATTCCACTACACGTTCTGTAGATGAGGATACACTGGTGTATTTACATTCTACAAACAATAGAATCAGTTTGTCCACGTGCATACATTCACATCTACCCAGCCATAATTATATGATTGTTAAAAAGGATACAATTATAAGATATAATACAAATTCTTACACACAATTATAAATACATTTCTCTCATGTCTATTAGAGATAAGTCAAAAAAGAATCCAAATATTTATGACTATATATCTATCCAACCTCACCAGATGAGCAGGAAGTAGCACAAGGTCAATTTTTTGAAGTGGAGTTTAACAAGTTTGATTTTTGAGTTTTCCTTCTCCCTGATGAGTTGCCATACTAAGATTAAAGAGCCTAGTCTAACCTATTTATCCATAGATGAAGGGAGAATAGTTAGATATATACCTTCCCCAAGTCTATTTGTGCTTTGTGAAATGCAAATAACACTGTCCAGGATTTGAACTCATCTCACTGTTCAGTTCCTATGACAATAACCGTCACACCACAAGTGCCTCCATTCATAACTGCTAGCCAATGAGATGTTTCAGAATGCTAATAACTAAAATGTTGTTCATGTAACAATCATCTGTCTAAAAAATTGCATCACAGCACATTAGTTGCTGTTGTGCTACATGTGATAGATTGAGTTTATGTGTGGTTGAATACCTGAAAAGCAACATGTTCATGTAAAATTCTTTTTACAGTGACTTTCTAAAATGGCAATAGGGTTATCAGAAGGAAGAAGTGTTAGAGCTATCAAAAAATGTCGTACATTTCAAATTAGGGAGTACATCTAATAAAAATCCCAAATGTTGATAACTTTTCATTTTTCAAATGTGCTAAGGTGTTGCTATTTGTCCAAGTTTCACTCTCTTTCAGATTCACTTTAATTTCTACCAGGATGTTTACTTCTATTATCGGACAAATCTTATTTCTTTTGATATATATATATATATATATATATATATATATATATATATATATATATATATATATATCACATGTAAATAATACACTTCCGATATTTTTATATAAAAAGTTAATTTTCTTCTAAACCAAAAATACAACAATTATATTATAATCAGTGGAACATTATTCAACCAAAACTCATTATTAGATATCCTTTATTACAGAATATTAAAATTGCATTGGGTGGCTCAAAAATTTTGGGGAATATGGAGTTATTCCTTCTTAGTCATTATTCTCAGTTACACTCTTACCTGGAATGATAGTACTTACTAGTATCCCATATATGGGTCTAATAGATCTTTTATGATAAGGAAGTGTTTACCTGTTTAAAATGATTGTGAAAATACATTTTTGTACTGTATATAATAGGAGGTTATAACTGTTAAAGTGACTTCGGCATCATAACAAGGATTAACATGTCAGGAACCGACCAACAAACCAATCCTTAGAAAAAATGGATCAATAAAAAAAAATGTCCTTTCTTTCTTCATTGGGCTGAAAACTTTTCACCATCCTCTCAAATATATAAATCCTATTTTGCTTTCATATTGCAGACTGATCCTTGGAATTGTAATACACATACCTTCTGTATTTAATAGTTATCAAAGTTTGGTATTTACAGTCATTTTAGAAGTATTTGCTAAACTCAAGTTAGTCTAGCACAAGGCCACAAATGTTGGATACTCAGTGAGTACCAAGTTCACTTCAGTATTAATGTTCTGCATGACTATTTCCTCCATCCAGAAAAGAGTAAGCTTCAGCCTTTATTTCTAATTTTTTAACTGAGCATTTAAAAATCACATCTTCCACTCACAGCTATTCACACACACATGATATTCTTTCTCTTCCCCAGCCATGGTGACTTCCAGCCAATTGCAAACAGATCATTTTGGGGAATTACATGTGAATGTTCTGTAAAAAAAAATAGAAATGACTTAAACTTACTCTTATCTGGATGGTAAATGTAAGTGTTACATTTTTATAAAATCATTTTGTATATTACCACAGAAATTTCTTCAATGGGATATTCTGGACAAATACTTTATTTTGTAAACTTACTTTGTATTTTATAGCTGTACTGATTGAAATAGGGAATTTGTTGTTTGTTCATTAATTATCTATATCATTTAAAAAACAAATGATTTTAGATGTATAAAAAGAAATAATCAGAATTATACTTTAATCAATTATACCCATATATCAGTCCTTTAATTTATTTAATAATATGGAAGTATTATGCAAATTTCTGCTTGTTAAGAAAATATGTTTACTATATTAATAGCAGATAAAATTTATATATAGTTACCAGGATAACTGCACAATAAACAGTAGATCAAGGAATTATGTAATTTATGTTATGTACATTATCCCATGTACTTCGCTCCTTTGATAATTATCTCATGTACCTTGAGCCTTGGCTCATCCATGATGTAATAGAATATAGCTGTTAATCTCCCCATGTAGATTTGGGTATTTTAAATCTGCTTACACATAAAACCTTTTCTGATTATATATATATATATATATATATATATATATGCACAGATAATAAATTCTGGCCCTAGGCAGAAGTGCTAAGACACAAAGCCGATCATTGGTAGAATCCAAAGATATTACACTCTGGTCCTAGGAAGAATTTTTTTGATCCTGACTTAAATGATCCTATCTGAAATTACAGGAATCATCCTTCTATTAATAGTAATCATTTTCTTTTAGTTTTAGCATCAGAGAATAGAATAAATAAAATTTTACAGTAAGAATCTTGTAATTATCAGGAACACCTGCGCGCACACACACACACACATAAAATGCTAACTCTTGTTTAAAAACTTATTTTGCATGGACTAGTAATTTGGTGCTGTAGAAAACGCCAACTGCATCTTTGCAGAAGGGTAAGACCCTGACCAATGAGCATCCTAGATAGGACACTAAGCTGCAGCTAATGGTGAGGCTCCAGTCCTGGAGCTTTGGGAAATGTGGAGTACTTCTTCATTACCATTACTCCTAGGTCCTCTTTAACTCAGGGTGGTGGTACCTGTTATGGTCCAATCTGTGGCTCAAATAGAACTGTTCAATCATTTACTATACTTGAAACCATTAAACTGTGTGCAAACAAATAATTAAAGTTAAATTGAATTGTTTGATAACAATACTTAAAAACATTTAACTGTGTGCAAATAATTGAGATCTGGCTTGTTTAAAAAAATATTGTTACCTACAAACTATTTACTTAAAAACACTACTAAACCAAATAACCTAAGCCATGCTAACCCTATTTGTGACTTAATGACAAGAGGTGTTTTGCAGTCATGCCATTTTTATCTCATCAAACTATACAATAATCTTTTTCATTTATCATTGAAAAGCAACCTATTTATTTGTGTTATTAAACTCTGTTTTCAGAATATTATTAATTTGTATATGTCCTTTACAATGTCAAATAGAAATATCATTGTCTGGCCTTTAAAAAAAATGTCTTTTTCAATAGCCAACTAATTGGGAGAAATCGATCCAGATTTGAATTTTAGTGCTTCTTAAAGACCCTACATTATCAGAAAAAATAGGAAAAGAATTAATCTTATCTGAATTGTTATAAGCTGAATATAATCATAAAACTGGTATTAAAACAAATTTTGTTGAATAGTACTTATTTACTTTTGTCTTTTATTGCCTTAAAAAGAAAGTAATTATCAAAAAAATACTATTTCAACTTCAAAGGTGGAAAAATGAAATATTTTTATGATAGGTACTTGTTTACTGTATTAATAACTTGATGATATTACTACTACAACTACTACTACTACTACTACTACTAATAATAATAATAATAATAATAATAATAATAATAATAATAATGATAATGATAATCTTTAAGATTCTCTGGCACAAATGAATCCCTGTATCTAGGCCAGAAGACCAGATTTTGTTTTAGACTCCAAGAAGAAATGATCTTGTCAACTTCTGGACTTTGTGCTTCCAGTAGATCACAGATTAAAAAAACCTTAATAAAAACCTGGACCTTGCTAGAGAGCTGAAAAAGATATGGAATATGAAGGTGACAGAAATACTAATCTTAAATGGAACTCTTAGAGCAACCCAAAGAATCTGGAGGAGAGATTGGAGATCCAAGAAAGAATTTTCTTGGATCTCCAATTTGTACACACTATAGGACTTCTGAGATTGACTTGAATACTCAAGAGTCTTAGAGAGCAGAGGAGATTTGCTGTTATTTAGACTTCAAGGAAGATCACCAATTACTACTACTGTAAAAATTAATACTATATTTTTTTACCATAAGTTCATTTTTTATCATAAACTAGCATAGTTCTCATCATGAGAGACAGAATTATTTATATGTGGAATGGCACTTTTATGGATTCAATATAGTATTATCTTTCAAGATGGGAATACAATAGCATTGGTCAACTGAAATTCTTTCAAATTATTTGTGTAAGAAAAAGAAAGATTAAATGATTGAAAGAGAAACAGATAGACTGACAGGAATAGACAGTCAGGGAGAAATGGATCAAGTGCCAAAACTTCTCCACAAGGTTTTCAATAAGAAATATTCTGAATATATGCTCTCCACTAGAAAAGTATCTGCTGATGCCCATGTTAATCCTCATCATAAATTATGGGATTATTTATGCATGGATAAGAAAGAAAGCATGAGAAGAAATAAATAAACAAAGAAATTTGGGAAAAAGCAGAAATGGAAAAAGCGAGAAAGAAAAAGAAGTGATGCAAAGAGAAAAGACAAGTATAGCTATATTTATAGAAAGTAGAAAAAAGTTGAAAGTGAAAGTGCAATAGAGAGACAGAGAATAAAAGATTAAGTAGGGTAGTCTGTCTTGTTATGACCCTGAAAAAGACCATACATGTATTTAAATTTCTAAAATGTCTATTTTACTAAAATAAAAGAATTTCTTTTTCATCTTTTTATGAGATGAGGTTTAATGACAGAAAAATAAATAAAGTGACATTATGTTCTATGCATAAGTAGATTTATTTCAGTGTACTTATGAGGTATATTAAAAAAGTATTAAAAAACATTAATTTTCTTCAAAACAATTCCCTTATAAAGACATCTATTCCAGTGAGTTTTCCTTTTGTCTGAGCACCTCTGAAGATCCCTTTTTGATATGGTGCACTATCATATTTCTTTTAATATTCCTCTCATTCATCTTACTCTTATAGTGAATCTTCTGTTTTGGAAATAAGAAAAACTTGAAAGAAGATTGATCTGGTGATTATGAAAAGTGCTGCATAAACAAACCCGGCTGATAGTGCAGATAAAAAGATATTGGGAATTGGCACTGACATGTACAAAGGACATCTAAATGTCTCGACAATAATCTAGTTGTTGAGGCATCATTCCTTTAAGCTGCTCAGCTGTGTATATATCTTTATTTAAATTTTAAATAGTTAATCTTAAATTTTAAGAATTAAAGAAAAGCAACAGAAAGCTTCACTTTCAGACCATCCCTTATATAAAAAATGGTCACTTTGGCTTTCCACACATTTATTCTATCATGTTTTCCATTGGTTGAAACTCCTTTTTTGATATGGAGTGAAGCATGTCATCATATTTCATTTAATGTTCCTAACATCCTCAAATCTTATTCTTGAGGGAAATTTTCAATTCAGGGAACAAGAAAAAGTCACATATAGCTAGGTCTGATGAGAATGGAGTGTGCTGCTCTAGCACAAATCTGTATTTCACTGAAGATATTTTCTTTAAAAAAATTATGGATACTGGCTTTATAATTCTTTTTTTTAAATTAGCACTGAGGACTCATCTCACAAAGTAGATATCTGGACATCATCACTTTATAATAAATTTTGCTTCACTATGCACACATGTTCATCTAAATTTTAGATCTTAAAAATTTTTAAATTCAAATCTTTTGTCTTCTCATATATACAGTCCCGTGCAAAAGTTTTAGCCCAATTTAATTTTTTCACTTTAATTGAATAGTATGCTTTTGTAACAAAAAATATTCAAAATTCAACCTAAATGCAAATAAGTATAATATCAAAAATTAATTTTCATCTCTATATTAGTTTCCAATTCCTTTAGTAGATCATATGAAGTTAGATCAAAATATCAGTCAAAAATTATGTCATGCCTATGTTTTAGCCCATCAGAAAAATTTTTTATTATTTTGATAAATATAATACATTGTACAATATATTATTTTCATTAATACTTTGCTTGCTGTCCTTTTGCAGCAATAACAGCAGTTTCCAAAGATCTTGAACATTCCTTAACTTTCTTGCCAAAACGTTTTTTTCAGTACTTCCCATAATGATTTGATAATAATGAGATCTGGACTTTATGGGGGCCAATTTTCCAGCAGATTCATGCCATTTTCTGTTGAAAAGAATTTGGTGGCTCTCAAAGTATGGGGTGATGCACGATCTTGTTGAAAGATTTCACAATCAGCAATGCCAGAAAGTAAATGCTCTCTCAAAATTGATATGTATTTTTGACTATTCAAAGTGCCATCAATTTTTACTAACGTTCTCTTGTCATTTCCTTATTTGTAACTCTATACCATATCTTTCAGACGTTGTCTTCCCATATTGAATGTTGCTTTGTCCATTTTAAGAGAAGTTTGATGTGTTGTTCAGTCAAAGACAGTTTCTTAATGGCAACACATCCTATGAGCCCAGCATCTCTTAAGACTCTTCTGACAGTGTCCATAGACACTGTAGTAGTGATATTCCTTTCAGCATGAACTTGTTGAGCTGTAAATTTGGGGTTAGCTGTAGATATTCTGATTAACTTTCTTTTTCTTCAAAGATCCAGCTTGCTTGGTTGATCAGATCTTCAACGATTTTGAACACTGTTGATTGGCTGCATTTTTCTGGCAATCTGGCATACTGCTCCACATGAAATTCCTACTTCTTTAGTAACCGCTTGCTGACTCTTGGTCTTCAGTAATTCAACCACTTGTGACCGTTTTTCAAGAGAAACTTTACCTATGACTCAATATTAATCAGTTAAATTGTTATTTATTCTATAGTTTCTATTATTTCCGGCATATTTACAATGAAAAAAGGAAAACAGTTAGTATTTTGTAAATTTTGATACCTGGGATAAAAAAAACATTTGTATGTACCACTTTTAAATTAAGATACATTGTGCAGTTATTTTATCTTGTATGTTAACAGGTTTTTAATATTATTTTATATTCTATTTTACTTTACTACTAAAAGTACTACTTATTGATAAAAACGAAGAGTCTTTATTTATTTGAAAAATTATTGATCGGGCTAAAACTTTTGCACAGGACTATATATATATATATATATATACCTTTATCTTCATCCAAAACTGTGACTCCAAAATTCTGTTTTGTTTATACTGACTGTTTCTGATTCCTCTGCAGTAATTCAATTTCTTTATTTTTGCTTCTCCCAAGTGACACCAATGCCTGATAAGTAGTTATGGTAAGATTAACACTCAAATTTTGCTCTTTATTTTAGTTTTACATTGGAAAAAAGTTTAGTACTAAAATACTAATGAATGATCATTTTAAGTTAATGTCTACATAAAGAAAAAAATAGTGTAATTTATTATCAAAAGGAAATCTAAGTAAAAAACTGACATCTAGAAATACATTGATTAGATTGGTCAAGAAATACAGTTGTTTTTTGTTTTTTTGTTTTTTGTTTTTACTTTTCACTTCCACATATCACTTTAGTCAAATGCCGTTAGTGTGCTATATTAAACAACAGTTAAGTAAAAATATTCATGTTATTTAGCTTAGCAAACTGCTTGGAAGCAGTAGTGATCTGCATTTTCTATTGTACAGGGGTCAGAAGTTTTGCAATATTTTGATACAAGCGAGTTTTTGGCATGTATATCACAAGAGGGAAGCAGTTCAAGCCATGGAAGGTACTTGCTATTGTTGTTAGTACCATGGTAGTTGGTGTGCTGATACATTGTGCATTGCTTCACTTTGAAAGCTACACTGATAAATGTACAATCTAGTCTAATTTGAGAATGCTTTATGAGCTGAAACTGAGTCATAACATCATGGAAGCAACCAAAAACATTTAATGGGCAAAAAGTGAAGGTGCAGATCCAGATGGTTCAATAAATTTCACTCAGGCTATAAGGATCCAGACACTCAGGCAATGTCAAGTAGGCTTAAAACTGAGGAATTCGAAGCCATACTCCAAGACAAAAAGACAAATCTGATGAGTAACATTCAGTGAGTATCAGGCAAGATTGACATCTCACAGTCCAGTGGGGTTTGTAACCTTCACAACCTCAGCAAAAGCATCCAGAACTGCCAAATTATTCTTCACATTACCAAAATATTATAGAACTTTTGATTTACTCTAATATGTAATTCCATCAACTCTGAATTAGTCCTAAGGTTGTTTTTGTCTTTCTTTCGTGTTCAAAGTATTTAGTTGTTAAATGGTTATATTTCATTTAAAAAAAACAAAAACATCTGAACTTTTGTAGCCAGATTTTTTAATGTTCAGTAATTTCCTGTGCCTCATTTTCCAGTAAAACAGGCTGGCAAAAATAGTTGATTTAAAATCAAAATAACAAAAATTTTCTTGACAAAATCAACAATGTAAATGGAAAATATGGACTAGCAATAGGATTAGGAAATTTGATTCTATTTCTACATAGCATGAGGCAAGGAATTTGACAATAGTTTCTCATGGCTTCACAATAGAAATTTGACATTCCTCACCAGACAAATATGTGTAAAATTATTTCATCATTAGAAAAGGCTTTGTTAACTTAAGAGAACAAATTTATTGATGGAATTAAAGGTTTTATATAGAGTATTAAAAATTTGATATTTTGACCAATTAACCTCAACAAGTAAAAATTCATCTGTAGAAAATATAGCAATATAACATAAAAAAAAGAACAATATGAACTGTTTAAGATGTAAACTTTTAGTTAAATTAAGGTCTATCAAAAGTAGTTTCAGTTTTTGATCACCTGAAATATCATGGGGAATCTCTTGAAAGCTCCTGTGTGTTTTTGAAGCTTATTTTTAATGATTCTAACTCTTCATCTCAAAGTCCAAAACACAGAGTGTGCATTTTTTCTCCCTGTCATCAAAGTTGAAGAAAGTAAAATACTTGTCATTGACTAGTAGAAGTTCCTTGTAGTTATATTTGATAAAAAAAAACTAAAGCTTATCCCTCATTTATTAAAGCACCAAATGTACCAGAGCTCAACAACTCTTATTAGTAGTTGCCCATACAAAATTAAGAGCTAACCAACAAATAATGCTCCTTAAACTGTAGAGATCACTGATCGATTCACAGTTTGAATATAGATCAGCCAGGAGTTCCTACCTCAAAGAGTTTGACCCTATGCATCAAAAAGGCTTAAGACTAATCTTAGGAGCCTATATAACCTCTCTGGTTTACAGCTTATATGCCATAGTACATGAAACACCTCTACATTTCAGATATAAAAAGCAACCCTTTAATACTATATAAAACTCAAATCCTGTCCATCCAACTCAGCTTATGACTGCATCTTCAATCCAAGGTACAAGAAGTGTTTAAAAATAAAAGAAAATCTATATACCTTTTGGTCATGTAATGGAAACCACTCCCAAAGAATCTAAAATCTTTCTCACCAATATACATGAAACCATCATACCTAAAACAACACCTTGGATTATTACAAAATCTAAAGTAATCCTGGAGTTACGCAAGTTCCCCACCTAAAAAAAAATCCATCCCAGCACTTACCATGATAAACCTATAATATGATTGAACATCACCTCTACATCTTTACAGATGGCTCCAAGAACAATGATAAAACAGTGTGCATTTGCTTTTTTTAAATTAGACAGTTGCTAGAAAAGCTCCTTCAGAGGAAAGCCCAATCTTTACTGCTGAAGCCCATCCAACAGACCAAGCACACAACATCTTCTCGGAAAATGGCCACAAAAATTTTATCATATTCTTGGACTCACTCTCTGTCTTACTATCACTAAGAAATAAAAATCTGGAAAGCCCCCAAATCATTAAACTCCTGAGTAGATTGGACTCCATATTCAACTCTAAAGAGGTTCTTTATACAAAATGACAATTCTAGAAAAATAACATCTACAATAAACTCTTCTTGATCAAACCCACTTGGGGAGAATAGAAGCCAACATTCAGAAAATTCAGAAAAGAAGAAGTCACATTATTTTGATAATGCATTGGTTACACAAGACTTATGCATTCCTTTATATTCAATCAGGAACAATAATCACAGTGGTTAATATGTCAAACACTCTGCACTGTTAAACACTTTCTGATTGAATGAAGAACTTTTACTCTAATCAGAAAATGTTTTTTCAAAGAAAATTATATGAAAGATCTATTTGAAAATGTCAACATAGATGAAATTCAGTCCTTTTTGAGAGGAATAAAATCATACCAAAAATTATAAACATAAATCTGAACAATACCATACAAAATAACTCCTCAACATGATTTCTGACGATTCCAACATATCATTGAAACTATTAACAGCAAAAAGCATAAATAAAGATTTACAACATACATTAATACTAAACTTCTAGATGTAAAATAACCCCAGACGATTTGACATGTGTTCCAAATCTATTAACCAACCAAAATCTTTTGAAATTTTATGTAATGTTCTATATAAGGTATCCTTTTAATGATCTTAACCTTTCCAAAAGTTTTCTACAGCATGTAGTTGATTCCTTCTCAACATTGCATTTTAAAGGATCATAATTTATTTCAATGATCTGATCTCCCTGGTTTTATTTTAAGTGATTCATTACCACCCTCAAAATACTTAATTAAATTTTTGGTAGTACAACCAAATATTTTTTCATTTTATTCAATTTGCTGAATTTTGTGAGCAGATCCAGCAACTTGAAGACCCAGTTTAATGTATGAATGTTTTCCAATGCTGGTGGTCAGGTTTTCCTCTAACTTTTCTTTAAAAGCATCCTAATTGATAACTGATATTTGTCAATTTCTGCATTTTATTTCAAGAGACCAGTCTTAATCCTTTTGCTGCCATATTTTCAAATTGTTGGAAGCTCTTCAAACTGCATTTTCCAGCAAAAATGACTGTTCCAAAAACTGTTGCTTTAAAATCTTTAAATCACCATAAAATTTCAAGGTAATCAATTCAAATATTATGAGCAGAAGTTAGAACAGTAAAAGGAACATTTTCTAAATAAAATCCATAAATTTCCTTCATTCTTTTACTGTTTTTTTTCTATGATTATAGTTGGTAAAAGTTCTATGAATTCTACTCCAGTTGCATACAGCATGGCCTTAGGAGTTCATACACCAGTGAAAACATTGAAATGCTTCAACCAGTTTTGAGCAATATTTATATACAGTTTCATTTGTTCTACTTCTTGAATTCTGTAAGCAGTATAATCAGTTTTGAGCTTCAGTTTGAAATATAAGCTTAAGACTTGCCAGAATCTTAATTCTTGTATCTGCCATGACAGCAGCTAGAACCAAAGATATGGTTTTGTCAATGAAAAACTTTAAAAAGTAACTAGCAAGCCAAAGTGGTCAACTAGTAAGTCTTAAGAAAGTAAAGAAAGTAAAGTAGATTCAGTGAGAGGACATGTTGAAATATTCTTACTCTAAAGTGTGTGGTAATCAGACAAAATGGGTTCTTTCTTTGATTTTTGATCTTGTTCAAAGTTTCATTTTCATTCTATTCTACATCTAAATAGTGTGAACCAGCACAATGACATGTATGAATAGACATCATTATGGTTCCTTCTATAAACCTTTTATTAATATTACAGCAATCAATATCTAGCATAGCACATCCATTGAATATTATGTGAATAATGTTCTAGTAACATGAAAAAACATTGAAATTTTACCAAAATTTACAAATCTTATTTATCAATCAAAATCAGTTACCTTGAAGCATACTTCAGAGCAGATGTAAGGCAATCTTTGCCCTTTAGGCAACTGCTGCCTAATAAATCATCAAGTGTGACTTTCAAAAGCTTTGTTGAAAAATAAATAAAAATTGTCTGTCTCCTTTTCAGAACTTGATATCTCAATGCTTTTTTGCAAAAAAGCAATCTAAAAAAAAACATTTAATGTTTAGCAAGATTTCTTTTAAGAAGTGTATTAATATAAATTTGAACAAAATATTTAATAACTTACCTAAAACTGAATTTTACAGTTTGTTGTAAACATACTGAGATATATTAAGTGCAGTCTTATTTGCAGACAATAAATTTCAGTGTTGTTGTTAAACATAAAAAGCTTCCAAAATTCTGTTTTGAAGTTAACTTTAATAACAACAATTTCATATTGAAAGTTTCTTTCCTATTACTTATAGGGTCTTTGGACTTTTTCATTCTCAAGTCTACAATAACACCCTTCAACTTTTGAATAAAAAATAAAAAATAAAAAACAAAAATAAATGGCAGGATAATTCAGAAAAGAAACCCAAATGTTATTTTAGGGATTCAGTTAACATTTGATCTGCAATATTCTGATTTGATATTTAAAATGTCTTAACAGTTTTTGAATAAGACCTAAATTTTAAGTGCTTCAAAAGGTTTTCCCTGAGGATGATTTTAAAAATTAATTTGATCCCTTCAACATAGTTGTAATCCTTTCTTCAACATTTGAATCTTATGCAAACTGAAGCTGATTTGCTTCTTGAGGTTAGTCAAGCATTTCAACAAAACCAGGATTAATTTCAATTAAGGTGTTCTTGTAAAGTGGCTGACTTTTGAGAATTTCATGGGACTTATTCAGTTTGAAACATTAGAGACAACGAAGAGTTTAGAGTTTGTATTAATGAAAAATTCTCTTTTTACAAAGAGGAAAAAACATTTTAACTGTTCACTGCTTTCAACAAGGAGAAAAGGTTTAGGAATTTTGAGAGAAAAATATTTCTTCTGATTCATATCATACAGTAATACTCATAAATAAATACAATCCTGCAAAATAAAAAAAAAAGAATTCAAATTTCTTTTCAACTAAAGATACCAGGATTTTATAATTTCTGTTGAAATATTATGTAATCAAAAGATATTATTAGGTATTATTTATTACCAAACTCTACACAATTAAAACTCTGTCATTTAAGATATGAATGTGTAAGATTCCAAAACCGGGCCATTGGCTTAATGAGTAGAGTGATCGCCAATGATCTGGAAGACCAGGTTCAATCCCAGGTCAAGTCATACCAAAGACTGAAAAAATGGTACTTGATGCCGCCTTGCTTAACATTCAGCATTATAAGGTAAGGATCAAGGGTAAAGTGGAGTAATCCAAGGAATGGAGTAGCACCCTCCTCTACACCTTGGTGTTGTAACTATTGAAATAAGAGCCTTCGGGTCACCCTCAACTAAGGTTGCCAACTTTACTTACTTATATATATTCAATTCCATTTTTATTTCCAATACTAATAAATATGGTAATGAATAAATACAGTTTGATTTTATAATGTTTTAATTGAAATAATAAAAGTCTAGTATTTTTGATTTAAAAGAAAATTAACTTTTTCAAAACATTAGAAGGAAGATATTCATTTATAAGTGATTCTGTATGTTTTCTTTTGTTACCTTAAAAAAATGATTAATTTTAATTAATTGAAAAATGTTTAAAAACTCAGAATATAGAATAAAATTCAACTTTTTTTATATTCTTCTGGATGATTTCAATTCTTATCAAAATTCAAGCTTCTAAAGTATGAATCTTAATTCTAATTTAATTTCAATCATTTTAATTGAGACCTTAATTTTTATTCTTAATCCTTTCAATTCATAAACCTTACATTTCTGGGCAGAGCATTTTGTATAAGAATATATAACAGTCCAAAAATAAATACACTCTTTATATATATTCATAAAATTTTATTTTTGGTTAAAGAAGTGTTGCAATTTTTTCTTTTTTTTTTTTGGTTACTGAGTTTCAATACTGCAGAGCATTGGTAATAATTAGTACCTTATAATATCAATTTTGATAGTATAATGTTTCATTTGAAAGGCTAATCAAGGCAGCTGGCCCGAAAACCCACAAATCTTTACCCCAGACGGGGAATAGAAAAGTTCTACAATTATTGAGAAGACTGTGTCTCTGTTTCCCACGATGAGCAAGTCAACAATCAATCCCTTGGAATTTTGTCCCCATTATCCTAATGTAACAATAGTTTGATGAACACTCTCCTGAAATGGTGTGATTCTCTATTTGTGAACTTTTTACAGAAGCATAGTTATTCAGTGATTATTTGCATGTATTGATATTATTATGAGTGTATTATTTACAAGGTATTAGGCAAAAATTAAAAAGATCTCCTGCTTTTTATTTTTAGTTATATAGATGTATATTCCCCTTCTGCACACACACACACACACACACATATATATATTGGTGGTAAGTTCTCGTACTTAACACTAGTAAAAATAAAGTCTCAAATAACTTAAGAACAATGCATTTTATGATTTCCTTGCTTTGTATACCAACCTCCTTATGTCTCAAGCACCTCCACTTCTGTTAACCAAGTGATCTTACTGCCCAGAGCACCCAACTATCCATTCTTCTAAGCTACACTACTTCTAAATACATTGATATGCTTAGATCATGTCTCAGAAGAGAAGCTACAAAGGATTTGTTTAAATATATATATATATATATATATATATATATATATATATATATATATATATAAGTGAGAAGTTGTTGTTGTTTGGGTTTTATGGCATATCAACCTTTGTAGGTTATTTAACACCAAATCCATTATTATGCAAATAGTCAGTTCTATTTCAAACAATTCAGTTTAGCATGTGTACACAGTTTAATAATCAAAAACATTTCTATTTCAGGCTATTCAGTTTATTCAAACAGTTCTACTTCACCTAATTCAGTTTTGTATAAGTACAGATTTTTTTTACACACCGTTAAATGTCAAAACAGTCCTATATATAACAATTCAGTTTTGTGTTAGTATACTTTCAATGTCAAAAACAGTTCCATTTTAAACAATTCCATTTAGCATAAGCACGCAGTTTAAATGTAAGTAAAGTTTAATTGTCAAAAACATTTCTGTTTCAGGCTATTCAGTTTAGTCAAACAGTTCTAATTCAAACAATTCAGTTTACCATGAGTATACAGTTAGTTCTATTTAACCCATAGGTAGGACCTTTATCAGGTGCTACCACTCCAGACCAGAGTTGACCTGGGAGTGATGGCAATAAAGGGGTACTCTGCATTCCCCAAAGTTCCAGCATTACTGGAACCTCACCAACCGACTGTTTAGTGTCATATCCTGGACACTAGTTGGTGGAGGTCTTACCCCTCTGCAGAGAAGCAGTCGGTGTATTCTACAGCCCCAGCCGACTAGGCAATACAAGTGAGAAGGAATGAAATATATAAATATATTGTATACATATATATATATACTAATCAAATCATATAAACAAAGTACATTTTTGGCTAAAAACAATTTTAAACCTAACCAGCTTTTGTTTTGTATGTCTTGTATCTTAATTTTACTTGCCTTTTATACTTAAATAAAGAATAAGTTCAACACTTAATCTTTTGTTCTTATTTTCATTATTTATTGAAATCTGTAAAATGATGTTTTGAAAAAAAACACAACAAAGATAAAGATGAAAAATATACTATAATAAATTTTTGTCTTTGAGAATTTATTTCATCTTCACTGATAGAGGTGTACTTATTTGTGGCCGACACACTCAGTGTACTCATAACACTTGTTTATAAAAATTTAATTTTCTTTTAAACCAACAATACCAGGGGTTTTGTTTGCAGGGTTTAGAATACACAGTATTCTTTTCAGAAGGGTAAGACACCCACCATTGGGGGCCTGGGTATGGCACTAAATTGCATCAAATGGTGAGGCTCCAGTCATGGAGATCTGAGGAGTGTCGTATACCTCTTCATTGCCATTATTCCTTAGTCTACTCGGACCCAGGTTGATGTGCTGTTAAAATCAATTAAATATATCAGAATCTTGTTGTTTCTTGAGGAAAATTGTATGAAAATAGATAATATCAGTTCTTATCTATAACCAAACCCGACAGCATTTAATCTCTGTAAGCAAAACAATGAATATGCAGCAATCCAAAAAATGAATACACCTCTATGAAAATATATTTAGTATGACCTTCTTTAATCTTTACTACTTCTTGTAGTCTTAATGATATTGACCTCACTAGACTATCTCAATCACTTAAATGTTTTCCCACTCTAACAGAATGTACTCTTTCAATTTTCTACAAGAAATAATTAAATCCTTGTTTCTTTGGATTAGAAAAAATTATCTTTTAATAATTTTTGTTATTGTTGCTGTTGTTGTTGTGTACTTATCTGTGGGCAATACAGTAAATATCTTTGTGCCTCATGGGTAAAATTTGAAGTCTGGACCAATACCATTTTCATAAAAACCAAGTTAGACAAAAACTTATTGCCAACAGGTATTTTTTTGTTTAATTGTGTTGAAGAAGATGCTGACCAGTTCTCTTTTTATGCAAATATAAAATTTCCTGATCAATGAATGAGACTTGCTATTTATTTACTTAGACTCAATTAAATGTGGCATTAGTCTACCTTAATTAAACAAGATTTTTCCATTAATGTAAAATAATGAAATACATTAACTTCAATGTAAGTTTTATATTAGAATATGTTTTCAAGACATTTTGATTTTCTTTGAAAGATATATTTTTGATAGGGTATTTTCTAAAGGATAAATTCTTAATTGTTAAATGGATATTCTCTTGCAGACCTGCTAAATGCAAATAAAGTCTCCTACTTATATCCACAGATAATGGCTTCCTGAATTTTAAAATGATAGGGAAAGGTGTAGAGCAACACTTTAAATATCTTTTTGAATTAAAAAAGTTATTAACAATTCCTATTTGCAGAGTAAATAAAATCCTAATTTTTTCTTCAATTCAAAGTATTAATATTTATAAGATTTGAAATTTTTCTAAACAATAAAAATAACAGGAAAGTAAATCAATAGAAAGAAATTTACATAATTCATTGGTGAGTGGGAAAGAAAGAAAATAAAAAAAACAAGAAATGAAAAAGAGCGTGTGAAATAAACGAAATTGAAATTTTGTGAAGAAAAAAATTGGAAATTTGATGTATATATTTTTTCCTTCTGATCATAATGTGGTTATTTGCTCTTCATTATTCTAAAGAGAAAGTGTTCAAAATTTTGTGAAATACAAGATCTTTGAAAAATTATATAAAGAGAAACTGTGAATAAATGTAAAGACATATTTTGTCTTCTATTTTGTATTTTTACTTATATATATATATATATATATATATATATATATATATATATATGATTGGGAAGTGTTTGTGTCAGTCCTCTATCACTGAATAAACAGTTGGATGAAGTGCTACCAAATTTGGTATATATACTTTTCAGCCTAAAGAAAGGTTTTAACATATAAACAATTTTTATTACTATTTCATGAGGAAAGGAAGCTTTCATTGAGAGAGAGTAATCAGAAGGAAGCCATGTTATGGCCAGGTATATCTAATTATACAGTTTTTAAAGTTTAAAAATAAAGAAAAGAACTATCCAATTATTATGGTGATATACCTCATGATATCACCGCATGGACCCTCCCTGACATTGTAAATAGTGACTGACTCAATAAACAAGTCAAGTGAGTCTAGTCAGTTACCAGTAACCGTTACTGTCTGTATTTCTGTAAATATATACTGCCGTAAACCATACATCTCTTTGTATTATTCATCTCTGGCCCTTCAATGCAACAACATCATTTAGCATAATTATTCCTATTTAATTAAACTTTACTTAATTATGCACAAAATTGTACACTTCCATGGGTACTGCTGGGTGGTGTTTGAGCCCTGACAAAAGTAATTACAAATGCTGATTTTCAAGGCTGTAATGCTATCATAATTTTTGGAGTCACCCAGTTGATATTATGTTAAGGTAAACTTTATAAATATCATTATAATCATTAGTATGCTGGCAAGAAAAGATGAAATTTAAAAGATAATGTTTTACTAGAGTAAAAATAAATGAATAAAGGAAAGGACTCTATAATTAGCATTTAATAGACACCTCTCCTGAAAACTATAATGATCCAAATACAGATCTAACACTATAATTAAGTTGTAAATTGCAATGAAAATATCGATAGTCCCTAGATTGAAATATCTTAATGGTATATTGCTGTAGGGTTATCTGCCCTTGCCTGCAGGATGCATCTCCTAAATGATTGCTTGGAGGTGACATGAGTAGTTGCCATAGTGACAAGGAAAAAGGTACAAAGATTTTGTCTCACTCAACATGTTAAAGAAGGAAGAGTTAGGTCTATCTGTGGAAACTTTTTTTTCGAGTAACCAGGCCTTTTTCGTTCCATTTTCACATAAACAATGCCACATTGCACTGTTGTTACATAATATAAGCAGGAAACAGCCCATTCTAAACAAACACTGATCATAGCACATAAACAAACACTAATAACAGCACATAAACAAACAATGATCATAACACATAAATAAACACTTTTATGGTATGGCAATGCTTGTAGGGTAATTTGATGTTAAACATTTGTAAACAATATCTTCAAGAAACCATTCTTATTACTGATATTTTATATAAGATTCAATAGTTTAAAAAAACTACTCTGATTTATTAATAATCATTTGTTTGCCAACAGTTATAGGGTTTCAAGTATTTTTATCAAATACTAATGAATTGTATACAATTATATGGTTTCAAGTATTTCAAGCAATTATATAGCTTCATGTGATTAATAATAATAATCTTTCCTAAACTATCATACCTTCAGGTAACTATTCTTAATACTTAATGGTGTCAAGTATTCCTATCTAATACTAATGATTTTCAAATTTTAATTCATAAATTGGACCCAAGTAGATACTAACCCTACTGATCTGTTGTGGTGGAATCACCTACTAATGGACTCAATTGCTCTCCATAATACCGGAAGACACAGCCATATGAAGTCAGTCTACCTCATTATTTTTGGATTCTGTATAATTTTTTGCGAGTGAAAGTAAGTGTTTTTTGTGAAAGTTATTGTTACCTTTGTAACCTTTGTTATTTTTGGATATATTGTTGGAAACTGCATTTGTTACTGTTATTGCTATTGGACTTGTGCCCCTCCCCCAAACAATTGTTATTTGTTTGTTGAGGGGGGTCAAATGAAGACTTTTTTCATTGTATTGTTATTGCTTTTTCTCAAAAAAAAAAGAATTTTTTCACTTCATTTCTCTCATCGTATAACTCGTCAAACAGTAATATTCATTTCAACTCCTCCTAGCTTGCCTCATAAAGCAGCTATGGTGGAGATTTCACCTTCACATCACCAACACATTCACCATTGGATTTATTTGATGGCCTAAGCCCCTCCTCAAAGAAGCCAGAAGAACAATGGCCTTTACCATCACCAGCATCATCGTTATCACTTCCAGCCAGTTCAACACTGCTGGCCCAAAAAGTGCCAGAAACACTAGTCTCTTGGTCAGCACAAACCAAGAAAAATCCCCAGGACTGTGCAAACGATAGGGCCAAATATACGCAATACTTCAAAGGGAATAGAATTTTGCCTATCCCAGAGCTGGGTGAGGCAGTGCAACCAAAAACAATATCATTTATAATCACTGACTTAAAGACTAGGAGACTGGTAGGTATCAAGAAAGATACCTTTGAAGAGCTGATAAAGGCAGCAGGAATCCCAGCTAGGTATTTTTGCAGAAGGAGCTTTGCTACCTCGGATGTCCAGCTGCCATCTGAAGACCTTGCAAAAAAAACTGGCCGGGAGTAACATCTCATCAAAATACTACAGACTTCAGCCAGAATATAAAGGCCATAGAAGAATAAGGGTCATGGTGTGTAATGTCCCCATACAGTTGAACGGAGAAGTACTCGCTGCCTACCTCAGCAGGTATGGAGATATCAAAGATATAACAACAAATGGGACAGCACATGGTGATTGTTTTGTGACCATGTGCTTAAATAGGTCAGGATTTCAGGCAATCCCACATACTTTAGAGTATGAAGAACAAACAATGATGGTGGTCGTTGAGGGTAGAGAGCCCCAATGGAACTACAAGCAACTGGGGCATTTTTTAAGGTCCTGCCCTCAAAAGACCACCAAAACAACAACACCACTGACAACAACAACAATGATAACGACAATAGCAGTAGCGACAACAAAAACCATCCTGCCAACAAGCGGAAGCCCCAAAACTGAAAATGGGGACCACCCTGACAAAAAGGAAGACAGGTGGACCCAGGTAACTAGGGGAAGGAAAAAGAAAAAGACTCCTTTAAAAAAATCAACAATAGTACCAACAGAAAATCAAATGACCACAAATTCAATTACAACTGCCACTACTGTTACTACTGCTACAAAAAATTCATCATCATCATCAACAACAACAATGAAAAATAAAGAGGAAAACACAGAAGCAATGGATATTTCCATCAATTTTAGGTGGAGAAGGGATAGCGAGGACTCACTAATAGAAGAAGGGTAGAAAAAACACCCCCAAAACCAGTGCAAGAAACACAATCATATTCCCAACCTCAAACACCCTCCCTGCCTCAACCTAAGGAAAAAAATGATGAAATCACCAGCTCCACCCTAGCAATCAGCTCAAATTATTCCTCCCCAATAACAACCAAAAAATACCCCAACCCATCTCATTGAATTCCCTCCTTTCTTAACACCACCTTCTTTCTCACCAATCTCAACCCCCAAGCTACTTTCATGGTCCCATTCGATGGCCAGAGATTCAGTACCACCAGCACAATCACCTATAACAACAAAACTTCGAGCAAGATCGGCTTCTAACGAAGTCCGACGTACCCTTAATGCATTCTACTTTTGTCAGACATTCTAGAACCTCCAAACCTCGACCATCTTCTTAAAAAAACATTAAAACCACTGACATCACTAAAGACCATTGATAACCATAAAGACGTCACAGATCCTTATTTATTTAGGTGTGCACCCATGGTGACCACCTTTGTTCGTTCGGCTGGCAACCAAACTAAATAACTTTGGCGCTTTATTGAGGAAGCCAGTCAGACGGACATAAGGCTGGCGGAAATGGAGCACCCATATCTCAAGGTTATGTCATCAAAATGTACGAGCAGGGTTCCGATTTACGTTCACCCTTCATTTTATAGGTCCCTAAAGTTGCAGTACCCCATGGATGTCGGTGGAATTTCTAGGGACGGCCGAGTCGTTACTGAACTCGGCTCTGGTTCCCTGCGTCAGGCTGTCGACATCCTCACCCCGGAGGATTTCTGGCCCGTAGTCAACAGTGAGTAAGGTAAGCGGGTTTGATTGCTTTAAACCTTGCTACTTTGAATGTGAGGGGACTGAGGGATCCAAGCAAATGTGCGCGCTTGCTTGCTAAACTCAAGAACCTTAGAGTAGAAGTCGCTGCAGTGCAAGAGTCTCACTTCATTTGCGATGCGGACTGTCGTGTGCTAGAAAGCAATTTTAACGTTTTCTCAGCATACGGCAGCCGCGCCAGTGTTGGGGTCCCTTTGCTAGTTGGACGCAGCCTTGATGCTGATGTTAACATTGTTTTTGCAGATGACGGGGGCCGACTGGTTGTGGATAATATTCCGTCTGGTTGTGATTTATGCACCGAATTTCGCTGCGGAGAGAGCTTCCTTTTTTCGTCGGTTGGCGCCGTTCCTGGACGATTCGAAGCAGCTAGTCTTAACGGGTGATTGGAATGCGATCCTTGATCCCAACTAGGTTAGGAAGGCGTGAAAGCAGCCTTGTCGACCTTATGACTCGTCATGACTTGGTCGACAGGTTTCGTCTGGATCACCAAAGGTGGGAGATGTGGACGTGGATAGATAGCTCGCCCTCTGCCAAAGTAGGCTCCTACTTAGACTGTTAGTGAGAAGAGCTGATAGCGATTTCGTTAGTTGTACCACGTTCCACTTGATAACGTAGACTGACCATAAACTTGTGAGGGTCAGTCTGGCCGGCTACAGGAAGTTCAATACCGCCTTACTGGAGATAAGTGACTTTCGGGACCGGCTGATCCCTAATTAAGCGAGCGTTAGTGAGGGCGGTTACCGGGAAAAGGTGGTGGGTTTCTCTTAAGTATAGGATTAGAGAGTTCGCCACCAAGTATGGTCGTCAGCTCAAGCTAGATAGGACTAAGGAGGCGAAATCTCTAGAAGATAGACTCACCTGGGTGGTGGCTGGCGGGGGACTCCCTAACCGTAGAGCTAGCTAGGGGGAACTTGAGCGTAAGACTAGCGAGCGCTACAAGGGATTCATAGATCTAGGTTAAAAAGAGTTTTCAATGAAGCTGTGAAATCGAACTTGACTGTGTGTGAGGAAGAATTGCGAAGGTTTTCCGATTGGTATATCAATTCCGTCAAGTCCACGGATGGGCGCGTGCTGCGATGCCTTTCGGGCGCACATTCGTGATCGCTTTGCCTGCTGTCCTGATCTACCGCTTCAGGAGTTTCGCAGCTATCTTACCGACAACCCCCGCCTCGGGGCGACTGAAGCAGCTAGTTGCGCGGGTGTGATTACTGAATGCGAAGTCCGTGATGCGTTGAAGCAGGTCGGCCTCAACAAATCGCCAGGACTAGATAGTTTACCCTACGAAGTGTACTTGAGTCTACTGCACATTCTTGTGCCTATTCTGGCGGATATGTTCAACTATTGGTCGCCCAGGGAGCCATCCTTGGTAGCGTTACCAAGGGCGTGATCACATTGCCGAAGAAGGGTGGCAGGCATGTTTGGGAGGGTTTAGATAATTACAGGCCCATAACTCTGCTTAACACAGAGTTAAAGATTTTGGCCCGGGTCTTAGCGAATCGTTTACAGCTTGTCATTAGTGATCTGATCGGCCCCGAGCAGACCTACGCTGTGAAGAGAAGATCGATCCAAGACAATCTGTACTTGATTCGCGAGGTCCTAGAGGGGATAGAAGATGGCACAGAAGCTGCGCTGATCAGTTTAGATCAGTCCAAGGCTTTCGATAGGGTTGACCATCGGTTTTTGGCGACTGTTTTGGAGACTGCTGGATTCTAACCGGAGTTCCACAGATGGATTAGCATGATGTACCACAACCTTCAGGCAGTGGTGCAGGTGAACGTAAGGTGTTCGAGGGCGTTCGCGATCGAGCGTTCGGTCCGGCAGGGCTGCCCCCGTCTCCATTTCTCTATGTCCTCGCGTTGGAGCCCCTGCTCCGTAGGCTTAGGGATGAGGGGACGAATCCAGCCCTGCGTGATGTCCCTTTCTGGCCCTCTTACGGCAAGGGTTTCCGCGTTCGCCAGTGATATCACAGTTTGCATCCCGCCTCCTGGATATAGAGGGTGTGAAAAAGGCGGTTGGCGAGTACGAGCGGATAGCAGGAGCCAAGTTCAATTTTGACAAAAGAGAAGGTTTGCGGCTCGGTGCTTGGAGGGGTAGCGATACCCTTCCAGGGCCCTTCCGCTGGAGTGACGGACCCATCTGCATCCACGGGGTTTGGTTCGAGTCCGACCTCCAATTGGAGCGAAATTGGTCGGAAATACAAGCTAAGGTGAATGCTCAGGTGGGAATCTGGCTTTCAAGGAGGTTGTCCTTAAGGGACAGGGTGGAGGCGTGTGCCGTGTACGCCTTCCCCTTGATCCTTTACCGATTGGCTGTATTTCCTCTGCATCCAACGTATGGGCAACGGGGTCTGGGTATGCCTGATCTGGAGAGCCATTGACTTGCTGAAAGACTTGAATACTTGGGACGATCCTTGACGGGGTTAGGGTTAGGGTTAGTGTGGAGACGAAAGGCGAGACGGACTTTTCCTCGTCTCCAGTTAGACCCAAAGGCTGAAGGTCGACGTAGGCCGATGGGCGAAGTACTGTTTGTCCGCGAGTGCCGAACGGCCCTTCGTAACCTTCTTAGGCCCAGTGACCTTTCACAGCCTCAGAAGGAACTATATCAGGAGCTAGTGGTGGGTTCCGCCTCGGACCCTCTAAGAGAGCGGCACGGCCGGACGTCGGAGGAGATTCGCTCCCACTGGCATTGGACGCCAGGATCGAGCTTCTTGAACAACTCCGAGTTCTCGCTCACCTGGTGACTTGCTCGGAAAGCGTTACCCCTTCTTGGCTTGAACTTCAGAGCGGGCCTGGCATGCCCGATTGTCCTCGCTGCGGCAGTAGTTTAGAAGAAACGGCTGAGCACGCCTTCTACTACTGCGAGCGAGTTCGTCCGTTTTGGGATCACGTCGGGGAGTGGACGGCTCGCATCGAACCCAAGTAGCTCGTGCTGCTCGACGTTGGTTACATCGTGGGTAACGTTCTGCCTCCGTATAAGGGCGAGAAGCGTGTGGTGTTTCTTGCGATCCTAGCTGTAGCTCGAATGGGGATTTGGCCGAAGCGAAAGAAGGGATGTATGAAAATGTAAATTTTTCTCATCGCGAACTGGTTTTGTACTTTAGGCATCAGCTTAGGGTCAAAATCAGATGCGATAGAAAATGCTTGGATCGCATAGCATTCGACAAAAGGTGGGTAAATGCAGCAAGCCTGATCGTAAGAAAGGGGGCAATATTGGATTCATCTTTCCCATGGCATCTACGGTACCTGGTCCTTCGGGACCCCACCCCAGGTGAGTAGGTAAAAGCTTTTTCCCCTTTGATGCCTAGATAGCCGTATGTTGTGAGTCATCGCCCCAGTCATCTAGTTGCTAGTGACCTAGATCTTCCCCATCCCCGTTATTTTTCTACCTCGACCTTCATTCCAGCCCGCATTTTGCTGAAGATCTTGCAATTTCACATGTATATATTTCATATTATCTGTCATTTAACTCCCCGCAACGCGTCCAACCCTGTATTGTTTTTTTGCCCCATTAAGCTAGGATCCCTCTCCCACCTACGGTAGGTCCGGCTTGTTTTCGGTGTTTTCGGACACCAGAAAACAGTCGGCCTCCATTTCGTAGATGGGGGGATGGGAGGGCAACCAAACTGGGTAATTTTTTCCTTGGTTTCGTACATTCGTTTTATTGTATTTCGGTTTTTTTCTCCCATTCCCATCATATAACATTCATTGTAAATAAATCATCAATTGTAAATAAAATCACACATTTCATTCGGGGTTTTTAAGTAGGTCTTTTTCATAGAGCAAAAGTGGTATTTCGGTGGTTGCAGCGCGCATGATGATGGATGAATGATTATATATTGTACTGTTGAATGGGTCGGCGAATGTGGCTAACTAGGTCCCCATAGTATCCTTAGGAACAGTATGACCGCTCTCATACCATTTCTACACAAAATTCCAAGGCCTTGTGCCTTCCTTGTAACACAAGGAAATAAACGGAAGCTAACCTCGCCCCCGCGCGGTTATGCGAACTAGCTTACCGTCCTATGTTCTTGTAACCATCCTCTGTTCTTGTAAATATATACCTATACCATAACCGTGGTGTTCTGTTATCTTAGTGACCCCTTCCTGGGTCATAACACTGGCGACGAGGCATTCGAATCCATAATACTAGCAGATCGAAAATACGGACGCACGTAGGAACCACAAGTTAAAGCTTGACACGGACACTTCAAAAATTCGAAACTGCATACCCACGAAAAATTCGCCATAACACCGACGAACGTGGATTTAAACATTACAGGGGTATCATGTCTCAACAAGCCCAGTTATTCTCGCTAACTAAGAACGAGCGTCACCCTGAATATCTCGGAATTAATTGCGAACCCAACGGGAAGACCAAGCACAGCCTTTGTTTTCAACAATAACTCTGAATGTTTTTTTTCTTCTGAAAAAACTCACCCAGAGTCTAAAACACTGTCAAAAAAAAAAGAAAGAACTTTTTTTCTTCTCTCTCTGTTTGTCTACTACAAACAATTAATATTCAGAATAATTTCGGGTCCCGAACAAAATTTTCTTATTTTAAAGAAAAGACCTGTTCCGCTTACGAAGTACTATCCTCACGGGACTACAATTGAACAAATTGTAAGTACAACGTTTATTTGTTGTTTTGGATGGTGAAACGAATTACCGTTTCTCCCCAACCCTAAAATCGTTCCAACATAAATATCAGGAAATAAATTACTGCCCCCCACCCCGTTGTACCTTTCAAAAGGAAAAAATCGGCCAAACCGAAAATCTTAAAAAATCTATCAAATCGACCACGGCTAAATCTTTTAAGCTAAAAAAAGAAAAACCTAAGAGAAAAAAGAATCTCTACATTTCTTTTTATTGAAAGAAATAGAGAAAAAAACTGCATTTTTTAAAAAAATATTTTGAACTAACCAAGCAAAATGGAAGAACTACAGGCGTCTATGACAAAGTTGGTAAAAAAAAAGACAGCAACGCGCTGAAGAATTACAGTTCGAACACCAAAAACAACTATCCGAGCGTCAACAGCGTACTGAGGAATAGCTGGCACAAATCTTCAAGAACAATGCGCATACAGAAAACGATACCGCATTTTCTCAAGTTTCAATATGGAACGCCATTGACAATTTTTCACTTCGAACAGGAAGAAGACAAGTCGTTCGCGGCATACTATAGGAGGTACGAAGACTTCTTTAGTATTGTCTGCAAGAACTGGTCTGATCAGCAGAAGACCCGTCTACTATTACGCAAGCTCGAGACAAGTGAACATAATAAATTCGCGGATTTCATTTTGCCACGAAAAACCTCGGAGCTATCGTTTGACGAGCCGGTAAAACTCCGAACTGAATTGTTCAGCCCGAAAATCTCTCTCTTTTACAAGAGGTGGAAATGCTTGAACCTGACAAAAAATGACGAAGATGATTTTGCAACGTACGCAGCTGTAGTGAATAAACACTGCGACGAGTTTAAATTATCGGAGTTAACGACGGACAACTTCAAGTGCCTAGTGTTTGCACAGGGACTTACTTCTGGTAGAGATGCAGAAATTAGACGGCGCGTTCTAATTAAGTTAGAAAGTGAACCAAGTCTAACTCTCTAAAAACTAACAGAAGATTGTCAAAAATTGAAATTATTAAAAAAAGTCTCTAAAGATATCGAATCTGGCATTTCGCACATAAAAAGAGTCGTTAAACAAACCAAAACTCGCAAAACAAATAAAATACAGGATAGAAAAAACTATCACACAAACCCTCGCAAATCTGACGACAAATTCGAAAAAAGAAAAATTCCTAGTCCTTGCAACAGATGCGGAGGCATGCATTGAGTAAAGGATTGTCCATACTTAGCAAAAAAATGCTTAGTATGTGAAAAAAATAGGACACAAAAGTTCCCATTGCAGGAACAAAAATCAAACTAAAAGCCGTGTGCGCCTAACAAAAGCCGTAGATATCCAAGAAGAAAGCTTACGGAAATATGTAACAGTTAAAATTCTTGGCAAAGATATCAAATTCCAATTGGATTCAGGATCAGATCTAATAATTTTGAAATTCAACACTTGGAAGAAATTAGAAAAGCCCACAATGTTAAGATCCCATAAAACAGCAAAGGTCGTTAATGGCACACAAATCAGTTTTGAGGGAGAAGTGATTATCAATGTTACTTTGCTGGGTAAAACAAAGAAATTAAAAATGTACGTGCTCAAAAACACCGAAAACCTATTCGGTTCAGACTGGATGCACGAATTCAATGGGACTTGCCTGTATCGGAAAAAGCAGAATCGTGTTCATCAGCAACAGAAAATTTAAACTCTAAACTAAAAAAGTAATTCGCAGAAATATTCACTCCTGACCTTGGGAAATCTACGAAAATTGCCGCTGAACTAAAATTAAAGCAAAACATGCAACCAGTTTTCATAAGAAAACGTAACGTGCCATTTGCGTCCCTAGACAAAATAAACCAGGAGTTGGATAGACTAGAAAATGTCGGAATCCTTTCAAAAACAGAATACAACCAGTGGGCTGACCACATAGTCTATGTTAAAAAGGAAACAGGGGAAATCCGTGTTAGTGCTGACTTCTCGACTGGTTTGAATACGGCCTTAGAGGACTTTCATCACCCAATCCCGAGGAAGTTTTCACTAAACTGAACGGCGGCAGCTTTTCTCGGAAATCGATTTAAGTGACCCTTACCTGCAAATCCCAGTCAACAATGACAGCGCTAACTTCTCTGTATCAACACCCATCGAGGTCTTTACAGAGACGAAAGACTTGCGTTTGGGGTCAAGGTCGCACCTGCTATTTTTCAGCAGATCATGGACACCATGCTGTCTAAACTTTGCCATCGCATGTCTGGACGACATTATTATAACTAGCAGAGACATGGAACAACATACACACCATATCTACCAAGTATTCAAACGATTACAAGTCTATGGTTTCAAAGTCAAGGAAAATAAATGCGAATTCTTCCTACAAAGAATAAAATATTTAGGGCACATCATAGACAAAGACGGCAGACCCCCAGACCCAGACAGAGCTACTGCCATTAAGGATATGCCGGCACCGGAAAATACAACACAATTACAAAGTTTTTTTTAGGTCTCGCAAACTATTACCAAAGCTTTATTCCTAAAAGGCATGAGCTGAAGGCACCACTAAACCAGCTACTAAAAAAGGATAAACATTTGAGGGAATTAAAAAAATCCTAACTTCAAACCTTTTCCTCTCACTCTTTAACACGGAACTAGACATAATAGTTACTAGCAACGCTAGTCAGTATGGCATTATCTATGCTGTTTCAAAATTCACCGTTACCTATGTGGTAGGCATTTTACACTGCAAACAGACCATAAGCTGTTGATAACCATTTGGGGGTCAAAAAGAGGACTTTCTACATTCACAGCAAAATGTTTGTTAAGATGGGGAACTATTCTATTAAATTATGACTTCAAATTAGAATTTCTCTCCTCAAAACAAATCGCACACGTGGACAGTCTGTCGAGATTAATTCCTACCCAAAAGGAACTCCTCGAGGACTCGGTAATCGCTGCGCTACACATCGATAGCGAAGTTAAAACAATGATCAACAACACAATCTATGAACTACTGGTAACTCTTCTAGAGATAAAGACAGAAGCCGTGAATGATGAATTCATTAAAACTACAAAGCAGAAATTATCACGAGGGGATGTCACTTCAGATATTTATTCTGTTTGCGATAACGTGCTGGTTTATAGTGAAAGAGTCACTATCCCCAAAACTCTTCAAAAAAGAATATTAAAGGATTTCCACGTGGGTCATCCAGGCACCAACAGGTTGAAAAGCCTAATGCGAAGTTTCTTCTATAGGCTGTCCATGGATCAAGATATCACCAATATGGTTAAAACATGTAAAGGTTGTGCTTTGTCTGCTAAGGCACTACCCATTACTCACAAACCCTGGCCTAAATCCAAACAGCTGTGGTCCAGGATTCACATAGATTACACTGGACAATTAAAGGATTTTTATTATTTAATATTGGTAGACAGCTATTCTAAATGACCTGAGGTCCTAAGATGTAGGAAACCTACCACAGCAATAACTATTGATTTCCTACATGAGTTGTTTGCGCCTTTTGGTGTTGTGTATTGTCTGGTTAGTGACAATGCCATCCAGTTCACTTTGTCAGAGTTCAAGGAACTCTGTGAAACCTACCAAATTAAACTCATCACAACCCCACAGTACCACCCCAGAAGCAATAGACAAGCCAAACGCTTCATGGACATGCTAAAAAGGGCATTAAAGAAAGCTTATGGCTCGCCTACAGAAAAGTCCCTTTAACAATTTCTCCAGGTCTACAGGATCATGGCAAACCCTAACATACAAGAAGCCCAATCCCCAGCAGAAGCCATGTTTGGTCGAAAAATTAGATCAGTGTTCGAAAAACTGCTACCAAAACAGACCTTACAAAACAGAACCTCTACTGTACCACTCAAACTATTCAACCTTGGTGACAAAGTCTACTTCAAACACTTCTGTTTCCTTTTGGGAACTGGGAACGATAACCCAAAGAATCAGGAATGTCACATACATTATCCAAGACCCAAAATTCGAGCATAAGAGACACCTCAACCAATTCAGGAAATGCACCATCGAGGACCTAGTGGATCTGCCACAGGAGGAAGTAGAGGCAATTGACACCGTCTACAACACATTTGATATTGAACATTCCCAAACCATGCCAGAACCACGATGCTCTGGTAGAAAAAGGAAATTTACGGACCCTCTTTTTGGTCTGCCCAAAGAAAAAGAGATACTGATTTCACCTGTCAAAGTAATCAGCTAGGGAGGCAGATATTGTGACAGAATCACGGACTAATGGACTCAACCACTCTCCATAATACCAGAAGACACAGCAGTACGAAGTCTAGATCCAGAAGATAACTTCATCCCGGCATGGTTATGTGAACTAGCTTACTGTCCTCTGTTCTTGTAAATATATACCTATACTATAACTGTGGTGTTCTGTTCTCTTTGTGACCCCTTCCAGGGCCATAACATGATCAGAGTTGACCTGGGAGTGAAGGCAACAAAGAGCAATTGAAATCACACTACAAGATGCAGTTTAGTATTATACTCAGAATACCCCATTTTTGAGAAAATCTTACTCCTCTAAAAGGAATGCTATCAGTGTATTCTAGACTCCAGCTGACAGAGCATCTAAGTAGGCAGAATAGACCACATTTCATTTATATTACACACACATTTTTTTTTTTTGCACATTTATTCTTGTTTTGAGTACGCATCAATTATAAGAATTGTATCTTGACTGTTCTGAATTATAAACATGATAATAATATTCCTACAGTGATCCAATGATATTCAATTTTTGCTGTTTTACGATAATACGCATATAAACCTTTGCTGCTAACCATAGTTTATTAAACATTTTTTTAAATTATGAAGTTAAAGTTTAGCATTTAATTGGTCAACATAGTTTTTGGTAAGTTAAGATTGTTTTTAGTTAAATTGGAGTCACTGGTTTTGAAATTGGCATCTGTTTTTGCCTACCATGTCAAATTTTTCTCTACAGCATACCCCTGCTTTGAAAGTAAGCCAAAATCCTCAATGTTCATTCTATGGTTTGGAACTATAAAGCTTTCACAAAAAGAATCTGTACAATTAAAACATTTTCATTGAGTTAAAGTCATTCAACTGATTTATTGTGTTATTTTAGGATATCAATCAGAAAAGTAAAAATAAAAATGTTGCAAGTCTGTAACAAGCCCATTCCTTAACCCATATTAGTTTAACTCTAAAATTTTGGACCAAATTTTCATATTATATTGCCTATACAACACAATGAATATATGTAATGGTTATTCTGAAATATATTTAGATTTTTTAGTTTAAACTGATGTTATTTAAAATTCCATCATTCAGATAATTCACTATAGAAAATTAATATTATCCACATTTTATCCTTGTGTCAGAGAACAAAAACTCAATGTAATAAGCAAAGATGGACACAATTTTTAATTCAGCATTCCTAAAGTAACCAAAAACCACTTTCAAATTCAACTTGACAGAAAAAAAAATATTACTTATGTAAGTCACCTGATGTCTTTGTTATTTGTCTGTCTTTCATTGTATAATTCAAGGATGACAAGACTTAGGGTCACCAAATTTTCTTGGATTTCTGATAGGACTGATGGAAATGTGCATGGTATTATGGTTATAAAAAATGAACTTATTGAGCAAGGTTCACATCCTGAGCAAGACTTTGTATTTCAGTTTTAGAATGGCATGAGTTTATCTCTTCTTCCTGCAGCTATAGGTAAATAGTAGAGCAGATTCCACTCTTTTGCTTTTGTAGGGCAACTAATCTAGGAAAAGGAAAACTCTGCAATCATTACAGCTGTATTCCACTTGAAAAAAGAATTGTACTTGTGTCAAATCCTGCCCATGCATGGTTGAGTAAATACATGCGTACAAAAATTTCATCATTATATACAGATGTGTGTTTGAAGAGAGGGTAATATATGCAGAGACAGGGAATGAACAAAAGTAATTCAGAGCAGAAAAGGAAGAAGAGGAAAACTTAAGAGCATTTTTATTGTTTACTCAAGATAATCCTAAAAGAAGAAAAAGAGAAAAAATATCAACAGCATTTGGCTGCTCTCTCTCTCTCTCTCTCTCTCTCTCTCTCTCTCTCTCTCTCTCTCTCTCTCTCTCTCTGAAGAAGCAGAGCAAACATTTAATCAAATAGACGAAATAAGTCCCTTGAGAAGGAAGGAGAAAAGAAATCTTTATAAACTTGGAATGATCACATGATTTCAATATTTATATAAATTAATCACGAGAGAACAACATGGTTATGGCACTAACTGGCACTCATTGCTTTGTTTTCCATGGAAATTATTTCTAATCCATAATATTGTTAAAAAAGACCATTCTACTTACCATCTCCCAACATAATGCATTGAATTATATTTTTGATATCACTAATTGACTTGTAAATTTGATGAACTTAATCACTGAAAACAAAACAACTTCTACATTCATTCTAATATGGCGGATAAGTATGAAGATGTTCAAAATTACATATATGTACAAACTCTCAGATAGAAGTTCATGACCTAATGGTTATTGTCTCTTCTCCCCACAGCTATGGGTAAATTGTAGAGCAGAGTAGGTTCTTTAGTCTTGATGCAGCAACAGGTCTAGGTGAAGGAAAACTCTGAATTCAAACCACTTGTAAAGAATTGACCTTGTGTCACATCCTGCCCATGGTATACATTCATTCTAATATAAAAAAACATGCCCAAATGTTATTCACACTGTTGTTGTTTGTGAAATGTTTTGACCAGTCCATTTCATGACTCTGTTCAGGTGTAATATGCACCTCTATAAAAGACTTGTTCTGGTCACTTTCTTTGAAGTTAAACAAATCTTTGATACTATTTTGCTTGATACACTCTGAAAAAAAGTGATCAAAACAAAAACGTTATTAGAGCAACAGCCTCTTTTCCTACAAAAGTTCCTATTATATTTGAAAAAGGACAGAGAATGTAGTGGTCAAAATGTCACAAGAACAATAAAAACAAGAAAGAATTTATCTATAAGAAATATTGTTAACTACTGTACATACAATCAAATTGTACTGAAAACATCAGTTCTCTTTTTGTTGACAAATTTAAGCAGTTTTAAGCTGATCAGTACTTAGATAGGAAACTAATCTTTAAGCTTCTGGAAACCTACCATAACATATTGGTTAGTTAGCTAGTTTCCCAAACCAATTCTCTATAACTCAACCCTCATGAGTGTTTATTACTGTGACTTTGCGCAAGCAAAAGCTGCACTTATTATAATCACACACACCTTTGAGTATGTTGCTGGGCAGAATGCTTTGCAAACTAGTTTTGCAAACCATTAAAGCAGTACTGAGTTTAATCCTCACTGGGTTAACTCACTTTTGTGGCCTTGTGCCAAACTAAGCTTAGCTTAGTAAATATCTGAGTGCTTATTTTGTTATAATAGTTAGTAAACACTACTCAGAGACCAGTGCAATCTTTATTAGGTTCTATACAATTCCTGCCTTGTGTCAGACTAGATTAGGATTAGTAAATAATTTAGGGATGCATGACATGGTAACTTGATTAGCAATCTAGTCTAGCAGACCCTCTGTAATGAGTTCAATCTTCACTGGTTGCCTTATAATTGTTCTAAACAAATGTAAACTGTTGCTTTGTGATAATAATACTTATTAAGCTATTCATTCCATTACAACTGAGTAGCGAGTTTAATCTTCACAAGGTGATATATTTGTTACTTTCTTGAACATACAGTGATTATTGAAATTATTGTCAATAGGTTGTGAAATAAGCATGATTAGATATTATAGACACTTTGTGTTTTCACAAAACTTCAGCAATAGAATTTGTAAACTTTGAAAACTTTCAATTTTGGGAGATAGAACATTTGAAAGCTGATTTTTCAAGCAATGAAATTGACATAGAAGAACTGTATTCTGATTTTTTGTTCAAATTTTAAACCTTTTTATTTAAAAGACAAGATAAAAATCTCTCTAAGGTCACATGGTAAGAAAAAATCATTTTTTGAAAATAATAGACATAGAACAATTGTGTATGAGGATGATGAATTGTGTCATGTGTTATTGAAGGCTTAATTGCAATAGGGGATACTTAGAAATATAGTAAAACAATTAGGTCAAGATGAAGTAGTTAGGGATGACAATCTTACTCTTTAAAATATAACACTATTAGCTGAAGCAGCCATCTGTGGTGGGTCAGAAGTCTTGGATTGCCTTTGGTTAGTTTAGAATCTTTTTTCGGTCAATTAAAAAATTATAACAAATAATTATGAATATTGTAAGAATAAAGGATAAAATCCATGTAAAAGAAAAGAGATTTATCAATTTTATTCTTATACTATTTTATGAAGTTCATATTGTACTGTAAATTATTTCATGGAGTTTTGTAGAGAAATATTTTTAATTCAAGTGAGTGGCATATGAGATTTATCAATTTAAACATTTTAATTTTTTGTCCTGATTATTAGTCCAAAGTAAACAATAATGCAATGCAATTATTTTACATATCCAGCTGGAGGAACTACCAATAAATGAGAAATATTTAATTAATTAATTATTTTAGAAAGGCAAATAATTTATTTTGTTTTATTATCTTTTGATTTTTGGGAAATTTAATTTCTGTATGATTAGTTAAATCTTGGAGTAACTTATCTTCTTGCTGATTATAACTTATTGCTTGAGACCCGCTTTCTATATGATCCTTTCTTTTCCCTGCAAGGAAGAAAAAATTTAAAAACATTAAAACCTTTCCTGAATGCAATAAACATGTATACCAAATTTGGCAATGCTGCATCAGACTGTTTTACTCTTAATCAAGAACAGACAAACATTTCTCAGTTATCAATATATCCAGTTTTAAATATTGTTTTCTGTTAAAGATTCCATTTCATTGAAAAATTTTTTTTGAAAAACCCAAATCATAGGTGTCATTCTTTTCTTCTAAATTCTTTAATAAACCAAAATCATGATATTTAATAAAGAATGTGTATGTCCCAGTTAGCATATCAATGGCTTTTGCTCATGGGATATTTTTCTTTCAAACGATAAATCAATTTGAAAGGACACAGGGATAATATAAATGGAGTCTGAAGTCAGGGAAAATCTAACTGATGTTTTTTTTTATACACAATATGTTCCATCAATATACTCTGCATTTGGCCAATGCTAAGTGGATTTTTAAAGATTGATATCCCATTAAGTTTCACGCTTGGTGGAAATGAAACCATTAGGTCTATGTAAACCTTCTCAACAAGTTCACCCTTCTCAAGTATTTTTTTGAAATAGGTTGAGAAGAAAATTGCATTTCACTATTTTTGAACCTCTGTCTGATGAGGGGGATCAAAAATGAGTGGGTGTTTTACATAAATTACAGCTACTGCTTCAAACTTGTTTCCTTCCTTCTTTTTATCTGAAGGCTTCAAGAGGAAAAATACCAAGGAAATCAACTTTGAAATATTCCTGCTTCTAGCCACAAAAATTACAATGAAAATTTCTTAACGGAATAGAGCTTTACAATGTCTATGATTATCTATCGACACTCAGATCTTTCAAGTTGTACTGGATATCATGTCTGTCACCTTGAACATTGTGGAAGCTGTTTTCTTTCTTCCTTCTCTTTCCTTTTTCCAGTTCTGGGCCGATACAATGCCAATATTTCAATATTCCAGTAGCAACTATTTTATATAAGATGAAAATTGTGAAAGCAATAAAGTGTTTCTTGAATGAAGAATTTTGCTGAAAAAATATGGTAATTCTTTGAATTGTAATAAGCATTCTCTAAAGAATTCTGAGCCAGGATAAAATTTTATATATCTTTAAATTCTATTTTTTGTTTCATTTTCCTTTCCACCTGGAGAAGGAAAACTAAAAACATGTCTAATTATTAACTATGAGGCATGTGGCATTGGTTTTCTTTCACAAATGAATAAATATAAAGTGAAGGTCATTGCACTTTTTTGTCTCTTTTTCTTGATTGAGAAACATGAGGAGAAGGATGTTGCCCTAAGCCAGGCAGATGCTACCAGGATTTGTTTGAAAGACTAGAAACAAGGCAGATTTTGATTAGAAGAATTCTGAAAGCAAAAGGAAAATTTGGATTGTTCCATTTTCTTATACAGGCACTTACCACTTGAATTTAGTGAGATAATGATCAACAATTTTTTTTTTTTTTGATAAAGTATGAGGAGAAAGGCATTTTCCATTAACAGTTCCTCACCATTTAGGATTAAATGAATCTCAAGTAGAACACCAAACAGGAAAATATTCTTGGTTTCTTTATTTAATGACATATGAACATTTATGGGTTATTTAATGCCAAAGCCATCCTTACAGAAGAAGAGCAGTAATACTATTTAACCAATAGCTTGGATGATAAGTGGGTTAACACTTTTCTGAATGGTATTTGTCTGAAAGTGAAGGTAATAGCATGACTCAAGTTTGAATCCATTTACTTTGAGGGCACCGTCAAGCGCTTTAACCATTACACTGTGCACACCTTCCCTGGAAAATACTTAGTGAGCTTTCTTAGAAGTTGTTAAGTAAATATGAGTAAAAAAAGGATATCAAATAAATGATCTGAAAATGTCAAAATATATTTTCTCCACGATATATATATATATATATATATATATATATATATATATATATATATACATATATATATGTACAAGGGACATTCACTAATTAAGTGGAATTGGCATAATGGTGAGAGAGTTTAATCCCAGGTCAGGTCACACCAAAGATTAAAAAAATGGTACTTGATGCCCCTTGCTTTCAGAAGGTATGTGTCAAGGGTAAGTGGATCAATACAGAGAGGAGTAGCACTATCCCCTACACATTAGTGTAGTAACTATAAAATCTAAAATCTAAAAGACATATGCACAGCTGTGCAGAATTCTATCATAAAGTGATAATGTCTAGATGTCTAGACTGTTGTCTAGAAGTCTCAGCTTTTTCAAGAGAAATGAGGGCCAATTTGAAAAAAATTATGAAGCTTGTATCAATAATTTCTTATAAGTTGTTTTTGGGGAAACTATGATTGTACAAGTGCAGCACCTTCCATTCTAATAAGACCAAGCTGAGAGCAAACTGAAGATTTAAACTGAAACCATATTAAATTTAAATGCATAAATGACTATATTTGCTATAAAAAATGTCATATTGTATAAGCAATCAGAATTGCCAGTGATTAATTTTGTCATAAGTTCAGTTGTTTGTATTTTAATATAATTGCAATTGAGCACCATTGCTATAAAAACTGCTGGTCAACAGGGTTTTATAAAAAATAAATTCATATATACCAATGAAATAATTTCTTAGAAGATGCTGATTTTCTTCTAAATCAGCGATACCAGGATTTTATTATTTTTTGTATAACTTTATACAACCAATATGTATATTATTAGTTATTATTCATTACTAACCTCTCCAATATTGAAACCTTTTACCAAGAATAAAATTGTTTGGATATATATCAGGGATATTCTTATTTTTGGATTACTGCATATTCATATTTTTCATCACAAATTTTCAGTGGTGCAGAGTTTGGTAAGATATATTACCAAATAATATCTGTTTTGAATGTATAATATTAAACTAGAAATGATAAAATCTTAGTATCTTTGGTTTAGAAGATAATCAACTTCAAGGTGTTCTTACTCACAAATGATGCTATGAAAGTACATACAAACAAATAAAAAAGTACTGGTATATGAATTGCCACACACACACACACACACACACACATATATATATATATATATATATATATATAAGATAAGATAATAAGATGCAAACTGTGAGTTATGATGGAAATGGGTAATTGAATTGAACTAAATCTAAAACCTATTGTCATTTTTTCCCCGTTCCTAGATTATAAAGATATTTAATTGCTATAATATATAATTTCTATTTAAAAAAATCTTTTTTTAGTTCTTATTTTTTCAGGGAATATTCTTGCTATAAAACTTTTTAAGACTTTTTACTTTTTTGTAGAGAACATAATTACATTTGCCACTATATTGTCTATGATTATGTGACATAGACTAATGCTATTAATTAATTGTCACAGAAAATAAACCCATGTGAAGAGCCAACTGATCTCTGTTCATCTGTAGGCATTTAATTTGAAATTTATACCAGAATAATAAAGCAAACTTTGCACACAATCTATTGTTCTTTAGAACTTGAAGCTTTTCTCAAAGGACATTTTGAATAGATAATAGGGTTTATTTGATCAGCTCTTTAACAATAAGGAGACTGATTAATCAAATTGCTAATAATTAATTGTTAAAGACATTTTATCTCTTTTTAGTCTATCACATTAAATAAGAATTTATATATGAACTTTGTTATAACATTTTCAAATAGGTATATATGTTACAACAAAGTGAATGGCTGCATTATACACACACACACACACACACACACACACACACACACACACACACACACACACACACACACACACACACACACACACACACACACACATATATATATATATAGTATTGATAGGATATAAATACTCTAGGATACTATATAAAATAAAATATGTATATGCATATGTATTTATATATGCATATGGAATGATTCACGTGTATATATATATATATATATATACATGTGAATCATTCCATAAATTTTGTAAGATTAAAATAATTTTTGGTATAAACCAATTTCAAACAATGTAGAGTTTATATTTATGGAAACAAATTCTGAACAGATAAGACTATTTTGCTTTTTTCAAAAATTCCCCCTATTTATTGAATGACCTTTACACACACACACACACATACACACACACACACACATATATATCTGCACCCACATATACACACTACACACATATACACACACACACATATATATATATATATATATATATTTACCCGGTGTTTAAAAGTTGAAGTATCTACAAGGAGAGTGCTTGCAATTTTGAATAGAATATATTTTGGTAGTATAGCACTGAATTTAAAACTACAAATTACAACTAATAGTTTCACATTTTCATTATCATGAAGCAATACATTTGAAAAATTACAATTATTACAGGTGGTTGGCATGAGGAATGCTGTTTCTTTCAATTTGAGTCATAATGTAGTGGTAAATAGCATAAGAAAAACTTATTTTTGTGTCTATATTTTGACTGTAGTTCTGATCTTTTATTCATTTATCTTTTTTTTTTTGGTTTGGAAATATGATGGAAGCCATTTTCAGCTCAAAGGATATTTCATCATGAATGAAATAATTATAAATAACTTAACAACTATTATTTAAAATATTCAAAATTCTATAATTCAAGTATATATTTTTATTTTTATTTATTTATTTTTTTCCTATGACTAGTTGATTTGGTATCACTTGTGTGCAATATGAACTGGTGGCTCAGTTGTAGAGTTTTGGCACTGCAATCTGTGGTTGTTCGTTTGATCTCCAGTGGTGGAGATTACGGTATACACTGCTGAGACCTAATAAGGTCAAAACAGCTGTCCAGTGTTTCCGTATATCGTGCGTAGTTATTCAGCAGATTTTCTGGTCATGGCAATTCTATTCTCTATAATTCAAATTTAAAAAAAATCATATTTAGAAATCTATAAATATCAGTGATTTTGACAAATGAAAAAGAATAATATGCCAGTGTTTATGAAAATATGATCAATGAAACAAAGCAATGACATATGAAAACAAGTTTCTATTGGGCAAATTATGTCATGATTATAATTATACAAAGTAAATAAATAGAAAATAACAATAAAATTTAGGAATTCAAGTATTTTTAGTATATTATAACTGGCATGGAAAATATTTTTAAAAATATCTTTGTTTAGTGTGTTCTGTAGATGTATATGATCTCTTGTAATATAAATCCAATTTCATTTTATATTCTGTGCTTTCCATGTACACTTTGTTATTCTTGCCTGGTGATTGTAAAAATAAATGTAAAACTATTTGTTGCAATATATGATTTTAATATATGTCTTATAATACATATATATATTTATATATATATATATACACACACACACACACATATATATATACATATATATATATCATAGAAAAATGGAAATAAATCCAATGGTATGTAAATATGAAAAACAAACTATTAAGAGTATGTATATTCTATAAATGATAATGTGCCCTATGTTTTGGAAATGGAACGCTATTAATATTAAAGAATGCCGAGAATTTTTCACATTTTTGTTTCATTTTTTCTTTTGAAAATATTTTTCAGATGAAACATCTAACACCTATTATATCAATGCTGAGATGGGTTTTAAAGAAAATTAAACAAAGGCACATTATCATATATAAAAATACATACTTTGAAGATTTTGATTTTTTATGATTTATATTAAGTCAAGTCACATTGACAACATAGATTAATAGTAATCTTTGATGATCTTTTTTTCTTATCAATAAATACCACTCTTATATATTAGTAGCAGTAAATATATATATATATATATATATATATATATATATATATATATATATATATATATATATATATATATGTAATGAATCATACATAAATCCTATAGAATATTATATATGATATCAATAGTATTGGTAGATCCAATATGTGCATTTTCTGCAAATTTTCTGGAGTGGAGATGGATATATTCATTAAACATCTAACTGACAAGCTACTGGATGATTCCTGCAGATCCTGGTGAGAAGCAAATGACCTATTAATCTAAAAGATGGTGGGAAATGACCTCTTTACTCTCATGCACTCTAAGACTTATATACTTGAGAGAAAGGATAAAACAATTACCATGATCTTAGTATGAACAACAAACCAAAGAAAGCATTTTTCAAAACAAACATATTTCTGGAGCTGATTTCAGATTTCAGCAAGCAAACTTGGTCCTTTGTCAGTAATGAGTGTTATTTTTGCCTAGAGGGTTTTCATAAAACTCTCTCCAGTCTTTCATTGCAGAAATACCATAAGCATTAACCAGCTCTAAATTCTCTATTATTGGTGATACTTGCCAGTGAACACTAACAAAACATACCTTCTGAAAGGCAAGCCAATTTCACTGCCCTATTGGCAAGGTTAAGAATATACCAACTGCATAGAGGGTACCACTCAAATATAAAAAAGCGGTATCCTGAGTCTGACACTAAGCTGCGTATTGTGGTTCTGGATGGTATTAAATCACCCTTCATTGTCATTACTCCCAGGTTCACTATAACCTAAAGCAGTTTGGACATAAATAAGTATGTTTAAGAATTATTAATATAGCCATGTGCAAGCAAATTATTATTAACAAATAGGAATAATTATTTGAAACCATATAACTGTGTATGAATTATTTATATGAATAATAATTACTTGATGCTATAATCACATTTATTTCCCAAAGAAATCATGGTCATTTTTATACAGAGCAGATAAAAGTCCATTTAAAAGAAATTTTTCAAACAAAAATAGTCACCTAAGTAGCTCTATGCAGTTTTTTATACTTTTTTTTATCAAACAACAATTGAAATACATAACTGACAATGTTGTCTATCCAGAGGTTCTTTCATAATGAAAATATTTGTGAAATTTTATTTCTAATTTGGATACATGTTCAGTATGAATAAATCAAAGATTTTAATACAAAATTCTTTATAAACATCAGTGACCATCTTAAAATCCATATGTAATATGAGTAAGTACTTTCAGTATCTATGATACATTATTGATTGAAGAAAAGGAAAAAACATAGGATTTTATCAATAAAAACGTGATTTGAACTTGGCTCATCAAGTTCATTTCCTATGATGATAACTGCTGAACTGCACACACTTCAATAAAAATATGTTGACACCATTTTATCATTCTGTTGAGTTTGATTTGTTTTTTGGGTGTTGGAAATGTACTTAGCTGTGATGAACTTAGTGGTTCTTTATCTTTTAGTGCTGGACACAAATCAGACAATTTCTCCATGTCTTACTGGGAGCAGGAATACAGAAAAATAGAAGTGATAATTTCCACAAACTAATCTAAAAGAAAATTTTCTTCCCTTGAAGGAGCTGGAATCAATTTTACCAAATTCTAATCAATTAAATTGCCACGGAAGAAACCATTGCAGTTTTAGCATGTCATGGAAGCTTTTATTTGAGTACATTGATTGGTTAATATACTTATATCTCAAGCTATTTACAGTGAGTTCACTCTCATGGAGGTGCTTTATAAATGATTATAAATCAATCATATAAATAAAATATAAAATGAAATGTTTTTAAGAAATGAGATCGCAAGTCACCCTAAACAAAGCTAGTAGTCTCCTTTTGGCAAAAGGATCACAAAATGAGAAATGAAGGGTAAGCATGTTACAGAAGAGTATTACAAAAAGTAACAAAGCAGAAATCTAATCTAAGCCAGGTTAAGATACAAAACCTTGGACTTTAAAAATTCCAAAATTGCTGCTGGAAGAAGAACATTCATAAAGGAGTTTGATCCATAATGTACATTTCCTAGTAATTTAGATGGAGCATTCATTTTGAGTGGAGATTTAGAAAGAATAGATCCTGCTTATTATTGATTGCAAAATGAGTTCTTACTGGAAACTCTGAAATTGGGTGAACCAATGAATGCAGTTCATTGAAACATTATCCATAAGCGTTAATAGAAGTGGGACAAACTGGCTATGTTCAGGAGATGAGAAAGTGATAGGAATAACAAGAAGTGAACATTTGAATATTTGAATGCTTAGTCTCTTGATCTTTGGATAACCTGTACCTGAGATCAGAAAATTTACACAAAAAAAATTAAATACATATCTTTACAACTTTGTCCAAGAAAAAAGACATCTTATTTTAAAGCTATTCTTTCATTCCATAAAAAAAAGGTTGTAAATAATCACTATATTAAGTCTTTTATTATTAGTAGGTGATGTGTAGAATCAGGCTTACATTGTATTGTAAAATAGCACTCAATCTAAAATATTGAACCTTAGATTTAAAGAGTTAATTATTGTTCTGCTAATTCCCAAAACATTTGTTTAACATCTTAATCTGAAAATGTAAAGGGCTAAAGTTTTTTATTTCACCAAAACTAAAACTCGTTTCAGCTACATAACATAAGGGCAGAAGAAGGTTTTCTTCATTGTTATTTCTACAACATTTCGGCCAATATGCCCTCTGGCCTTTTCCAGGTGTTTCACGGAACTTTGAACTTTATTGAATCCGCAGAGTCACCTGTTCTGATTCTGTTTGCTATAACCGGGTACAAATGTTAATTATTCCTGTATTGTTACTCACCTGCAGTCAGGATTGATCCTGCAACCTTCAGAAGATTGTCTCCTTAGAAGCTTAGGGAACCAATGCCTATAATTGTTACACTATATGTCCTACTGGACAGTTCAGAGTGAATTTTTGGGACTTATAAACTTAACTTTCTCACTTGACTAGGATTACTACTATTATGTATGTTTTTTTACCTGTGCTCATATTCAGATTTTTTTTAAGGACAGAAAAGGAAAATTTTCAATTTGGAATAAATTTTTCAAATAATTTTTACTTGTAAAGTCTAGGATTATGATCATTTTTATTGATACATTTCTGAATTTTTCATAATCTTTGTATGTGTGTATATATATGTATATACACACACACACACACACACACACACACACACACACACACACACACACACACACATATATATATATACATATATATATATATTACAATAGACATGTGTCAGCATATAATATTCATTTTATGTTATGTTAGCTTGAGATGGGGGTTGGAGATATGGATTTTTTGCTTTCTTTTGGCTTTTACTTCTGACTTTTATTCTTCTTTGTGGTGATATTTTTGGATAGTTTTTGAGCATTTAAATATTTGCAAAAGACAAAATTACAGTTTTCCATTTTGAAAATTAAAATGCATTCAAAATATTTACACAAAAATAGTGAGCTTAGTTTACCATATAGCAGTAAAAGCCATTGCTTTAGCTCCGGTCTTCCTTACTAAACAAAGCAGTTAACCCCTAGAAATGTTCAATAAGATCTAGCATATTTAATAAAAATAGGAAGTTTAGTCCTATATAGTTAGGCATAACTAAAATTCGAAATTCTCACCTTCTCTCCCCAACCCCACCAAAAATTTTCATTTCCTACACTTAACTTTAAATGAAAAAGTATTGAGAATCTCAAATTTATAGATAAAAAATTCTTTTTTTTTTCATGAGAATGAAAACTTACACTATCAAAACACAACAAGTGTATCACAAGAGATGTATAACTCCATGACAATAAAACTTTGATCAAACTGGATACATCAAACCCCACAATAATGAAATATGCTGCCTCTGTCATCACTGTTATCTTGTCATAGCTAGTCACAGAATAAAAGATTCTTTGAGAGGAGAATATTATATGAGTTACACAAGCATATAGCACTAAAAACCATAGGATACTGCAGAGTGGATGTGAAGCAAAGCAGATGAATCCAAAAGTGGTTCAATCAGGAAACTACTGCTACTAATCTATAAGGGTGACATCTATTGATGAAGAAAAAAACAGCCATCCAAAAATTACCATGACTAATTAAAAATGAACATGTAAACCACATTGCCCTTCACACACATAGACAAAGGTGCATTCTTTTGAGGTTGGAGCTCTGACCACAACGTTTGAAAAATCAGCTGTAGAGATCAAACCAAACTTTATTAGATGCAAATAGACTTGGACATGCCAATATTGGCTGTCCAGCAAGGACTTATATGCATCAGCTCTGTACAGACACTGGATGCAGTCTACAGGACCTGCAAAAAGCAATGGATAATAGGAATGAATGGTGAGAGAGAATCAAGGAACTCCATGCTATCAATACAACTTGATGATATATATATATATATATATTTATATATATATATATATATATATATATATAATTTTGTTGTAGGTCCAAAGAGAGAATAAAAATATTTTTAAATGAGTAGGTCCATGAAGAGATTTGTATTTTTTAGAATTTATTTAGAATTTATTTAGAATCTCTTTGTGGACCTACTCATTTTAAAATATATATATATATATATATATATATATATATATAACCCATTGCTTTCATATATATATATATATATATATATATATATATATATATATATATATATATATATATATATAACCCTGTAAAAACAACACATTACTGAGAGATTTTTTTGTGAAAGCAATGTACTTAAAATGCTCTAACTTAAAGAGTTTTCAGTTCAATTTGCAACTGAATGATAATTTTGTAGAGCCTGCAGCCATTTTTTTTTTTTTTAAATTTTCCAGTCATCTTCTCAAAATAATAGTGAAAAATATGACATGCTAATTTGAATCCTTCACTCTCTCCAAAGTAGAAACATTCTCCAATTTCTTCCTAATTTATAAATGAGGTTTGGTAATGTCTTTAACTTAGTTTAAATTTAAAGTTTTCTCTCTAGAAAATCAGATATTTGGACTGTATATTTATTCAAAAGAAATTTTCTTATGCAATCAAAAAATCCTTAACTATGACATTAACAAAAGTAAAATTGATTTTTGAGGATATTTCTTCAACTTTTCCATTTACTGTTGCCTCTCCTTTAAAAACTTTCTACAATTTTTGGCAAAGAAAAATTTGCCATCCCAAATTTATTTATCCTTTATAAGTTTTTAAAACTTGACTCAAAATGCATATTATGCTGCTTTTTAAAATCCATAAAAAGAAAGAACTTCTTAAAAGTCATATATAAAAACTACATTTCCGGATTTCTTTGTAAATGTTTTATTTTATTTGTTTTAAAAGCTTTCAGCAATTGTTTTGGTCAATTCTTATGACCTTCAACTTTTTACTAATGGAATGGCAATTGTAGAATGAACTTCTATAAAAAACATTCATAGAAAACAAAAACTAAAGATGGCAAAGAACATATTTGGCATTTTTAGAAGAAATTTATGGAATTCATGAGTTTATCAAGACTAATATCCTTCTCATTCAATTCCATATTGTCTTATATAGACAATTTTGTACTGTAATTTGTTCTTGATATAAAACAAAAAGAAGTTTGTTCTCTCATAAGTTAACCCTTTTATCTCAAAGATTAAAAAAAAAACTTAAAATATCTATCTATAAACATGGTTCTTTGAGTCTGAAATAAATTCCAAGGCTAGATCTAAAATACTTAATTTTTGGCTTTTCTCCCCAAAATATAACTATTTATTGACAACTAACACAATTTAAACCAAAAGATGTTAATATCAATATATCAAATAGAAAAACCTGAAAAATCTTATGTTATTATTTATTTGTTTTGGTTTTTAGTATTTGTTGTAAGGCACTATGTAACAAAATTTTTACTTGCACTAGTTCACGGGTAGAAAGAGTTATCTTACAATTGTTTATGCCTACAGTAAATGGAAAAGATATATTTTTCTCTTTGAACTTTACTTTTGTGACCAAGGATTGCATAACAAAAACAAGATAAAAGATTATATTTTGAAGTTGATACATGAAAGTGATTTATATTACAGTTGTAAATCTAAAAAAAAACTGCTTACTTCTAAATATTTTTGTTTATTTTTGCATAACTTTTGAATAAATATATGTAAATTTTGATTCATATGTTTTATTCAGACCTTATGTAATTGAAAATGTACCAATTTGCTGTTTTTACAAAGAAAATAAGTTAATTTTTTTTTTAAGTTTGAAGGGAATAATGGCCATTTCCTATACTAAACAAACATATGCAATTAAGAAGTAACATACAGGAACAAAATTTGTCTAACAAAGTGTTACTATTATTAAACAAATCATTGTAAGTTTTTAAACTAGTAATATTCAACTTTCATAAAAATTTGGTTATTTTGAAAGCTTACAAGTATATTAAAATAATATTAAATTCATAAATTTATAATTTGAAAATTTGCTAAAAAACTTGAAATTTAAAATTTACTTAAAAAGAATTATAGTGTTGTTATTATAATTTTATATAAATCCCTTGATGAAAAGAAACAGATACTACAATCCCTATTTTCTTAGCAGAGTCAAGTGAAAAACAAAGAGGCTGGAATGAAACAGATCAAACACAATTGATAGATTGTGAAAACAAAAAACTGAATCAATTAATCTCTTACAGTTTGGTTGCTCAATCGTAACACCAAAAGAATATAAAGAAAGGTGTGATAAATCAGGACATTGCATTCATTAAAATGAAGCTACTATTCTTTGGGACTTTGCAATCCAAACAGATAGATAAATTAAAGAGCAATAAGCCAGATATAATGGTTTTGAACTATAAAAGAAAAACATCCCTTCTAATTGATATGTTAGGGCCAATAGATAATAACACACCAATCAAAGAATATAATAAAATAAGTAAATACAAAGACCTGGAAATAGAAATTGAGAAAATGTGGCACCTTAAAACTACCATGGTGTCAGTAATTGTGGGAACCCTGGGTATGATCAAGAAAAGGACAGATAGACATATTAACAAGATACCAGGTAGTTCTAGCCTATATGAAATCCAAAAAATTGCTTATTGTTGAAGTGCTTATCTCCTTAGAAGAGTACTATCAATGTGACTGAAAAATATCACCGAAAAGAGGCAGCAAAAAGCATAAATACATAGAATGCATATGATCACAATTTAACCTCACCCAAGGTCTTGGGTAAGACCCTATGAAAGATTATAAGAAACTGAAAATAGAATTGAAAAATAAGTAATAATAATGATAATAATAATATGATAATAATGTAGAACAAGAAAGCTACTCAAAACCAAATTATATAGTAGGAACTTTATAAAAGAGATAAATACCTGGGCTCTTCCCCTCATAAGATATTTGGAACCATTCTTGAAGTGGACCAGAGAAGAACTTAAACAAATGCACCAGAGAACAAGAAACCATGTGACGATGCATTAGGCCTTGCATCCCAGAAATGATGTTGACAGACCATATGTCAAGAAAAGAAGGTGGAAGAGGACTTGCCAACATGAAAATAGCATTGATACACCAATATAATGCCTCAAAGATTACATAGAAAAGTGAGGAGGAAGACTAGAAACAATATTGACAACACAAAGATCAACAGAACAGAAACAACCTGAAAACAAAAATGGTAAGAAAATCAACTCTACAGACGTTTTAAGTGAGCAACAAGTGACATCTGACACAAGAAAACATGGATGTGGCTAAGAAAGAGAAACCTTAAGAGAGAAACCGAATCTCTTCTAATTACAGCTCAAAACAATGCCATAAAGACCAATCATATCAAAGCAAGAATAGTTAAGACACAACAGCAGATGTTGGTTATATGATGATAGAGATGAAATGATCAATCACATAATAAGAGAATGCAGAAAATTAGTACAGAAAGAGTATTGTGGACTTTGCTGTCCTGGCTGACCACAGAATAAAATTGAAAGAAAGTGATAAGAAAGATAAGTACCTGCACCTTGCTAGAGAATTGAAAAAACCTGAAAGTGATGGTGTACTAATTGTAATTGGTATAAGGACAGGAGAACTTGGAAATAAGAGGATGGCTAGAGACCATCCAAACTACAGCATTATTGCTATTGGTCAGATACTGAGAAGAGTACTGGAGACTTGAGGAGATTTACTGTCACTCAAACTCCAGTGAGAAACCATTGGCTAATACTGGTGTGAAAAACTTGAAAAGGAGTAAATGATAATAATAATAACTCTGGCCACTGCTTTTTGTTATTGTGATGATGCCACTCAGTTATGTACTGAGAAAATATAAAGGGGGCAACAAATTTACAAAATCACAGGGAAACGTAAACCACATTTTGTATATCAAAGATATCAAGATATTTGCCAAAAATGAAAAGTCTAGCAATCCTGAGATTATACTGCCAGGATATAGGCATGCAATTTGGCATTGAAAAATATGCCTTGCAGGGAAGTGTAAAAATATATGGAAAAAAAGCAATTAACTAGTACCAGGGAATATTTGAAGTGGACCCCATCAATCAAAGATGAAAGAAAAAGTAAGAAAAGAGTACCACAAAAGAACAAGAAAACTTCTTGAAATCAATCTCAACAGTAGAAATCTCATCAAAGGAATAAACACCTGGGAGGTCCCTCTTGTGAGATACTCTGGACCACTCTTAAAATAAACTTAAACAAATGGACCAAGAAATAAGGAGATTGACAACGATGAACAAGGCAAAAGATGACACAGCCTACATCTGTCAAGAAAAGAAGGAGGAAGAGAACTAGCCATCATTGAGGACTGCATTAATGTAACAGTTCTAGAAATACATAAAAATAGCAAAGAAAGACAAATTGCAGTAACCCATAACAGCAATGTCAACCTAAGAATAAACAAAAAAACAACAAATTCAACAAAACAAAAATAGGAAGAAAATAACCATTAGATACTTCAAGCAACAAATTAGAGAGATCACACTTGAGATAACATTGACACATTTGCGAAGGAGAAACCTAAAAAGAAAAAGTGAATCTCTCCACTTGTATTTTGCCAGAGAACTAAAAAAGCTGTGAAAAGTGATGCTGATGGTGATATTTCTACTTGCTGCTTTGAGAACAGTCCCAATTGAGACTGGAGTAAAGTAAGATCATAGAAAGAAAAAAGACCATCCAGATCATGGCATTATTAAAAATCAGAATACTCAGAAGAATCCTGGAAACCTGAGGAGACTTGCTGTTACTCAGACTTCCGTGAAAAACTGCCAGTTAGAGTTGGCATGAAAAACTCTCAAGCAGTAAGATAATAACAAAACAAAGAAATGTGAAAAGGACCATAATACTAATCATGGAGTCTTAGGAAAAAATCCCAAAGCAATGCTGAGATTGAGTTGAAGAGTCTAACTGTTATTTAGACTTCAGTAAAACTACCTGTCAGAACTGGTTTAAAGACTTAAAAAAGTATACTACTACTACTAATAATAATAATAATTGTGAACTGTGCTAAAGTAAAGGTGGAACTACCTTATATGTGTGAACTCACACAAGTTATACCTATTATAATTAGTACTCAGAGCATCATGCTCAAAAAATTAACAAAAACTCTAAGGCATTTCATTTAACACTCACACTGTCCTATGGTTAGCAATCCTTGGAAGTGCTCATATTTTATGAAAAATACTGAGTGTCTAAAGTCATTGACCTGACGCTGAGTAATGAACAACATTTGTAGTTAAGATAAACACTGTATGTGAAGCAGTAATGATGATGATGATGATGATGATGATGATGATGATGATTTTGTAGAAAAAAATTTGTGATAATAATTGTAATACTAATCATAAAGTATCATTCAAAATCAAATAAAAATAAAATTATTGTTATGACAAGTTCAAATTATCCTTAATAACATTTTTGTTCAATGGATTTTCTAAGATGGAAAACAGTGTTTGTAAGACAGTTGCTCTTTCCATTTGAAAGAACCCCAACCCATTATCCTGACTCCAGATTTCATATGCTCTAATCTGCTAATCTGACTGACAAATCTCTACATTAAGCATTAAGTATTGAAAGTCAGTGAGATTTTGGTGAATTCTTGACAGCTAGTGCTTTTACTATCACTTCTGGTGCTAGAGTTGTTCAAAGATAATCCAATCAGGATTAGAAAGAATTCTTTGTGGTTTTATTTTAGTTTTTGACTGGGGACCTGAGGTGACATTTCTTCAAGATTGGGAATGTTCTGAAGTATGTAACTGAGTCATTTCCCTATTTACTGGTTGCAATGATAAAGTTAACTCTGTCTTATTATTCTACAAAAGAAAGAAAGAATGTTGATGAGAAAAGCAAAAGAAAGAAAGAAAAATGGATGAAATTAATAAATAGAAAACAGAAAGAAAGAAAGGAAGAAAGAAAGAAAGAAAATCAGTAATGAGGAAAAAGAAAGAAATAAGTTTTAAAAAAAGAATGATATTAAAAAATAGAAACCAGAAAGAGAGAAAGAAAGAAAGAAAAAAGAAAGAAAGAAAGAAAGAAAAAAGAAAGAAAGAAAGAAAGAAAGAAAGAAAGAAAGAAAGTAGTGCAAATTTTAACATTTCTCTTTTTGTTTTTATTTTTTGAAAAAGAAAAAGTGGGAAGCACTGGAAACCACTTTAAAAATAACAAACCATAATGAATGAATGAATAAAGAATAAATAAATAAATGAATAAATAAATAAAAAAGAATGAGCAAAAAGAACAAAGAAAAAAAGGAAGGATAATAAATCTAAAAAGAAAAAATGAAGAAAAGGAAAAAAATAAAAAGAAGGGAGAAATTCAAGCTAAAAAAAAATAAACAGAATTTTTTTCTTCTTTTTTTTTAAACTTTTCTTTTGTTTTTTGTTTTATTCGAAGAGTTTTGCCTGATGCAAAATATCATTTGTAAATGTTAAACACTCAAATGGTATTTGCATCAGGAAAAAAAAAACAACAACACTTGACGCTTTCAATTCAAGAAATATTGCAAAATGCCCATACAATATCTTTCAAGAGCTTCCAGAAACAATAATTCTTTCTTTTTATTGCAATCTTTAAATTGACATAATCATTTCAATATTTAAAAAGTCAAAAGAAAGATCAAAAAAATAAAACAAAATTGGAATTCTTTTTTTTTTGTTTTTAAATTATTTTTATTTTTAGTACCTGGGCCAATTCCTTTGACTCTATAAAGAATTTTGTTTTATTTCATGAATTTTATTTCATGAATTTTATTTCACCTGCGACTAATGTTGGTAATTATTTGCTCTTAGGCAATCAATCAGTCAGCATGGCCTACAGTGATTGCAGAAATTATTGCTTCATTAAAGTTAAACCCTTTTGATCTAAGTCATTCAGTGGAGTGCAGGGCAATTTTAAAGATTAGTGAAGAATTGAATAAGATGCAACTAAACGAGAACCAATTTGATGGATTTCTCTGATGATGAAATATCTTTGTTATTATTGATTACATTTCACCCAGTGTTTTTGATTCTTGCACAAAATTAGGCACTAATCTTCATAAAGAGAACTGTTTTGTTTATCAGCTAAGAAACTTATGTGAGTTTATGCAACATATGTACAATCAAGGGATCTCCTAATTATATGAAACAGATGACAGTTTATATGATATATGTACAATCCAGAGATCTCTGAATTATATGAAACTAACTTTATCACCATTAACAACGGCTTCAGATATTTGCAGTGTTATTCCAAAACCATATTATAATAATCTATAAAAATGGGAATATTTATTGTGATAATGAAGTCTTGGTTGTTTTTTAGATCAATTATTTTGTTCTGAATATTGTATTGTGTTTCTCCCTTCTACACTGACCTAAACTAACTGTCTCCCCTGTAGAATGGTAAGACTCCTAAACCACACCAAAAATGCGTGTCTTGGGTATGACACTAAACTGCATCTGATGAAGGTACAGTTCTGGAGATCTGGAGTACCCCTTCATTGCCATTACTCTCAGAGTGATAGTACCTGTTAGGGTTCTATCTATGACTCAAATAGATCTATAAAAATTATTGATATTTGATAAGACCATGTGCAAAAAAAGTCTTAAGAAACAACTATACAAAAAAGTAAGCATTAATGTACAATGGACATGTTTCCCTAAACTCTATGCAAAAAATAACCCAAAAAAGGTTGACATGCTGTTAAAATCATTCAATCAATTTAATAGAATTTAAAATCATAAATATTTTATTGATTTAGTTTAGTTTGGTTTGGTTTGGTTTGGTTTTATGGCATATCATACATTGTTTGTTATTTAATACCAAATCCATTTTTATTTGTATAAACAGTTCTATTTCAAACAACTCAGCTTAGCATAAGTACAGTTTTTTGTTTACACACTGTTAAATGTAAAAACAGTTCTATTTAAAACAATTCAGTTTAGCATAAGTACACTGTTTAGTTCTATTAGACCCATAGATTGACCCTATCAGGTGCTACCACTCTGGGCCAGAGTGGACCTGTGAACGATGGCAATGAAGGAGTACTCTGCATTCCCGAAAGCTCCAGTTTTACTGGAGCCTCACCATCAGATTGTTTGGTATCATATCCAGGACACTTGTTGGGGGAGTCTTACTTCTCAGCAGAGATGTAGTCAGTGTATTCTGCAGCCTCAGCCAACTGGGCTATTGAGTAGTTTTTATATAGTCAACTGGGCTATTTTATTGAGTAATCATTGGATAAAATATTCGAACATTTCATCATCATCATCATGTTGCGCCAACAGCATGGTTCTCCCTGACCCCCTCCTGCCACCCATCTTTATCGTCCATTGCTCCCAGTAGGTCTTCAAGCCTACAACCTGCACCAGCGCTGAGCTGTTGTATATAGGTTCTAGCTGGTCATCCTGCCTTTGCTCGTCCATGTGAAAAGGTCCACAGAGGTATGTTGCTTATGAGTTCATCCCTTCTTCTCTAGCAGTGTCCCACATGTCTGGTTAGTCTAACATGGATAGTTTTTGTGATGGGTGGTAGGTGGCCATACAGCTGCTGCTTTGTAGGGTGCTGCCTCCAGAACTTGTTCAATATTGCTCGCAGCATTCTTGTGTAATTGCCATCAAGCTTTTTCTCCAAATGTTTAGTGAGTGTCCTTGTAGTGTATCCATATAGCAGTATCAATATGACTGCTGCTTGGAAAAAACTGCGTTTTATCTTATCGGTCAGGTCTTACTTCCACATGATCAATAGCCTATCGATAGCCATCCATGCCTTTCCTTGTCACATGTTGATGTCTGTCTCAGTTGATAAGACACTGCTTCCTAGGTAAGTGAACTTGTCCACTAGTTTCAGAGAACTACCATTTAGTGTGGAGATGTCGCCTCTTTGATTAAAGCTCATGTATTCAGTCTTGTCTGTGTTGACGTGGAGGCCTATGCCAGCAGCTGCTCATTCCAGACTATGTAGCAGGGTTTCGGCTTGGGTGGGTGTATTTGCCAGAAGTGCTGTCATCAACATAGTCTGCATCCATAATTGTTTCTGCTTCTTTCCTTTGTCAACTTGAAACTATTGTCTTTCATTTTATCAATAGGAGTTTTAAGCACATAGTCTAGACAGATGATAAACAGGTATGGGCTAATGAGTCTCCTTACAGCACACCTGCTACAATGTCGAGGTAGTCTGTGTCTCCATCAAGGGAGCAGACTTTTACTTTGGTGTTTTTATGTAGCATCATTATGCTGCAATGGTTTCTTTGAGTAGGCTGTAGGTGAGTAGTATTTGCTCCATCTTCCCTCAGTGTATGGCTTTGGAGAAGTTGACAAATAATACTGTTGGTTTGTCTGTGTTTTTAAATATCAAGTGTATTTCAACCTTGGCCTCCAATTAAATTGAATGAAGAAAAAGATCAGTATTCTGAGTCAGAACAATAAACAAAAATAACTTCCTTCTGGGATCCACAGATTTATTCTGACAACTTATTAAGTTTTTCTTGTCTGCCTTACAGGTTATGAGTTACTGCACCTTCTGTTCCTAAGTGGTCAACTACTCAAAAACCACAGCATTTAGTTTTTGATGGACAAAAACTAAGATCTTTTTGATGGACAAAAACTAAGATCTTTTCAATTTTTCTTTTAATTTACAAACAAGGGCTTAAGAAATTGTATCAAACTGTAGCTGTTACTTATCTCAAAATGTCTTTTATCAGTGATTTTACTACAATTAGGATCATCTATTTTTTAAATTTATTTTAGATTAATTTTTTCTAACTTTATTATTGATAATTATGACTAGTATAATGTTTTATGTTATCAGAGACTATTTGTAACACCATGGCACTATCTTGTACATCAATAGATGTCACACTTCTTCAAATACAAGGTGACTCAGTTGTTTCAGATATGAAGGTTTATTTGGACACAACATTTTCTGGTTGTCAATGCCAACATGAAGGAAAGACATTATAAGGGTATATGAACAGCCAGATGGCATACTAAAGAGACATCTACCTTCGACTTCATACCAATTCGTCTCTACATCCAACTTCAACTCACTTCAATGCCTGACTGACTTCAACTGACTCAGTTTTCCAAATTCTCTTTATTTTTGTATGTTCTAAATCAATCCCCTCATCAGCCAATGTCTTTGGGGAGACATCATTTTATTACACCATTATATCATATCCTTATTTCTTGCCTGGATGACAGCACCTGATTTGTTTATCTTTCTAATAACCTAACCTACCAACATTATTTTGAAAGCAGGTGATATCCTGGTCGACAACTTTGCATGCATATGATCTTTTCACTTTGACTTACACTTCAACTCAAAGATTTCTAACCAAATTAAATAAGACATTATCAAATAAAATAATTAATATAATTATTTATCACCCTAATTATTTTAAATATTATTATCCTTCATAATTTATGAATAATACCATTTCACAAAAAGTTAGGAACAAGATGTCTTTTAATAATTTTAATAAAAACAAAAAGAGTAAAATATAAGGATGCATCAAAATTATTTTCCGTTTTTGCAGACCTTTACTCCAAAACTTATTTCATCTACTCATCTGAAGACTATCTTCAAGTCTACTATTAGGATAATTACTATTTGTATAGTTACTGTTAGTATAATTACGAGACAACCTATTAACCTGTTGCGTTCCTGTTGTAAGAGTTTTCCTTGATGATATTTATGTTATTATTTAAGAATAAGTGAAGGAGTCAAATTACCATCAAATAGTTATCTCAGCTATATTAAGAATTTACATGATTAAAAATAATCTTCAGTACAAATGAAGTCCCACAAAATTATTCAGCAGCAAATTGGATAAGAAATTATTTTATTCCCTGCAAAAATTTTAAGCGTATTACACTAATAAATGATGAACTGTTTAAGTTGTTTTTATAAATGTATTTAATAAGTATACAAACATAAGGAGAAGTTTAGTAATATAGAGATAATGTATGTACCATATCATCATCAATACAATTTCACTGTACCTTTTGTTTTAGATATTATAATAGTAGATACAAGTATTGGCATTCAGGCAAATTTTGAGGTATTATTTTGTACTGGACTGCAAAGCTACTAAAAATTCTTACAGAATTGAGCAAGTTGAGGGAAAGGAAACAATCTTTGACTAGAATGCCTAAACTGGACTATACATTTTAAGAATGGTGATTTATCTTTTAAAATATCGACCAGATGATATATTGAGTTATAAACCGCAAAAAGCTTTCATGAATTCTAAAGAAGTTTCCAATAAACTTTTTAAAAATGCAAAAATAAGGAAAGAAAATACTTTTGATATACCCCAATATTTGAAATGAATCTGTTGATAAAATCAGTATAATTGCAAAGATCTATATATCTACATAGCATACATGGATATTTTGGTCTGAAATGTAATAACCCCAGTAAATATTAATATTTGACAAATGGCCAGCAAAATTCATGATAGACATTTAATTAATCATTAAATCATTTTTGTAAGATAAAGAATGGAACTCTTCAAATAGATATTTAGTTTTCTTTTTTTATGTTTGGAATCTGTGTCTTCTCTGCCCAAAACTGAAAAAGGAAGAAGTACAATTCATGTTCTTGCATAAGTCTAATCTTATAAACAAGACACAAGAGAATGGCAAATGCAAAGAACTATAAATGAAACAATCAACTAAAAACTGTTACAATCTTAACTGCCAGAATTATAAATAAAATAGCTGAAAAATGTGCTACGGTCACATGATGATAGGTGACACTATTCAAACAAGAATGCTTATAAAAAAAATCTCAGAATTGCAATGTCTTGATATTCTAAATGCAAATATTCTATCTAAATATCCTCAGCTTATGAACCATATCAACCAACAGCTTAGCTGAGTGATATGGCAGTGTAAGGATGTGCTTGGTATGTAGGTGTGAAAATTTGGGAAGTTGTCAAAGATCTTGGAGAATCTCAAAGAGTTGATTAAGAGTAAAGTGGACCACTGAAGAGCCAGAAATGAACAAACCTCAAAAGTAATATTTAACTTCATACTATTATTTATTATTGACTTGTAACTCAGATTCTATCTTTCAAACAAATTTTGAAAGAATAAATGATAAGAGTCCATCTCTGAAAAGCTTTTTATTTCTTTGCTTTTCTCGACTGCCAGATAATATCATATGTTAATCAACTGCTAATCAGCTGTTCATTACAGAACAAAATGTAAGCATCAAGTTAGTTCAAGTTAGCTCAAAATGAGTATAATAATAGATATGATTGGATGGGTAGGGTGATCCATTGGAAACTATGCAGATGACATTTATCTAATCATAAAAATCAATAGTATATGCAAAAAACAGTGATTGAAAAATACAAAATAACAAATAACTTTTATACTTTAATGAATCACTTAATTTAAACCTATGGATCCTACACATGGACATGCCAATACTGACTGACCAGCAAGAACTTTCTTACATCAGCATTAGGCACACATTGGATGTTGTTTAGAAAGCCTGCTCGGAGCAATGGATGATTGGGATGGATTGACAGAGAGACTCAGCAGGACTTGATGATAAGATCTAATCATTATTATAAATCTTCGTAAGATTTTACACCAATAGTAACTGGTGGCTCATGCTAGAACTGAAGTGACAAGTCTTCTCAATTCTTTTTCTACCTTTTTTCAGTAAAGCTGTAATGCTGAGTGGTTTTGATTTCTCCTCAGATTTTTTCAGAAGTTTTTTCCAAACTTTTGGGGATTTTTCCAATAAGTTTTAATGTCTCTCAAACTGTAACTGTCATTGATGAGGTCTTTAGTTATACACTGTAATGGTGTCTTCAAAACTTTTGTTATGAAAATATGAGTCTCATAGATTAAAAAGTTCAGTTGATCATTTTCTGCAATTGTAAAAAATAAACTGAGGATACTTATTGAAGAAAAAACTGTTAGATTTCTGAAAAAATTGGCCAAAAATTGCTCACAGAACAAATAAGTGTCCATCAGGTATGCTAAAATGAATATTTAATCTCCTCAGATGTTTAAATTGAAATTTTTAAAAAGTTATTCAAAGCAAACCAACCATAAAAACAAAACATTTTACTAAACATGCTACAGCAGAAAGAGACTATGCATCAAACATATCAAATATTCTAATCTATTTACCAGTTCTATTAGAAATAATTTTTTTTATAATCTACCAGAAATCAAACTGTAATTGCAAAAGCATTATGTATCTTTTAAAATGAAGATGTTGCTTCAAACAATGTGAAATCAGAATTACCTTTCAATCTTAGAATAAACAAATTGAAATATATAATTTTAATTAATTATGATTAAAGAATTTATGTTATGATGATATTTAACACAAGTATCATTCAATAAATACGTAGTTCAAATCCATGATCACTTTTAGGGTCAAAGGCCCCATTTAAGCCTTCAGCAGGAACTAGTTTTAAATTCTGTTTGTATGATCAGTTTTCACCACATATAAGTAAACTATGGGCATTTTCCAAATAAGGTATGATTCAATGAATACAGTGTTCAAATCCATGGTCTGGTCTTTTTGGGGGGTCAAAAGTTCTATTCTGACCTTCTGCTAGAACTAGCTAGAAATTTCACCCATTTGTTGTTTTCTGTTAGTAATACAAACTTTATAAATAGGCAGTGACTTGGCTTTGATCTTAATGACTGTTCAAGGAGACCTTCAAGCAAGTATTAAGAAAGCTATTATTTCAAAATGGTTCTCATTTTCTGGACAAACTAAAAGAAAAATTCCAAGGTATCACTTTTTGAAAATCATTATCCACTGCAGCTTTCATTTACAGTTTATTGCTTGAACAATCACTTGTGCTAAATTATTAAACAGTTTGACAAAATTTGTAATCATCATCATCATCATCATCATCATCAAAGATAAAGATGATATACCAATGCTGTCAAGTAATCTGTTACAGCAATTGGTGTTTAATATTCCATTCGAAATTGCTTTCAACACTCAACAGGAATTCTCACACTCAAAGATTAATTGCTAAAAAAACCCAACAAACATTGGTTTTTGCATTTGACAAAATCCACATTAAACAGAATGAACATGTAACAAGAGACAAGCTGAATAATCAAAGAAGTTTTGTTATTTTTTTGTTCAGTTGGGCAATTAAAGTACCAAAGTTTAGTTACATGCACACTAAAATCATTGTCCAAAGGATAACTCTTAGTGGATATATCCATGTCAGATTGGCAGTGTGTTCAAAAAGTAATAAGACAAAAATGAATAATGAATGAAACATTAATTTTCTTCCATATAAACACCTTGACATTCAATACACTTAAACTTCTCTTTTGATATTGTATTAAGCTACTTCTTTTAATGCCTTCCAAATCGAGTCTTACTCTTAAAATAAATTTTCAGTTTAATTTACACAATCTTCTAGCTATTATAACAATGCTAATGCTTGTTAATGTTTTGAAAAGTGATTGCCAAACAAAACCCCAAAATCTTAATGGGTCTGCCATCTTCTATTTGGGCACTGTTCCACAAAGGGCAGTCAAAAGAAAGAGTTTTCTTTCTGGACACATTCTGGTTATGTACCTATATAAAGAAATCTGCCAAAGACACAATGAGTTCCAGAAATATTGCCTGCTTATGGCAAAACATTACCAAAACTGGGTATGAACCCAGTCAGCAGGGCTTAGACTATGAACTGTATCTGATGGTAGGCTTCAGCACTGGAGATCTTAAGGATGTGGAGTTCTTCTTCATTGCAATTACTCCCAGATCCAAACAGACCCAGAATAGTAGTATTTGTTTGGGTCCCCCAAATGCATCAAATAGATTGGTTTAAAACTTATTTGTATTTGATAGGACCATATGCCAAAAAAGAAAAAGAAAAAGTCTTAAGAAACAATGACACAAAAAATGTAAACATGAATGTAAAATGAATATAGTTTCCTAAGCTCAAGGCATAAAATAATCCTAGACAAGTTGACATGCCATTAAAATCAATCAATCAATCAAATCTGGGAATAATTTAGTTTCAATTATGTTTTCAAAGAACTTCAATCGTTTGCCCAGGTTCACATTTATCTGCACATCAGATGACAATAGCCAGTTAGTTGTTACTTTTGGAAGTTTATGGGACACTCATAAACTTCTACAATTAACCACCTGGAGGCACTCATGATAAAACAATAAAATTTTTGTGAAATGGATACAGTGACCCAAGTTCAAATCCTGGGCAAAGTTGTTTGCATTTTGCATACAACTATTAATAATACCCTTGCAAAAGGTATGAATCCCACAACTCTCCCTTCAGCTATGGGTAAATAGTTTGGCAGCTTGAGCTCTTTAACCTTCCTATGGCAACCAAACTTGGAAAAAGAAACTCTAAATTCAAGCCTGTTAAACTCTGCTTAAAATTTGACCTTGTGTCACATCCTACTTGTAGCAGAGGGGTTGGATAAATACATACTCTACCACCAAGTTAATATTTGCTGGCACCAATGGAAGCCATTGTGACCACTTTGGTGATTATCCTGAGTAATTTGTGGTAATGCTTTCTTTAACAGCTGTCCTCCAAAATCTTTAGCCTCAAAGAATATATAAAAGAGAACCTCTTTGTCACCATAAAAAGGGCATAATGGCTTGTTTCCTTATTTGTGCTCCATTTTTTCCTGTGTAGATTTCAATACCTGCTGCTGCTGCTGCTGCTGCTAGAGTCAATTAAGGTTCTTTAGAATGTCTATACAGCATAGCTTCTTTGATTCAGGTCACCATAAATTCACCTGTAAGACTCCTAAATGAGGGCTATTATACACAAGTGGACACAGAAAGCCTAATCTCATAGGCAATCCCAACCACTTCTCTGTTCCATTATTACCACTGTTGTCATTGGTAATTTGTACATCAGCAGAGGCTGTAATACTCATTACAGTATAGCATATTGATAAATCCAAGTTTTAAAGTTGCCTGACAGTCCAAACTTGTTAATGTTGGTCAACCATATATCCAGATGGTTGCCTGTTTTATAGATAGTGGCTTTCTCACTGATGCGGCTGATGAAAAAATTCCCAAAGCTTCTAACTGGCTTTTAACTTTTAAAGTTGGAATAATTTATTGGAAGTAGAAAATTGCATTTTTATTTCCATAAAATATCAACATGAATGCTGAATGCTGTTAGAGACCAATTATTCATTTTCAACTATGAAGTAATTGGCACAACAAAGTTTTAAATATTCCTATATAGCAAATAAAATATATCTCTATATATCAAAATAAAATCAAATATCAAATATGAATATAAAATATGAATATAAAATATTTCTATGCATAAAATTTGAATTTTTTTTAAAAAAAACATATAATGAATATACAGGACATGGACATCTCCAGTTCCTCATTTTATAGTGGTAGACAATATGATACATTCAGAATAAATCTTACTGTTACACAAAAGGAAGATGCTGCACTCTTTGCCATTTGTAAACTAGTCGATCAACTGGATGAACCATTGGTAAGAAATTTTAATCAGGGATGGTGCAAATAACCCTTTGATCCAGATAGGATGACCTATTTGCACCTCCACAAGCTGATACCCATGACTACTTACCCAGTAAAATAGAGATTATAAGACAGTATAAACAAATCAAGAGAAAATAAAATTCTCTTTGCTTGAATAACAAATCTTAGTTCTTTAATTTAGTGCTCCTCCAATCATTTGGCTACCAATTGTAAAAGAAAGAGATTTTTCTTGGTTCCCCAAGAGAATTGAGCAATCAGGCATTTGCAATTTACAAATTGCTCTAAGCTACAATCATTATCAGAGAAACAGGAGTGGGGGTAGGAGTGAATTGAAAAGTTACACAAGTGCAATCTGAATGACATGCAATGTAACTGCACACACTTACTATAGCTTTGCTTAGTTTGGCAAATAAACTTCAGGTTGCTTACAGTAAGTATAAACCCCATCACAATATGCAAGACATGACACAAGCTCAATTTTGAAATAGAATAAAGCTAATTTGAATTCAAACTGGTTGGCTTACCAAGAAGAAGAAAACAGTCTGCCCTACTATTTACTCATGGCTGGGGGAGAACAGATAGCTTTATGCCTTTCTCATGGGCATTAATGCAAAGACAAATGCAAACAGCATCATCCAGGATTTGAACTCGGGCCATCAATTCAATTTCTGACAATAATAACAATAACAATTATACTATGTGCACCTCTGTTTACAATACCTGCTGTTCCAAATGGATCACCCAACTAAGTCATGAGCAGGCTCATCCCTGCCTAACCTTGGTGTTCTGGTAGGAACAAGTGCTTTCAGTATGACTTTGAAAGTACTAAGTTTTGCTTATTCTTGTAACTTGCTTCAACTTGTTTATAGTATCTGTAGTTTCAAAGTGGTCACTCATATATATATATATATATATATATGTCTACTGAATAAGTTCATTGCCGCTTAACTTTGATGTTTTGATTGGAACCTATACTTTCAGCACAACTTGATTGTAAGTAAATTTTTGCTGGTACTTGATAAACTTTCCAACTGATTTTTTGTTGTACAGAGTAGTGACAGTTTCTAGCATTCATGGTGGGTGGTTGTGTTTCCATACTATGACATCTTGTCCTCAGGGGATCCTCCTCCCAGATCTTTGCCTGCTTGCAGGACTAAGTTTATGGCTTCGTGCCTGAGGCACCCCATTAGGGGAATGCAGATGTAGTCAAGAACTTTTGCACCTGTCGCACATGATTCTCAATTCGTATGAAGCCACCAACATAAAATGGCCTTGTGCCATATTCTAACATGTTAGAATGTCAAAAAAATCAGAGCCTTTATGTAGGTACTGTGTAACTGCAACACCTCCCATTTTTACCCAATATATATAATTATTATATGCAAGTTGATTTATCTATTCATTTATTTATCTTAACTTGTATAAAATATTTAATACTATTAGATAATTCTCTCATTGCTTGAAAAAAACAACAAAAATCCCTGAATATGGAACTGTCTATTCCAAAATTACAATGCTGGGGCATTTGCATTTTCATGACTGCACAAATGTCTCAGACTCTAAAGGCAAGTGATCAAGTGAGTCAGGATAATGAGATTCCTACAGTGCTAATCTGTTTATTCATGGAGGAAGAAATGTTAACGTGTTATCTCTAGTTACTGGTAGTTACTATTGCCACAAAAAACCTGATCAAGAATTTCACCAAAAAATAAATATCTCAAGACTCTTTCTGTGTTAAGACAAAACATTTCACTTACAAAAGAATAACTGGTTATTAAGAAGATAAGATATCAAGCAAATAATAAAACACAGTTATTTCTTTTTTAAAACAAAAAATGAAAATTAGCTAACTCTACAGGAACAGTATTTGTTTCATAATTAGTACATCAGTGTTATAGATAGAGTTCAATACTATTTTATTTGTAGCAAGAATAAGATGTCATTTTGATGACACAGTTATAAGTAGAAATCAGACTTGGTCAAACAAACAAATACAGCAGCTTTATATCTATCTATCTATCTATCTATCTATCTATCTATCTATATATATATATATATATATATATATATATATATATATATATATATATATATATATACCCCGTAATAGAAAAAAATAGCTTTCATGAGAACATGACTCTGGCATAGTATCTTAAAATACAATGATAGAATTTACATGCAAATACATTTGATGCAACATATTAGTCACATAACAACATTGTACTCAGTGATAACAGTATTTATCAGTTGAAATAATTGCATTATTTACTGACCTCATTCAAGCATCCATTTCTTTGTGTGGGTCATTTTTCTAAAAACCAATGTCAAAATTTATTTTACATATAAATCTCACAAACATGAAAGAAACACAGTACCACAGTATTTAGAAATTCAAATGATTATGTCATAAGTAAGACTAAGTCAAACATCCACTTCTCAGGACTCGGTCAGCTATTTTGTTTTCAGTAGTCAAGTCATATTGAAAGCACTACTTCCTCTCAGATTGCCAAATTTAAGCAGTGACAAGCCTATTTAGTTCTTAAATCAGTGACCACTTTGTAATAGCAGGTACTGTAAGTTACTGGCAGCTTGTGTGCCAAAGTAAAGCTTAGTAAATAACATTGTTGATATTTATTTCATATATACAAGTAGATCTTACAAACATATAAGAGACAAATTTAATATGGAATTTTTCCTGTCTACAAAATGGTAGCTGATAAATTTATGACATTAAGAGTGTACTGCATTCTTTGTTAACTGCTTAAGTTCTTGATGATGTGTTTTAGGGTTTAACTCACCCACCCCAAAAAATCACTGCCAATCTGGCTGTACACTTAGTTCATAATTTCAAATATCTTTGGTCTGTGCATCGACCTGCTCTTACTGTTTTTAAAGCAAGAGGAGGAGCACCAGCTCAAAAAACAGTCATTTTCCTATTTGTTTTTGCTTCACATTATTATAACCCTTACTTCCATGAAGTGCCAACCAGGGTTCTAATGACTAAAAAGAAAGAAATGTTTCTTGTGGAGAAGAGCATATATTGTCCATAACAGATAAGACTGAACTGTTGAAAACCACGTGGCAATGTTGTGTCTGCAAGAAGCTTATACAAGTAATACAACATAGGTTATTTGACAGTGTATTACTGCTAATACTATACAGAATGTTTGATAAAAGATGCAACCCTAAGAATATGAGGGTAGAAACAAGGCGTACATAAAATCTATGAATCACATGACAACAAAGACAACCATATTTAGCAGTTGAAATTATTGTATCTTGTGCTACCTCTATTCAAGCATCCAATCATTCTGTATTGAAAGAGCTGTGTCATTTTTCCAAAAAAGGTGTTGTGGAGACTAATTTAGTATATAAAAGACTAATTTAATGCAAGATTTTCTCACTTTACACTTTCCGACAACTTGACAATATAGCGTTTGGTTGTAAAATTTTATAAGAGTGGGAGTATACAGCATCAAAAAAGCTTAATCCAGCCATTCTCCTGACTGCCAATGATAAATTGTCCAAGCATTTAACTTACTCATCCAGAAAATTTCTTCATAAACTATCTCAGATTGCATATAAAAAAGGTTTTAGATTTAAAATAGTATAAATACAAACAGTCAGACATCTGCATCACTTTTGAAACCCTGAATACGGCACACAGAATTACATTTGTTAAAAAATTTCAGCAATACATTTTTTTAGAATGAAGTCAACGAATAAATAGTTCCAGATGAGAATTTATTGTCAAATGATTATTTACTTTTTGCACACATCCTGCTGAGAAGTTACCAGAAAAATTATCAGTCATTTATTAACTCTTAGTTTCCCCTATGGAACAATATGTTTCAAGAATGTGAGAATCCATAAAACTTGTGGCATTATCTGCTTGATTATTTTCTGATAAAAACAATAGAAATTACACTTACTTTCAGACAAGCACATATTTGTTTTGCTTTCTTAAAAAATTTCACTGGTTTTGTACAGTAGCATTAAAAATTCTGGGTCTCATCAGTTTTAACATCTGAAACAAATTTCACATTCCAAAAAGTGAATTACCTCCCTTATTTATTTATCATTATTATTCCTTTTTACCTCTCTTCAAATTCTGATCACTTGACCAAAACTTAGAATCTCTGTAATGCTGCTTCAAAAAGAAACTCCAAACCTATGAAGTAGTTGAAAATATTTTTTTCATCTTTTATGAAGGAATTCATCTGGAAAGAAAATGTTCCAACAAGTCTAAACAAGGATGTTTTCCTATTTCTATGACTGAGTTGGTTTCAAATATCAGGGAATGTGTTTTGTGAATTTTCAATTGGGAAAATAATGAATATAGTTAAAATCATTTAGAGATTATTTCAAGTAAAAAAGGAAAAAAATCAAATTCTTTTAGGTACTAATATTGATGTTCAGATAACTGGCCTTCAATATACATAGTAGTATCCATAAATAACTGCACACCTATCAATTCTTTTAATCTAAAGATACTCAAATTTTTATTATTTCCCATGTAACGTACATGGTATAATAGTCATTATTTCCAGTGGAACATTGTTAGAGGTACATGGCATAACAGATATTATTTTGAGTGTAACATTGTTAGATGTACATGGTATAATGATTTTTATTTCGAGTGCAACATTTCTTGAGGTACACAGTATAACACTTATTATTTCCAGTGTAACATTTTTAGGCGTAACATTGTTAGATGTACATGGTATAATGATTATTATTTCGAGTGCAACATTTCTTGTGGTATACAGTATAACACTTATTATTTCCAGTGTAACATTTTTAGGCGTAACATTTTTAGGCGTAACATTTTTAGGCGTAATTATTTCCAGTGTAACATTTTTATAACAGTTATTGTCTTAGGAATTAGATTCAATGAGCCAAGTTCAAATCCTCAATGATACTCTTTATGTTTCACTTTTGCACTAATACCTCAATCATTTTTTTAAATAAACTTTTTTACTTAACTATAATAATCATTTGTTTACACAGTCATAAGGTTTCAAGTATTCATATCAAATACTAATAATTTGTACACAATTATTTGGTGTCGATACTGCTATATGATTGCACTACATGGGTGCTAACAAAATGTATGGAGAAAAAGCTTGATGGCAACTACACAAGAATGCTGTGAGCAATATTGAGGCAGCATTCCACAAAGCAGCAGCTGTATAGCCATCTACCACCCATCACAAAAGCTATCAAAGTTTGACAAACCATATATGCTGGACACTGCTGGAGAAATAAGGATGAAAGTGATGTACTCCTGTGGACCCCTTCACATGGATGAGCAAAGGCAGGACGACCAGCTAGAACCTACATACAGCAGCTCTGTGCTGATATGGGATGTAGCCCTGAAGACCTGCCAGAAGCAATGGACGATAAAGAAATGTGGCGAGAGAGGGTCAGGGATATCTGTGCTGATGGCATGACGTGATGGTGATGATGATAAGGTTTCAATAATCTTTACTAAACAATTATTCCTTCAAGTAACTCTTCTTAATACAAATAATTTGCAAACAGTAATATGTATCAAGTATTTCTATCAAATACAAATAATTTTCAAATAGCTCTACTCAATCTACAGATAGAAGCTTAAAAAGTACTGCTAATCCAGGTCAGAGTGGATCTGGGAGTAATGGCAATACAGGAGTAATTGATAGTTTCCAGAACCTGAGCCTCACCATTGGATGCAATTAAGTGTCTTAACCAGGACACCCAATGGAGAGTACAGTTGATGAATTCTAATACCCACTAACTGAGCTGGTAACAGTAATGAAGAGCTTCTTCTCTGAAAGCGCTGTATTCTAGCATATAGAGATTACATTCTTTTATCAAATACTTTTACATCTTTTATTTTGAAGCATCAACTAATAAAAAAATGTTTGCTCAGATTTTGTTGGCTATATCAATCATAAATAGAATTATAAGCATATAAGAAAGCGAATAAAACAAATTCAATTTTATTCCACAATTTGTTTTTTTGAATATGCAGAATGTAACGGTGAATAATCTTATACTATCCTCTTGGATTACATTGGATCTCATTTGCATAGGAGTGTAATGCAAAGAATGAGTAATATTTTCTAGAGTGATTCCCCTATTTTTTCTTTATGAGAGAAATGGTGGAGAAAGGTACTCTTGTCAAAAGCCTCCAAGGTTTAAAAGGGTGAAAATAAAAAATGGATTGTTTGGGGAGGAAGAAGCAGATCAGATATATTGTGACTTGAACTTGTAATCCTTTCTTCTTGGAGACAAGGGTCTTGTCGGTAACAAAGCAGAAGCCTCTTGGATTTAGAGGGATATGGATTAAACGCATCCTCATACATGTGATATCAGAGGATTGGATTAGAAATATTTTAGTTTAAGCTATTTTTTATTGGTGGAGTTAAAGGAGGAACATTTTTACCCACACATTCAGGAAATAAAAGATACAAATAGAAGATAAATTTGTGAAAAGCAGTGGTTCAAAGTTTTATTGAAAGAATTCAAGGTGAAGGGTGTTACCCAAAAACTAGTTTTTGATTTTCTGACTCAGTAATCATTTGAATACATAAATAATGTGTCAATGGTTAAAAATTTAATTATTTTTGTAAGTAGGGGTAGTGAAGTTATTAGTATTGTTAGTATCAATGAGAACATCTAAAAAGGAAATTTTATTGTTTTTGTTTAGTTCATGAGTAAAGTTAAGAACTGAATTTTTTTGGAAGGTGTCTTGTAGTATGTTGATTTTATTAATATTATTCACAAGAATAAAGATATCATCAACATATCTAAGGTATATTGGAGGTTTTTTATGCTATTAAAAATTCTATTTTCAAGGTTGAACATGTAGAAATTACTGAAAATCGGGCCCAGGACAGACCCGTAACCAAATGCATTACATAATAGCCTATCAAACTTCATGGGTTATTCAATGGCAAAGATATCCTTTTAGAAGAAAAGTACTTGTACTATTTAATCCATAACTGGAGGGTATAAGGAGGTTCATACCTATCCCAAGGGTATTGGTCTAAAAGTGAATGTAATAGCGTGACTGGAGTTCAAACTTAACTGCTATGATGTCACAGTCCAACACATTAATCATTATGCCAGTATCATATGGAGAACGCTATATATATATATATGTGTGTGTGTATGTATATATGTATGTATATATGTATGTATAGTGTTCTCTATATGACACTGCATCAGGTTGTTAGGCTTCAGTTCTGGTGATTGTGCTCACTCCCAGGCCCACTTTGACCCAGAGTGGTAGTACTTATAAGGTTTCCATGTCAAGAACATTTTTTAAGATTATTATTATTAGATAATGATATTTGAAACTATACAGTTGGGTGCAAATTGTTTGTTTAAAAAAGTTTTACTCGAAGATCTAATTACTTACGAAATATTATTAGTACTTACTTAAAACTATGTCATATCTTAAATACTTGAAATCATGTAATTACTTGCAAAAAATTACATTGTCATTATATAAACCAACCAACATTGAAAAGCCTAAAACAAACTAGCCTATATATATATATATATATATATATATATATATATATATATATATATATATATATATATATATATATATATAAAAGAAAAACCTTTAAAAATTACTCATATATTTTGTAATAATATTTATTTCAGCAAACCTTTTATTTTTAAAATGTTAGATCTGCATCTTCAGACAAAGAAATAATGAAACATTTCTAATGATGATTTAGAAAAACCACAAAATTCCGGCCACCCTATCTCCCTAATCCAAATTTCATTTGCTTTTTTGATTTTTAATTTCTAATTTTTATGTTTATTTTTATTTTCTTTCTTTTTTTTAAGTAAAGACGAGACCATTTGTTTTTCCTGTCTTGTTGACAAATGACATTCAATTCCTGTATTAAGATGTATAAATTTTTTACTTCTCTTTCCTTTCCACCTCTTTTTTATGTAATGGCAAACAAACTTTTAAACCCAAATGAAGAAGATAAGTAAAAAATATAGAATAAAGGAATAAATTGATTTGGGGACAGAAAATTATCTATTATCAACAACTTATATGGGAATTAATAACCTCTTAACAAAATAAAATTATATTATAAAATATTGTATTGTATATTATTACTATCAAAAAAACTAAGAAAATTGTAGTTTTTATTCAATTAAATATAATTGATGACATTAAAAGTAAAAATAAAAATTATCCCTGTTACTGTTAAGACATTATCTAAAATCATAAACAAATATGTAAATTTAAATACCCTCAAGATTAGAATTATATCATACACATTATCATAATATTCATATTGTTACTAATTTCAATCATACATCTTAGATGCATCAGGGAGGTCTTCAGTGATGCGCTGTCTTCATTGCCGATTTCAGGTTATTTCTGCATCATATCAGCTCCGACAGTAACCCCGGCTTGACTCTGAAAGAGCAAAGCCGCCTCTGTGATCGCGACGTGCTACGCTCGTGCCTCTACCAAAGCAAAGAAAAAAATAAATAAAAAAGGCCGGACTTCGGCCGTTCTTATAGACATCTGTCTTTTAGTAAACAGCCAATGAAAACAGGGCATTCCACACTCCTCTGCTATATAATACCATCTTTACCTCATCCGGTTTCGCCCGGCTACTTCCAGGATTGGTACCAAAGTAAGATGTTATTTTAATACTCGTCTGTGTCCATGATTTACACTTCACTAGACTTACACGAATCTCCCGCCAAATCTGTCCTATACTAATACTTCTAAACTAACATGAATTAATCCACCGCTCAAAACTATTCAGTCAGTCTTTAACTCTTACCTTATACCCCTATTCGCAAAAAAAAAAAATAATAATAATCCCGTTTATTTGACTCATGAGATTATTTGCTACAGATTAACTCATGCTTTTTGCCAAAATTTTCCTCCCCGTTTATCATTAACCTATGCTCAGATTACCAATCTAATGCTAAAATACTAAACTTTAAATCCTTAAATTAATAGATAAAATCATATCAAGTATTATAGATTACACCATATTAAGAATTATCATCACAATTAATATTACTGTTACAATTATTACTACAAATTGTCAAACCTATTAATATTATAAACTAATCATCAACTCATTATAATTATAAATATTAATAACATCAATGTCAACAAAAACAAAAACAATAACAGACATCAAAAACTACCATAATATGTTATACTTAATATAACAATTAACATTCAATAATTAATACTAATAACAAATCATTCTAATTGATATTAATGATTATTTCTATGCACTACAAAAATATCATTCATAATATGCACTCTGTAATCAATACCAAATAATATCCTATCACTTATAACATAATTTGAATAAATAAAATAAAACCAGTTGTTTGAAATATAAGAATTAATTTAGAGCAAATCTTAAAACATATATACTCAAATCCAAAGTACATTAACTTTAATAAAAAAAATTTTTTTAATTATATATATATATATATATATATATATGAATAATAATAAAAAAAAGGTGTTTTTTTTTTTTTTTTATATATAAAGCCTTAAGTCATTTCACATAAGCTTATATCTGTTTTTATTTAAATATCAATTAATTTCTTTGATTTACTAATTTACTGTTATTTCTATTCTTTAGAATACTAATTTTTTTTCTAGACAGAGATTACATCTACTTCTGAAATTACTGCGGGTGGTTAATCTTTTAATAAAATTCCATCTAACTCATGGTGCCAGGCCGCTATACATCAATCTCTAAAAACTATCTAGAAAGGGCTGTTTGGTCTTTTCAGGAAGGGTTAGAAAAAGAATATCTATGACTATAAAGTTTCTGCTACCAATTTCCAGAGGAAATTCCAAAGTATATTTTTATGTCCTTTCTATTTTCCATTGAGAAAATGGTTGCTTTGTATGTGTGTGTATATATATATATATATATATATATATATATATATATATATATATATATATATGTGTGTGTGTGTGTGTGTGTGTGTGTGTGTATAAAGTCACATTGTGTTGAGTATTTAAGTAAATATCACTACTTTGTTGTATTTACTTTTCTTGAAAATAATAAACTTCAATCAAAATTGAATAAAATGCATATACTAAGACAAAAGTAACAAAAATCTTTTCCCTGGGGCAGATTACTAATATCTCTGCATAATTAAAAGAAAACAAAATCTCAATGAAATCTTTAAAAACAAATATAAATGTAAATATAAGCTGCTTAGAAAAATCGTTTTTAGCTGTAATTTTGGTCTAAAGTAGATTCTGTCCATCCTGCAAAAAGTCTGTTATTGGTAAATATTCTTAAAGTTCTTGATATTCCCCTTTTAGAAATGTTTATAACCATTACACCTGTACCATAACAAAAATCCTAAAAAAAATCTTTCTTATTTTGAAAGGATCACCTATTTAGCAGTTAATTTAATTTTTATGTTGGACTTTTTATTGTTCTTAATGATGTAAATGCATAAGAATAAACTAACAAGGATATAATTCTATTTCACTTACCTTTGAATACTAAAAAATTTGTTTGATTATACTTTTGGTTTTTTAGAAATATTACATAACATTTTTATAAATTTTTTTCAATTGAAAGCACAATTTACACAAGTATAGTTTACAGACTTTTCAAAATCATCTTGTTTTTTGTGGAAAGGGATTTGTTTGCTACCAACTCATCTCCTACAACTGAAGGCTTCTTCCCATCTTTTTTTCTTTTCTATCTAAAATCTCTTTTACCAACTGAAGCAAATCAGATATACAAATTGCAGAGTCAGTCAAAATTTCTTGTAAATCAGATTGTTAAGAAAATTCATCACAGAAGATTATTGTCAGTTTTGAAAGGTAAAATGTTTACTATACCAAGTGACTCTTTTGCCTGCAAATTTAGTTTAAAAACATTTAGATAAAAAATAAGTTTCAAGTGTTATAATTTATATTTATCAAGATCTTGGGTGTTTTAGGGTTGGACCAATTAACCTCTCATTAAGAAAAAGAAAAAAAAAAGAAAAAGAAAAAAAGAAAAAAAAAGAAAAATTAAAAATAGAAACAAATATAAAGGAAGAAATAGCAACAGAGAAAGAGAGGAAAAGAAGTGAAAGGATTAGAAGAAAGAGAAGCATAAAAGTGAGAAAGAAGAAGGCAGAACAGAATAATAGAAAAGATGAAGAGGAAGAAAAAGGAAAAGAAAAGAAAAAGCAAAGAAGTAGAAGAGAAGAAGAGAAGTAAAATATGTGGAGAGAAGGAAAAGAATAAACAGAAGTTAAAGAGAGATTAGGAAAGAGAATATGAAAGAAAAATAAGCGAAGACAATAGAAATCATATAACCAGAAGAAGGAAAGAGAAGAAAAATGAAAAAGAGAAAAAAAAGAAACAACTAATACAATAAAAATACTAAGAAATAGAAAAAGTAAGAAGTGAAAGAGAGAAAAATTAAGAATGAAAAGTAATAATAAAAGAAAAGAGAAAGAATAAAATGGAATAAGAAAGTGAAACAAAAATATATAAACAAAGGGAAAGAGAAAAGAAAGATAAAGAAACAACAGAGGAAAGAAAATATTTATGATACGAAAAAACAAAAGAAGAAGGGAGAGAAAGTGAAAAAGAAAAGAAAGGAGTAAAACAAGAAGAGAATAAAGAGGTAAAAATTAAAAATCAGTCTTAGGCAAGATATCGAGATAAATACTAGGAAGATTAAAATGAAGGGTTGCAAATTAATAGAACTAAAATGAAGAAATAGATGTGACAGGGAAGGAAAAAAAGAAGTATGTAGATTAAAAGAATGAGAAAAAGATATGACATAAAACATTGAAAGAAAAAGACAAAAAGATTTCAAGAAAGAAAAAGGAATAAAGTCATCAGGTTATAAAGTAAAAGAAAAAAAAGATATCAAGCCATAAAATAAAGAAGAAAAAGATATCAAGCCATAAAATAAAGAAGAAAAAAAGAAAAAATATATCTAGTCATAAAATAAAGAAAGGGAAAGGAAAAAGATGTCAAGTGATACAATAAAGAAAGAGAGAAGAGGGAAAAAAAAGATGTGTGCTTTTTATATGGAAAAGAAAAAGGAAAAATATAATTTAAAAAAATGAAGAAATAAAAAAAAAATCAAAATTAATTTAAAATCATTTACAACAAATTTAATTGGTTGAAATTTCAGAATGAGGTTATGCAGAAGAAAAAAAAATGGAAAGTTTGATTTAAAAAAAAACAGTTTCATTAAATTAATTTTTTGCTTTATAGCTCTTTTTGGCAAAGTTAATCATTTCTTAAAACTTATATTAGTAAATAGGACCAGTTCTTAAGCAAATATTTATAAAGTCATTTTTTCTTTCTTGGTTCAAATACATGAGCAATTAGAAATATAGCCTCTGGTTGTCTGAGTGATGAAAAATATTCTTTTTCCTTAAGCAATCTTTCTGCTATCAATATTATCAAGGCTGCATTACACTTCCAATTTTGTCTCTTTAGTGGAGTCATGTTGAATTTGTTCAGCATAAACTTGCCTGTATACAAGTATAACAAAATAATCATTATTCTAATAAGCATACTAATAAGTTTTAACTTGAATTTCCCTCCTAAAATTTCATGTTTTTCAAATATTTTTCATTTTTTTAATAGATTTATATCTCTTTTAGACAAGAAAAAGTTGTAACATTGTTTTCTTCTCATTTCTCTTGGTGTATATATTCTCTTTCTTGTGTCTCAGTATAGTTGTCAGTGGAACCATGACAAATGATGTCGTAACCAATTCTCTTCCTTCTTCTCTGTCTCTGTTAGAGTGTCTCGGAACAGAGACAAAGAAGGAGGAAGAGAAGGTCACACTCTATTTCATGCTTATCTATTCTCAGATGTTGTCCTTTCACTGTATTCTTTCCTTTCTCTCTCTATGTAATGTGCATTGCAGGATTGACTTGCAAGTTTTGTTGATCATAAGACAAGATCATACTATTTTGGTAGAAGACCAGAATTATGGGGCACCCAGGGAGAATCAAACTCACTAACAATGGTCTACTAGTCTAGTTAGCTAACCATTTCACCATGCAAGCTGACTTAAGTTGCTTAATTTTGTTTCTCATTTTCTTGTTGGAAAAAAATGATCTTTGTAGGAAATGTTGAGGTATTTTAAAAAGCATCTCATCTATGGTTTTTATCTTAAAAATAAGTTGAATTTTAACTAAAAGTGATATCTTTTTATAATTCATAACCTTCCATTTCTTTTAACTCTAATTAAAAATTAAATTTTAGCTTTATGAAATTTAATTAAAATATTTCTTAGTAACATTTCTTGTATTGCAGTTAAAAATAGAACAAGAAAATAAAACTAAAACTAAACCAAATGCAACACTTTTGCAACATGGTTTCAAATAGAACAAGTGTCTCTGTATGGATGTAGCTGGGAATAGATTGATTGGCTGTTTGGTTGTTTGTTTGAATGATTGGTTGGTTGGTTGGTTGGTTTTACAGCTTGTTGGGTTATTTCATGCTCAAATTTGTCTTTTAAGAAACTATTCTTATTTAATAACAATGATAATTTGTTTGCTTAGTAATATTGTTTTAAGTATTCTTATCTAATACTAATAATTTGCATACAAAGCTATATGACCTATAAATGGGATTCCTTAACAGATGCAACCCTCTTGGTCAGAGTGAACCTGGGAGTAATAGCAACCAAGGGCTGACTCCACACTCCCCAGATCTCCAGAACTGAAGTTCAACCACCAAAAACAGTTTATCGTCATACCCAGAACACCCCTTTTTAGCGTAGGAAAGCTTCTTACTTCTCTGAATGGAATGAAGTTGGTATATTCTAAGCCTCACTCAAAGAGTGGGGCAGTGGGATAATCATCATCATCAACATCATCAACATCATCATCATCATCATAAGAAGAGGAAGACCTTATTTTATTTAGATCATTACTTGACAAGTAATTCATCAAACATATTCCAAACTAATTATCTCCTTTGTGTCTTAGTGTACCTTTGGCATTTTTGCAAAATCTCCAGAGAAAACCATATTTGGTTTCAATTCACCATGCAATGATCTTTGATTACCTAAATAAGTGGAATGTTATTTGCTTTTATTCAAAATATTTATAACTCTATAATCAATTAGCAAGAAATATGTTCATATTTATAGCAACAATGTTTTGTTTTGTTTTTGTTTTTGAAGGAGGAGAGTTCTTTCTTTAGCTTAAATACAGAAATATATTTGATTCATTTAATATTACAGAATTCATCACAACATGTCTTAAATGATACTGAAAATATATTCAATGTTTTTAAGTTGTCATTTTTAGAAAGTGTTTTTATTAAATTATTTGTTTTAAAGATTTTCTTAAATTTCTCTTAAACCTTTTTTTATATGTAATAGAACAATTCATTTTTCACCAATTTTTCATCAAAACATTTTTCAGATTTATTGATAGTTTCCAGGCAGAAATGATTCAGATTTTTTTATAAAACACACAAAAGAATAGACATTTTTTCTTTGTTTGAATCTTTAAAATAATCAAACAGAATGAAAAAGCTTTTTACTTGTAAAATCCATGGAATATTAATATGAACACAAGAAATTTTAAAGGAAAATACAATAGTATTTATCTACATCAATTCTGCTTAAAAAATATATAAAATTGATCTGGTAAGGTTGTGTAGTTTCATTCATGTGGGGTAATGATAATGTTATGTAGTAAATGATAATGGTATGTAGTAAATGTTCCAATATTGATGTTTTCTGATGGATTAAAACACCTAAGAGATAGAATAAAATTAATGGATCTATTAAAGCCTGCTTTAAGATGTCCTATACAAGCTCACAATTTTAGATGATTCTAATCACCCATTAAATTTGGTCCTTTGAGTCTTGCTTTTAACTGGTAAAAATATAAGACTACTGATGTTTTGAGTTTAGTTTGGGTTGGTTGTATTTTATGGCATATCAATCATTATGGGTTATGCCATTAATGTGCTAAATTTTGTTTATATATATATATATATATATATATATATATATATATATATATATATATATGATTTGGAAGCAGGTAGTTTGTAGGAGACATTATTTTAAAACAAACCAGTGAGAATTTGTTTGCACATAGTTAAATGGTTTTAAGCACTGCCACAGAATAATAATGATTCAATTTAACATTAATCATTTGTTTGCTCACAATTAATTGGTTTCCATGAGGAAAATGATGAAATAGAACTATTTGACCCATAGATGAGACTTTAACAAGTACAATCACTCTAAGTAAGAGTGGACCTGGAAGTAATGGCCCTGAAGAGGTACTCCACATTCTCCAAAGTTCTAGGATAGGAGCCTTACCATTAGATGCTTTAGGATACTTGTTGGTGGGGGTGCAATCTTACTTCTCTGCTGAGATGCAGTCAGCAAACATCTAGGCAAGATGTTTTTGCTACTGATGTACCCACCTAAGAATACTCAATATAAGCTTTTATTTCTTAACATCAACTTCTCTAAAGAGCATATACAGCAACCATTATGTTTAAAATCAATTAACATGTTATAGGATTTATGATTGATTTTAATGGCATATAAATCTGTCTAGGGTTATTTTATGCTTAGAGGTAGGTTAGGAAATCACATTCCTTGTATGTTCATATTTACATCTTTTGTGCAGTTTCTTCAGAGTTTTTTTTGTACATGAATCTGTCAGATATGAATAATTTTTAACAAATCCATTTGTCCCAAAGATAGAACCTTAATAAGTACCACTATCCTGGGTCAAAGTGAACCTGGGAGTAATCACAATGAAAGAGGATTCCTCATTTCTTAGATTCCCAGAACTGGAGCCTCAACATCAAATGCAGTTTAGCGGGTTATACTCTTCTGCAAGGAATATAATCAATGGATTTTTACCCCCACTAACAGAACACTTTTAAAATTTTTATTATAATAGCAAATAAGGGAAAGTATTCTCTTGTTATCATGAGTTACTTGTAACCATATTATTCAGACAAACAAAATGCTGAAATATAAGCAAAGTCTCTCTCATCTTTCTAGTTTGGGAATCAAGTATTTCTTATCTATTTTTAAGCTTTTAGAATATTTTTCTTTATAGGCACTTTGTGTAGAGTAATGAGTAACTAGTAGTGAGTTTTATTTCTACTTGGTGTCTTTATGCCCAACTAGAACACTATATAAATGGCTACATGGAATACACATCTGCAGAGGGATAAGAACCCCTTTCTTTCCAATGAGGCTACTTGTTGGCCATGTGTGGTGACCCCTAATTCTTGAGGATTGGATCCTGGTGGCTGAACAGTCTATGAAATGGTAACCAAAGTGAACACATGATCTGCAACAGTCTACTTTGGCTCTAACTGGGCAAGATGAGCAGTAAGAGAGGTCAGATCTGATCAATCAGCAGATCATTTTAAGCCCAAGCACCTTTATAATTGTCTCAATGATATTCTTCAAATTGCTCTTGATACAAACAAATACCCAATCTTATTTTATCTTGAAGTTTCTTGAAGGCATTAGTTAAGGCTCAACTTTGCTGATATAGCAATACTTGAAACCATTTAATTATGTGCAAAAAATGATTAATATACAATAGAATTATTAGTGTTTGATTGCAGTACTTGAAACCACTTGACTGTATGTAAACAAAGGAGAGAATTCTATTATTAATTTTTATAGTCATCTCTTTTTCATAATTTTAATGATCTGGAAGAGTGAGAAATAAACTACAATCAATTTTTTAAAGTTGCAAATTCCTTTATTTTCAAATATTATCTCACGAATAAAAATATTATTATGCTTTGCCATTTTTGCTAAATTAACAGTGACAAACAAAAAACAGCGACATTGTTATGTAGATGTCAATGATATTTGTTTTCTGCACTTTAAACCAGGGGAAAGTCAGCAACACTTGAATTTGAATCTAAGTTCTGAATAAACAAAAATAATAAAGAAAAAAAAATGAAAACATGTCACACAATACTAACAATTAATTTCTAATAAGTAAACCCTCTTAGTGATTGGTGCTTTTAATGTTCTTCTTAATTAATAAAGCAATTATTTTCTAATTAGGTTTTTTTTCAATTAAATGTTTCAAGTACCTATGTATACCAACACTTAAACTGTTTTTTTTTTCTAAATTTAGCAAATTGTGATGATAGACAATGAAAGATTTTTCTTAATTTTATATAATTATTTCCATGATCAGTTTTTATTTATTGACTTTAGGAGGAAACATTATGTCTTTAGGCATATATTAGGGCAATATTTAAAGCACACTTTTTTTATTATAATTGTCCTAGGAAAATGAATTAACAGTTTGTGAGTATATTTATATACATGATATTTTTACACAATTTGTTCCCCAGATCATGAGATCTACAGATTATATATATATATATATATATATATATATATATATATATATTATAACAGTATTGGTTGTCACCAATTTCTGTCTGGCTTTGATATGCAGTCAAAATTCCATGAATTAAATGTATATATCTAATATATATATATATGTATGTATATATATGTATATATATTGTCATCCACAGACAGACTGTTTCATTGTATCACAACACTTCAGTGTGGCTAGACATATAGGACACTTGAAGCTGGGATGGAAACCAACCTAACTTTACCTTAGACTTAGTATCTTACTGCTCAGCCCGCAAGCGACATAAGGCATTATTTAGTAATGGCAGCCATTAATTCCATTGTCAGAGTGCTCAACCCCTGGGGTTAGGAAGCATATAAATTGTCATCCACAGACAGACTGTTTTGTGGTATCACAACTCTTCAGTGTGACTAGATATGTAGGACATTCGAAGCTTGGATCGAAACCTGCCTAACTTTACGTTAGATTTAGTATCTTACTGCTCACCCCCCTGGTAACATACGTTAGCTTATATATATATATATATATATATATATATATATATATATATATATATATATATATATATAATACAAAACTAAAATTTAAGAAAATCATAAATATATAAAACCAAAGTAATGAGATGAACCTGGAATGGGAGCTCATTGGAAGCTTAATGGTTGATCAGTAATGTGTTTTGCAAAGCCACAGTTAAAGAAAAATACTGGATCAAGCATCTACCACATAACTGTACAAAGAAAGATATAATAATTGCAAAGCTTAATTCAGAAATAAACTGTATACAAATAATGCCATGCTGTCTAAATATATTTGGGAATATAAAGAAAAGTATGGAGAAAAGTCTGAAGTCAAAGGATCTATATTAAAGAGATCTACACAATTTAAATTGTGCTTGTAAGAAAAAATTACCAACATAAAATTTACTATTCATAATAGTCTTTTAAATAAAGAATCAGAAAAGGTAACAAAATATTACCATTAAGCTAAATTTGTAAATTGGTGTTAGATTAAATCATGTAAAACAAACAACCACAAAATAACACTGAGACTTAAGTGTTGCATTATCTGTTTGAGTAAATAAAAAAAAATTTGATTCTTTTCCATGATGAGAATGGGAAACTCAGAGTTGTGAGTTGGTTTATATCTTGAAATATTCTATTGTCATAATATTGAGATATTTACACCTCAATTTTGTTTTTTTTTAAAACTTTCTTGCATTGAGCATTATAATAGTTTTACTGGTCTTACTGTCTTTTTAGATTTTACCTAACAGTGATTCTACTAATTTTAATTATATATATATTCACCAATTTTAATTATATATATATATATATATATATATATATATATATATATATATATATATATATATATATATTCTATAAAGAATATTCCAGCTCCTGATCAACATCAATACAGAATTGTACAATTAGACAAAATAGAAAGTCTTATAATACGCATGAGATGAAAAATATTCTATGCAACTTGTGATAATAGTATAAAAGAAAAATATGCCAACTCCTATGGTTTCAAAACAAAAAAATGTCATCCCTAACATCTTTTTGAAAAAAAATGTTCAAGGAATTAAAATTTGTTAAACTGAACAATAGATTGAATAAAAATAAATACAAAAAAATAATGAACAAATTAGTAATCAAACTACACAAAAATGTACCAAGTAATGGGGAAAACAAATTGCTAACATCTCAGCCATTCTTAATTTAGATATCCATGCTAATGAAATATTTAAAAAAAACCTACTGTCATCACTATCAACGATCATATTGAGAATATCTCAACAAACCCAGAATGCAGACTCCTTAATACCACAAAAAAACCTAGTTGTAAGAATTGGCAAAATGATCTTGGAAAACATATGCAACACCCTGAGAATAACTATAAATCTAAACCAATGGAAAAACACAAAAGGGAAGATAAAATGGTTCTAAGAGATACCTAATAAAAGTAAGCATGTATTTTTTTCAATTTGACATTAAAAAATGTTTATCCCTCAATCATGGAACAGTTACTTAACATTGTACTAGACAACAATTCATCAAAATTAATGATGAAAAATAAAAATGATAAAATTTGTTAAAAATCATTCCAATTTGATCAGACTATGTTTGGACTGCCACCTCACTAAAATAATAAATTTATAACATGTTTGAAGTAGGTTTGGGGAGTTTTTGTGAAATTGTAGATATTTTTTTACTGTGGATAATGACCAACAAATTTGATGAAGAAAATTTGGGATTTTATTGTGATAGTAAGTTACTCTGAAAAACTTTGATTGTCAAAAGATGAATTGTGCGAGGACACAATTTATAAATTCAAACCTATTAAACTCCGCTTAAAAATCGACCTTGTGTCATATCCTACCCGAGCGGAGAGGTTGGTAAATACGATAAAAGTAGTTACATTCAATTTTAACAACATATGGAAACTTTACAGAAAATCTAAAACCCAACCAGTATACATAAACATCAAATCTGATCATCCACCTAAAATTACTAAGCATATTTACTCGTCAATATCACATAGGCTAACTATGAATTCTAGCAATATTGAGATTTTTAACAAAGTTAAAATGGAATATGAAATAGATCAGAGAAATAACAGAATATACACCAAACTTAATTACACACTAGGCAACAAAAGTGATAATAACACATGAGAAATAGAAGCATAATACAGTTTACCCCCCCCCACCTCTGCAAAACTCTTTAAACAAAAGCGGGGAGAACATTTTTCCAACTAAGATGAAAACACTTGGAAAAATCTGCTACACTTAGTAAAACAATTTAACAAAAACAACTTGAAATATACTGATTGTTGTATGAACAATCTCAAAAAAATATCAACAGACCTAATTTTAAAATATTGAAGGAAACTGTTCAATAAACTAAAATGATAGATGCAACTGCCAGGATAGAACTAGATGCCCTTTGAAAGATATTGGATTGCATGGAGATAAGGAAGATATTTAGTCAAGTTTTCAATAACCAAGTGTCAATATTAACTTTGGTATATCCATGAATAAATGGAAGGAAAAACAAGATGAGCTCATTTGAAATGTGGAAACATTTAATATATACATAATATACCAGTAAGTAATATTGATAATGTGTCCCAACAGATTGTTCTATGAAAAAACAGTACATAAAAGGGTACTAAAATAGAAAAAAGGATTGGCTTTATGGTACAATCTGCCTAGGCAGAAGACAATGTCTTTGTTATATTCTCATGTGCCATATCATAAGGACACAATAAATAAACAGACGCAGGAAGACTTCTTTATAAAAATATGTACCTCTCACTTTATTGCAAGGGTTCAAAAAGGTTATTCAAGGTTTGCGTGTGAGAGGGAGCTGGAGACCGAACAGAAACTGCAATATTTTGACCCCCACTCTTATGGCCGTCAACATTGTGTCTTTCTCGTTCTCCAGATGCTCAACTGGAGGCCCAGAGGCCCACTCTGCTGGGTGATGGCTTTCTTTACTGCATCTTATCAGCAACTTCTCTGGTCCCCAAACTCCATCGGGGTTCCCGAGGACCCCTTCGGCCGGGTGTGGTTTTACCTACCACATCTTATCTATCTCCCACTCCAACTCTACTGCAACTGGAACTCGGACTTGACTGAGTTATATAATAGTTCAACGCCCACTCGATCACCCACTCAATCTTTGAAATCACATGTTTGATCGTCATCAAGCGGAAATAACTGTCATGCAGTTCACAGGTCACTCTCTTCCGGTGCATCAGTCTATGAGTGTACCATGGGAATTTTTTTACCTCGTCCCATTTCATCAGCCAATTTCTGCCCACACGATTTCCTCTCATAACTGCTATTAGAATGTGTCACCTCCTTCCGGTGCATCACCTTGGAATGGCATTTTTGGCCTGGTCAAAGGTCAAAATATCTTTATTTTTCAAAGAACAGAAGCAAAAAGGAATGAGAATGGATTTATAGGATTATCATCTGACTCTCCATAAGCCTCTTAATAGACATGCCCATTCTCTAAAGAAGACAACTAATCATTTCCCTTCAAAGGTAATTGTTCAATTGATAATGAGATATAGAAGGTGGCTGTCAAAAAGGAAGAAGATAACAATAATTATGAAAGTCATACATCAGTGCTACTGAAATAAGTTGGAAAAATAAATGGTATAACCACAAACCAAACAGAAAATATGCCAACAGTATTGTCAAAACATGTATGAATAACAAATGATGAAATGGGAAAATCTTCCGTAACAAAATGAGATATTGTGGAAAAAGCACATGCTTATAAAGGTCGTAACAATAGCTTCAGGTTGTGTCGGGAGGAAAAATTATGCTGAAAATAAATTGCTGTACCAAAGAAGTGAATTGATATCAAAGTGTAGACATATCAATAAATTGCTCATGTGTCATTAACCACCTGACTAATTTCATATTTAATCTTTTTGATTTGGACTTCCCTATGTATATGTAAATATAAGCATATGTGTGTGTGTGTGTGTGTGTGTGTGTGTGTGTGTGTGTGTGTGTGTGTGTGTGTGTGTGTGTGTGTGTGTGTGTGTGTTTGTGTATTTTTTCATTGTGTGAGTATCATGTGTACTTCCATTTTAACATATGACTTTACATCTCCATATGATTACATTTGATTGGTCATTTTTCTAATTTTTTCATCTAATGATTGTGCACACCACATGAAACTGAAAGTAATGAACTGAGGATGAGAGAAATAGTCAAGGGAATCTGTGCTTTTTGCTCATCTTGATGATCATCATGTGTTTTCTTAAGTACATGAATGTATGTGCATGTGTGCACATATGTAGGTATGTGTGTGTGTGTGTGTGTGTGTGTGTGTGTGTGTGTGTGTGTGTGTGTGTGTGTATTTATGTGATGCTAGACAATAAATACTATCAATAACTTAGTAGTTTTATGTTTACATTTGAAGCAGTTTTATATTCTATTTTAAATTGTTTTATCCCTGATAACCAAATCTTTGGATCAAATTTTCTATCCTGTGAAAATTTTTGATTATTAACAAAGTTTATAATGTACATATTGTTTAGAAAAATGAAATAAGCTGAAAGGATTTTTGACATATTAACATATATATATATATACTCATTTCAACCTCTTTGTCCATTAATTTTACAAACTCTGTTAATTTCACCATATCTCTCAATTAATTTTGCCATGTTTGTCAATCAATTTTACCATGTCTTTCTGTTATGTCATTCTGTTAATTTTTTTCTGTTTGTTTTACTTTGTTTTTCTTACTGTAAACATTTAAGTTAGGAATCATTTTACTATCATTAAAATTGGATACTATTTAGATCTCAACTTCTTACTTAGTGTAGATATCTATTTCAGGTAGTGCATTTTATTTATATTCATACATAATATATGCAGTAGAATACTATGTTATTGTGATATCATGTATATGAATAAATGGCTTTAAATTTATGTATGTGTATCCAATATGTGCTTATGGGTCTCCAAGTATGGAATATACTTTTTGTTCAGGTATAAACAAAAAGAATATTTCTTAATAACTCCAGAATTCAAATTCTTCTATTTCTGCCAATGTTGCACTTTTTGGCATTCCTTCTTTCAAGAAACAAAATGTAAAGATAGAAAGAAAAGCAAAAAATATCTTATTTTTACTGTTTGGTTGTTGCCTGCCAAATACTTTTGCTCACACTAAATATAGAGAAGAATCAATGGAGTCTGCCTTGAAAGGAGTTTTCAAAAGATAAAGTTTGTTGAATCCTGATGCAGAAAAACCATTCTTTGCATCCATCTTCTGGGCAAACAGGTCATTTGCAAGGATAAACAATACAAAGATTTTCTTTTCACAAAAGGCAAAACAATTGGACATTGAGTTAACCCTTTGCAGACAGTATGGCTAACAAAGATTTCTTTCAATGTTTGTGGCTCAAGTATAGCAGAACAGTTTTGTTGATCAGTCAATATGTGCAATATTCAGACATTATCATATCCTCATTAGAAAGCCAGTGTAGAGTTACAAGTAAGATGTATTCTGAATACATAATTATTCATTTATAATACGCACCCTTAACTTTAAACAATGAAATTCTGGAAAAACATCCCTTGTGTGTAATACACATCAGAATTCCAGAATTTGTAGCAGCTAAGATTAATCTAAATATAATATTTGTTCAACTTTTTATCCAGTTTGTATTGACTGAAAATATATAAATTTTACATAGTGTTTAGAATAAACACATGGATATGTTCACACAAAAATAGAACATGTTTATGGTGGAAATAATCTCTCATGAGGAGAAACAACATTATAAACAAAGACGCATTCCAGTGGGATGGTTATTTCTCTGTAGCAGCATCAAAAAGAAGTTCTTGTAACACATTAGTTAATTTGAACTATAGATATAACTTACTTTTGGTCATGCCAAGGCACTAAGCCAGAAAAAAGTAAATATTTAGTTCTCATGTATAACTTTCAGACTGAAAAAAATTGAAAAAAATGTATACACACAAATAATTATAGCACATAATTTTGCCATTAATTCCTGGAATAGTTGCAAAACATATCTATGCTGATGACTAGTGAGACTTGTACAAGTAAAAGCTTCTCAAAAATGTCAAATGATTTTCTGCTTAATATTTTTGTATTACTATTCTAAAATGTAGAAGCAATGAAAATTGATAATAAAAAATATGGCTAAGTTTCAGTACAATTTAATCTATACTTGCATGGGCTTTATGAAGGTGTTTCAAAAAATACATTATCAGAAAGGTCTTTTTTTTTTACTTTCATTGTTGATCACCTTAATCAATTTCTTAAAAACAGATTTATAAGCAAAGTGTTTAAAAGAGAACAGGATCAAAATATTTTTTAAAATCCATGCATCATCAAAGATAACTTACGGAAGATAATCTGCAAAATGAAGAGAATTTTTTTTAAATGCTGGTAGATTGTAAATAAGAGGAAACACTGAATAGAAAAGAAAAGTATCTTAAGAAATAAATTTATGTGGAATAGACATATATACAGAATTGTTCACAGCATTTTGGCTGACATTCCTTTTGAACATGAGACACATTGATACAAAAGACTGCTGAAGAATGACCTGAAGCATGATTGCATTGTGGTCTAAACTCAAATATAAAATCAACGATGGCCGCCAAATTCATCTTCAAGATCATAATCATTGATGACATGGCTTTATAGTTATGACTCTAAGATAAAGCAGATATCACTGAAAAAGTAAGTCTCCAAAATCACTACAAACAAAAACTATGTAATATAAACAAAGGGTGTATTCAGTTTGAAGCAACTTTGAATCAATATTAAAGTTATTTTTTTACATTCTTGATTAAACTAGCTTCCCACTAAAACCAGTGTCTCATCTGTGTCCATGTGGGCAAGTAGACAAAAGGTGTGATCCCCCTCCATCATCCGTATCATAAAAGTGCAATATGAAGGTACTGCCCTGCATTAGAATCACTAGGATCAGGCATGCCTTATTTTTTCTACATTCTGCTAAGAATAGTGTGTCCTGCTCAAACACAATGACATAATTAAAGAAGAGGAACTGATATAACACTATAATCCAAGACTTTGTTGGTACCTCTGGTCAAACTGTAAACAGTTTTTACTGGAGTTAAAAGAGAGCATTCAACATCCAAAAAGTGGAAGAATGATTGAATTCTCCTCTATGGTGACACTACAATCTACATACCAAACTACAAAGATATTTTTGATAGAACTATCAAAAATATCTTTGGGCTTCCATAAATGTGACTCTTATTTCTTATCTTCACTGTTCACCTACAATTTTTTCTTGTCCATAGGATGAAATTTCAACTGAAAGAGCTTCATTCTATTGAAATTTAAGCATAATCATTGTAGGTACTCAACTCAAGAACAGTTGAAGATTTCTTGCATAAAGTCTGGGAGAAGTTATGAGGATTAGTGCTTAAAAGGGAGAGACTGTAAAAAGATGTTAGATTAACTCATTTTTATTTCATGGCAATATTCCCTGAACTTTTGGGAAACACTTCACCTGTGAAAAAGCCTATAAATGTGTGCATATATGTGTATATGTGTGATGGTGTGTGTATTATTTGGAGAGAGAGAGAGAGAGAGAGAGAGAGAGAGAGAGAGAGAGAGAGAGATTCTCACTCCTCACCTCATATATGCATGTTGGTGTAATGGTTATCAACAAAAAAAAGAATCAGCAAGCAAAATTCAAATTTCTGTTTATGTTCACATCACAGTTATGCTCTTAAGAAATGTGGGGCTACTAGCCAAGGAGGAGGGTAACATTGAATTCAAACTCTCTGACAACATCATGTCCCATCTTGGCAGGGTGAAGTCCATTACTCCCCATGAATTCTTTGGAAAGACATGAGTTCTGCTTTGAACTTATAAAAAGGATAGGATGATGATGAAGATGATGATACATCTATCTCTCTATCCAAGCATGTGCCTGTGTTTGCCTGTATGTGCCTGTGTATGTGTGTGTACATGTGTGTGCTACACATGTATAAAAAACATAAGAAATTTAAGGGATCTTAATACTTTTTAGAAAGAGAGAGAGAATGAGAAAATACTAGTTTGTATTTACCTAACCCTTCTGCATGAGCAGGATGTAACACAAGGTCAATTTTTAAATGGAGTTTAACAGGTTTCAATTCAGAGTTTACTTTCTTCTGGACCAGTTACCATACAAGTCTGCCCTACTATTTACCCATAGATAAAAGGAAAATTGTTGGAGTCATACCTTCCCCAAAAGGGTTACTGCTATATGAAATGCAGTCTTATTCCAAATTTGAATTCATGTCACTGTGTGCATTTCCCTACAACAATAACGATTACATCATGAGCACCATATGTAGTTGTTGTAGCTCTTTTGTTGTTCACAGTGTATGCGTGTTCAATCGTTCAGTTAAAGATGTGAACCACTGGAATACTTAGATGATATTATTATAGTGGTGAAGGCCTATGCAGGACCAGCAACACTTTTTGGATTTTATGATAATAGAAAAATGGGAAACAGATTCTACCAAAAAACACTCCTCAGGTTTTTAATTCAAAGTTTTTCTTTCTCCTAAATTAGTTGCCTTGCCAAGACTAAAGAGCCTTGTCAGCCCTACATAATTACCCAATTAATAAAGCTGTATTTATTCAATTCAATCAAACTTGATACAATACTAAATTTTCATACAAAGATTTTGTCATGTAAACTTGTTCATGTTTGTTATAAAATTATGCATTTTTATATTGCCTTTACTTGATTTTAAACACCAATGTCTGTTATCTGAGACAAACTCACAACTGGTGCTCTTACTAAAGCTCATATAAAATTGCTATAATGTGCAACTGATTTTAGAGCCTTTAAGCCCCAATTAATTTTTAATGTGGCATGTGCTCTTCCTCATGATTTTAGCCAAAGGCATTCATATTAACAGTTGCAAAATGTACAGATATATATTCATACATAGAGATCAAGAAACATGCATACATACATCCACATAAAAAAGCACATAAAAAAGCACATTTTTTATCATTAGAAATTATAACACATAAGCAGATGCCACACACACACACACACACACACACACATACACACACACAAACACAAGTACATGCACACACACTGTGCTTTGTATTTATAAAACAAGTTATCAAAATTTTTATTAAATGTGCCATAATTTCAAATAAGTGTAATCATCTTTTATATTATATTTTATCATATTATATTATATTATATTGTACATATCTATATATGCATGCGTGTGTGTGTGTGTGTGTGTGTGTGTGTGTGTGTGTGTGTGTGTGTGTGTGTGTGTGTGTGTGTGTGTGTGTGTGAAAGAGAGAGAGAGAGAGAAAAGAAGAAAATATAGATAATTAAATTGATATATTTTACTATAAGGATTGCTTCATCAGAATTGAAATTTTATTTCATAAGAACAAAGTTGACATGTGACAGTGGGTGGGAAAGAAGCAAGACACTTTTTTTTTCAGTGCCTAAAAAGTGCATTGATACATGAGACCACTTCTATTGATTTCGAGTCAAGGTACTACATCCTCTGTCCCCACAAAATTAATTCTCTAAGAATGTGAGATATTAAAAGAAATAAATAACAAAAAATAAAACAATTCCTATGATAAAAAACTTAACTGATACAAGATATAAAAAAATAAAGTAAAATAAAAAGCTGTGTAATTCTCTCTATCCCTTGTTAAAAATAGACTTTGTTTTTGCAAAATAAAATTTTATTTCTAAATCAGGACATGTAATTTACTAAATGAAATGAAAAAGATGAGAAAGTTTTAAAACATTCCACTTTCACTGGTAGGGGTCAGTTTTGAATTTGTGTGATTCAAATAGCATTCCAAACTTATTCAAAAAATCCATATCTATCTATCTATCTGTTGATATTTATGTTATTTCAGACAGTCAAATTAAACAGAAAGAAATAAAAAGATCAACACAGATGAATACAGATAAATATTTCATGTAATGTTAATAATTGATAGATACAAATGGAATAATATAAGCATTAACATTGATAGATATATTGATAGATGTTTAAAAAATGAAATGTTTAAAGTTGGAAAATATTTCTATAAATAAAATCATAATCTGAAGACTTTGAGTTTTTGCCATCTCTATACATTTTCATATATATATATATATATATATATATATATATATATATATATATATATATACTGTCATCCACAGACAGACTGTTTCATGTTGCTAGACATGCAGGATGCTTCAAGCTTGGATTGAAACTCACCCAACTTTACATGAGACTTAAAACCATACCACTCAGCCATCAGTCGACATACATCAGCTCGGGAATAATAAGACATGATGTAGTAGCTTTCGCTTGTTTACATTTTGCCTTACCGGATACCAGAGCACTCAATTCATATGAAGAGCTTTGAATTATGTGTGGTAGCCATTAATTCCTTTGCCAGAGTGCTCAACCCCCGTGGTGTGTGGGGAGCATATACATTGTCATCCACAGACAGACAGTTTCGTTGTATCACAACTCATCAGTATGGCAAGACAGACAGGACACTTATGTTTATTTGTCTTCATATGTCTATGGCATAACACATGAGACAAAAAATGAGACATAGGAAGATTTTTGTTAGAGCAATAGTATCAAAATGCTATAGATGAGAGAATCAATCAATTTCCCTTCCAGGTTGGAACTTAACAATATTGTGGGGATTTGCATTCACCCTCACTCTGTTTATTATAATTTTTCAAGGGAGATAACAATCAAATACTAATTATAAATGCTTTCCTTATAAATTGGATGTTACTCAACACTGAGTGTAATGGTTCTGAAGGCAACCTTTAAGTGAGTGTGCTTGATTAAAAAAAAAGAAAGAACAAAAAAGAAGTCATTTACTAAACATTTTTGCTTAAATTGGCACAAGATCAGAAATAATCGGACATCTAGTAAAAATTGAACTAACCATTTGCTATACTAGCTTTTTGACCTCTACACTACACTGTTTTACTACTTGCTCCTGAAGAAAAAAGTATTTTTAAAAACATAAAGTGATACTCAGACAAGAAAAGCGAGAAAGATTTTATTAATATTCCAGTGTTTTGTTTGCATCATCTTAAGAATAATATGGCTGGAACTGACTCATGCTGCCTTTTCAAATAGAATCTTAATAAAATGAAGAGCAGTGTAATAAAATAAACAAAAGAGATTATCAGAAGTTCCCTCCCCACTGCAAGTATAATTAAGAAGATTTTGTTTTTTGTTTTCTACATCTTAAAATATTCTAATTTTAATAGAATATAATTTTTTATTTTATTTTGTTCAATAAGATTTGGTCCAAAATTTCTTTAGCTAAATAATGTTCTATAGCTTTTCATTCTTCATTTTTTATTAATTATTTATCTAATTCCAACAAATTGACAAATAAAAATGATAAACATAACATATTTATGAATATTTACTTTTAAATATTTATGAATAACAGGAATTTAGCAATAAAATTCAAATTGCTTCAAAAATTTTATATGACTGATATGGTTGTTTTGAAGCAAGACTGCAATTATAGAAGTGCATTTTCATTGAAATTTGGTCACACTGATTGTTAAAAAATCTTTGTTTCACAATTTTTCAATATTTCAACTTATTTTTGCATAATAAATATGTTGCTGAAAAATATTTCAAGGACTTTAAGGGTGCTCATTTCTTTCTATCTTCTCTCTTGATGGCTACTGACAAAGAAAAGTAAAAAAAGCAAAAAAAGTAATGCTTTTTTCTTTTTTCTTAATTTTTTTCTTTCACTTTTCAACTGACTTATTTGACTGAAGCTAAATTAGATGTTGTTTTTATAAGAGATGGTAAAAGCAAGCCAATGAAGCAACATCTGTCTTCAAATGAGAGGAAAGAAAAAAGAAACATATATATAATGGAGGTATGGTTGGATGGTAGACTAATGTCCTTATGTTGGGTGCCACCCCATCAGCTGACCTGTTAAGGGGGAGACAATCGGTGAGCGACTCAAGAGGTTTTTGAAACGTGAATGCTTCTATTTAGATTGGACTGAAAAACCTAAATTAACTTTAAATAGAAAACGCTTAAGAAATAACAAAAACATTTGAATGAATTTTTCAGCTGGAAGTTTATGGTATTTGTTTTTATTCATTCGGGACAATCATTAACATTTTGCTTTGCAATATTTTCTTCTTTTCTTTTCCCTTAATTGGGAAGAAATCTTGTAATGACTGCAGTGAGGCCCAGAAGAAATTTCAAGTGAAATGAGTCGGTAATCACAGCAGTTAGCACCTCAGAAAAATATTTACTGACCAAATTTTCTTAACAATAGTTCAATTCTGATCTTACTAAATACTTTTTCTTGTGATTTTATTTATACTAGATAAAGTACCCATCTACATTGGGTAAAAAGTCAAAACATGGATTACAAATATACCAAGATAATCAGAAAAATATCAAAAGTCCCTACTTGAGTTTTGTTTTTCTGAACAATGTATATATTACAATTATGCTTTGTTACTAGAATGAAAATGTGCAAAAAGTTACAACAATGATAAAACTAGAAGCGTTTAAATTTTTAAACAATTAGGAAATTTTTTTATTTATTTATATCTGATTACTAAGTATATTTTATACTTGGAAACTCATAGGTATATATCACTGTGCACATTCTTAAATATAAACACTCACACACATACATATAACATAACAACTACACTATATTTTATTGTACAGGGTGGAATGATAAAATTGTCGTCCTAAAGAAAACAACACTACAGTTTTATTTTAAAACTTTTATTGAAAGAATCAATTCAGGTAACTTGATTATGTAGTAGACCTGACATCTATTCAGTGTAGCCGCCTTCTGCCTCAATCACAACCTTAATATGGATCCGGAACTGGGAGCATGCCTTTTCCACAAGTGCCGGCAGGAGCTCAGCGAATACTCGGTGGATGGTGGCAATCAGGCTGGCTTTGGTGTTGTGGGAGGTCATGTTGGTGTTGTTCTTGACATATGACCAAACGAAGTAATCCAGTGGGTTCAGGTCAGCAACCTGACAGACTTGATTAGCCTGAGGTTCTTAGTCTTCTCAGTCAAGATCTGGCTTGTCTGGTGCCTGTAGGATCTACACTTCAAGTCCTCCTTCACACATGCATTCACAGTTGGGTGTGAGACCTAAATCTCTGGCACTCTGCTGAATAGGCTGCTGGGGAGTTTCATCAATGATTGCCTGGACCTTTTCGATGAACTCCTTGGTCTGGTTCTTCCTGGCGGTGTCCTCAGCCTTGGGCTTCCACTCCACCACCTCCAAAGGTTCATCCGATGTATTGAGCTGAGCCCTCAAGTGTTGAACCATCCGGATTTGCATTTTGAGGGTGCTGGCAATGGTCCTATTGTCATAACTTGGATTGGTAAAGAGCATGAGTTGTACAGCAGCACATCTCTGATCTTGCTTGTTGAACATTGTGTCACTTTCAGACATGATAGAAGGCTCCTATTGCTCTTGGGATTTGTACATAACTGGCCAACTAGTAGATGATCTGCAACAAAAAAAGAAAACCGGTTTTCATTAAACGGAAATGGAATCATGTCGTCTTTTCTAGGGCGACAATTTTATCGTTCCACCCTGTATAAAATGCCTGAACATAATTATGATATACTAGCTGAAGTATTCATTTATACTGGGTAAGCAGTGGTGGTACCTGGGGAGGATTCAGCCACAAAACCATGAGGATGGTCAAAGTTCTTATATGATAAATAATATATTCTGATGTAATTGATAATATAAGTTTTATATAATAAATGTGAGCCAGAAATAGGTTGCAGAGATCCTTGGCAATGCCTGGAGATGCCTTAGCCTGATATTGCCAGTGTGGGTAAAAGGTAAAGACTTGAATTGTTGCTGTTTATAATAGTAGTTAAATGATTTCTTAATCAAATATTTGCAAACTGACTGTGAAACTAATAGACATTTGTTAAAAATCCCTTCCACTAATTTAAATTTTCTTAAAAAAGTCTATTTTAGAACCTGTCATCAATTAAAAACTTACATTGAACTTTTACAAACAGCAATTATTACAATAAAAGATAAACTCCCAAAGGAAAAGATTTACCTATTGAATTCTTTTGTCATAAAGTTCATAGTCTTCAGTGAAAGATTTCAAAGTTTTGTACATAAATATCTTTTTAATTTAAGAGGGTGATACTTAAGAGATTTATCAAATTGAACATTTTTAATCAGATTGATAATCCTAACCAAGTGATAATGTTTAATAATCATTTTTCATCTCTAGCTTGAAGAACTACCTTTAAACTTAATTAATAATATTTGGTTAAACAGGAATATTTATTTTATTAAAAAAATAACTTGCTATTGTTTTCTTTTAAAAGATTGTTTTTGAATGTTTAGATCTTTTATGATTAATTATATCTAGCAACATAATTTCTATAATTGTCTTTAATTGGAATCATTTTGAGATGAGGCTTCTTAATCTGAGAATTAATTCTTATTTATTGCAGACTTTTTTTTTTGTCCTCATCTTGGTAATTTTTGTGTCGTTTCTTCTTTCACTACGTTTCAGCCAAATTTCACCACTGGCCTTCTTCAGGTGATTTACCGTGACCTTGGATAGGAAGAACATTACTATATACTGAACATTATTTGTTGTTAGTCACATTCCTCTTAATGAGAACCCTCCTTTTCTCTTGAGGAACATTCTTTTTTTATCTTAAAACCTTCTGTCATGTCTAGTAAGAATATATACCAAATTTGATAACTTTATGTCAGGCTGTTTAGCTAACTTAGAAGAATAACAAATGAATAAAAAATTTTGATTTTTCAATTGTGATAATATCTTTATCAACTTTAAATGAAGTGAGAAATGTAGATTAGAATTCTGCTCATACAGTCAAAATTGGAGCCAATTGAACTGAATTTTGTTGGCTATGTCCTTCAAGATTGCAGGATGAGTTTTGATAACAGTCATTTAGACTTTTTACATAACACCAACTCTTAGGGGATATCTTCATGAAGTAATAGCTGAAGTGCTGGGTTGCAGCCTTGAAGTAAGTGAGTTCAAACTCCAGTGGCACTATTACATTCATTTTCATATTAGTACCTCTGGGAAAAGAATTAACCCCCTTCTTCAATGATGGTTTTAGCATAAATAACCCATGAAGACAAACCAAACCAAACCAAGTCTTCATCAGATAAAATGAAATGAGAGAGAGAGAGAGAGAGAGAGAGAGAGAGAGAGAGAGTAATGGTAGTGTCATGTTTATCGGGTGATTTTGATCTCTTCTGAAAATTATTACATCATAAAAAATAGATTAGCCAATCTCACATAACATTTTTGGCAAATTTCTGTCGCAAAATTAGTATACATTTTTTATTGTCAAAATTATCAAATGCTGTTAGTGCCAACATCAACATAATGAAGGTGACCTCAGCTAGGGACTTTTACACGGGCTCAGTATAGGTGACATTTGTAGTAGAGGAGCAGAGGTGGAGACAGCTCCCTCCCTTTCAAAAATCTTTTGACTCTTTTGTTTCTTTGATAAAATTCAAATCTTGTTATTTTCTGTCTTCTTTTTCCTTTTTTTACTTTCTTATATGACATAGGAAGAACTTACAAGACTCATCTCTTTATTCTACCAATATTCCAATTTAGTCACCAGATGATATTTGCAATAAGAAGTTCTATAATAGACTCATTTTGACCATGTCAATGAAGTGGACAAATTTGTCTGCTTGGCCTTTGAAGCAGTAAAATATCTTGTTCATTCAAAACTTCTTGTCATTGGTTATGAGTATTATATTGCACCTTGGCAAAATAAAGAAAAGAAAAAAGCTCCACCCAACAATAAAACTGAATTTCGTTGTGAAAGGGATTGAACCTCCTCTCCTATCAGCTATGGGTTAAATAGTATCACTGGTGTTCTTCCAAAAGAATGGCTTTGACATTAAATAATCCAAAAAGGTTGATATGCTATTGATATAGCATTGAACAAAGAAACCAAAGAAATAAAAAAGGCTGAACTTTTTGAAAACTTATTACCTATCTTCAGTCAAAGAGATGGGAATTATGCCCAGACCATCATAGAACCTTCTAAAAACATGCTGGTACTCCCTCTTGGCCTAGAGGTTGGTGGAAGTACTCTAAATTTTACAGCTGTACTTGTGGCAGAAGTGGAGGCTCTAGAAGAGACAACCTCTTCAGCTAACTATCTTCCAGAAGACAAAGATGATCATTGCCACACGTTTGAATACCCAACAGATCCACCCCTGTTTTGTGAAACACATGTAACACCTGATTTAATGAATATTCATTTTGAACTTGGCCCTTGTCTATCAGGTTTTTAAGATAATTTCACAGTTTTCCAAAAGACAAAGTTGCATGCCATTTTAATACAAGCAGGTACAAGAAACAAGTTATAAGTAGTTGTGAAATGGTTAGACACTGGCTGGTTTACTCACCAAAAGCAAATACAGTGTTTTGTTTTGTTTGTCATCTTTTTAAGTCATTTGATAGGTTGGGAAGATTCAAAAACTGATTGTCAGTCTTTTATTATAGGTACACACAAAATTCAAAAGCATGAAAAATTGAAACTCAGAAAAAACAGAAAGAAATCTTTTTCTTTGCAAAATTTTGTTTGTTTGGTGAGAAAACTGTTTTCTTTGCATTTTTAACAATAGAAATAGAGAAAAAAAATGATTGTGATTTATATTTTGGGAATACAGGGATTCCATGGTCATCATAAATTTTAAGGTTTAAATTCTTCGACTTCAAATGAAAGTAAAAATAATAGATCGCTAGAACAGCAAAAAAAGATTTGAAAAACATGGGAAATGAGTATCAACCCCAATTCAAAGAAAAAGAGAATGAAGCAATTGAGTTGGTTTGAAAGTGGGATACAGAATGATACAGAATACAAACATCTCAGAAAAGTTTCCATAATGAAATTGTAAAGAATGAAGGAATATTTGGTACTCTAAAGAAATGCACACTTCAGTCTCACTTTGTGTTTCTCTGGTGGTGTAATGGTTAGCAAGCTCGGCTAGCAAACCTACACGAGTGAGTTCGAGTCTCATTGGGTGCCCCTTTCATATGGCCTTGTGCCACATCTAAGCAAAAAGCTTAGTAAATTTCCATAAATAGTAGAGGTAAAAGATTTGATCATTTTACAACTGTAACTTTCAAATTTTGTGCTTTAGATCCCAATCATTTTAGAGGGGGTGTCCTCATGGTGTAATGGTTATAGCAATGGACTGCAGAATCATAAAAAACGAGTTTGTGTTCCAGTCGTGCTATTACATTCACTATCGGACAAATACCCTTGGGAAATGTATGAACCCCCTTATCCTCCCAGCTATGGGTTAAATAGTACCACTACTGTTATTCTAGGAGAATGGCTTTGGCATTAAATAACCTACAAAGGTTGATATGCCATTTAAAAAACCCGAAAGAAACCCGATCATCTTGATAATATACATAATGTCAACAATTTAGACATTTTAGCAGATATCTACTCAGACTTTAAGCCAAGACAAAAATAACTCACAGAAAAGTTTCTTTCATTTAAAGACATATACAAAGAAATAATTAACTTTAGCAGGTTGTCAAATTTAAGAGTTGAGAAATTGAGACCTAACATTCATAGCTGACAATGATGTGTTTCATTTATTCAAATCTGTTCTTATAGTACAACACTTTCCTAACTCTACCAAATACTGCAAAGTAATCTTTTAGCCAGCTTAAGCTCATCAAATCATAATTTTATTTTACAACAAGTGAAGATAGATTGTCTGGTTTAGCTTTGATATCTAATGAAAAACAGTGGCTACTCAGGCTGATTATGACAAAACTGTATCCTATTTGTGTTTTGAATTTAGATACAAAAAAGGAATTATGAATTTTAAATTGATGGCAACTTTTTCAATGATCTTGCTCCTCACCAACTTTCTAATCCAGAAGAGACAAGACAATCAAAGCTCAAGAAAGGAGAAAATAGAGAACAATTTACTGTTACAAATTAACCTTTTTCCTGATATATATATATTGAATTCCCAAAATCTGAATGGAGTCCATCAACAGACTGTCAAAGCAGTATATCTATTTAAATTGATTACAAGCTAATGAAAAATTGTAAGCTGTGATGGGGGTGGAGGAATTTGATGAGCAATTTTCTTTGGTTGGTTAACAAAGCTATACATCTGGTTTATAATATTCTTTTAAAATTCTTTATAATAAGTTTTAACATGTTAATTAATTCCATCAGTCAGTCTATGCTGAAACCTAACTTAAAAAATGTTTAACTTAATTTCATAATTTTGTTTGGTCTTTTTCCCAGACAAGGAACAGTGGACTGTAGATTGTCTCCACAGAAAATTCTTGAAAGCCTTAAGTGAATTATTGGCAACACACTTCTCATTGGATTCTTTCAAGAAAGAAAAAAATGCATATTTTTGCTTTGCACATGAATCTTGTAAATGCTTTCATCCAAGAAAAGCTGCAAGTTGAAGTGAGAGTATGCCATTCTTCAAATTTTAAAATGTTGCCCAAATCTTGCTTACATTTTGACAAGTTTCTTAAAGTTTCTATTTTAATCAAGTTATGGAAGTAAAGTAAAGGAAAGTCTCTGGAGACAAAAGTTTTCTTATGAAAAAAAAAAGAAAAAAGAAAGAAAAAAAGATGCTTATGCCAAAAATATAGAGACATGATGAATTTGAGAGCTTCTTTTAGTGTAATGTTTCAAGAAAGAATTATTAAATGCACTTATATTTTGAGACTAATACGGCAGCAGCTGCAGCAGCAGCAGCCTTACAATTATACTTATTGTTCTTTTTATTTTCATTGCTATTATTATCATTATTGAGAGTATTATTATCAATATTATTGTTGTTGTTGTTGTTTATACACTTATCATTTCAATAGTTAAGATATTACTGATTACTCTTACAACTGACTCCTCATTATTGTCAATATCATAATCATTATTAGTACTTAAATTACCATCATTTTTAATTATTATTTCCTATATTAGTATCCTTTCTTATCATTATTCATTCTTATGTTACTATCCTTTCTTATTATTATCATTAGTTCTTATATTACCATCCTTTCACTTGTTATTAAAGTATTTACCAAGCAACATTTTTTTCTGTAATTTCCATTGTAATTTCTACCACTTTTTAACATCAAACCAGATTTGAGATATTTTTTGAGTCAGTTCAACTCAACAAATTTGGGCTCAATGTTAAGATAGATAATTCTTATTTTTTTCATTATGTACAAATTTTAAGAGATTGTACATCAAAGTCTGGGGTTCAACTATTAGTTCACTTACTTTGTTAATGAGTACAAACAGTCATTAGTCTGCACCAAGATACAATAATTTGTCCCTTGAAGTCAAAATAATAAGTTGTAAGAATAAAATCATTTTACTAACAGATTTCTTCTTCTTTTTCTTCTTCCTTCAAAATGATTTTTCCTGTTTGTTTATTTACATTACAATATTTCTTCTGTATTGACTTATTTTTATCTTTTGAATTTAGCCCAGTCAGCTGAGGCTGTAGAATATACTAACTGTATCTCTGCAGAGGGGCAAGACCCCACCCCAACAAATGTCCTGAATATGACAAAAAAACATCTGATAGTGAAGCTCCAGTCCTGGAGCTTTGGGGAATGTGGAGTACCTCTTCATGACCATTACTCCCAACTTCACTCTAACCTGGAGATGTTATACCTGATAGAGTCATATCTATGGGTCAAATAAACTGTTTGCCATTTAAACTGATGTTTCAACTGATGTTTAATTGAACTGTTAGTGATACATAGCAATACTTGGAATCATTTAACTAGTGCAAACGAATGAGTAATGTGAAATAGAATTATTAGTGTTAGATAAAAATGCTTGAAACTCTTTAACTGTTTGCTTAAATTGAATTATTGGTATTACATAGCAATACATGGAACCATTTAGACTGTGTGCAAATAAATGAATTGTGTTGAATAGAATAACTAGTGTTAAATTGCATTACTTGAAAACACTTCACCACTGTCTGCCTAAAGTGATTAATACTGAGTAGAATTATTAGTATTAGATAGCAATAATTGAAACCATTTAACTGTGTAGAAACAATAGCTAACTAGTGAGCAAAAAAATAGTTTTAACGTATTTAAAAATGAAATTACCTACAAACTATTCACATACACATTATATATGTATATCCATTTAAATGTGTGCAAATAAATGACTGATTTTAGATTCTTACTGTTACATAGCAATACTTGAAACCATTAAGATTTGTACAAACAAATGATTAATAATTAATAGAATTATTCATATTAAATAGAAATACTTGAAACAATTAATCTGAGTGCAAAAAAGAGTGCAGGCTCATCTAAAAAGGTTATCAATAAAATGTGTTTAGAAATCATATATTTGATATATGTATTCAGATGATTTTGCTGGAAATAACCTAGAATGGTTGATATGTCATAAAACGCAACCCAGCCAACCAACCTATGAATTTTTCTTCATACTTATTTGTCAATTATGATCATCATTAACAACAGCAAGATACATAACTTTTGTAGGTTTTTCACACCAGATATAACTGGTTTTTATGTCCAAGTGACAGCAAATCTGTTTGACTCATTAGAATTCTTCTAAATATTCTAGCTTATCTCAGCAATGCTGTGGTCTGAATAGTCCCAATTCTTCTCTTGATTTCTTGTTCTCTTTGTATCTTTTCCAGTCTTTCAGGGTTGTTCCTAGTGCTCCAACAATGATTGGTATCACTGTCACCTTCATATTATACCATATTTTCAGCCCTCTGACAAAGTCCTGATATTTATCCAGTTTTTTGTTTTCTTTTACTTTAGCTCTGAGATATGCTTGAATGGTACAGTCTACATGTTGACAAGTTCTCTTCTTTTAATGAACTAAAATTAGATCCGGTTTTGGGGCAAAAATTGGATCTCAGAATATCAGAGAATTTTGTGTCCCATTCTACCATTTGACTGTATGGTCAAACTTTAGTTGCTTGCACAATTCCAAATGAATCACTTTTCCTATCCAGTTGTGCCTGCACTTGTACTCATTTTGTATCACTTTGCTGCATTTATTTATCAAGTAGTTTACAGTTTCATCTCTCTCTCTCTCTCTCTCTCTCTCTCTCTCTCTCTCTCTCTCTCTCTCTCTCTCTCTCCACATAGTCTACATTTACAATTTTTTTTAGTCTTATCTATTCTAGCTTTTACTTAATAAGTTTTTGGGTGGTTCAGTCACTCTCTTTAAATTTCATTTGTATAGCCATATCCAGGTTATTTCATGTGCAATTTTCTTAGTTTGTCAATTGAAGATACTTCCCTTGAGTCTTATCAATTCTAGCTTTTACTAAGTTCTAATGGCATTATTTTGGGCTGCTATTGATAGTAATTCAGTTTCTCTCTTTAGATTTCCTCTGTGCAGCCATGTCTATATCATTTCATCCTTAGATTTTTTTCTTTTTTTTATTTTCCACTGATCAGAGTATAGTATTTCTATGTTTTACAAGATCAAAATGTTACTTGCTAACATTTATGCCAAGGGTTGGTGTTGTATCTATATCCACTCAGTTTCTTAAAAAACAAAGTTATAAAATGTACAGATAAAAACAGGTATTATTTTAAAAGTTTGAACTTTTTGCCAAAAATAAATACACAATGAAAAAAAATGACATCTTAATATACAGAGGATTATTTTGATGTTTTAATATTTGAATTTGTTTTATTGTAATATGTAATGGTTCTGACAAATATCCATGGCAACCCAACACAAATGTGGAGGAATGATAGACTGATGAGTGCAAAAAAATTGAGTTTTAGTGAGTTGTATTTCTGGATAACTACAGGAATATTTGGGAACTTTTAATGTTTTTTGAAGCCTCTTTTAGGGGTTTTTATGGACAATTCAAAAATGCAAAAAAATTTCTTCCTACCAATGAAAAACCATTTGGAAACCCACCAAGAAGGCCGAACAGATTGATAAAAAAAAATCTATAAACATGGGAACTAAATTATAAATTAATGTTTGTTCACTTATTGTCACTTGGGATCAAGTGACAACCTTTTGAAACTTCAACAATTTAAGACATTTAATTTGATTTCCATTGGCATACATAGAACATTCTGTGTTTTGGCAGAAGTGCCTGGTAATAACACCTTGGTTCACAGCTGAGCACTTACCTCTCATCCAAACTGAAATTACAGATAAAGAAAGGAGGAAAAAGTTTCACTTCATTTTATGACTAGATTATTTTCCTTTTTCTAAAATTATTATTGTTATTATTTTTATTTTCTTCCTCATTTTGTCTCTCCATGATCATCATTTCAGTGGTATATGATGATCATCAATGGAAATGAAGAGACAGCCAGCCTCTTCAAATCCAGAACTATCCTCAGTATTCTCACAGAGTTTAGAAGTAATCTTTCTTCTGCTCCCCAACTTCAACCTCTTTGTAACAGTCTTTTGGATTCTTCTGAGTACACTAATGATTATGAACTCACTTTTATTTTCATATTCCACTGATTTTGCATTTCATTATGACTACTGTTGTCATAGTTATTAAGATTATCTGAATTATTTTATTATCATGTTATTATTATTATCATGATTATTCTTATTTTCCAATTATTATTGCTATTATTTTTTTCTCTTATTTTAATTCCTGTCATCACCATCATCATCGCCCTCTTTATTTCTTCTCCCTCTCATTTAATCACTATTTCTCTTATCTATTCATTCAAAGCAGAATTCTCTGGTAGACATTGAGGCTTTTATTCACTGTCTCATCCTTGATTCATCTCTTCAGGCTTTTAGTTGTTTTTTTTTGTAAACCAATAGTTTAGATGGTTTCCATGTACTTTTTGATGCATATCAGTTTCAATTTTCCTTAAAGAAATAAGATTAGCACCTTGTATTCTAATAATTATAGGGACTACTGTTAATCATTCTATTCTACTCTTTTCAGATGGGGACATGGTTATTTTCTAATTTTTTCATTCCAATTTCTTAAAACTTATGAGAAATACATTCCTGGTTCGACAGGAAATTGACGATTTGACATCATCATCATCATCATCATCATCATTAAGTTATGGTGATAACACAGAGTTCCCTAACTCTTCTCACTATCTATCCCTATTGTTCATCCCTCCTGGCAGGTCTTCTAGACGGCATCCTGTGTCTGCATAGAGTGTTGGAGTCCATCAGAACATTGCTTATGAGTTCATCCTCACTTCTCCAGCAGTGCCCAGCATAACTTGTTTGTCTTACTTGGATGATTTGTGAGACGGGAAATAAGTGGCCAAATAGCTGCTGCTTTTTGAGGTGTTATCTCCAGGATTTTTTTAAAACACTTAATAGCATTCTTGTGAATTTCCCATGTAGCTTTACCTCCATGGGTTTAGAGTACAGTTACAGTTGGTTCATCCGTGCTGTAGTACTGACACAGCTTGGAACAAATCCCTTTTTATTTTTTCAGAGATTAGATTTCTTTATGATCAATAACCTATTAATCATAGTCCATGCCTTCAATATGTTGACATCACTTAAAGTAGATGAGTTATTGCTGCTGAGGTATATGAACTAGTCTATTTCAGAGACTTGCTATTTAAAGTAGAGGTGGCTTCTTCTTGTTTAAAACATACCAAATCTGTTTTATTTGTATTCTTGTTGAGGCCATTTCCTCCTGCTGCTTGCTCCAAGCTATGTAACAGGGATTTGGCTTGGGCAGATGTATTTGCAAAAAGCATAAGATCATCTGCATAGTCTGTGTTTGTCATTGTTTCTGCAAGATATTATCAGCTTTTTAACTTTTTAAATGGGAAACAATTTTCTTTTCTTTTTTAGATCTGTTGACATTCATTGTATGTAATCTAAGCAGATTATAAACATATATAGTACTAATGTATTTCATTCCAAGACTCCAGTTACAATGTGAAATAAGTCTGGGACCATCAGGTGAATGAACCATTGCTTCCATGTTTTTGTAAAACATTATTGCAGTGATAACAGTTTTATTGGGGAGACCATATGCTAGCAACTTTAGCTCCATTTTTTCCCTCGGTGTACAGAATCAAATGTCACAGAAAAATCTATGAGCCATAGTTTTGCCACAAGATCTTTTAATATACTTCTTCAAAGACTTATGATTCTGAGGTTGCCTTTCTTGGAAACAGGGAGAATGCACCCTTTTGTTCATTTCTATAATGTATTTTTTCATCCATGGTGTTGCATAATTGAAGAAGTATGTCATCAATTTTTCTTGTCTTCCATACTTCAGGAGGTATTTCTTCTAGGCCTAAAGCTTGTTTTGCTTTTAATTTTTTTTTTTGTTTGAGGTTTAGTTGGCTATTGATAATTTTTTTGTTAAATTTATCAGTGATTTCAAGATGGTTTCTGAGCAGATTCTTGAAATGTTCAAACCATTTTCTACTTGGTTGTAGATTTTAGTTTTGTTCTTGAAGTAATTTTGCTTCTGTTTATTTCATTACTGTCTGGCATGCAAACCATGATTGTCTGTCTTCTACCAAATGTATGGTTTTATTAATTTGGCTTTGAATGTATTTAAGTTGTTCTTTTTGGAATGTGTTAGTCCTCTCTGGCCTTTTTAAAGTTTCTGTACATTGGCATTTGTTGAGTTTCTTTTATTCAAATAAAGATTCTTTATTTATGTGACCTGATTTTTCTCTAATTGCTATTGACTCCCAGGGAACTCAACATTTAGCACTTAGTTTTGTTGGCATACTCTCAATTGCTGCTTCTATGTGAGTGGTAACAAAGTTTTCATATTCATCATTTGGAGTATATCTCTCTGATGTTTCCTAAAGAGCATCAAATTTGATATATATTGATTGCTCATATTACCATTGGCAAGTGAAGGACAATCATATTTTGAAACTTAATCTTTTTGTTTCTTATTTCTGTGTAGACTCAAATGAATCTTTGCTAAGACAATTCTGTTATTAGAAGATACTCCTTCAAAAGGAGAATATACCTCACAGTTCAAAGCACTATTTATCAATTTCTTATTCATAAATATTTAACCTAGCTGTACTTTTGAGTTATTTGAGTTGGTCTAAGTCCATAGCTTTCCTTTCTTTTTTTAGAATTTAGTATTTAGGCCTGTAATCTTGTTCTCAGGTGATAAATCTGCTAAATGTTCTCTATTTCTGTTTGGTGAGCTGTGAATGCAGAATTTCTAACTTTTCCTTTTCGAGCATTCATGTCTCCACCAATAATCAGAATGTTGTGTTTGAGAATATCTTAGACAAATGAAGATACCTCATTATAGAAGGTGGTGATACCCATTTTATCACAGGCATTGGTAGGATTGTAGCAAGAGATGACTGTTGTAGCACACATCACTTTCTGTTGGATTCTCTCTATATGATTTAGTGATTTTAAGGGATAAGGACCGAGAAGCATTCCACCTCTAGTGGTGGCATTAACAGAATTTTTACATGCAGTTGCCAACACAAATTTTCATCCATTATCAGGGCCATAGTATTTTAGTTCTAGTTCTCTATGGCAATGTCTATATTCCTGTATGCATATGATGTCTATTATCTGCTCAGCTACAGATACTGTAAGCTCAGGTAGGTGGTTTATTGTGTTTATTATTTGAATGTTAAAAGTCACTATGTCGACAATGCTAAGTAAATCTGGTTTGGGTTCTTTTGCTGATATTTTAAACATTGGGTTCAGAACTCCAACTTCAGCAAAACAGGACCCTTGTTTACCCATATAAAGGCTGATGCAGTTTAGATATGTAGTTTGAATTAGAGTCATGGAAATCTTTCAGTGGCTGTTTTCTTTTTTTATCAATAGATATCACCCTTATAGATGAGTAGCAGTAGTATAATGACTGAACTATTTGATCCTTGCTTGATCCATGAGGTTCCTCTGTTCAGCATCTGGTTAAGTACACTGTTAACCTACCTTTGGATTCATCTGCCTTACTTCCCATCCACCAGGCTGCATCACATGTTTTCCATTGCAAAACACTTGTGTAGGTTGTATTATATTCTCCTTCCTCAGAGATTGTCATCCAGTGATGAGCCAGAGCAGGATATCTGAGTGATTATTTAGACAGCATGTTTGAATATTGCAATGCTTGACCTCTCCGGTTTGATCGAGGTTTTATTGTCACAGAGTTGTATATCTCTGGTGCTACACTTGTAGGGTTTTAGTCATGTAAGTTTTTCTTCTCAAGAAAAAAAAAACCTATTTTAGTTAAAGTCAATTTTGTTTTAATGAGGTAAATGTAGGATCAGCTTATTCTTTCATTTCTCACTAAGACTACATTATTTTCGTACCTTAGATTCAGAGTTTTCACATGCATGGTGAAATTTTTTCATTTATTTATTTGCTGTATTTTTTCTTTTATTCCATTTATTTTATTATTTTAATGGGTGTAACTGCTACATATACTCTAAAATAGTAATTAGTCATTAAAAGTATATAATAATACTGATAAATAAATGTTGAAATGTTCCTACCTTGTCATTCTTGGTCCACCCAGGATTCTTTTCTTTTTTTAAAGATTTTTTACCTTATTTGAGGCTTATTTTATTCTCTTTTCAAAACGGGTTACTTGAAAATGAAATAATACTATAGCAAACATTTTGAAGAGTGAAGAAATTTTGAGATTCTTTAATCATTAGTCAGCAAGCATAAAAAGAAAATTTTTCTTCTGCTTATTTAGTCTCAAATTGAATGGAAACCCTAATTTTTCTTTTTACATTAATAAATTCAAAAACAGCACTGAAAATCTTTTAGGCATGGGTCTATCATACTATTTCATAAGCTTCTACCATTTTCATATTTGGTGTCTCAGTGAAGGGTTGAAGTTTATACTGTTCATATATAGAAAGATTTCAAGTGCTTTCAATTGTTATTGGTCACAGCCAAACTTGGAATTACTTCTACATAGGAATTACTCCTAGATCCACTTTAACTCAGAGTGGTAATACCTCCTGTGGTTCCCTCTGTGGGTCAAATAGATCTATTTTAAAATTATTTCTATTGAATAAGAATATGTGAAACCATATAATTATCAGAATTAAGAATCTTACTTAAATCTATTATTATGTACAAATAATTATTATCATTAGTTGCCCGAAACCATAAAAAATTATAAAGAATGTGTAACATAGTACATAATATAAAAAAAATGTAAACAATTCTTTTATGCAATGTTTAAAAAATTATAACAAACACCAAAAAACAAGACTGATTTGGGTATTAAATCTTCTAACAAAAGTTAACATGCTGAAAAACCAAGTTTTTACTGTTTATTTTATCTTATTTTTATTTGTTTTACTCGAGTTTTTTTTTATCTTTCCTTTTACATAAGTTCAAAAAACAATTTCACAAGCATTAAAACAGTGTTTATAGATTTGCTCAAAATTGCCATTTGGGGTGTGATTTACTGGACATAAATTGAGAGACTAGCTTATTGTTTACTTTATTTAAAAGATGATCCTTCATCTTACTTGCTGTCATCTATAATGTACTTTTCATTTGTACTTATATACAGTAGCAGTTATTTATGTGATATAGCTTTTACTTATTTTAATTGTCATAAAGTGGGTAAACAGTTTTGCACTTTAGTAACAGTAAAAGTGATCCCCAACTCTGTATATATTAGATGTGTTCTATGAATCCTAATGAACCTTCATGACAAACCCATGAAAGCATATAAATTCTTTGCTGTGACTCAACAAACAACTTTTTCCATTAACAGAAATAGGCATCAAATCATTACATAAAATGAGGGGGTAAAAAACAAGAACAAAAAAACAATATATACATCAATTTTTTAATGACAGAGTAAAGAGTGGGAAATAAATAAATACAAAAAAAAGAAAAAATGTTGAATCAAAACATTACTCCTTCTTTGCCATCACTGGTTTTCTGATATAATTGAAAAAAGATCAATCTCTTTGTACTGATTGAAAGGTTTCCTGAAAAGGAAGAACTCTTGTGGAATGGCCATTTTCACATCAGATTGCCATTACTGACAGATTGTTTGTGTATTGAAACCTAATGACCCCTCCCCCCCAGGAATGGACCTGGCTATAATCTAACACCTTTGCCATATTTGCTTGATTGTATGTTATGATACATGCACACTACTTTAGAGTCTTTTATGCAAGCTTGTTTGGTGGAACACCGAGACCTTGGACAAGATTCTATCATTGATATCACAAACCTCAGGGTTTGTCTCTTTCATCGGTCACTACTGATCAAACAATGAATTTTCTCACTAACAAACCCCTTCCTCTCACTACACCATCAGCCCCGAGGAAGGAGACATGCAATGCAGTCTTATTCTAGACTTGTTTAACTAAGTACAAAGAATAATGGCCAATTGAAGAACTAGAAGAAAAAAGGTAAAAAATGGTTTATTGCAGCTTGTGAGGGAGATTATCTTCTTTGTTACTGCTACTTTTGAGGGTGGGATCTATGTTAAAATTCCAGAGAACTATTGGGCTCATTCAAGAACTGTCTAACTCAATTGCTTTTCAAATTGATTGCGTGCACATGTGAGTACCTTTTCTGTTAGGCAGAAGCCAGTCGGTTGGATTGTCACTTGGTATAAACAGTGTAAATTGAATGTTCCAATATCTCTGGGCAAACATTGAAGCACTCTGAATAGAAAAGAGCAGAATTTCCCTACAAGTGTCAAACACAATTGACTTCAAAGCTTTAATACAAATTGCTTAAACTATTGATTGTTGTCATCAAGAAATCTTACCCAAGTTGAGTCGGTACAAAAATAATATCCATTCAGTTTGTAAAAGAAAATGTCCTTTATGTTTCTCACTTTATATCTACATGATATCTTTTATTGAAACCTTTAAAATACAGGTAGTCTAAAGGAACACTTTGAAAAATCTTTCAAAAGAATAACTATCAAATTAATTATACTATTATCATTTCCTTTGATAAATCTTTTAAGAAATTATCTTACAAAAGATGAAAATTTTTACAATTACAAGTCAGATTTCTTTTTAATTGAACCCCAGCAAATGTCAGAATAATTAAAGGTGCTATTCAAAATTCTTCAATTCAGTAAATTCATACAGGATACATAATAACAGGGACTATGATTATTTCTTAGAAGATGGAAAAACCTTTAAAGCATGTTGCTCTGGTAATGTTCTTTCTTATGGCAAAATCAAATCAGACTTTCATAATCACGAAAATTATATTTAAACATCCCTAAAATTCTCTCAATCATAGATTATTTATCATTCATTATTTATTATTTATCATATTCGAAAACATTAAATTTTTAAAAAATCTGGCTCATTGTTTTCTTTTTCAATTGGCCACATTTTTAGAAATTTTACGATTTTGGTGTAAAAAGAAATTAAAAATACAACTTATATTGTTTTTTCTACAGTGCTCAATATCTGGGATATTGAATCAAATATAGACAAGAGTTAAAATCACTTTTAAAAAGCTATTTTAACTATAGTCTATATTCAACACTATATATATATATATATATATATATATTCTCACATACACACACACATTTACACAAGCATAATGAGAATTTTAGAAATATACATATGTGTGTGTGTGTGTGTGTGTGTGTGTGTGTGTGTGTGTGTGTGTGTGTGTGTGTGTGTGTGTGTGTGTGTGTGTGTGTGTGTGTAATGAGAATTTTAGTTGTATATATATATATATATATATATATATACACTACCAGTCAAAAATACCCTCAAATTATTTTTATTTCTGATCCTAGAAGAATTATTTTTAATGAAACAAGTTTAACATCACAATGGTTTTATTTATTATACAAAATACAAGTCTTCTTGAGCCATATTTAACACAAATTAAACCAAAAACGCCAAAAACCTCTTAAACTTTTGAAATATCAAAATGACCCCCTCTGGCCACTATCTCTGCTTCATAGATTCTCAGCATTCTTTCCATCAAAGACTGGAGGTGGACTGAAAATTGTTCTGCCCAGCTTTCCTGCAAGAGTGGCCAGAGGTGAACCAGACTTGTGGGTTGTTTAGCTCTGACTTCTCGGTTAAATTCATCCCACACCAGTTCAATGGGATTTAAGTCCGCTAATTGTGTGGGCCAAGACATCAGTTGAAGGATGTGCTATTCTTCTTTGCTTTTAAAGTGCCTCTGGCAGAGTTTACTAGTTTACTTTGGGTCATTGTTTTGCATGAGTACATATCCTTGACCCACAGCAGTGCTCCAGATAGGATTGTGTGATGCTAGAGTACGTTGTGATAGCTGGTCTGATTCAATTTGCTCCTAACCTGGTGCAAATCCCTAACTTTACTATAGGCAAAAGCCCCCCAACACTATAACACAGCTTCCTCCATACTTTAAGGTTGTTATTAAACAGGGGTTGCGGCTTTTTCACCAAATCTTTACTGCACATAGACCCTCCTATTTGACCCAAAGAGTTCGAACTTTGATTTTTCAGACCAAAGAACTTTATTCCACTGCTCTGTTATCCAGTCTTTGTGCTCCTTGGCCCACTAGAGCCTTCTGACATTGTTTTGTTTCCTCAACAGTAGTTTCTTGATAGCAATTCTGCCATAACTTCACAAAGTTGTCTCCTCACAGTGAATGTTGACATATTTTTTTCACAACATTGGTTCGGTTGTGCAGTGATATTTGGAGCAGTCACCCTTCTGTCACACCAGCTGGTGAATCTGGTGAAATTGTCGTTTGTATAGGTAAAACAAGTCAAATCAATTTCCATTCCAATTTGTTTATGAACAATAATTTTGCAGAGTCTGATTTATGCAAGACACTTTATTCATACAGATTCTTAATACAAAGGAGATAAATAAAAAATGCTAAGCAGTAATTCAACATAATATAGTCTAACGTGAGTTCAAGTGGTAGAATAATGTAACTTTTAGAAAACATTTTATTCATACTCAGCACTAAAGAAAAATCCCCTCAAATCAATTCTTAAAAAAATCTTGTTATATTAAGGTCAAATTACAGAGGAAGACTTGTTGGTTGGTTGTTTGGGTTTTATGGCATATCAACCTTTGTAGGTTATTTAATGCCAAATCTGTTTTTATGAAAATAGTTCTATTTCAAACAATAAGTATGCAGTTTAAATGTAAGTACAGTTTAATTGTAAAAAAACATTTCTATTTCAAGCTATTCAGTTTAGTCAAGCAGTTCTAATTCACCTAATTCAGTTTAGTATAAGTACAGATTTTGTTTACACACAGTTAAATGTCAAAACAGTTCTATATTAGACAATTCAGTTTAGTGTGAATACAGTTTCAATGTCAAAAAACAGTTCCATTTCAAATAATTCTGTTTAGCATAAGCACACAGTTTAAATGTAAGTACACTGTTTATTTTTTAGTCAGATAGTTCTAATACAGATGATTCAGTTTAGTATAAGTACAAATTTTGTTTGCACAAAGTTAAATGTCAAAACAGTTCTATATTAAATCAGTTTAGTGTAAGTACATTTTCAATGTCAAAAACAGTTCCATTTGAAACTATTCAGTATAGCATAAGCACGCAGTTTAAATGTAAGAACAAGTTACTTGTCAAAAACATTTCTATTTCAAGCTAATCAGTTTAGTCAAACAATTCAGTTTAACATAAGTATGCTGTTAGTTCTATTTAACCCATAGATTGGGCCCTATCAGATGCTACCATGCCGGGCCAGAGTAGACCTGGGAGCAATGGCAGTGAAGGATTGCTCTGCATTCCCCAAAGCCCCAGCATCACTGGAACCTCACCATCAGATCATTTAGCGTCATTTCCTGGACACTCATTGGGAGGAGGGTGTCTTACCCCTCTGCAGAGGTGCAGTCAGTGTATTCTACAGCCCCTGCCAACTTGGCAAGGAAGACTTGTATTTAGTATGATAAATAAAAACATTGTGTTGCTTAACTTGTTTCATTAAAAATTACACTTTTAGGATGAGAAATAAATTTTGTTGAGGTTAATGTATATATATATATATATATATATATATATATATATATATATATATATATATATATATCCCAACATTTGGATCTGTATTTTCCAGCTTTAATCTAGTCTCTATAATGTTCCAGGAATTTCATTGAGCACCCTCCATTTTATCCATGAGGAAACACAGTAGGAAGGACATTGAATGGTAAGAAATACTCCTATACATTAGATAAATGATTTTACTTAAAATTCCTGAGAGGTAGCCAAGTGCATCCAATATCTGAACAAGGGTAAAGTGGCTAAAAAATTATATAAAAACAATGAAGATGAGGAAAGTATTCTGAAATAATCAATGCATAATAGTAACAATGAAGAGTACAATAGCCAAAATTTGATAATGATGATAAATATTAGGAAATAAATAACAATGTTTTATCTGAGAAAGTCATACAAATTTAATCAAGTTATTTTAAAGATTTTAAAATTTCTCAAAAATGTCTTTTATGACTTCAAAGTATTTATTTAAAATTTTTTAGTGAATAATGTATAACAGAATAAATAATGCAAAACATTTAAACATTCCCTTAATTCATTGTTTAAAAAATGTTTGAAATAATTCAACTGATTTCATCAGCTTAAAACCTATCATAACCAAATTAGCAGCCATTTTTTAATGTATAACTCATCAATCTGGCAATAAAAAGATTCTTACACAACTTATTTAATAAAAGATATTTTTCTGTTATCTTTGAAATGCACTAAGAAGTCTTTTTTCTGTTCTGTCAACCTCAAAGAAGCAATAATGGTCAATATACCAGTTTTGTATCATTCTAAGAAATTTTTATTGATCTATTTCCATAAATCCCAAACCTTATTAATTAATAAAATTTTCAGATATCAAAAATATCAATTTAAAAAATGTTAATTCTCTTTTAAAGATTTAGCTACTATATAAAACTTTGTCTACTTAAATTAATTCATGTATTTCTTAAATTCTTTAAAAAATAACGGCTATCTCCACAGTTGATTCAGAAATTAGGACCTTTGTAGCATTCCCTATGATGAGGAAGCAACAAAAAAAAAGATTATTTTAAGGAATGGTAGGAAATCAAAAAATGACAAAGATAATCACTTTAATGTTTCTTCTTCCACAGCTGATTTAAACAGTGGAAGTCAGTGTCAATAATTAATTAGTTAAATTGGCAAAGTTAATTAATTGGAACATCTTTCTACAAAGCTTCAGCATCAAATGAAAAATGCATTGTTTTATTGCAAATCTCACATAATTATTCTGGTTTTGTAGAGAGGCTTTGAGTACAGTTTTCTTGTTATACCAATTCAACATGTTTCATTTTAGGGGGATAAAATGAAATTTGATATTTGAAGTCATAATAATACAGAATATCCACATACAGATTGTTTTGAGGAGTTGATTCTTTTTGAGTTTTTTGAAAATACAAAGGTGGCTGTCAACCCATCTAGGGTTATTTTATGGCTTGTGGTTAGGGAAATATTCATTGTACATTCATATTTACATTTTTTGTACAGTTGTTTCTAAAGAGTCTTTTGGCACATGGTTCCAGTAAATATGATTAAATTTTAAAGAATTGCCCCATTGATAGGACCCTAAGAGGTACTACTACTTTGAGTCAGAGTGGACCTTGGTAGGGTTACTCCACTTTCTTCAGATTTCTAGAACTTGAGCTTCACCATCAGCTGCAATTTAATGTCATTCCAAGGAAACATTCAACCCTTTTTATGGGGTTGTGTCTTACTCCTATGCAGGAGATTCAGTCAGCATATTCTAAGCCCAGCTGACAGTGCAGAAAATAGAAAAGGTGAAATAAGTTCTTATATGTGAAATATTACAAAATTATGGAAAAATTTTTATTTTCATGACTAATATCATAAAATTATTTTGATACAAGCTAAAGTATCCACCTTCACTGGTTAAGAAGTCAACATTTGGATTGCAGCTGGTTATAATGACAGTAAAATGATTCCTTATAACTGATGGTCAGCTTATTCCTGTTAGAATCAAGTTGTATGAAAACACTAAAAAGTTCTCGAACTGATAAACCAATAAACAAATGTCAAAAATCACTCCTACTTATTTCTGTTTTCTAAAATGGTTTATTTCACAATATTATCCCACATTTTCAATTAAAATTTACATAAAAATTTCTACAAACAGTATCACACATAGATAAGTACACCTTTCATAATTTTTTAAAATCAAAAGTTAATTTTCTTTTAAATGACAGATACTGGGATTTTATTTCTTGAAGAAAATTATACAATCAAAATAAAAATTATTAGGTATTATTTATTATCAAAATCTATTGCATTAAAACTCTGCAACCAAATATAAGAATATGTCACTGTACAAAAATAAGTAAATCCCTAGTTTATGTATTCATGCAATTTTATTTTTGGTTACAGAAATATTACAATTTTATTTCAGCACTAGTCAAGTAGAAATATTTTTTCATAAAGCAAGCCATCATATAACTACATTATTGAAGAGTTGGCACTTGAAGGATGTACCACAAAGTATTAAAAGTCTGACAAGTCAATCTCATATACTAAACATATAGTCTAAAATATATGACTTGTTTTTGATTATCATAGGTGAGAAAAAGTAAGATGAACAAATTGTTAAACCACTGATATAAATCATTAGATGAAAATAAATAGACAAGACTGGCTACATAATCTTATGTGTAGATAGTGAAGAAATTGAAAGTGACTTTTATAAACCAATTTGTCTCAGTAAATGCTGGAATAGTGCAGCTGCAATTGTCATGTAGTGCAATAAATTCTATTTATTCATTTTTTAAGACTTTTGAATTAAAAAAATTCTTTTTTCATGTTTATTTATGAATCTCTAGCAATCATCATTGTTAATCATTTTAACTAGTATTATCCATCACACTGTCTATTGGAAAGAAGAAATACACACACACACACACACACACATATATATATATATATGTGTGTGTGTGTGTGTATAAGGATACATAGTGTTTATATATAAGTTGATAAAGATTTTTAATATTGTATTCTACTCAGATATAGAGGCACTTGAGGGAGAATGAAGACTAGTGATAGACTTGATAAAGAGAACAGCTGAAAAATGTTCGATCAAAAACACATTTCAGAAGGAAATATGAATAACAAGTGAAAAATAGAAGAGGAATACAAAGAAAATATTCTAACCAATCACATCAAAGCAATTTATTCCTTGAAATAGAAAACAGATTTTGGTAGACAACTCTATAAAGTAATATTAAGCGCACTTTTATTGCAGTCAGACTTGCCAAAAGTTCCACTTGGCAGATTCAAAATGATTCCTGATAGAGAATTTAGTGCCGTCCAAAAAAGCCTTGCAGTGTAAAGCAGTAATTGAACCCTTTATTGACTTAGCCTAGGAATATATTTCAGTAAAAGAGACAATGTTAAAATGAATTGAATATCAATAGAATGATCAAATTTTAGAATAATATTGTGAATATCAAATTGACTTTCATTTGCCATCTTCCAGAATATCATTTTTGAACTGTGCAAAAAGGAAAGGCTGCAGGTTGGAAGCCATTGTGATCTGAGATTCTTTCAATTTTATCAGATGATTGAACATCTTCAAGATAAACAGGGTAATTTTATTTCAATTCAACTTTTACTCAATGTTTTTTCTGAAGTTTTACACTCAAGGCTCTTACTCTTAAATAAGAACGTGGCAAAAGATTGGTAAGGTTATAAAAGATTGCAGATTCTTCAGGTTCTTTAAATATAAATTCTTTCTTCACTTTTATTCTTCCTCTCAAATTGCCTATATATATATATATATATATATATATATATATATATATATATATATATATACTAGCATAATACCGATCATAAATGATGGGATTATTTATGTATGAATCAGCACTTAATCTCTTTCATTTTCTTTCTTCTTTATTCCTGTCTCACTTGAACTTTCTATACTTCACTCTTCTCCCTTCTCTACATCATTTCATATTCTTTATTTCTTTTTTCTGACTGTTTACTTTAGTAATGCCTTATGTTACACAGAATTTTATATATGTGTAGACGGATGGAGTGTAATATCTATCTCTGTAGGTGCCCCGTGTGTGTGTGTGTGTGTGTGTGTGTGTGTGTGTGTGTGTGTGTGTGTGTGTGTGTGTGTGTGTGTGTGTGGTATTAAAATGGTCACAATTTTAAGTAATAGTGGATATCTATCTAATAATCATGCAGTAAATGAAATTCAGTATTATGAGCAATATTTGACATTCATGCTCATTTTATTATTTTAGATCTTAACTATGCTAAATAAGACTATTGAACAATTTAAAAATCTTTTATACATTTTGAACAACCACTTGCCCAATAACTTTTTATAACTCACACACACACACACACACACACACACACACACACACACACACACACACACACACATACATATATATATATGTCTGTGTGTTTGTGTGTATTATTAGACACATACATATATACATTTATGTATATAACATATTCAAGAATGATAAATATGACAATATTAAACATAGATAGATGTCTATACTATGTATACTTAGGTATATGTCTACATAATGCTCTACATGCATGCAAACATATACACTGATAAATTTGAAAAGACTTAGATAAATAGATAGATAGATAGATTGAAAAACCCATACATACAATCATAAAAATAATTACAAGATATATACAATATATACAAATATTCTGACCTCATAAAAAACACCATTGTTTAGAAAATTATGCAAAAATGCACACATTTAAGTCATAGATAAAAATTACACTGATCAACAACAAATTTGTTGTCTACGCTTTTTTAGCTGATTTAGAACGAATCTGATGCGCTGAATCCAAAAATCACATTGGTTTTGCTCAGTCGGGTCAAGTTTATGAGCTATGGCAACATGTTGTTTTTTACGTTTTTGTTCACATGTATGCATGTGTGGAGCATTTTAGAAGAAGTTGGTTGCGGTAAAATGCCATGTCAAATAATTATTTTGATTGGAAATGATTATTTTAATGACAAGAAGTATACCGGTCCGATATTTCTGGGTGATTATGTCGAAAAAAGGGATCAGTTTGAAGTTATAAAACCATGTTTTCTGTGCATGTGGGATAGTAGGGACCATGCCCAGCATTATACAAAGAAGGACTGGCCTTTGCGGGAGGAATTGGTGCCTTGCAAAGAAAGGAATGTCATCAATGACCCTCTGGTGGACAGAGACAGAATACTCTTCCCACTGCTGCACATCAAGCAAGGTTTAATCAAGCAGTTCACCAAGGCTCTGGACAAGGATGGTGACTGCTTCACTTACTTGTGCCAGGATTTTCCAGGATTGACCATGGAGAAGTTGAAAGCTGGCATCTTTGATGGTCCTCAGATCCGGCAACTCATCAGAGATCCAGAGTTTGAAAACTCAATGAATAAAGTGGAACTGGAAGCGTGGAAGGCATCTGTTCAGGTAGTGAAGAACTTTCGTGGCAACAATAAGGCCAGAAACTATGCAGAACTTGTCAACAACATGCTGACTGCTTTCAGAAACCTGGGTTGCAACATGAGCGTCAAGATGCACTGTCTATCTTCACATATGGACTGGTTTCCTGAGAACCTGGGTTCAATGAGTGATGAGCAGGGAGAGAGATTCCATCAGGACCTGAGAGAGATGGAGACCAAGTATCAGGGTCACTGGGATGCAGTCATGATGGCTGACTACTGTTGGAATCTGAAGAGAGACCTCCATGCCGCTGAGCATTCCAGGAGTTCAAAGAAATGAAAGTTCAAGCCCAGAAGTTTGAACAATGGTGAAGCAACATGCAATTTACGTGTACTTACCTTTATCAATGCCCACCATTCTGTTTAAAGTAATCTATGTTTCTCTCAGGTAATCAATATATGTTGTTGGCAAAATCTTTTTTTCTCTTAAAAACATATCTAGGATGATATGTGTTGACAAAAATCAGCTGATAATGCCACAAAAATGTAATCGGTTTTGTCAAAAGTTCTGATTTTTTTCAAATCAACCTTGCAACAAAACCTGATCTGATAGAGAGAAACGGATGCCATTTCCTGATTCAGCAGTGCAAAAATACCCTAAATCAGTTGTAGAAATCTAGACAACATTCAAAGAGTAAAAAATTGTTGCCCAGTGTTATTATTAAAATATTAATATTTTATTTGGTGAATTGGAACAGTCCTGAAAAACCTTTCAAAGACATTATAAGAATTGGAATTCCAAAGAAGACTCAAAACCATCCAGACAAGAGGATTACCAAAATCAACAAAAATACTAAGGAAAGTGTTCAAGTATTTGGGAGACCTGGTCAATTAGTCTCGACTGAAAGTCATTAATTACTTCAGGTGTGAAAACTGGAAAAATAAAAAAAAGAATTATTGATAAAAAAACAGTAATTTAGATTCCTCATATAAGAAATCAGAAAAGATTCAGAAATATAAGTAAAAAACTCTCACATACACAAATACATACGAATAAATGTGGTTGTTGATTGGATTGATAGAAGAGATTCAGTGTGTGAAGTTCCCATAGTACACAAGATTCCTTTATCAGTATGGATTACCAGATTGAAAAATATCCATTTGAACTTGTATAATGTAGAACATTGTCTCAACTTTCCAATCTGAATTGATGGTCATCTTGTCATATGTTGGCTTGGGCTGTTGAATACACTGACTGCATCGCTGCATATCTCTGGATATGACACTAAACAATCTGATGTTGAGGTTCCAATGATGCTGGAGCTTTGGGGAATGTGGAGCACCGCTTCATTTCTATCGTTCCCAGTTCCACTCTGGCCTGGAGTGGTGGCACCTGATAGGGTCCTATCTATAGGTCTAATAGAACTAAATTGTATATTTATGCTAAACTGAATTCTTTGAAATGAAACTGTTTTGACATGCAAACTGTGTACTGATGCTAAACTGAATTGTTTGAAATAGAACTGTTTGTGACATTTAAACTGCACTTATGCTAAACTGAATTGTTTTAAATAGGACTGTTTTGATATTTAACTGTGTGTAAACAAAATCTATACTTATACTAAACTGAACTGTTTGAATTAGAATTGTTTGAGTAAACTGAATTGCTTGAAATAGAAATGTTTTTGACAATTAAACTGTGTACTTACATTTAAACTGCATACTTAAGCTAAACTGAATTGTAAGAAATGGAACTGTTTTTGACATTGAAACTACTTATGCTAAACTGAATTGTTTAAAATAGAACTGATTATTTGTATAAAAACGGATTTGGCATCAAATAACCTTAAAAAGTTGATATGCCATAAAATCCAAACAACCAACCAATCTGTCATATAATTCAAATCAACATCATTGAATTAATGATTCATTATTGAGATTTTATACATTGACTTTACTCATGAATTTCTCTGAAGTTCTATTCTTGTTCATGTTCAGTGTAATGACTTATCATCTAATCAGTTAATTCAAATCTTTAAGTATTGAATTAAAGTTGCTGGTAAGTTATGAATACAACAAAGGATATATCAAAAGAATCTGCATCTTGAGCTGATGTTCTCTCAAGGTGATGAAAAACTGACAAAATCTGGAGGAAATATAACATTTTGTAGTAACAATCTGGGTGAGTGGTAATCATATTTTGGCCCTGAACCCATGCTGGATAGCAGACTTATCATTTGATGAAAGCTTTTTTGTCTACAGAGATGTTTGTTTTTTTGCAGTGCATGACTTCAGACTCAACATCAAGTGCCTAGAGGAGGTAGTACAGCCCTGGATTAAGAGGGTGGCAACTGGAAGACCCTTTGTTTGGCAACAGTACTATGTGCCATGCTATGCAAACAGGAGAACCCAGGGTTGCTGTCAGAAAATTTCTGCGACCACATAACCCCTAACATCCAGCTGACTAACTAGAAACAGTTTTTTAGGTACTTCTGGATATATATATATATATATATATATCTGCTGAATTGTTTATGTGAAATTTGCTTTTGCCCTCACATACATATGTGAGGATACCTGAATCAAAGTAACCTTGACTAGCATTCAGTTCTTGCTAAGTGGTTGTTGAATATGGGATCAGTGTTTTCTTTCTGGATGACAATAAAAGCTAAAGAACCCAGTATTTCTCCTAATTCTCCATAGCCGGTTAGGAAAAGAGAAGGTTTTATGCTTTTATGTCATTAACATAAACTGAATACAAATTGCTTTTGCAATAGTTTGAACTTGGTTTATTGATTTTATTCTTTATTCACCTGATCATTAGAACACTAGCACGTCATATATATATATATATAACACTGATATATGTATGTTTCTGCAGGTTGGCCCACACTGGTGCATCCATGTATAGGAATCCATAAAAATATATTGCTTATAAATTCATCCTTACTTCTACAGCTGTGCCTAACATATCTTGTTCGTCTTACTGGGATGGCTAGTGAGATGGGAGATAAGTAGCCATATGATGTTGTTTTATGTTGATTCCAGGATTTGATCAAAACAATACGTAGTATTTTTGTGTAGTTCCCAGCAAGCTTTTTCTCTTCATTTTATTAGCATCAAAGCGGTGCATCCATACAGTAGTTTGGACACAGCTTGAAAGAAATCCTGTTTTATTTTATTAGAGAGATTAGATTTCCATATGATTTCCATAGGAATGACAAATGGAGAGAGAGAGAGAAACAAGAAACTAAATGCTGTCAGTGTGACTTAATGATGATGATGATAATGATATATATATATATATATATATATATATATATATATATATATATTGTTCATGTGTATTATCTTCCTATGAAATATTGTATCAATATTTGTCAGCATTGTTAGGAATATTCTAATGGACATGTGTGAAATTGTGTAAAATTAAAGAAAACTAATTTGTCTTCTTGGCTTTCTATCTTTAGTTTTAGAAACACATTGTTTACTTTTCAAAATTCTTCTTTCGAAAATGCTTTCATCAAGGAACTGAGATGGACACTTTTCAGACATTCCAAGTGAAAATATTCAGCACAAAGAATTCCTCGCCCAAACCACTTCAACCTGTTTGGCCATCATTCTTCTGTTTCTTTCTATGCTTCTTTTTTTTTTTTTTTTTAAATTTTTCTCTGTTCATTTCAGCAAATTTATATTTACTTTGAAAAATTTTCCTTTTGGATATTTGGGCTAACTAAATAGAAAATAGTTCTTATGCACTGTGAAAAGATAGATAGACTATAGCAACCACATTGATCCACTGTCAGAAGAGTAAAGATTGAATAAGATTCAGTTGGGATCAATTGAAAACATTGGAGTATAGAGGAGGTAAGGTTAAGTGCACTGTGAAGCTGAGTAATAGCAATTAGAATAAATCAAACGTATTTTGCCGTAAATCAAACCAAACAGTTGAAATTCTTTTCTGAGTCATACCAAAACAATATCCATATTTTTCAAAATCATCTTTTTAACCAGTAAAAATATATCTTCATCATTTATACTCAACGTTTTTAAAAGAAGGAGTACCAATTTTTTCTTTGTTTTTATGGAATCCATTTTTAAAACATGTGACAAAAATTCCCAGAATCCAGTGCACTGCCCTCTCAGAGGAATAACTATATAAATACATTTCTTTCTTTAAAAAAATAAAAGTTATGCTTCTTGAGAATATAAAGAATTATATCTTTGGGAGTTTGGGGGGATTATCATGGATTAAAGGATTAGATTGTATTGTAAAATGAATAATGAAACCTTCAGGAATTTTATATTTATAAAATATTTATGAAATTTCTTTTCCTACTCTATTTCTACATTCATTTATTTCATTAAATTGTACAACTCCTCATCATTTTTTAGGTAGTTTCATTGAGTTCTATAATGTATCTTTTTATCTTACTAGAATTCACTGAATATCATTATTATACACTGATCTATTCGGACAAGTATCCTCATCTTGATTGTTATAGTCACAATGTTTCAGCTATTTTGAAGAGGAGGAGTTATCATTATTATACACTGATCTATACAGACTGATTGCTGAAACATTGTAATTATAACAATCAAGATGAGTATTCTAGTCTGAATAGATCAGTGTATAATAATGATAATTCCTCATTGCTGAAATAGCTGAAACATTGTGACTATAACAATCAAGATGGGGATACTAGTCTGAATAGATCAGTGTATAATAATGATAATTCCTCATTACTGAAATAGCTGAAACATTGTGACTATAACAATCAAGATGAGGATACTAGTCTGAATAGATCAGTGTATAATAATGATAATTCCTCATTGCTGAAATAGCTGAAACATTGTGTCAATAACAATCAAGATGGGGATACTAGTCTGAATAGATCAGTGTATAATAATGATAATTCCTCATTGCTGAAATAGCTGAAACATTGTGTCAATAACAATCAAGATGGGGATACTAGTGTGAATAGATCAGTGTATAATAATGATAATTCCTCATTGCTGAAATAGCTGAAACATTGTGTCAATAACAATCAAGATGGGGATACTAGTCTGAATAGATCAGTGTATAATAATTCCTTATTAGACAAAATTTATCAAAATTATGTTGATATAAAAGTTAGTCTCCCACTGATTGATCTATGATCTTTTATTGTGTTTAAAGGTACATTTTGGACCTTTACAAGAATTAGCCTAAAATTCAACTCATAGGGTTTAAGCTTATCAAAAATAATTCCGAGTGATGTATTAGAAAGTGATAAATTAATAAAAAATGAGATTTTTTTATGACTTTGAAGCTTCAAGTAAAACCTGAACTTTGATATAATGATAGAAAGAACTTCTAACTTGAATGAACTTGATCAAAGTTAACAACAGACAAAAGAATTTGAACTTTATTTACCTGGATCATTTATGTATTGATGACAAAAGAATGTTTTTATTTCTTTTTATCAGGAATTGATAAAAACTTTTCCTAAGTCAACTTGATTAAAATGCAGTTGCAATTCATGCTGAACTGCATCAAAATTTCTATGGTATTCTTTAATGTATACTATTCTTATTAACATCCTACCCCACAAAAAAACCTGGTATATTTAAGATTTATAACACTGTGCACTACCCTAACAAATGATATTGGATTAGACTGATTCCAAGTACTCTGATTTTAAATCTGTACTCAGAACTTATCTAGCACGTCAAGTTTTCAAGGTATATGCTTGATTATATATGAATAGTATGAGGAAGAGCTAAAAAGTTCTCAGCTCTACTAAGAAAGAAATTAACTTTTTTTTGGTAATTTATTAATAAATTTGTTTCTGAATCATTGAGGATTAAAGAAACTTGAGATATAATGTTTCTGGTGATCTTTGGGATGAATACATCGAATAATATGTATGTTTCGTCACTCAAGGTCACTCCTTCTTGGTCAGCCTGAGAACTTTTCGGCATCCTGTTATATATTAGAACTAATGTTTAAGGTAAATATCATATTAATATATATTACTAATGTATGTAGTATATTTATGCCCAAGGCAAATAATATATTAGTAAATAGTATATTTATGTTCAAGGAAATTTTAGATAATGATGGAAAATAACCAAATAAATATAAGATACTCACTTCTTTTCTGATATTTTCAGAATTGTTTGAGACCCTTACTCTACATTTTGTATGAATAAGCATCCGTTAATTATCATATTTTGATTGAAGGGTCTTTGATACTTCATTTCCATCTCATCATGTTCATTGCTTATGGCATGTTGAAAAAAGCACATTTCAAGAAGTACCTATTATCCCATTTTTTGATACACTGTTAGCATGCAATTTATTAAATCAGCATTGTTTTCATTTTTATGAGACCCCAGAAATTTCTCAATAACTAACCAGAAATTGTCAGTTCAATTAGATTATGTTTACCTTTAAACTTGATTTCAAGTCTCTGATCCCAGGTCCAATCAAAATGCAAAGTTTCAGGTCTCTTTTCTTGGTGTCAAATTTTACTTTTAGGTACAACTATTGTGTGCAATTGCTTTTACAAAGATCTTCATAATACAGAGTTTGATATGAAGAAGTGGATGGAAAACTTTTTCTGGATCAACCATTCACATTTGCTTCAAAATTTTGATGTGCTACATTAATTCTGAACATTGATTTAGAAATAACATTCTTGACTTTATCAAAAATACAAACTATGTTAAACTAATAGCAAAATATTTCTTCATATTGGTTATTTGTTTTGAATATACACTCTTTTAAATAGGTTGATTTATTTCATCTATATAAATAAGTAATTTTTAGAAGGCTGTTTTTGGATAGTACATGTAAAAATATCAGTAAAATTCTATCTGGGAACCTTCTAAGAACATTGCAATTGAAAAGCATTCATTGTAAATAATACAGTGAAAAGAAAAAAGAAATGTCAGGGGATTAAAATGTGTTGAAATCTGTTCATGAGATTATATTCTTTTGAAAAGGATTCATAGGAGTTCTTTTCAGCTCTGAAGATAAATTCATTTTCAAAAATAATCAAATTGGTTGTTAATTAAATGGAAGAAGAAAACAGTGGTGAAGATAATAAGGTTGCTTTTAGTGCTCTCAACACAAAGTTCGACATATTGCAAATTGTGGAAAATTGTCTACAGACAAGAAACAATTTTTGCTAGTTTACAAAATGGTCCAAAAATAAAAGCAAATGTAATTATACACAGAAAGAAAATGAATGCTTTATTTATTTAGAAGACAAATCTTTTAAAGAGTAATTTTTTTCTGTACATTACTAAAAATTAGGATTTCTGAGATTAAATAATGAAAACATTAATGAAAAGAGTGGCTAAATTGGATATTAGAAAACTTTAAAAAGAAAATACAAACTTGACAGAAATTAATTCTTAGCTCAGTAGCTCTCTCATGATAATAACTGCTTAGCCAACCACTCTCCACTACACTTTCACTTTAGCAAAAGTATTACTGTAATATTAACTAACAACTGCTTTTTTTTTTTTTCTGCTCAATAAAATTTTACTAAGTTAATAATCAATCAGGCATTCTTTAAATTTTTGCAATCGGATACCATATTGATGCACTTAAAGATGGTGGAATACAGTGATAATCTATATGGGAACTTCTATGAATAACATTATTATTAATAATTTTCACTGCTTTTATACCTCATTTTCCTAATTCTTGTTGCTTTTTATTGCATCTCATTCAGGAAGTTACTTCAATGACAGTAAGGAACAGGGTCCATCAGAAACAAAAATGAATAATAAATTCCTAGTGAGACTTGAACACACATCCCTTTCTGCTTCAGAGAAGCCTTGTTTTACATACCAGCTGCTTTATCAGCTCTCACAAAATGGCATCTGATATGGATGCCAGACTGAGTTGTTGAATTCCTCTGTGCAGAAAAAACTGCACCCATTGGCATTCATTGACAATTAATGAATGTTTATAGAGACCAAACAGAACATGTGGTCAGAGTTAGGCAATGGGTAATGTGTTTCAGATGGGGCAACAACAATATAAGTGATCAACCATGTTAAACATGGCTGTCAACCCTTGAAGAGCACCTAAACCAACTCATCCACATGAATCAGGTTAATGAAAGATACACGACATAGATAACATATTCCTGTCAATACCAATATCATTGCTACTGTGAAAAATGGGTCACCTCTACTGATGCAGGTTTTTATGAGCTCAACATACAGGCTCTTGATAATTGCTGACAAAAATTCTTAACCAAAGGTAGTGACTATGTGGTAGTGACTATCATTGTTTACTTTGAATTTGTTGTGGTTGCTGTAAAAATAGATGGAATGCATTACTTCTGGGAATAAAGAAAACTGTTGGCAGTAATATTACCCAAAAAAGCAACATTACTCATTAAAACTTCAAGGACTTCAGAGGACTTCATCCAATGAAATATTGACCTAAAAATGAATATTTGATAGAAGGGAATAATGTGGATATTATATATTTTGATTTTAGCAAGGCACTTGATACAGATTCTTTTCATTATTTACAAGAGAAAATGAAAAACTTATGTATTTCTAAAAAAGATAGAAAATATTTTAAGATAATTTTAACAAATAGGACAATGAAAATAAAAATTGCTAACATAGAATATACCTTCCAGTGTTTCTCAGGGTTCAGTACTTTTATTTTTGTTGTTTTTACTATTCATAAATGATTTTCCTAATGATATAAAATCAGAAATAAAACTATTTGCTGATACAACTTATTAGACCATTATCAAAAGAAACAACACATATGAATCTAAGTAAAATGTCATCATGGGAAGATATCAGAAAATTAAGATTTATATTGAAAAAGGCAGAGTATCACATATTGAATTCAAAAACATAGAAGTTGAATATAAATTAAGCAACAGGGAAATAAAAAAAAAACAAATGAAGAATGTGACTTTGATGATGCATGGACCGGGACATTGGCCCAGCGGTTAGAGTGTTCGCCAATGGCCCGGGAGACTTGGGTTCAATCCCAGGTCGAGTCATACCAAAGACTTTAAAAATGGAACTTGATACCACCTTGCTTAACACTCAGCATTATAAGGTACGGTTCAAGGGTAAAGTGGAGCAATCCTGGGAATGGAGTAGCGCCCTCCCCTACACCTTGGTGTAGTAGCTATCGAAAAGGGAGCCTTCGGGTCACCCTCGACTATGGTCGCTAACTTTACTTTTTACTTATTGAGGGCAAATGAAAGGATTGGCTGGATGGTAAGAAATTTTATTTCAAGTGAAGTGAACATTGTTTTAAAAATATATAAAATCTTAATAAGATCTCAAATGGAATATAGTGCTCAGACCAGGGCTCTAGTGTTGAAACATAGAAATTGGAAGGCATACAAAAAAGAGTGAAAAAAATAATAAAAATGTAAAAGATTACAGTTATAAGGAGAGATTAAAGAAATTAGGATTAACTACTTTATAAATAAGAATTGAAACTTTCAAAATAATTAATGGGGTTTCATTTTTTCCATATTTCTTCTCAAACTGGAAATTTACTTTCAAGACAGATTTCAAAAACAAAGTCTACTAACCAATTGTTTTTTTTTTTTTTGCCAATAGAGTAATATATTTTGGGCACAAATTGCCAAATCAGATCAAAAGCAGCAATCATGTAGAAAATCTTACGAGTAAATTGGATGGTTTCAGAAAAAATGCGAAGAAAAAGAATTTAAGAAGGCATTTTAAGAAACTAGCAGATAAATTAAAAGAATTTGATTTGTATGTGGATATTGTATTAATAGTGTATAAGCTCTGTGCAAAGATTATTTTTTTCAAGTTTAATGTAACAAGATATTAAAAAAATGAAGATGCCCAAAGAGGCTCAAAAAACAAATAAAATTGATGAATAACATATCAAATAAAACTGAAAAGACTTTAAGATGTCTTCATATCATGCAAGAAGGTTAAATCTCTGGAAAGTGCATCAGTTATGAAAACAAGGCAACAGAATAGTATACAAAAATGAATCAGTGTTTATATATATATATATATATATATATATATATATATATTTGTTGGTGTGTTCAAAAGTACCCAGTAATTTTTTTTTCAAAACCAGTTTTTGATAAAGACCAAACTTGCATATTAGATATGTGTAAAATACACATATCTAATATGCAAGTTTGGTCTAGAAAGTAATGATACTGATTTTATTTTTCAGTTTAGCAACCCTGATTGACTATCAACTGATAACTGGTGAACTTTATCATGTATGAAAAGATTCATTTTATGTTTTCCTCTCAGAATTCATGTTCAGCTGAATAATTTCTCATTTGAATGATTAAATGTATGGCATGAAAATCAAATGCAATATGAAATTCTCTTTCACCACTAATGGTATTCAGACTATTGTCTTCATCTTTATATTCACAATATTTCAGCTGATGCACCCTTCAGATTTTGAACTTGGGAGCTAACACGGAACTGAATCGTTTATTCAAACAGGGGTTGATTGTTCTAATTCCATTAATCATAATAATTACAAGTGCTAAGCTATAGTAAATGTTCCTTGTTATATACCTGTAGTCAGGATTGAACCTGCTACCTCCAGATGATCTTACTTAGAAGCACTTTGAATCACCATCTGTATCCATTGTGCCATATGTTCTGCTGGACAATTCAGAATGAATTTTCAAGACTTATAAACCTAATGTATTTATCAACCTATGAAATACAACTTATTACTATTAATATGGTTAAAGGAATTAGAAAAATCTACCTCCATTCGTTAAATAAAGGTTTTGGTCCAAAGTTCCATGTAGGCTCCTGAATACAACATGAAACACCTGAAGAAGGCCAAAGGATGCATCAGCCAAAACATTGTGAATATAACAATAAAGAAAACATGACAATAGTCCAAATACATTAAAGGATAAAACTTATCAAGCTTCATCTAAGAAATTTAGACAAATGAAATTCTATGTTAAACTTCCCCAAAACCCACCAAAAACATTTACCAAGTTAACACAGGCTTATAGAGATCAACTTTTTTATCTAATGCTCAAGGTTTTTTAGTGGCATAAATCATTTTTGGATGGAAAAATGACTGTAGAAAATGAATCTTTTCTTGTCAACTCATCACTTTATGAATTGAAAAAATATGACACAAATAAAGACTCACACCAGATCTGATCAATGTTTGATGAGTGATGATGAATTAACAGTTATAAACTGATTTTGAATAAGAATTACCAAAAAAGTATTCAAATTATCAATTTCAAGACACCTAGTGAATTAATCTTTGACCAGAAAATTATTGTAGTTTCGCAACCCCACTTTACTCACATAATCTGAATCATTGTGAGTATTTCTTGTTCCCAAAATTCAAAACCCAACTCCATAGCTGCCATTTGAGAATTATTGTAAATATGACAGACTAGTTGAAAGTTTCTGGCATTCTTTTTGGGATTAGGAAAAATATCTTTGTCGGTGAGTGGGTTCAAAGGAAATTATTTTCAAGGAGATAAAGTTGATTCATAATTAAGTTGCAAATATTTCTTTACACAGTTTTATTATTTAATAGACCAGCTTCCTATATATATATATATATATATATATATATATATATATATATATATATATATATATATATATATATATGTGTGTGTGTGTGTGTGTGAGAGAGAGAGAGAGAGATTCATTCTTAATGTATATATGTATTTATATTTATTCCTCTCTCTCTCTCTCTCTCTCTCTCTATCTCTCTCTAATTCTTAAAGAATTATCATATACTTTGCAAACAGATTTTTAGGATTACTTTAATAAAATGCTTCTTCAAACTTTGCCATAAAACTTAAAAGAGTTTCAAATGAGGGGATTAGCTATTGGAACACATCTCAACTCTTCTTCATAAACCATTTTTCAGATTCATTGGCTCTATATTTTGGGTCATTATCTTAGTGAAGCCCTAAATTATCCTCCATTTTTATCAGCCACATTCTAAAAAAATAAGTTATTTTCCAATATGTATTGATATTCTGATCCATTTATGGTTCCTTCAGTCTCATTATGTACCTCAATATTATTGAAAAAATCACATATACACATGCCTTTTTATTCACGCTTTACTGTACATAGATTGTTGGTACAACTGTCTTTTCTTCATACACATGTTGAGTCATAATTAAAACACATTTGATCAAAGGAGAATCTTCCAAAAATTTATTGATTTCTTCAAACATTCATGAGCTTTATTTTTTATAGTATACAGCTCTTTATATCATTGCTGTATAGTTAGTCACTTTTAGTAACTTATGTTCCTGCAACTTTTAAATATTCTGAAAGATTCTTTTGGTAGACAAAAGATTTTCCTCAGCATTTCCTTGGTTATCTTATTGGTAGGGTTTTTAGATTTGCTAAATAGAAATACAAGACACTTTTTGTCAAAATTTCTCAAATTCTCAAATGAATAATGGTTACATAATTTAAACATCTTAGACTATTGTCTTCATCTTAATTTTTCTGTTTACAGCATTGTACTCTCTTTAGGAAAAATGAAAAAAGTGAAAACAAACAAATGATATGTGTTCAGGTTGAAGAGGTTGACAAAATGACTTAATGATTTTAAAAACAGTCTCTGAATTGTTACATAGGGCAATGGCCTGGAGGGTAATATCATTGGTTAAGAGTAAATGTCTATCTGGAAATTGACTTTAAGTTATGTCTATGAGGAAATCATGTGTTTAATCCTTGGACTTGGGTTAAAGAGAAAGAAAAGTGGCATTACAAATGTAAAATAACAAAGAAGGTAAATTAACTTTTGTGAAATATCCCAAGGCATAGACAATAGAATGAGAACAGTCTACTCTGTGGATCAAATAAGGATTTAGTTTAAAATTCTCTGAAGGTCATTTGTAATACACTCTGAAGAAGGCAGGAGTGTGCAGTTACTGAAACATGAATATAACCAAGTTGATGACAATGGTTTGAGATGTGTAAATACAAGACTCTGTTAAAATTTAAATTCAGAAGGTTTCTAATTTGTATTTACATGCATAAATCAAGATAAGATAACAGCATTGTAAAAACTCATATGGTAAAAGTATCATAAGAAATCATTCAAATTTAAATTTAAACAGGAAATTCAGTATTTTTATTCAGCAAATCTGGATAGCATATACTCAAGATATATTTTGAGTAATTTCTTTTCAAGGAAAACTTAAAATAGCTGTAAACTTTCAAAATTGACTTCAATATACTCACAGAAAACTCTTGAGAGGTATTTCTGGAGATCAAACCATCCAAATATTGCTGAATTAATTCATTTTGTTCGATTGAGAGTGGCTTAAATTTAGCTTCAATGACCTGCTTGATGAAAGAATTTCTTGCAGTGAGTGATTCCCTCAGCTAAATCACACCAAAAAGTTTCAGAATACTCTACAGCTTTTCAATGTTAGTATAGAAAATGTAGGACTCTTTTTCACAATTTTATGGTTTCTAACTCCTTAAATATTTACTTTGGTGATTCATGTAAAAAACAGGTGGGTTTATCAAAGTTTTTTGCAAGTTTCTAATTAAAGTTTTTGCAAGTTTCTTATTACTTTATCTTAAGCAAATGTGCTGGTATATTATTACATATAAGTATTCCAAGAGTTCTAATACTTTTTCACCCTATTGTATATATATATATATAGAGAGAGAGAGAGACAGAGACAGAGACAGAGACAGACAGACAGACATAGAGGGAGACAGAGAGACCAAAACAAATACATATTAAAATATGTTAGAAAACATAATTTGAAGATAAAAAATAAGGACAAATACCATTCAAAATAAGTATAAAAATAGAATATAAATTAAAGTATATGTATTTTTAATAGATATTAGTTTAATTATTAGTTTAAAGATATAAAAAGTAAATAATATATTGAAAACTAGAAAGTTATATGCATCTACTAGTGTAGCATGCAAAGGTAATCAATTTCCAACCTTTAAAGTTTAAATTTCTTAAAAAGATTATTTTACTCGCCAGAAGACATGAGATTACATTGAAATAGTTTGTCAGATAGTTTCAAGTTTATATATATATGCTAGGAGAGCTACTTGGCATTACCTGGAATAAAAGCACATATAATAGTATATAAAGAAAAGTGTTCCATTATATATTTCTTTTAAAGAAATTTATTTATTCTATTTGTTTTATTTATTATTTATTTTGTTTTACCTGGAAGTGGATTTTAGTAAAATCTATACTGAAATAAAGGTCACTAAATAAAATGAAAATGAGAAGACACTTAAAAATTTGTCAGTTATTTCTTTTTTTAATGGCTTTCTTTAAAAGTTACACACAAAATAATTGCTTATATATATAAAACAAACCAATATAAAACAGTATGTAAATACAAAGGGGAAACAACTCTTCATGTACAAGTGTATTTCCCCTTCATTTTTTAACTTATTTGAAGGCATATTATTGTGCTTCTGTTTAGCATTGCTTGACTTAATGCAGTTTAGATATCTGCTGTATTATATACACTGCTCAGCTGTGCACGTATTCATTTATATTTTAAAAATGAAAACTAAAAAATCTAAAGATGCAGTCTTGATACTTTTTTTTATCACACCTTGTGTTTGTGTATATATATATATATATATATATATTTGTAAATATGAAATATAAGAAAATAAAAAAATTCAAAGAATGTATTTTTTCATGAGATTTGACACAATTTAGTTTTTATTACTATTTTCAAATTGTAATTGATGTTTACTGTTTTATCTGAAAAGTAATTTTCAAATGAAAATATGAAATGAAAAAATTCTGAAATTCTTAGCTTCTTCATTTTTGCATTTAATTTTTACATTTTCTCTCTCTCTCTCTCTCTCTCTCTCTCTCTCTCTCTCTCTCTCTCTATATATATATATATATATATATATATATATATATATATATATATATATATATATATATTAATTAAATGCACACAACCACACACACACACACACACACATATATATATATATGTGTGTGTGTGGTTGTGTGCATTTAATTTTTACATTTTCTCTCTCTCTCTCTCTCTCTCTATATATATATATATATATATATATATGTGTGTGTGTGTGTGTGTGTGTGTGTGTGTGTGTGTGATAAACTGTATCACTTTTATAACATGTATATTTTTTTTATATCCAAAACTTCTGAGTGGTTCAAGCAAAAAGATATGTGATATTAACAAATGACTCCTGCCTTAAAGCAAATACCTGACTTTGAGGTAAGGGAGCAACTAACTCCAGCATTCTGCTCCTTGATCAGCACTGTAATTTTGACATGAAAATGTTAAATTAAGAAGAACATTGAGAGGACTGGAGAGTAACACTTTTATAGAAAACAAATAGCATAGATTCTTTGATCAAGGAAAGAAATGAAAACCTGCACAAAAATACCCTAATTTTGGACAGATACTATGCTCTATGAATATAATATACTATGCTATGCTTTCTCTCTACCTCTCTCTCTCTCTCTCTCTCTCTATATATATATATATATATATATATATATTAGGAGAGAGAGACAAATAATATATATGAATCGACACTATACTATATATTTGTGTGCATGTGTGCGAGTATATGTATATATATATATATATATATATATATATATATATATATATATATATATATTTATGTATATATATGTGTGTGTGTGTGTATGTCTGTGTGTGCAGGGGGTGTTTTTGAAGTATACATTTATAAATATATTGGACACTTTAGTGACTCAAAGACTCCCTTTTCAATAGCTACTATACCGAGCTGTAGGGAAGGGCACTACTCCATTCCCTTGATTGCTCCACTTTACCCTATATCCTTACATTATATTGCTGAGTGCTAAGCAAGGCAGCATCAAGTACTATTTTCTGAGTCCTATGTATGACTCAGCCTACTCATTAGGCAATTATATATATATATATATATATATATATATATATAACTGGCCCATTGGCCAAGTGGGTAGAGTGTTCACCAAGTGCACTCCTTTACATCTCAGTGTAGTAGCTATTGAAAAGGGAGCCTTCTGGTCACCCTCAACTATGGTCACAACTTTACTTTTATATATGTATATATATATATATATATATATATATAAATTCTTTTTTTTTTTTTGTAGGTTTAAAGAGAGAATCAAAATATTTTTAAATGAGTAGGTCCATGAAGAGATTTGTACTTTTTAGAATTTATTTATTTATTCTGTTTTTACATATGCATATTTTTCTAACATGATGCTTTCATCAGAGACCATATATATATATATATATATATATATATATATACACACATACATATATATATGTGTGGTGGTGTGTATGTGTGTGTGTTCAGCGGGTGTTTCTGAATACAATATCTATATTAGTCTCTCTCTCTCTTTCTTTCTCTGTATATGTATATATATATATATGTGTGTGTGTGTGTGTGTGTGTGTGTGTGTGTGTGTGTGTGTGTGTGTGTGTGTGTGTGTGTGTGTGTGTGTGTGCATGTGTGCAGGGGGTGATTTTTAACTATATATATATACATACACACACACACACACACACACACACACACACACACACACACACACACACACACACACATATATATATATATATATATGTGTGTGTCTGTGTGTGTGGTTGTGTGCATATGGTGTTTTTGAATACAATATCTATATTAGTCTCCCTCTCTCTATATATATATATATATATATATCTCTGTTTGTCTCTCTCTGTCTGTCTCTCTGTCTCTCTCTCACACACACACATGCACACATAGAGTTTTAGCATTATCATATGAAGTGCGTTAATCTATAATTATTATTGGTATATACATAACATGGCTCTAGTTGAAGCCAGTAAGCAAATATATAGGGTATGAATCAATATAATGCACTAAATATAAATAACAATAAAAAAGAATTAGTATTGTATGCTAACAGGTGAATACCTCAGTCTCTTAACTAGTTATATTGTTATAAATATAATATGTTTTGGTTTAGGCCAGTGAGTGAGCATTGAAACTGTTGCAAATGTTTTGTATGTCAAGTTTCCCACAGGGTATAAATATCTACCCCATATAAGTATAGATGCATCAAGTTTTTGTTCTCTTTTTTTAATAAGGCTTTTCAGAATCTTTTACAACATTATGATATTTTCGATGTCAACTTTACATCAGGTCTCACATGAACCTCAATTGCATTTACTTACTTGTGTAAAATGCCAAAAAGTAAAACCAACTCCACTCATATTTGTCATCGATGATTCTGATATCAATTTTCAACTTTTTCATTCTAATAATCAGAGACTTCAAGCCAATTCACAGAACATCAAAGGTTAGACTCATGATATGATAAAGTAACTTACTTTCAAATGATTTTATTTATTGATTCTTAGCTACTGAGCCCCTATGAAGACTTCATCAAGGTAAAAAAGAAGAATTTGTTGACTGCTCAGGGCCTTTAGAAAAAAAATTCTTCATTCAGTTCCATATTTGTTTTTTTGTTTTTTTCTCTAGTTGATATTATGAGTTTCAATATTTGGAATATTGTTTGGGTTATTTACATGTGATTATTTCATTATTATTATTATTATTATTATTATTATTATTATTATTATTATTATTATTATCTACTTTATCTATTTAAGGTAATTTGCATGATCATTATCATTGTTGTTGTTGTTGTTGCTGTGTTATTAAAGATGGTTCATAGATGTTATTATTTTTATTATTGTAAATCCTAATCCTTACACTCTTTCTAAGATTATCTGTGGTGGTAGTCATGCAGTTATTAAAATAATATTAAACCAACACAACAACAACAGTAACAACCACAGCTATATTTTTGTTACACTGATATGATTTAGGAATTGTACAGTAGATATTATGAAGATATAAAGGATGGTAGTAATCTTCAAAAATAAAAGAATTACTTGAATAAAGATCTAATTAGCATAATGTGTACCGGCTATCACTTATAATTACAAGCTTTTTCCAACATTTGTGTGTGTGTATGTTTACATATATATATATATATATATATAATATATATATATATATATATATATAATTAAAATCTAATGTTAAGAGCATGTTTAATTTGTAAAATCTTTACAGTGCTTAATGCATAAAAAGGCATAGCAGTGTGACAATATATTTCAGTTGTAAATACTGAAAGATAGGAAAAAACTAACCAGGTCACCTGATGATTGTAATCATGAAACTCAGAGCCATGAGTTTTTTTCCAGTCTTATATTTTTTACCTTTGATATATTTTTTACAATTCATACGTGATATATATATATATATATATATATATATATAATAGTTATATTAGTCTGATGATTGCAAAGATGAGAAACTGACTGTCATCAAATACCATTGACTGTGCTTATGCTATGCTAACTTTCATATATATATATATATATATATATGTATACATATATGACTATCAAAATGTTAGAACTCACAAACATTTTCCAATAACTTAAGTTTCATGAATCAAAATGATTGGAACTACAAAGGAATCAATAATTTTGTTAATTAAACATTTTTTAGATTTAAAAATGTTGGTAAAATGATCCAAATTTGATAGTAGAAAGCACATTAGATTTAAAAATATTTTCACCTGACCTAAACTTCTAACATGGCAAATGTTAAAGAAGCTCCGGTATCCAACTCTGATTGCTTTACTTACAAAAAGTCAGGCACTTTTTTTAAAGTTTTACTTTATAATTTTATTGTTTTTTATAATATGCACACACACATGCACAAACATATACACACACGCACGCACACACACAAAACATATACACACACACATGTGAAGAAACAATGTGAAGAAGACACAGAGTAAGAAGTTGTCTAAAATATTGAAAGTTATTGTTATGTTGGAATAAAGTGAAAGAAAATTAGAGAGAAAAAGAGTGAGAAGGAAAAAGAGAACAACAAAAATCAAGTAGTGTTGCCTATCTTGTTATTACCCATGAAATGAATTATAAACATATTAAAATTTCTACAATGTCTTCTGCTATAACAATATTACTAATTACCCTATACAGAAATCTGAGTGTATGACCAATATATATATATATATATATATATGTGTGTGTGTGTGTGTGTGTGTGTGTGTGTGTGTGTGTGTGTGTGTGTGTGTGCAAATATCCAACACATTGTTTCTCATTCCATTTTCGTTTCTCTCTAATTATATGCCAAGCACAATGTGACTATCTATCTATCTATCTATATATAAATATATATATATATGGTTAATATATATAATTAAAGAGGAACAAAAATGGAATAAGAAAGAGTTCGTAGGATATATGCACATACACACAAATACAGACTCATGCAAACACAAATATACTTAGATTTGCAAAGTGGATTAAATATTTTAAAGGAAATAAGAGTTTACTCATAACAAAAGAGTGAGGAAATTATATGGTTCTATCTCACACAGTTTGGTTAAAAATCAACAATTGAAATTATAGTCTAGACATAAACTTAAAAACCATTTCAAGCACACAGTTTTAAAATGAGAGAGATTTATAGATAAGAAAAGACTTGGGCATTTTTTCATATATCATCATCAGCATCATCATTATCATCATCAGCCATTTTATCATTGGCTAACCTTATTATTTTCTTAGCAACAGACAACATTTTACACAGATCTCCATAAACTCTTAATTCAGCAAAGTTTGAAACTTAGTTTTCTTAGTTTTCTTAGTTTTATTCTTATGCATAAAGGACATGATTATATGTATGGGAGTTTTGAGGTACATGCCTCATTTAAAAGATATAAAATATCTCCAGTAGTCTTTGATTTAAAATCCTTACATTAGTCTGATACCTTGCAAATGATAACATTACCAACAGACAAACACATATACATACATACATACATACACATGCTCACACACATATTTGCGTTTTTATATGAATAAATGCATTTATCAAGTATATGCATATGCACAACCCCCCACACACACACACAACACTAACATTAAATACATATACATATATGATGTATGTATATATTTTTTTTTTCTATGTGTCCTCATGTATATGTGTATCACATCTATTTTTATATCTATATTTGTGAGTTTGTGTGTGGGTATCCCTGAATATACATATGTCCATGAATATAGTAACTCTCTCTCTCTTACTTTTGTATTGTGTGGATCTACGAGGGACGCCCCATGATTTAAGCTTCTGCCATGAAGATGATCCAAATGAGTACATTGATAGATAAGTAAATAATGTTGAATTTCAAACATCACAAACTTTTGTTGCTTGGCTGAGTTTATATTTTTTATTTATTTATATATTTTTTCAGCACATCCTTTGGCAAAAAATGAAGAAAAGTCCTAAAAAATTATGGCTTCGTTTTATGATTGGCCAAGAGGTGAAAGTCACGTAATGAGAGACACAGTAGCAGAATATTTTTCATATTTCACAATTATTACAATTTGTACTCATCAGACTTGGGTCAAAATGGATAGAGAGTGAAAGAGTGACTTCACTTATCCAGCTTGTCAACAGTGAGATCACATGTGAATCATATTTATTTAAATCTTTAGATCTGTAATCAGAAAATAAAAAATAATTGAAAAAATAAAACCTGTAACAATATTCATAAAAAGGAAACAACACTTCCACAAATATTATTAATACTAATATTAAAACATTTTAATAATAATAATAATAATAATAATATTGATTAGACCTTGTTATTGTCAACAAGAAGAAAAGAATTTGTCAGCCTGTTGAATTTGTTCCCACAGACTAAAGAGTGGAATTAAAGGAAAGCAAAAAAATTGATAAATATAGAGATCTTGCCAGAGAACTAAAAAAAAGTGTGGAATGTAAAGATGACAGTGATACTAGCCATAGTCAGAGCCTCTGGAAAAATCCTGAAAAACATGGAAAAGTGACTGGGGGAACTGAAGACTTAGAGAAGGATTGAGACCATCCAGACCATGGCAGTGTTGAGATCAGCTAGAATACAGAGAAGAATCCGGGAGAGACTTGCTGTCAATCAGACTTTAATGAAGGTCACAAGTTAGTTAGTACTAGTGTAAAAATTTAGATTGAATAAATAATAATTGTAATAATTATTATTTTGAGAGAGACAATTATACCAATTGTAATTGGAGTGCTCAGAACAATCCACAAAAACTGGAAAACCTAGAAGTAGAGATCACCCAGACTACAGCTTTATTAAGATCAGCTAGAACACTGAAAAGAGTGTTGGATACCTAAAAAGACTTGCAGTCATTCAAACTCCAGTGAAAGAACATCAGGAAATGCTGGTGTGAAAAACTCTCAATGAGTAAAATAATAATACTCAGAAGAATAGCAAGTGTAGGTTATGTGATGATAAAGATAAAATAGTTAACCATGTAAGAAGCAAATGCAGCAAACTGGCCCAAAAGGAATACAAAAGTAGGCATGACTGAGTAGGAAAGATGATCCACTGGGAATTGTGCAAGAAATTAAAATTCCTCCATCCTAACAAATATGCATAAATCAGAATCTGTCAGAAAATGAGATATTTCTCTGGAACTTTGAGATACAAAGACATCACCCAATGCAGATCAGAAGACCAGGCCTTTTGTTATTAACAAGAAGAAAAGAACATGAATTTGGCCTGTTCTGCAGATCATTTAGTGAAAATAACACTAAATGAAGAACTGCACAAATACCTTGACCTTACCAGAGAGCTGAAAAGTTGTAGGTGATGGTTGCTTGATTTTTCTGGCATATCAGCTCTTGATGATTACTTAATGCTAAATTCTATTCATATATATGTATCTTAAATATAAATGATTTGTAAACCAATAGTCTTTGTGTAACATTTTAAACAAGCCAGTGCTGATTTGTTTGCACACATTTAAATGGTTTTAAGTATTGTTATCTAACATAAATAATTCTATTTAATATCAATCATTTGTTTGCATATAGTTAAAGGGTTTCAAGAACTGCTATCTAACACTAATAGTTTTATTTACACATTTAAATGGTTTTGAGTATTGTTATTTAATACTAAAAATTCTATTCAATATTATTCATTCATTTGCACACAGTTAAATAGTCTCAAGTATTGCTGTGTAACACTAGCATTTCAAATTAACTTCTGTCATTTGTTTACTCACTGTTAGATGATTAAACAGTTCTATTTGACCAATAGATATGACCCTAACAGGTTCTACCATTTCAAGTTAGAATGGACCTCTGAGTAATGGTAATGAAGGGGTACTCCTCATTCCCCAAGGCTCTAGGACTAGAGCCTCACCATTAGATGGCTTAGTGTCATATCCAGGACACTCTTTGGTGGGGGTCTTAACTCTCTACAGAAATGCAGTCTGTGCATTTTTCAGACCCAGCTGACTCAGCTTGATATCAACTATAGTTGGAGCCCTTGAAGCAATCACCAAAGAACCTGGAAAAGAGACTCATTGAACTGGTGATAAGAGAAAGAATTAAGACCATCTACTCTAAAATCAACTACAATACATAGAAGAACCCTTGAGACCTGAGGAGACTTGCTGTCCCTCAGATGCCAGTAAAAAAACTATCAGTTTAAACAGGTGTGAAAAACTCACAAAGAGTAAAATAATCATAACAATTGTAAATATGCAACAATTCTATAGGTATTATCAATATTATTGATCTTACAATATTTTGAGCATAAAATGTTAAAGTCAATATCACTTCAGCTGGGTTTTTTTTTTGAATAAGCAAAAGCAATGATGCAACTGGCACTGATAATATTACTAATAAATGTAAAAACTTTTTGTGACAATATCTCCTGAAATTTTTCTTTTTATTGCATTCAATAACTTTAAAAGTTTTTCATTTATAAAATGTATGTATGTATGTATGTATGTATGTCTATGCCTCTTTCCTTCATGAAAAGAAAGCTTTTTTATATAAGTTCCTCGATTTTTTATTATTATCTAATGTTATAAGATAAACAGAAAACAAAAAAGTAGATGCTACAAACTTTGTATTCTTTTTTTCTTTCTAAGGTGTGAGTTGGTTAAATTAAATTAAATTGTCCCTCTCCTTTCTTGTCTGCGTGTTGTGCATTCAGTCATAAAGCATAATGCAGCACATTTAATTAGAGGGAAAGCTTTCAAAATGCATACACATCTCTTTGCACAAACTGCACACCTTATTAGCAAGGAAACAAAAATTGCTTACTCGGTTATATATATATACATATATATATATATATGTCTACACACACATTTAATATCTACACACAGTACAACTGAATTCAAATCATGAAGAAGGCAATAAATAATCTTCCAAGAACTGTAATGGTAATTCATAGAACAATGATAAAAAGGAGGCTATGAAGAGCCATAATTGCATAAGTCTGAGAACAACATGGCACTTTCTATTCCATATATATATATATATATATATATATATATATAATTTGCAAAATGAAATTGGTGAACTGAATTCAGATTTCAGCTGATACTATTTGCATTTTTCTTCATGCTAACATCTTTGGGAAAGGAATGTATAAGTTTCTTCCCTAGCAAATAGTAAATAGCAGGGCAGACTGACTTCTATACCCTTAGTAGAATTGTCTAAAAGAACAACTTAGAATTCAAGCCCTCAGTCAAGATCATAAGGAAGTGTGGCAAGTTAAGTTTCCCTACAGTTCATGTCTTGGAGAAGGTCTATGACTTGCAATAAGCTGAGAAAAATCTTCAAGAGATGGATTGTATATAATAATGAAAAGAGTAACTTTTATGGTATGCTTCTTTGCCTCTGTAACCATCATTCCTTTCATGCAAGTAGATATATAAAATTGACAACTGAATCCTGCCCTATCAACTACAATACATAGAAGAACCCTTGACCAACCAAGTATTAAAAAGATAAGTGACATATCAAATTGGCCTGAGTTCTGCTGGTTGAACAGGTGGTTAAAATCAAATCATAAATACTGAGGCAGAATATTCAGGTAATACACTAATCCGTGGCAGAGGGCTAGGAGTGACCCTTTGATACTAGACCAAGTGTATGGCTACTATGATCCTAAGCAGAAGTGCCAACAAGACATACACATTAATTTTCCTGCCATTTATGAGTAATGATGTCAACATTTAATGTAGTGCATTAAAAGAATATAAAGACTTAAAACCAAGACATATATAAACAATGAATGAAACATTAACTTTCTTCAAAATAGTCCCCTTGGCATTTAACACATTTATACCAGAGAATTTGCTACGGATCAAAGTACCTTTGAAACTCCTCTTTTATTATATTGTAAAACAAAGACATCAGATTTCTTTTAATGTCTTTCTTAAACTCAAGTCCTACTCTTAAGATGAATTCTCAGTTTAAGAAAAAATAAGTGTCCTGCACTGGCAGAAACCTCTGTTTCACCAAAAACTGCCAATTGAAAAGTATCAATATAGGCTACATAAATTTTTAACTTGATATTGACTCATCTAGATGAAGTCGAGACATGTAGAAATCATTAGTTCATTATATAAGTTGCTTGTTATGCAACATCTTCATTGAAATTTGAAATCTTTGGAATAATTCGAGTTTTAGACTTTTTTATCACACCTTGTATATACATTTATGATATCCTTTAATTGTCAGCATATTTTCTCTGACTTTGATGACTTTACTCCACCTAACATGTAAATTTTATATTTCATCATAAAAAATTCAGTTTAGATTTAATGATTTATTTAAGGAAGAATTTGTTGGAACAAAGACTCTTGAATATCAAGAATCATGTGAATCTGCTGATGACAAGTTTGGAAAATATGCTGTATGTGTAAGATCTTCTTATCTCAGTTGAATATTTACTAAGTTGCATTTATAACATGAGAACAAAGATTTTCATGCATTAAATTATCATTTGTTTTGGTTCCATTCAAAAAAATCTTTAGCCTCAAGAATAATTCCATATATTAATCATTTTATCACAACCTATACATGAGACTGACATGCATCAATACATGCACTTCGATTTGGTTTTGTTTATTTGTTCAATCACCAATTATTTAATGCCACAATTTTATACAAAAAATTTGCACACTCTTTCAAGTATTCTTATATAATACAAAAAAATTTTTAACATGTCTATTTGACCCATAAATAAGACCTTAACAGGGAGTTATACTCCAGGTCAGTGTGAACTTTGGAATGATAACAATAAAGGAGTACTCCATACCATTCAGAAATGGAGCCTCACCACCAAATGGAATTTAGTGTCGTAAATAAAACACCCTTTTTGGTAGTCTCACTTCTTTGTAAGGTATACATATGGTGTATTCTAAACTCTGCAGACAAGGTTCAAGTATAGTCAATGTGAGTAAAAACTTTTATTTTTAATTTTGAAATTTAAATGAAGACATGCAAAATTGAGCAAGTAATATAAGAAAGTGATATATCTAGATGTCTAAACTGTTGTTAATGCCAATTATTTATACTTTTAGGACCAGTTTTTGGCAAAACACCATATTGTGCAAGCACAACACCCTTCATACTCTCTAGACTCAGTTTTTCTTGTTTCCTAAACTGAAACTAACCCACATGAGTTAGATTTGACACTGCGGAAGATGTTAAAGAAAATATGATTGACAGAGCTTTGCTCCTAATCAAAAGAGGATTTTTGAGGTGTTTTGACCAATACCAATGGAAAACTTCATGGAAGGTGTTTTGAATGTGAATAGAACTATTTTGAAGCAAATTAATGTTTCATTTATTGTTCATTTCTGTCTTGGCAAATACTTCCATATATTCTAATCATAATATCCAATATCAAATTTCAGTGATATATCCTGACTTAATACCTCTCAATTTCTCTTTTACTCTCTTTTAATCTCTACATACACTCATAAAACATTGTCTATACATATATAAATGTATGTGTGTGTGTGTGTGTGTGTGTGTGTGTGTGTGTGTGTGTGTGTGTGTGTGTGTGTGTGTGTGTGTGTGTGTGTGTGTGTGTGTTCAGACAGGAAATTTTTCTTTAGGTTTGTTTTATTAAATACCAGCCATAGTACTCACATTTGCTGCAACATTTTTTTCCCACGAGGATTTCAACTTGCAATCATGTCAGAAACAAAAAACAAAAAGCAAAAATGATCTTGATTGATTTTGGTTTCAGAATTTTGTATACAAATAGCCCCACTTAAAAGAACTTGCATGAAAATGAAGATGATTACCAATTATTTGTTTGTGGAGGTGTGGGTGTTTATGCTTTTGTTTTCATTATAGCCATCAAAAAAAAAAATTCTTCTAAATCTCTTATTTTGTATCTGTTTACTCAGGTGCATGTTTGTGTTATCAACATATTTTTCAAACAGAATTAAAAAGACTAAAAATTAATGTACATTACAAATTGCACCCCTTCATCTTAAAAAATCAAAATAATTTCTTGGTCATAAAAGTTATATACTAAACAATTGCTTATACATATATATATATATATATATATATGAAAATAAAATAAGATTTCAAATAAATAACATAAATCAGTTATTTATTAAAAGATGCTTTTTAAAATGATTATGCAAATCAGTTATCCCATAACTGCAATGAATGCAATTTGTTTGTACATACAAGGTTCATAAAATAAGTTTCCAGACTTTTTTCGTATGGGCACTTTTATTGATAGTACACACATGAAACTCTAGTCCTCTTTGAAGTAATCTCCTCCAGCGGCAATGCACTTGTTGTACCGTTCTAACAACTTCTGGAAGGCCCCATGGAAGTCCTCTTGTGTGAGCGTGTCAATGACCTTCATTACAGCCTCTTTCATCTCCTCAACTGTCTCATAACAAAAGCCTCTAAGGTTTTCCTTGAGCTTACAGAATAAGCAAAAGTCACAGGGAGAAAGGTCTGGACTATAGGGAGGCTGAGGAACTGTCTTGATGCCCATCTTGGTCAAATAATCTGTGTCAAGGATGGAGTTGTAGACTGGTGCATTGTCCTGGTGGAAATGCCACTGACCCGATTTGAAGAGTTCTTGCCTCTTCCAATGGAATCTCTTCCTGAACTCCCTTAAAACCTCAACGTAGTATTCCCTGTTGACTGCCTGTTCAGTGGGAGCTCAGTGCATGTCAATCATGCTGGTGCTGTCAAAAAAGGGATCATCAAATGTTTGTGGGTGGATTTGCTCTGTCTGGCCTTCCTGGGTCTGGGAGAGCCAGCATGCTTCCACTGGGAACCCTGTCTCTTGGTCTCTGGGTCATAGCAGTAGATCCAGCTTTCATTGCAGGTCACCAGAGCATCAAGAACTGCGGGATCTTAATTAATCTACCCGACCATCTCCCTGCTGTCATGACAATGTCTTTCTTTCTGATCTTCCCTGAGAACCTTTGGGAAAACTTCATGCAAATCTTCTGCATCAGCAGTTTCTCGTGAATAATTGTGTGTACAGTTCCCACACTGACATCAAACTGTGCACTTATTGTCTCTATAGACACATGACAGTCCTTATCCATGAAATTCTTTATTTGGCCAATCAACTCTGGTGTTCTGACTTTCTTACTACTTCCACACCTCTCATCATCCCTCTCATCACAGACTCCCTGTCTTCCTTGAATCTCTTATGCCACTCAAAAACTGATGCTCGATTCATGCAAGATGCTCCAAAAGCAGTCTGAAGCATTCCATACGTTTCTGTGGCATTTTTTCCCCAGTTTAAAACAGAATTTTATTGCATATCGTTCTTCTAAAGTGTCCACATGTCCAGATTGCATTTCTGAAATTAACCAGCTGTGATAATCAGACTTTAGTAGGTTGTATTCCAATTGCTGCTGTAGCTGTTCATTTGAACCTGAAATCATAAAAATTGGTCAGTCATCTTATAAGATGTATAGCAATAACATACAGAATTTTCAAGAGTCTACAAATTCTGGAAACTTATTGACGGCACACTTGTTACACACTACACATTGATCAGGTGTATAATGATTGAACATAATGGAAACTATTTTGATGTTAGTATGGCTGCTGCACAAAATGCACAAAATGCATATTAATTCATAAATACAAAAGAAATGGTTTGTTATTCATCTTTTATTCTTACTAGTCAGTAATACATTGTAAATGTAGATTAAAGCAAGAAAAAAAAATATTCAATTTTCTTTTTTTACATATCATGAAGTATTTTCAGCTGTCATTGATAAACATCAAAAACTGATGTTGTTGTGTGGTTTTGCAATCTAGAAAAAATCTTTGTCTCTCTCTTTCTCTCATATATATATATATATATATATATATATATATAGGGATAATTCAGTAATTAAGGGGATCTTTTTGAAAAATCAAAATAATTGTTTTTCATAAATGCATTGTTCGAAATTTTTTTTTTTTTTTTCAAAAATTATTTTAATCTTGCAGAAAGATTTGTTTTGAGGCTATTCAAAATGGTAGTAAATCCAACAAAGCGCTCCAGGCTTAAAGAGAGGTTTGTAGTTAATTACTTGGTGATTAAGGAATGCAAACCATGTGAAATTTACAGAATTATATAAGGTGTATATTGAAAAGTGTGTCTTAGTAAAAAAGAATGCTTACACATGGGAAACAATAGATTTGTCAAAATGAACTTGAATTGAAAAATAGTCCATGGAGTGGAATTATAGACTCTCTGTTGAAGAAAAAGGTTCCAGGTACAATGGTCAGTAAAGAAGGTCATGCTGACAGTCTTCTGGGATATGAAAGAATCAATCACAATTGATTTTCTTAAAAATGGTGCAACTGTAAACAATTCCTAAGACAATATTCACCTTATTTGTTGAATGAAATTCACACACACACACACACACACACACACATATATATATATATATATATATATATATATATATATATATATATATATATATATATATATATATATCAGTAAGATTAAAACAGATTTAAACAGTGTTTTCTGTCAACTCTTTAGGCAATATTCACCTTATTTATAGAATGACATTTTCAATAGAAAAACGACCACCTAACTTGCAAATTTAAGTTTTACAAAAATCAATCATCAGGTAAGTATTGAGCACTAACTTGCTTGTTAGGAGATCTTTTCATTTTAAGATTGTTGTATTTGCTCGGCAATATTTTTTGTATTGAGCACTTTTTTATTTTCACGTGTTATTTCCCATATTTTAGCCTTTACTTTTTAAATGAAAAGGGTTTAAACTATTCATTCTAGGTAACACACACTCACACTCACACACACACACACACACACACACACACACACACACATATATATATATATATATATATATGTATATATATATATATATATATATACATATAATGAATGGCATTCATTAAAATGTGTATATATATTCAAGTGCAAGTTATATGTATGTGTGCGTCTATGTGTTTTATTGATCTGGTTCTTCTCTTTATTGATCAACTTATTAGTAACCCCTAAAGTTTAGGGAACAGAAATGCAAAATCAATTAACAGATGAAACATTTACATTCTTAACTTTTAAATACATTCTTCACTCATCAATATCTAAAAACAGAATATATAATATTTATTCTGAAATTTGCTATTTAAGATACACTGTTGGTTCAAAAATGATTGAAAATAAAACTGTATTTATCAAAACAGAAATGAATAAAACATTAACTTTCTTCAAAATAGTCCCCTTGACATTTACTCCAGTGAATTCTCCAAAATTCAAAGCACCTCTGAAACTCCTCTTAGTATTAAGTTTTTCATTGCATTTCTTAGAATGTTCTTCCCATCCTTAAATCTTATATTTTCAGTTTAAGCAAGAAGAAAAATCACATGCTTCAAGGTCTGGTGAGTATGGAGAGAATTCTGCATTTTCTAATATAGAATTTATTCAAAAATATGGAGACTGGATTCATAATACTTTTTTTCTAATTGGCACTGACTCAACAAAATGAAATGTTCATGTCTAGAAAATATCACTCTGTTATATAAGTTTCTCAGCTGAATATAGGTTTTCATTTAATTTGTACATTTAAAATTTTAAAATCTTAAAACTGTAAAGGGTAAGTCTCAATACTTTTGATCACACTTTCAAAGTATATATTCATTTTAATCAATAAAAGATATATGTGGTTAGAATATCAATTATACACATTAATATTTCTAATAGAGATATATTTTAGAATAAAGGAGAAAGAAGTTTTTTAAATGAATATAAATATAAATGAGTAAACCAATATATATATATATATATATATATATATATATATATATATATATATATATATATATATATATATATATATATATATATATATATGATATTTAAAATTTTATGCTAAAAGCATTTTTAATTCATAAAATCTTTACAGTGCTCAATGCACAAAAATGCAAGGTAATGTCACAATATATTTCAATTGTAAAAAATATATATGATGTAAAAGGTGTAAAACAGGACAAAAACTCACCACCAAAAGTTTCATTATTATGATCCTCAAGTGAGCCACACGTCTGAAAAGTTCAGTGAGTTTTTATCCTGTTTTTCACCTTTTACATCTTATATATTTTTCATTAGAAATATATATATATATATATATATATATATATATATATATATAAGGTGGTTAATATACTGGAATATACATCTTAATGTGTGTGTGTGTGTGTGTGTGTGTGTGTGTGTGTGTGTGTGTGTGTGTGTGTGTGTGTGTGTGTGTGTGTGTATGTGTGTGTGTGTGTGTGTTATTAAAATACGATGACATGTGTATATATATATATATATGAAGACCAAATATTTAGACAAAACAAAAAATAAAAACAAGTACAATAAGAAGAATTGTGTAGAATGAGAAATAAGTTTTTTACAAAGGAGTGAATTGCAGAAAGAGCAACAACCATGTACATCTTATAAATGAAAATATATGTATATGAATTTTGGAATATACAACTTATAATGAGTGTACTAGTACATTTATCTGAACACACACACATATTTAATTGTATATACATCAATGTATATAAATACAAATGTATGTATGTGGTATATTCAATAAGTTTCCAGTGTTTTGTACTAGCATTTAAAATTGTCATACCCTCTTGAAAATTCTGTATGTTATTGCTATACATCTTATGAGATGACTGACCAATTTTTATGATTTCAGGTTCAAATGAACAGCTACAGTAGGAACTGGAATACACCGTCTAATTGTCACAGCTGTGAATTTCAAAAATGCAATCTGGACTTGAGGACACTTTATAAGAACAATATGCAATAAAATTCTGTTTTAAACTTGGAAAAAATGCCACAGAAATGTATGGAATGCTTCAGACTGCTTTTGGAGCATCTTGCATGAATTGAGCATCAGTTTTTGAGTGGCATAAGAGATTCAAGGAAGACAGGGAGTCTGTGAGGGATGATGAGACATGTGGAAGGAGTAAGGAAGCCAATACACCAGAGTTGATTGGCCAAAGGGTTAGGGTTAGGGTTAGGGCTACTATGTTGAGGTTTTAAGGGAGTTCAGGAAGAGATTCGATCAGAAAAGGCCAGCACTCTTCAAATCAGGTCAGTGGCATTTCCACCAGGACAATGCACCAGTCTACAACTCCATCCTTGTCACAAACTTTTTGACCAACATGGGCATCAAGACAGTTCCTCAGCCTCCTTATAGTCCAGACCTTACTCTCTGTAACTTTTGCTTATTCCCTAAGCTCAAGGAAAACCTTAGAGGCTTTTGTTATAAGACAATTGGGGAGATGAAAGAGGCTGTAACAAAGGTCATTGACACGCTCACACAAGAAGACTTCCATGGGGCCTTCCAGAAGTTGTTGGAATGGTACAAGTGCCCATACGAAAAAAGTCTGGAAACTTATTTAATGATCCTCATATGTATGTATGTATGTGAGAAAGATATAGTGTATTTGTATACTGGGAGTGTACATGCAATATATTTAAAAATATATATACCTTAGTGATATAAAAGATAAATAATTTTGTGCTAACCTTTCAAATGTGATTGTCTTGAAAATCAGTATGCAAATAACACATTTTATATCTATTTACATCTCTATCAATCCACCAATGAATATATATATATATATATATATATATATATATATATATATATATACACACAAATTAGATTCCGGGGTTTGATAGATATATATTAGTATACACACATAAACATCTATCTATCTATCTACATATATATATATATATATATATATATGTAAATGTGTGTATGTGTGTGTGTATGTGTATGTGTGTGTGTATGTGCATGTGTATTAATGAGTAATGAGTATATATACATGCATATGTATATGTATTCATGTTTAAATATGTATATGTTTGCATATAATATAGAGGGAGATATATATGTATACATGTGTGTGTGTGTGTGTGTGTGTGTGTGTGTGTGTGTGTGTGTGTGTGTGTGTGTGTGTGTGCATGTATATATATATATATAAGTATGTATGTATGTATGTATGTGTATGTCAGAATGTATGAATTAATGGATGTGTATATGATTTTAGGGAAGCCATGATTGTTCTGGTGTTGAATTATGCAGGTCACGGATGAATCAACATGATGATGGATGAAAAAGCCTAAAAAGCTGAGGTTCTTTGGCTCACTGGGGGAATCAAGTCACACATTTGATTGTGTCCTTTGCATCATGAGTCACATGGCTTTATTGCTTTATAAATTAAAAAAAATTGATAAACAAAAATGAATAAAAAAAACATTTAAAACTAGAAAAGAAAGCTGTAAAATGTAGAAAAAGAAATGAAATTACAGTAAAACAATTGCTAGCTGAAAAGCAATAAACATAAAAGGTATCAAAAGACAAAAAAGTAGAAAGAAAAAAGAAAATAGCTGAAACCATATACAAGTATTTGAGAAAAAGTTTATAGACATACAAAACTCTGAATATTAAGTGAAGAGTATAAATTATCTTTTTTAGTCTATAATGTGATTTCTTTATATTTTACTTCATTTGCTATGCCGCAGATCTATCTACCTACCTTACGAAAAAGCTTTGTTGATTATGTGACGCATTCATTGTAAATGGAGCAGAATTTACTCATTTAAATATGGAATTATACACACATTTAGTCATTCAACAGGAAATGTACAAAATCATATATGCAAATACACAAAGACATATACATATGCCACACATATATTCATGTATATTCATCTGAATCTGTAAGTGTATATGAATATGGTTTGACAAGGCACATGAAAAGGCATCAGAAAATGCTCACAACAGATTGTCAGAATGGTACATATTTGAACAAATCTGCAGGAGATAAAGTGGCCTGTTGGGTCATCTGCTTTTACATAAACATACAGTAAAGATATCTTAATTTAAGAGGTCATCTTTAGACAAGAAACAACAATAAAACATTTACATCTACAGCAATAGAAATAAAGATCTATAATATGAATCCAATTCTGTATCATATTCCACATTTTCCATGAATCCTTCTCTTGTAATACTTGTAGTTCTTCAGAGAAGTTTTTCCTGTTTTCATATATTTTGACTTTTGTTTTGGCTGGGATGTGCAAACCATATGAAATTTACAGAAGAATGTATAATGTGTACAGAAAAGCATATTTTAGTTCCAAAAATATTTATACATTAGCAAAACCTGAATTTGCCACAACGAGCCTAGGTAAAAAAAACAGACAATGGAGTGGAAACACACTGACTCTTAAACAAAGAAAAAGATCCAAATGCAGAGGTCAATAAAGAAGATCATGCTGGCTGTCTTCTGAGACATAAAAAACCTATCCCTTTATATTTTCTTGAAAACTCTCCAACTTTAAACAGTCCTTCATATTACCAACTCTTAAGCCAAATTCCCCTTACACATCAAATGACACTCATATATATATTTATATATATATATATATATATATCTACAAACACACGCACATATATATATAAACACACACACACATATATATATAAACACGCACACACACACACACACATCTCTCTCTCTCTCTCTCTCTCTATATATATATATATATATATATATATATATTTCTGGTATTCAAATAGTATGTGCATACTCTTATAATTCTATTCTCATTTATCTTCTCAGATAATCTCAAAGATTTAATTGGGAAATCTGAGATACTCTTTGCCAACAAGAAACAGCTTATGTTCCAGTATAAAAATACTCCAAATTTGGAGACTGTTGCTGGGGAGCAACATATTGTATATGCATTAAATATTTTCAAGTCTTTCTTATCAGCTCACAAGTTTAAAATCTCCCCAAAAGCCAAAACTTTAAAAACTCCTCATGAATAAACAAAGGTAGTGCACCAGACTACCCCCAGTAAATCTTTTGTCTTATCTGTTTCAAAAATGCAAAAAAGGTAAAACTACTCAAAATATTCCTTCCCATGCAGAAAATTTTTTATACAGTGAGAAAAACGGAGAAGAATGATTTATATCCACTACTGGCAAGGTTGCCTAGTTTAACCTAGGTTGCAGAAGCTTTTAAATCTATCATAGCTAAATTGTCTACTAACAGTGTCCCTACAGTAACCCTTTGCAATCCCACCACCACAAAATCCCAAGTTAGAAAATATTCTTTATAATACAAAAATGCATATGGGAAAATGAGAATTTTAAAATCATCAATTTGTATTTTTATTATTATTGGTTGTTTGTACATTGATTTGTGCACAATTATTGTGAATAAAATTGCAGGACTAATACAATTCAAATATTGATCAATTTGAAATAATAATAATAATAATAATAATAATAATAATAATAATAATAATAATAATTAAAGAGATGAAAGAAAAAATAAAAGAATAGCTTAGAACAAGAAAAATTTCCCAAGATCAAGCAGCAGATATCTCATCAAAAGAATAAATACCTGAGCAGTCTCCCATGTATAATTCGCAGGATCATTCTTAAAATAAACAAAGTAGGTACTCAGATAAATGGACAAAATGACATGAAAATTGATAAATATGTACAAGGCCATACACTTGAAAGATGACATAGACAAAGTATATGTGTCAAGAAAAGAAGGTGGAAGAAGACTCACTAGCTTGAGGATTGCATCAATACAAGGCCTGAAGAAATACAAGAAAAAGAGCAAAGAAAGACTAAATACAACAGCCAATAATAGCAATGGCAACATAAAAACAAACAGAAAAATAAGAAAAACTGGAAAAGAGAGATGGGAAGAAAAATAACAGTATGTATATTTCAAGTGAGAAACTGGCAAAATGGCATACAAGAAGATTTGTTAAATGGTATATGATTTTTAAGAGTTATTTAATACTAAAGCTATCCTTGTAGACAAATGACAGTGATGCTATTTAATCTATAGTTAGAGGAATAAGAAGTTTCATGCTTTTCTATTAACCTAATACTGAACATAATAGCATGACTAGAATTAAAACTCGCTTACTCCAATATCAAAATCCAGCATGTTAACCCCTATACAATGGGGGCAACCCCCTGCAAAGACCTGGACATGGCTAAAAAAGGAAAACCTCAAGAGAAAAACTGAATCTCTTTTAATAGCAGTACAAAACATCATAAGGACCAATCATATTTTAGCAAAAATTTATATGTAACAGAATTGCAAGGTTTAGTCATGTGGTGATACAGATAAAACAATTAATCACATAGTAAGCGAACGCAGCAAACTAGCTCAAAAGGAGTAAAAGACAAGACATGACTGGGTGGGAAAGGTAATCCACTGGGACTCATGCAAGAAATTGAAAGTTGACCATACCACCAAATGGTACATGCATGAGCCAGAATCAGTCCTAGAGAATAAGACTAATATAATTCTCTGAGATTTTTAGATACAAACATATCACATAATCTTGATCAGAAAAATAGACCTAGTGTTGATTAACAAGAAAAAACGAATTTGTCGTCATGTGGATTTTGCTGTTTCAGTGGACCACTGAAATGAAAATGAAGAAAGTTAAAAGAAGTTGATAGACATGAAGGTGATGATGATACCTGTTATAGTTGGAGCTCTTGGTACAGTCCTGAAGAACCTGGAAAAAGATTGATTGAACTAGTGATCAGAAGAACTGAGACCACCCATTCTACAGTACTGTTAAAATCATCTCGGATACTTAGAAAAGTCCTGAACACTTGAGGAGACTTGCAGTCACTCACACTTCAGTGACAAACCACCAGTTAAAACTGGTGTGAAAAACTCAAAAAGAAAAAAAAGAAAGAAAAAAATAATTGTAATAATGATGATAATAATAATAATAATAATATCATCAACAACTCATAATAATGAGCTGAACCTGTGGAAATCCTACTTTAATACTCAGGATTAAAGATCAATATAACATTTTTAATTTTTCATGAATATGAGTTATGTATATATCTATATGACATATACAATGCTTGCGACCAAATAAATCAATTTAATTATTCTAGAAAATTATTGTAAAACTATCGAAAAGAATATTTCTTTAATTTCAAACAATATTTTTTGTATATGCATTCTTTCAGTATTTTTGGATTGCACGACTTTCACTTTAAAATCATCATCATCATCATCATTCTCCACCTTGATTTCCTGAAAATATTATGATACTGATAACAGGTTAGTTATTCATTTAACTCACTGCCTTTTTTTTTAATTCAGATGAATGAATTTAGGTCATGCTGTCCAGAGATTAATGCATTTTTGCTTCTTATTTTTTTAAAAAAAAACTACTGAAATTGTTTTCTTTGGCAGACACTAGCTTTACATTTATCATTATTATTATCATTATTATTATTATTTGTCTGTTTGTTATGCCTTCTTGACTACTTCAGGCATCATGTCACAAATCAAAGAATCACAAGATACTTTTGCCAGAGTCAGTACTCACCTACAGCCATTAAAGAGAGCTAATCTCACTTCAGAGAATGAGAGGTTGATCTAGGCCACAGAAAATTGACACTGATTGCCATGCCTAGAAAACAAAAAAATTATGCACCAACAGTATACTAATGTTTCGTCACCACTAGTCATAAAGTAAAAAGAAATGGATGCTGCATACAAGGAAAACAACTTGGTGAACTTTAGAGGGAGATTTTATGATCACTGTGCTAACCAACACCCTCATTTTTCTGCTCAGCAACATTGCAACAATCATGGCATGAAGGGACGTAACAAAAACTTATCTCATTTCATAAACAAAAATGGATGAATGTAGTTATGGATTTTGGGCATGGAGTATCAGTGTGAGGTTGAGCAAACTAAATATAAACACACTTCTTGTGTTGAGAAAAATATAATGATTTCCTTTTCTAATAATGAAATGGAAGAGGCAAGAAAGAAGAAATTCCAAAGCTGGGTTGAAAATAAAGAATTCATCCAAGTACCTGACAAAGGTCAACCCAAAATTTCTACAAGATGGATTTATACAAATAAAAGTTCCAATGATCAAAAGCTTGTAAAGCTAGACTTGTAGCAAGAAATTTTCCGGAAAGAGATGCTGGAAACATAAGGGATAATTCTTCCCCATGCTCTAAAAAAGGTTTATGCATAACATTAACAGTAATGGCAGCAAACCATTGGATGTGTAGATATAAAGACAGCATTCCTGCAGAATGAATGGTTAAACTGACTGGTTTATTTGTATCCTCCTAAAGAAACCAATGTACCTCCGGATTATATATAGAAACTCTCAAAATGTGTAAATGGCTTGACTGATGCTTCTAAATCTTTGCCCCTAACATTCAAGGGAGGAATTAATGAAGTCAGGAGCAGTAACTTCAAAATATGATCAGACAATATTTACATGGTATTTTTCAAACAAACTGCAGGGTATAACTGATGTTCATATTTATGATTTTTACTTTTCAGGGTCAGAGATCTTTCAGACAAGAGTTTTAAATAGACTTTGTCATGTATTTTCAGTTAAATATGAAGAAGTTACTGAGTTCCAATACATAAGATTAGACATAAAAAATAATAGTGAAAATATTAAACTTGGATTGAATGAATGTCTAAAGAAATTAAAATATATTCCAGTAGAAGCAGGCAGAAACTTGAAAGATGCAATATTCACAAGAGAAATTACTAAAACCAAACAAATTATTAGCCAACTTAACAGTCACTCAAACCAGACCTGATCTAAGTTATGATATTAGTGCATTTTACAGGTACAATCTATGATGAATTTGAGTTTTTATTTACGATATTTCATGAAAAATGTGGTGGATGCAAATTAATGATTTTGAATGTGGTATCTCCATATCACATTCAAAATTTGGAGATTTGCTTAACAAATTTTTGAAAGATGAAATATTAATAATGAGAAAAATCAGACTCAAATTTAAAAAGAAAATAGTTATTATCATGGACAGAACAGTTCAGTAAAAGTAATAAGTTCAGATTTTATCACTTGATTTTAGATTAATTGATTGACAATATATCAACATATTTTTTATTATCATATGCTATGTTTATACACTTAATCTATATTAATTGATTGGGAAGAATTTATCCTTAATAGACAGTCAAATAATATTGTTTTATATCTATCAAATTTAGTATATGTGATTATTGGACCCAAGAGGTCTTAACATGAAAAATTTTTGTCATGAGGAAAGGGAGAAATTCAACTGAAAATCAACAAAAATCAATAGTCACAAGAAAGTCATGTTGTAATTAGATATAATTGATCACATAGAATTTAGATTTCTAACCTTAAAGAAGATAATGAATTATTTGACTTACTGAAATAATCATGCTCATTTAATGAAATGATTAGGTTTATAAGTTATTCTAGTAATCCAGACAAAAAAACAAAATTTTGAATTGATAAATCTTTGCAAGTTTCACTCATGTAAATCAAGAATATAAATTCCAATAAATTTTTCTTGGAACAATATAAATTTCGTATGATACAGTGGGCAACCGTAGTTGAGGGTGACCAGAAGGCTCCCTTTTCAATAGCTACAACACCGAGGTGTAGGGAAGGGCGCTACTCCTTTGCCTGGATTGTTCCACTTTACCCTTGATATGTACCTCATATTGCTGAATTTTAAGCAAGGAGGTATCAAGTACCATTTTTAAAGTCTTTGGCATGATGCGACCTGGGATTGAACCCAGATCTCCCGAACCACTGGCGAACACTCTACCCACTAAGGCTCTTTTTTATTATACAAATTTATTCTTTATAATAAGAATTTGAGTTTGTAATTGTTCAGCATGAACTTTTAACTGACGACAAATATTATGAAATAGACATTGTTAAGAAAAAATAAAACATGAGAAGGGATTTGTTTTATGGTGTGATTCAAACCTTGACTTCCTACTTTACATAGGCAGATAGATAGTTCAACAAGTAGATGATTATTTTCTACACTTGTTCATTTGTCTTTGGTTATAGAATAAAGCATAGGCCATATTTTCAAGAACTTTATCTCAAAAGACACTTTGGTCTAACTTTTATTTGCAGATTTTAAAAGCTTCCCCTTTTCTAAATATTGATAAAATCCATTCTAAAGCAACACTTATATTCTATTTTTTTAAATATTTTGTTATATTTTTAAGGTCAATCTATTTTCTACTTAATTCTTTCAGTCTGTTCTTCACTCTTTGTCTATTTGCTAACCAGCATGAAAAGTGAGTCATGAGCTAAATATTTCTTTACTTTTTTTCGAAATATTATTAATATAAAAATACTAATGCATATTGTATTAATTGATGAATGACTATCCGAACCAATACTGCTTTTATTGTCAATATATTCTGAAAGACATCTTAGTTGGTAAAATATATCTGAATACTTTCTTAGTTGTATATTTGACATCAAAAATGTTGATATCAAAAACCTGTTTCTACCATTCAAGAAATCAGAATGTTTCCCTGATTTGTCTCTGATCAGATTCATTATAAGATCATTCATGTGAGAAAAAGTGCATATTTAGTCAATTTACAGTGGCCTTCTCTTTTAGGATTCTTATCCCTTTAGGAATAAAATGCTTAATAATGAAAGAATTCAGAAAAATTAGGTTGCAAAATAATTCTATTAAAATTAAGCTCAATCTTTGACAATCAAATTAAGAAATTTTCTTCTATGATAAAAACAGTTCAGAAACATTCCCACCTCCTGAACACACATTTGTCTGGTTGCTCTAACAAGGCGAGAGAGCTCAGTTTGGTCTATTATGTGCCCATCATTCTAGGAAAAAGGTACAGGTTAATGCCTTCCAAAAGTGCTTTAGTGCAAACAGCTCCCAAATCCACTTGTTTTGAAAATAATAAATACAGCACCAACACCTTTCTATGTCTTTCTTTATATATATATATATATATATATATATATATATATAGAGAGAGAGAGAGAGAAATATATATATATATATATATACATATATTACATGGTACTGTCTGTGACTCTGAGTTTCATACATTTTGCATTCATTAGACAGTGTTAAGGAATGTGATATCAAGTACAATTTTTGAGTCTCTGATACGACTCGACTTGGGATTTAACTCTGTTTGTTTGTTTGTTTGTTTGTGTTTTATGGCATATCAACCCTTGTAGGTTATTTAATGCCAAATCTATTTTATACAAATAAACAGTTCTGTTTTAAACAATTCAGTTTAGCATAAGTACACAGTTTAATTATCAAAAACATTTCTATTTCAAGCTATTCAGTTTAGTCAAACAGTTTTACTTTAGTGTAAGTATAGTTTTTGTTTACACACACTTAAATGTCAAAACAGTTCTATTTCGAGAAATCCAGTTTAGCGTGGTTAAGTTTCAATGTCAAAAACAGTTCCACTTCAAACTATTCAGTTTAACGTGAATACACAGTTTACATGTCAAAACAGTTCTAATTCAAGCAATTCAGTTTAGCATAAGTACGCAGTTTAGTTCTATTTGACCAATTGATAGGACCCTATCAGGTGCTACCACTCTGGGCCAGAGTGAACCTGAGAGGGATGGCAATGAAGAGGTGCTCGGCATTCCCCATAGCTCCAGCATTACAGGAACCTGACCATCAGATTATTTAGTGTCATAATCCGGACACTCGTTAGGGGGAGGGTTTTACCCCTCTGCAGCGGTGCAGTCAGTGTATTCTACAGCCCCAGTCAACTGGGCAAAGATTTAACTCTGGTTTCTCGGACTATATATATATATATATATAAATATATATTTATTTATTTATTTATTTATTTGTCTGTACATATATCTATATATACCCAAATATATAAATACATATATATATATATATATATATATATATATGTCTGTGTGTGTGTGTGTGTGTGCGTGTGTGAATATATATGTATTTATAGATATGTATTTACATATATATAAATATATTTGATATATATATAAATATAAGTATAAATATGGGCACACACACACACACACACACACACGCACACACACACACATATATATATATATATATATATATATATATATATATGTGTGTGTGTGTGTGTGTGTGTGTGTTCCTGAGTACTTTTCCTCTCTTTAGCCATTTTCAAAGATAAAGTTGAAATGTTATTGCTTTTGTATTTAAGTTAAAATTCAAAATATTTTTAGTTTTTAACTCTTTAGGGATGTTAATTTTTCAATCCTCGAAAAGTGGGTGAATCATTTTCAGAAAATTAGCAAAATAGAGATTATATTCAAACAAGTAGTTAATTAATTACATATAAAAAACAAAGAAAATATATTTTGATCAGCAATTATCAGCTATATTACAATAACATGAAAACAATAAAGCACTCTCAATTATGTTATTTTACAAAACAACCTTTGCACAGTAAAAACTTCTAGTAATGTTTCTATACATTAACATTGGATCGGTGAATGAGCTGCCAGTAGGGAAATGCCTGAAATTGAGCTATTGCCAAAATCGACAAAAATGTCACACTGCCTGTGTACCATTGGTGACAAAAATATCACTCAGTCTACAATTGCCCAGTCAGCTGGAGGTGTAGAATACACTGACGACACCTCTGCAGAGGGGTAAGACGCCCTCCCCCACAACGAGTGTCCTGTTATGACACTAAACAATCTGATGGCGAGGCTCCAGTAATGCTGGGGCTTCGGGGGATACGGAGCACCCCTTCATTGCCATGGCTCCCCGGTCCACTCTGGCCCGGAGTGGTAGCATCTGATATGGCCCTATATATGGGTTAAATAGAACTATCGGCATACTTACGCTAAATTGAATTGTTTGATTAAACTAAATAGATTGAAATAGAAATATTTTTGACAGCACTTACATTAAAACTGCGTGCTTATGATGAACTGAATTATTTGAAATAGAACAGGGGTTTTTTTTACATTAAAACTGTATTTACACTAAACTGAATTTTTGAACATAGAACTGTTTTGACAATTAACTGTGTGTAAACAAAATCTGTACTTATACTAAACTGAATTAGCCGAATTAGAACTGCTTGACTAAACTGAATAGCTTCAAATAGAAATGTTTTTCACAATTAAACTGTACTTACATTTAAACTGCGTACTTATGCTTAACTGAATTGTTTGAAATTGAACTGTTTTTGACATTGAAACTGTACTTACCCTAAACTGAATTGTTATATATAACTGCTTAAATAGTTTGAAATAGAAATGTTTTTCACAATTAAACTGTGCACGCATGCTAAACTGAATTGTATTAAATAGAATTGATTATTTACATAAAAATGGATTTGGCGTTAAATAACCTACAAAGGTTGATATGCCATAAAACCCAACAAACCAAACCAATCAGTCTGCACATGGGTTAAATATATCGAACAATATAATGCTGTTTTATTTTATTTAGGCTTTTTTCTTCATAAACCTCTGTTTGTATTCTTTTTTAAGAAAAAACTTAACAAATCAAAATTCCTATAAATTCAAAGGTAATAACATCCTAACTTTACACTCGGAAAAAAAAAACAATGACGGATAAAAGCATATGGGAATAAAATTTTGCACAATTTGTATAAAAGCTTAAACCTAATCTTGTAGTCGTGAGTAAAGATTGCATTATATATATATATATATATATATATATATATATATATATATACTCAGACACATCCATGTATACGTGCGTAAATAAGTATATGTACACAAATTTATCTTCCTCTCTGTTAACTTCTGTTCCCTCCATCTCATGCTCTCTCTTTTCTCTCTCTCTCTCTCTCTCTCTCTCTCTCTCTCACACACACACACACACACACAAATTTCTATTGCCTACCAGTATCATTATTCAAGTACCGGTATTTGTCGCTGTCTCCCACCAGACACGACTTGACACAAGGTCAAAAGCCCGAAGGCCGATTAAAGTGGGGATAAAGGGGAGGGGAGGTCGGGAAGGAGCCGAGACTCGAACCCTGCTTGTCTGTGCTGCTCATCGGCTCACTTAGTGCAATGTGAGCCTGATGAGGCAAGCAGTTTCACGAACCCAAATGTGGGTCCGGGCACGTATGCCAGTTAACGGCTTAAACTAGACGCCTGGTTTAGTGCTGTGCATGGGGGACAAAGGAGACAAAAATGCAGCTCGCCCACCCGAAGGTAGCCTAGTTGAAACTAGGTGCCTAATTAAAGGCCCCAAGTCTGCCCTTGTTCCTTTTCCAGGGCCACGCTCCGGACCGAAGTCCAGAACAGGCCCCGGGGCGCTCGCCGAAAAAGTTTTGCATGCTGATTTTCAAAGTAGTCAGGTTCTTCCCACTTGACAGAATGGCTCCACACAGTCTTCAGTACTTGTATAGAATAGCCCTCGAAAAAATATATTTGTTAATTCCTTTGTAATGTACAAAGATTATATAGAAATTTGATTGGTATATTTATCATCCAGATAAGAGTAAGTCTGGGTCATTTGTTTCATTTTTTTTAGTCAATGGTTACACTTTAATTCCAAAATTACTAACTGGTCATAATTCAATGCCTTCATAGTGGGTGCGGGGAAGACAAGTCTAAAGAAATATATCTGATGGTTGTATAGCTGTTGGTAAAATGGTTATTTGTTTAGCACTATATTTTTTAGGCACACAAATGAATTACGAAACTTTTCCTTAACAACACAACAACGAAAGTTCTTTATTTGCAGCATGGAATATGGTTTGCTTTGGGTGCTGCAAGACTCGTGGTGTTTAGGCTTGTTAGTGTTGGTGACGAAATGGCTTAGCGGGATATTGAGATGGCAGCGTGTTGTTGGACGTGTGAGGGATGTGTTTAAAGTCACCGTGTAGTTTTGTATCTGGTTTTTGGAGGAGAGTCTGCGATATCTCGGTCGCCGTCTCAAGCCGAAGAGACTGGGTTTGGCCGCTCACCCGTTTTGCTAGCCGGAAATGAAGGTCCGGGCTGAATAGGATAAGTCATTCTGATTGGGTGAAATTCAGTGTTGAATTAAATTGCGCGCCAAACCAAAATACGAGATTTTCCTCTTCTCTACTGTTGAATCACCGCTTTACTCTGTCGATGAGGCTTTTCTCCTGTAGAAAGGTGAGTTCCCTCAGCTATAAAAAAAAATGGTGTGATCTGGGTATGATATTCAAATGCATCCAATGGTGAGATTCCAGTTCTAATAATCTGGGGAGTGCAGAATACTCCTTCATTATCATTTCCTTTGATCCATATTGACCTTGAGTAGTAGTACCTATTATGGTAATATCAATTGATTAGATAGAGCTGTTTGAAAATTACAAATATCAGATTAGAATATTTGAAATTTTATAACTGTGCAAATCATTTGTATTAAGAATAGTTACTTGTGTCAATAATTGTTTAGAAATTATTATTATTATTATTATCGAGTTTTCCACACCAACATTAGCCAATGGTTTCTCACTGAAATTTGAGTGACAGCAAGTCTCTTCAAGTATTCAGGACTCTCATCAGTATTCTGGTCGATCTTATTAAAGCTTTAGTTCAGATAGTCTCCGCTTGTATTCTTATTTCCAAGTCCTCCAGTCAAGTCTTTGGTGACCAGTTACAATTGGTATCACCGTCACTTTCATGTTCCACAGTTTCTTCAATTCCCTGGCAAGTTCGAGGTATTTATCTTTCTTTTCGTTTTCTATCAATTTTACTTTGTCAAACCTGGACAGTAAAATCAACACTTGAGAAAGTTCACTTTTTGTTTTTTTTTTGTTTTTTCGTTTTTGTTTTTGTTTTTGTTTTTTTTTTTGTTTATTTGAATTTTATTCTGTTTTTTGTGGGGGGGTTGTTTGTTTTTTTGTGTTTTTTTTTATTATTACAAAGTCTGGTCGAGATTAGGTGATCCGTTTATATCTCAAAATCCCAGAGGAGTTTGTACGTCTCATTTTCCAAGACGGATTCTGGGTTGTGCATATACCATTTGTTCGTATGGTTAAACAACAGTTTCTTGCACAATTCCCAATGGATCATCTGGCCCACCCAATCGTTTCAATACCAAATTCCATTCCTATGTCCTGACTGTATATTCTAACTGCGTGTATTAGATTTTCTAATTCTTTTTCGTTTTTAGAAAACAGTTTGATGTCGTCCATGTACATTAGGTGATTGATCTTTTCCTGCGATTTACTAAGTTTGCATCCGGCTGTGCATTTTCTGAGCATGTGGTTAAGTGGCATCATTGCTATTACAAATAGTAATGGTGATAGCGCATATCCTTGGAATATGTGGGAGTGAATAAAATAAATGAAATAGAAATAAATTTTTTAAGAATGTAGAAACTCCCAGAAGCCCCTGACAAGAAGTGGGGCGACGCATGCGCGAAAAGGAACCGTCCCTGCCAAAAAAAAAAAAAAAAGAAAAAAAAAAGAGATTCGCTCTCACTTCAGCGGCTCCCTTCCGACTGAAAGGACGTTTGTCCGCTCGTCTGCCAATAAGGTAGCACGCCAGTTTGCCAAGTCCCCGGGGGCTTTGCACGCTGGTCGTATCAGTTGCTAGCGAGCCGACACGCCAAGACAAACAACTAAAAACACCACTGGATATGACCACACTGAATTTGGACTTATTAACCACCGGAAACGGCTGTACTCAAATAGTCCAGGAAAACATTCCTCGTTACAGAGCAGCTGTGCGAAAACCCAAACGAAATAAAGTGGAAATTCAAAAGATATTTCCTCTCTCCGCCTTTCTTCCTTTTCTTACTTTGCAGTCTTTACAGACAAGAAGACGCTAGCGAATTAAGATGGGGTAAGAAGAAACTAACGGAGTCAGATATTATAAAACCAAAAACTACAAAGTCATCCCATAGAACCCAGTAATTAAGCAAACCGCAAAGGACGACTACCAACAATCTACGAACCAACGGAAGCAATAACAACCAAACATTATAAAGCCCCATAAATATACCTCTTTGGATCTTCGGTTCAGCTAAGCTTTTCTCTCCAGCTATTAATTCCCCTTAACTGGTTTTCATGGTTTTCTCGATAAATTTTATGACTTTATCTGATATCTTGTGCACATTCTAAGGCAGTTTATTGTTATTATTATTATTTTGTTGTTGTTGTTGTTGTTACTCACTAGAGTTATTCACACCAGTTTTAGCTGATGGTCTTTCACTCGAGACTGAATGACAGCAAGTCTCCTCAAGTCTCCAGGACCCTTCTCAGTATTCTGGCCGTCTTCAATGATACTGTCGTTTAGATGGTCTCTACTCGGTCGCCAACTTCCAAATCCTCCAGCCCCTTTAATAACCCTTTAGTTACTGTGCCAAAAACACCAATCACAATTGGTGTAACGTAATGGCCAAGGGATTTCGGTTCATGCCTTTGGGTTTACTTAGGTTGAGAACCTTTCGGCTCAGCATATGGGTTAGGTGCAAGCATTGATGCAGGTGTTAACGCGGGTGCGCGCGGACAGACGGAGGTGTCACTCAGAGATGTCACAATAGTCCGAGACGAAACGGGTGACGGAGTGCGAGTGACGTCACGCACCGGAAGCGCGCAGAGGTTTGTGGAGAATTGGGCTGAATTGGCTAAGTCATTGGGTGAAAATATGCGTCGACCATAACGGTCAAATTAATTTACGCGCCAAACAAAAATACGAAGTTCTTTCTGCTACAAAGGTTTGACATACAAAACTAAACATCCAACAAAACAATTGAATGGAGTTATGATTTCAAAACTTAACTTTTTAGTAAAACAAAAAATGAAGCAAATTGTAGAGAAGAGGAAAATCTCGTATTTTGTTTTGGCGCGCTATTTAATTCAACACTGAATTTTACCCAATCAGGATGACTTATCCTATTCAGCCCGGACCTTCATTTCTGGCTAGCAAAACGGGTGAGCGGTCAAAACCACTCTCTTCGGCTTGGGACGGCGACCAGAACAGACGTGTCTCTGGTCGTCCCTGCTTAGCGATGCTTTTTAGCTAAACAAGCCACCCAGTGGGGTCAACTCACTGTGGCTTTAACACTAGCAGCAGCAACATGGACACTCAACGAGGGAACCTTTTAATTTATGGATTCTTTACGAGGAATCCCAGTGGAACATAAATTAGAAACATTCAGCATGCCTTCCACAGGCACCACTTCTGGTCACCCCAAAAATTGACTATGTCGATCCGAGCGCCACTCCGCTCTCGACACAAAACTACACGGTGACTTTGAATACTTCCCTCACACGTCCAACAACACGCTGCCATCTCAACATCTAGCTAAGCCATTTCGTCTCAAACATCCAACAAGCCTAAACACCACGAGTCTTGCAGCACCAAGAACAAACCAAATATTCAAAGCTGCAAATAAAGAACATTCGTTGTTGTGTTAAAGAATACTTTCGTAATTCATTTGTGTGCCTAAAATCATTTACGTTGCCTTCAAAATGCTAAAAAATGATAGAAAATTACAATTATTTAAAAAATGAATGCAAGTATTGCATTTCTGTGTAATTTTTTGTGAAGTACTAAAGAATTAATGAATAGTTTCATGACTGTTCAAGCACCCAATCTTCTTCCATTCATGTGAACAAGTAACACTTCCACATTCTCTTCACACACATACACACACACATATGTATATACACGAGTGTATTAACTTTTTAAAAAAAATCATCTTTAAAAAATATATTTTCCTTAAAACCTATTAATTTTTTTATTGTTCTACTAACTGAGGTTTATTAACAAATGTTGACCCAAAAAGACATTTGAATTCTTGTCAGGCTTGGCTGGATAGGCCTCCATGAACTACAATGAATTAGGCAAATGGATAGTTGTTTCTTTTATGACTATTTGTAATCAACATATTTCAGGAAAGGATCTGTTGATGACAAGATGTGCACTGGTCATGTTTAGCGAGTGGTAACTGTCCCTACCCTCAACCCCTCTTCTGTTACAACATAAAGACTTTTTTAAAGATGACAATAAAAGTGAATTCATTAAGAATTCACAATTTTTGAAGAAAAAATCATAGCAACCACTTCTTCTTCTTCTTCTTCTTCTTCTTCTTCTTCTTCTTCTTCTTCTTCTTCTTCATTTATTTTTCTTTCTATCTCTTTTTCTTATGTCATTTCTCTCATTTTCTTTCTTATAAGTTTTTTTTTTATTAAACCTGACTTCCCTCACACTTTTTATTCATTTCCTTTTATCCTCCGATAAAACTGATAAAGTTTTTCTTTCATTATTATTCTATTCATTTTCCATTTTTCCTTTTTTCTTTCTTTCTATCCACTTCTGTTTTCTTTTAATTTTTATTAATTTCTGCTTTAGATTTTTTTCTTTTTCAAATTTATTGTTATTGCTTTTATTAGCTTTCTTATTCCACTTCTCTATTTCTTTTTCTCCTCTTTCTATAATAACTATTCACAACCGATTTTTTCCAGTCCTAGCTACATTGTTTTCTTTGATAATAGCCTAACCGGAAGATTTTAACAGAAAACTAACACACACCCACCGAGCAAAGAATATCATCAAGTGAACAGATAACCTTCTCAGCAGGAGCAAATACGTGAACAGTGATGTAATAAGCAGACAACATCTAGACGATACAGGGCAGCCATTTTGTTTGATGAAGTTTGCCTATTCAACGAATAAAAAAATAAAGATCTTTAAAATAAGCAAACCAAATTGACAATTTACAAAAGATGGAATTGGCAGAGGCTGAGTAAAGGTTGTGGAAAATCATGACCCAAGTAGAAAGATGTCTTTTTTTTCTTTTTTTCTTTTTTAACTGTACAAGACTGTCTTTATTTTAGATTAATATTTCATTAAATTTCTGCATTTATGAAAAGCTGTATCTTCAAAATTATGTTTTGGTATTTATAAAATAAAATGAGATGTCACTAGCATTTGTTAGTTTTTCCTTTTTTTTTTTGTTTTTTGTTGTTGTTGTTGTTGTTGTTGTTGTTGTTTTGTTTTAGTTTTTTTGTTTTTTAATGATTTTCATTTTGTCTCAAGTTGATTATTGTACACTGGTACATAGATAGATCGATAAATATGTGGCTTAACGATGAAAACAAAAACATTTATTATCCTCAACAAACACAGATTTTTTTCAACATAATCTCCTTCTTTGAACATCGACTGAATCCAAGGATCACCAAAGTGCAAATATCGACAACTGGGGTAGATGGGACTCTTGAATGGAGCAAAATCTCTGGGAGTCAAAAGTGGGTCATTACACTGTAGGGGTTGAAAATTGACATAAGAAAAAATCATTATTCTTCCTCTATCGAATGGTAACTAAGTGATCCTTCATTCAATTTATTTTTCTAGATTTAATGGGCCATATTCATTCATCAGGCTGTATTTTCAAGAATATATTTTTATAAGATTGAACACTTTTATATAAATTAACAGAATTATATTCTATATATGCTTTATACATTTTTCATGATTTTCACAACACAAAACAATTTATTTTCTTTTGTGCCCCTAAATTCTAAAAGTGACTGATATTCATAGGAGGAGAGAAATGCAGAAAACTGTTTTGAAAGGTTTGGTATGGAGTGTCTCCTAACTAATACATATGGAAATGAGGTAAATGACAGTAAAGTAACAGCATTTCAATTTTCAAATTCTAGATTTTGGTCCGTTTTGTTCAAATTTGAATGCTGTCATTTAATTTACACACTTCTGGACTTTCCCGTGATGAATACATCATTTGATTTTTTTAAATATCACTATCTATATCGTTATCTATTGAAAATAATAAATTCTGAATTTTATTTTGAACTGGAAAAAATATATCCAAGCATTCAGATATAGTAAGTGTATAAAAATATATTCAAATTTTCTACATAGTTGTATCATGTTAATATATATATATATATATATATATATATATGTATGTATATATATATATATATATATATATATATATATATATATGTATATATATATATATATATATATATATATATCATAATGATCATCATCAACATCAAGTCATGCAGCTGGTACGGATTTCCATGACTCTCTCTCACTAATCGTCTCAATCATCCATCGCTCCCAGCAACTCTTTTCATCTACATCCTGTGTCCTTTACAGAGCTATCATGGGAATGTTTTTCTTGGTTCTCCAACACTGGCACGTCCATGTGATGGGGTCCATAGGAAAACATCACTGATGATTTCATTCTTGCTTCTCCAGCAGTATCCAGCATATCTTGTTCATTTTAATTAGATAGTTTTAAAGATAGAAGGTAGGTGGCTGTACAACTGATGTTTCGTGGGATGTTGCTTCCAGGATTTGTTCAATATAGCTTGTAACATTCTTGTGCAACTCCTGTCTAGCTTTTTCTTTATATGCTCCGTCATTGTCCATATGGTGCAAATTATACTGTAGAATAGACACAACTGCTGCTTGGAACAAATCGTGTTCTATTTTATTTGATCCAAACCATATATATGTGGGGGATTTAGGAATTAACAATAAAACTCCCAACCGGATGTTGACTCGTCGGCTGCCAGATACAAAATGTATAAACGCGTCGCCACACATAAGGCTCCACGCATCCATCCGGTTGAAAATCAGAAAAAAAGAAAAATAATAAAAAGTAAAGTAGCCAATGGGAAGCGGTCGCGCCAAAATTAGAAGGATTTTGGAGTGGCGAATTTGGAGCCGGTGGAGAGAGATAAATACTCAGGTTTTCTGTGAACCGAGTCCTTGTCAGGCAGTGTCCGTCGAACCAACAACATCATTTTGCTGTCTGGTGTTTTGGGCACCACGCTACGTCTTGGGACGTAGCGTTGGTTAGTCCATTCACCAAGTAAATAAAGGAAAGTATGGAAGAAATGTTTTCGTCTCTTATCTGTTTCTATCTTTTCTTTTTGTATATTTCTTTTGGGACTTTCTTTGGACAAGGCATTGTGCCAGCAAGGTCAACGTGGGGTAAAATAATATAACCAAAATATGGACTCAGATATCTTACGGCAACACAGCCTTGCCCTTAGCCCCTGACCTTCCAAAAGCCTTTTAAAACCTATATATATATATATATATAATGATGATAACTATTACACCACTTGCATTTCCATTATATATATTTTATATATATATATATAAATGTTTGTTGTAGGTCCAAAGACAGAATTAAAATATCTTAAAATAGGTAGGTCCACTAAGAGATTTGTATTTTTTAATTTATTAATTAATCTTATTTTATTCTTACATACGTGTGTTTCCAGCTGATTATTTTCGTCAGAAAACATATATGACACAAGGCTTTGGTAATGGAGTATCTAATGAGACTTGAACTTACTCTTGTTTGCAGTTTGAATGATTTTCAGTTGGTTATAGGTTTACATAGAGGTCTTCTACTCTTTTTCTTAGAGTGTGTTTACCTTAGTCTGCTTTTCCCGTCTTTGATATTTGATATGTTTTTGTCGTTGTATGTGTGTATGCGTGTGTATGTGTGTGTGCGCGCGCGTGCGTTGGAGTAGTTTTGGATTTCACAAATGGTTATTTTTCCTCTGTGTGTGCATATGTAAGTGTGTGTCTTGGGTACTTTTTTGTTGGTGTATGTGTGGTAGTGTTGTTTGGAAGTTACTGGTAACTTTTTTTCCTAATAGTTTTTTTGGTGTATAAATACACACATATCTATGTATGTTTGTATATATATATATATATATATATATATATATATATATATATATATACATGTGTGTGTGTGTGTGTGTGTTTCCAGCTTGATGTTTTCATCAGAGAACATGTCTGGCACAAGGTCTTGATAATGGGGTATTCAATAAGACTTGAACTTACTTTGTGTCAGTAGTTTGAATGATTTTTACTTCCTTATGTTTTTTAATGAATGTTGGTCCTTTTTCTTAGAGTTGCTTTGCTTAGCCCACTTTATCCCTAATTTACGTTTGATATCTGATACATACTGTGTGTGTGTGTTTTTGTGTGTGTCTGTGTATGTGTCTGTGTATGTGTTAGAGTGGTTTCCAATTTCCCTGATAGTTATTATTTCTCTGTGCGTATGAACGTGTTTCTTGAGATTATATATATATATTTATATATATACGAGGATTATTAAATAATTTTCAAGACTTTTTCGTATGGGCACTTTTATTGATAGTGCACACATGAAACTCTAGTCCCCTTCGAAGTAATCTCCTCCGGCTGCAATGCACTTGTTGTACCGTCCCAACAACTTCTGGAAGGTCCCATGCAAATCCTCTGGTGTGAGTATGTCAATGCCCTTCGTCACAGTCTCTTTCATCTCCTCAATTGTCTCCTAAAGACAGCCTCTGAGCTTAGGGAATAACCAAAAGTCACAGGGAACAACGTCTGGACTATAGAAAGGGTGAGGAACTGTCTTCATGCCCGTCTTGCTCAAATAGTCTATGACAAGGATGGGGTTGTGGACTGGTGCATTGTCCTGGTGGAAATGCCACTGACCCGATTTGAAGAGTGCTCGCCTCTTCCCAAGGAATCTCTTCCTGAACTCCCTTAAAATCTCAACATAGCAACTCTAACCGTAACCCTTTGGCCAGTCAACTCTGGTCTATTGACTTCCTTACTCTTCCCATACCTCTCATCATCCCTCACAGACTCCCTGCCTTCCTTGAATCTCTTATGCCACTCAAAAACTGATGCTTGATTCATGCAAGATGGTCGAAAATCAGTCTGAAGCATTCCATACGTTTCTCTGGCATTTTTCCCAAGTTTAAAACAATTTTATTGCATATAGTTCTTCTAAAGTGTCCTCACGTCCAGATTGCATTTTTGAAATTTACCAGCTGTGACTATCAGGCTTTAGTAGGGTGTATTCCAGTTCCTGCTATAGCTGTTCATTTGAAGCTGAAATCATAAAAATTGGTCGGTCATAAGATGAATAGCAATAACATACATATATGTTAATTTCCATTTGTGTGTGTGTACAGTTCATGTTTTATTCAAATTTGGTTTGAATTCATCTATAAAATTCTTTTCCTTTATTTGAAGTAGCGTGTAGTCGTTGGTTTGATCTTGTGGCATTATTTTGAATTTACCTCGACTACATTGGTATAAGTGTTTCGAAACATTCAATTTTCTGTTTTCTTTTATTTTGCTATTACTCCTGTGTAGTGATGTCCTTGTATTAACCCTATGTATATTTCTTTGCATTCGCTACATTCAATTACGTAGACAACGTTTTTTGAGTTGCAGCTTAAGTTTTTATTTTGAATTTGCTTCCCGGGTTTTTAAACATATAGAATTTACCTTCATTAATTATATCACATACTTTACATCGTTTAACTACAACACATAAACAAGGTAAAAATTCCCAAGACATACACTCTCACACACAAACAGAGGAAAATAACCATTAGTGAAATCCAAAACTACTCCAACGCGCGCACACACATATATATATGTATGTATATATTCTCTTAAAAAATCAACAATCGGTCACATCTTGTTAAAAAGCATTGATATAAATCAATGCTCTAAAAAATTAACAGGACTTCTTCAGATCAAACAATGTTCTAATTTCGAATATTCTGTTGTTCACAATTCTTGATTTAGTGTATTAAAATACATATATATATATATATATATATATATATATATATATATATATATATATATATATATAATGGAAATGCAAGTGATGTAATAGTTATTGTCATAGGAAATGAACATGGTGACTCAAGTTCAAATCCTGAATAAAGCTGTTTGCATTTCACATACCTCTAATACCCTCTAATACTCTTAGGAAAGGTATGAATCCAATGAATCATATTCAATCAGCAAATAGTAGGGCTGACTGAGCTCTTTAACCTTGGTATGGTAAGCAGTCAAGGTAAAGGAAATCTCTGATTAAAACCTTTTAAATTCCTCTTAAAAAACTGACCTTGTCTCATACTGAACATGCAGAGGGGCTGATAAATACATAAATACAAACATAATGAGAACTTTAGTAATATGAAGATTATTATAACTGGCAATTATAAGTCCTACTAGTATATATATATATGTATATATATATACATATATGTATATATATGTATGTAAACAAGAGCCTAGGGTTAAAAGTTCATAATCAGAAAAGTTAATGATGATGACATATCTTCTGATGATGACTTTTTTGACCCATCCAACTGAAGCACAGCAACACTAATGGAAGAAGTATGTGAACTGCAAGAGATGATGTTGATAAATAAGCCTCATTTGGTCAAATTCCATGAAAGTATCTTGGTTTGTCTATGAACTTTTCTACCAATCCCCATATACATAAACATGTTAATAAAAACTCAAAATGATATTAAAATGATAAACATTTACTAAGGAAAGTTTTGTTCGGTAAATCATTGGCTTATTAAAATTGATGGAGTTTAATCTTCATTTGCTCCCTGGTCTAACAAGAAATGTTTCCCTATTTTGACTCTAATACTTATTTTTATTTCTGGAAACTAACAACCCATTTTTCAGTGGATAACATACAAACTAAGTATTGAAAATAGCTAAGACAAATTTTATATAAAAATATTACAAAATCTTGTGCTTACTTATTAAATTTTCTCCTAATACATGACAAGTTGTTTAAGACAGAAAATAATGAAAATATTAAGTGAGAGATAGTACAAAGTCAATGGTCTTCCAAAACAAGCAAAGTTCCTGGAAGAGAAGAATCTTTGGGAAATGCTTCTTCCATTCTTCCGACAAGGTTTATCTGCAGATAAGACATTTGTCAGCTTCAATGCTTGTGATCTTGGCTAACTTTAAGATTTTATTGTTTTTTATATAAGTCCAACATCATCCTAAACCTAACTGCCTCACTAGCACAATCAGGTTTTCATTGAAAAGATAAAAATATAAAGAAAATTTTTCTTTTTCTTTGTTCCTTCAGTCTGAATCAGTTTACCATAAGTTCAGCAGAAAAATAATACTTCAACATGATGTTGCTTCTATGTATGTGACAGCAGAGATGGTAATCCTCAGATCATTGGCATCCCATTTGTCCTTCATATACTATTACTGTTATATTGACCAAATAACTAGATTTTTACCATATCAGACCACAGAATATAGCATCAAAAACACTCAAGCTGTCACAGAAAGTCTCCTGAAAACTTCAAAATGAATATTCAAGTACCTCTTCTTTTATAATGGTATTTTTTAAGATGTTATATCTTCAAACCACTTTTAATAAAAAACTCATGCTATTGTCAATCATAAGGTATCAACTACCAAATTGGCTTCCAATGATGGTCCTTGATCATGCCCTCTCATTCTACATCCATTCATTTTACTCTAAAAACTTTTCTCCTTGCTATATCCACCCTTGTTTTTCACTGAACCAATTTAATGATACTTCAAAATGATGTTAATGCTTCATTGCAAAAATATCATTTTTACCCACTCCTAACAGTATGAGTATCAGTTATTTTCTTCCTGTCATCAGAACTGAGCTTGTCTACCTCAACTGTAATGCTGCAAATAATTAAGCTCTTGAGCAAAAAATGATTGTAAAAATATTATCCAGATGATAGCATGCGGGTCTTGCTATGTGTTCTTTCAGGATTTTTTCTTTTCAATAATTTTTCATGGATTATGTAACTTCTTAGGGTATTTTCAAAACAATACGTGGTGCCTTCAATAAGGTTCCAGACTTTTTTGTACAAGCATTAAAAATTGTCGTAGACTCTTAAAAATTCAGTATGTTATTGCTATACATCTTATGAGATGACTGACTAATTTTTTATGATTTTTATGCAATAAAATTCTGTTTTAAACTTGAAAAACATATGAAATGCTTCAGACTGCTTTTGGAGCATCTTTCAAGCATCAGTTTTTGAGTGGCATAAGAGATTCAAGGAAGGTAGGGAGTCTGTGAGGGATGATGAGAGGTATGGGAGGAGTAAGGAAGTCAATAGACCAGAGTTGACTGGCCAAAGGGTTAGGGTTATGGTTACTATGTTGAGGTTTTAAGGGAGTTCAGGAAGAGATTCCTTGGGAAGAGGCGAGCACTCTTCAAATCGGGTCAGTGGCATTTCCACCAGCCCACAACCCCATCCTTGTCACTAACTATTTGAGCAAGACGGGCATGAAGACAGTTCCTCACCCTCTCTATAGTCCAGATGTTGCTCCCTGTGACTTTTGGTTATTCCCTAAGCTCAGAGGCTGTTGTTATGAGGCAATTGAGGAAATGAAAGAGGCTGTGACAAAGGTTATTGACATACTCACACAAGAGGACTTCCATGGGGCCTTCCAGAAGATTTTGGAACGGTATAAGTGCATTGCAGCCGGAGGAGATTACTTCAAAGGGGACTAGAGTTTCATGTGTGTACTATCAATAAAAGTGCTCATACGAAAAAGTCTGGAAACTAATTTAATGATCCTCATATATAAAATTCTTCTACTGTAGTTGAAATTTGTATGGTTGATGTTACCATATTAATAATTGTTGGATGCTTTGCATTGGCAGAATTTCATATTTGGTTGTTTACAGTACTTGAGCATTTAGGCATTTTTGTAGACATCACGGTTCACAAGGAATTAAGAAAACTGTTAATTCTAAAGGGGGAAAGTAGAATGTCAATAACTGTGACTATGACTATATATATATATATATATATATATATATGTGTGTGTGTGTGTGTGTGTGTGTGTGTGTGTGTATTTATGTACATATATACACATACAATATATATATATATATATATATATATACATTGGGGGCATATTTTCTAAACATCTTTAACGATTCAGGGTATATTTCTTTATTATATTTATAGTATATTCTTTTCTTTCCCTATTTAGGAATTCAAACTATTTTCTACCTTTTTCAACCCAACAACAAACATCAAAGTCTTAAAACAGGGGAGATAATTACTGCAGCCTCTTTTTCATTTTTAAGCAATTCCAGTTTTTGTGTTATTTAAAAGCACAATAAAACCTTTCACATTAACAATTTAGAATCTGCAATATATTTTGTGACAAGAGACAAAAAATTAAAAGTGGAAAGAGGAAAAATCTCTTGGTAATTTGTTATATTTTATGAAGTAGGCAGTCATATTTGAAATATATACATTCATGACTGAAGTGCAACAACACTATGTCAGTAGGTGTCTCAATGGAGCAGACCACATATAATAAGTGTGTTGTAACAATGGTCTTGTGTTTGCAAGATAAGACAAGTTTTTTGTTTTTGTTTTAGTTCTTGCTTTTCCATTGTTACAAAAGTTTGTTCTCTCAATAATTTTCATTATTTTTACTTTATTTGTTTTCTTAAAATTTATGGTGGAAGAACTGAGAGATTATATTATGCGAAGATGAATGTCCATTTTCCTTTAAGGTTGACAATATTACTACGTATTTTCTTCTATTTCTGAGTTAATATTATTGGTTTTTATTTTTTGAAAAATGTTGGATTTTCTTGTTAGAATAGATATTCTTTATATTCAGTCTCTTTATGACAAATAATTCTCTAGTCTTCATCAGTTTAGAATTTGTAAAGATTTCTAATAATCATTAAGCTTGCAAAGAACAATTTCCAATCATTGTGACTTGTTACAGATAAATAATTCCTAATTCACTCTATTATTTCATTAATAGTCTCACTATTTTTAACAAAGAGAATGTTTAAATGAATTCAAGGGATAATCTGTATTACAATATTAATGCTTGGTGGAAGTTTTTGAAATTTGTAATTTAAAAATCTGTTGAAAATTTGTGATTATCATTATTACTATAAAATATATCCTGTGTATTCAAAAAATATTAAGTTAGAGCCATTGTAAAGATATTTTATCAGGTTTTTGATTCAATTAAAAAGGTAACTTCTGTTTCCTTCTTGTTTTTTATTAAGCTCCCACCTCACCCACCGTTTTTTCGTTTTACAATGCATATTACTCACAATATTTATATTTATATATATATATATATATATATATTCATCATCTGCTCTTCTTTCCTTATTCCTACTTCCATTTAATATACAAGGTGTCTTCAGAAAGTACTGGTACTGAAGCTGTATTTTCCTGGACAGAAATGAACTATAAATTAAATGGTAATTTTCTTCTGAGTAATCTCCTTGCCATTCAACACGCTAATTCCACTGAGTTTTCCATTGGTTGAAGAATGTCTGAAGCTCTACTTTTGATATGGTGTGCAGCTGCAGAATAATATTTTTTTAATGGTCCTCCACGTCCTCAAATCTTACCAATGCAACAAATTTTCAGCCTGAAAAAAAGTCAACTACAGCTACATCTGGTGAGAATAAAGGGTGTTGCACTTACACAACCCTGTCTTTTACTAAAAACTTCTGATCAAAAAGTATTGAGATTGACTTCCTTTTTTTTTTTTCAAATGGACACTTATTTGTTGAAAAATCCATTCATTTAGATATCATCACTTTAATGTATAAGTTATTCAACTGTGTACATGCTTCATTTGAATTTAAAAAATGTTAATTAAAAAATTCAAAGATTCAGTCTCAATATTTTTATTAGAATTCATCCTTAAAATTTTTTACTGAAGATGAACAACTTTGTGATTCATTATTAGTATTATAAAATATTACAGAAGATTATTGTTGAGGAAAAAAATATTAATGTCCTGCAGTCTGTTTTAATTAATCTACTTCCTTTCTATTTATTGATATTCTGCGTTTTTATTAAAACTAATTTGCTCAAAACCAGAGATATATCAAAGAAAGCAGGTTGTTGTTTGAAATTCTAGAATTAATGCTGATTATATGCACATGTGTTTAAATTTGTTTCTTAATCTTTTATGATGGCTTTTTCTAGGTCAAATTGATGAGTTTCTTTATTTCTGTTTTAAAAGATTATTGGAGATATCATCCACCCACAATCCTTTATGGAAATTTGATTTCTCTGATGAAATAAAACATGATTTCTTCCAAACCAGGGCTGTGTAGGTACTACTGTATGGATTCGCCACCTGGACTCAAACAAAAAGCATGGAGAAAAAGCTAGTTGAGAACTATACAAGAATGCTACATGAACAAATACAACAAAACAGCCATACGGCCACTTACTTCCCATCTTACAAAACATCCAAATAAGATAAACAAGACATGTTGGACTCAGTTGGAAAAACTCATAAATGGCCTTCTTATATGGACTTCTAAAAATTGGTGTGTCAGTTTTGGCCCACCAGCAATGATTTACAAACTCTGAGCAGACACTGGATGCAGTATAGACTACTTGTCAGAAAGATTGAATATTAGGGACAAATAGCAAAAGAGAGTCATGGAATACCTTGATATCAGTATGAGTTGATGATGATGATATTTTATGGTATTAATAATGAATCCCAAACAATATTACTCTTTAGATGATGATTATAATAATGATAATAATAATAATGATATGATATAATAATGATAATGATAAATACGTGTCATACTGATAATGAAAAAGATGAAAAGACAAACAATGGAAGGAATAGAACTAAACAATCAGAAAAGCATTAGAACTCTTGGAGAAAAAGAAAATTACAAATAATTAGAAATATTGGAAGCAGACATCATCAAACAAACAGAGATGAAAGAAAAAATAAGAAAAGAGTACCTCAGAAGAACAAGTAAATTTCTCAAAATCAAGCTCTGTAGCAAAAAACTCGTCAAAGAGATAAACTCTAAGGCAATCCTCCTTGTTAGATACTCTGTACCATTCTTAAGATTGAAAAGGGAGGAACACTGACAAACGGAAATTGATGACAGTGCACAAGACGCTATGACCAAGAGATGACAAACTAGATATACCAAGAAAAGGAAGAGGAGAATTAAAATTTGACTATACTACCAAGTACTATGTACACAAACCAGAATTCGTCCTAGAAAATTAAATTCATAAAATTCTCTGGGATTTTGTGATACAAGCATTATCATCTCATTCCAGTCAGAAGAGCAGACTTAGTAGTAATTATCAAGAAAAAAGAACTTGTCATCTTGTGCATTTTGCTGTTCTGACTGACTAAAGAGTAAAATTGAAAGAAAGCAAGTTTTTAAAAAATACTTGGACTTTGCAAGAGAACTCAAAACATATGTACAACATGAGGATGATAGTAATACCAATTGTAATTGGTGCACTTGGAACAGTCCACAAAGACTTGGAAAAAAGACTGGATGGATTTGGAAATCAGAGGAACAATTGAAACTCTCCTGAACATAACACCGTTAAGTGGCCAGAATACTTAGAAGAGTCCTGGAAACCTAAAAAGACTTGTCCCTCAGATTCTGGTAAAAGACCATCAGCTAACACTGGTATGAAAAACTTGCATGGAGTAAAATAATAATAATAATAATAATAATAATAATAATAATAATAATAATAATAATAATAATAATAATAATAATAAAGAACTAAGAAAATTTGATAATTAGTCAAAGAATAGAAGAAAATTAAAGAGTAAAGAATTTTTAGCCGTATTATTTCCCCACTTCTACAAGTCATGTGACAGGGACATTTTTTTACAAAAAGCTGTTAACTAAAAGGTGTGTTATAGGAATTTGGAATATAACACTCAAAAAGTGGCTATGAGAATGGGAAAATCACATAAGCAAGTACTAAAAACTTTCTGAATTTGTTATCTTCATTGACATGCTAAAACTTTTTGCTTAACTATAAATATTCTTAAAGAATATACGCTATACTATCAAAGTAAAATTTCATGTTTTTCTTTCTTTTATTTTTTTTTATCTATTTTTTAAAGAACCTGGAAATTTTGATAATTAGTAAAAGAACATAAAAAAATTGAAGAGTAAAAATATTTTAGTAGTTGCATGCCCCCCCTCGCCAAGTCTTTTGAAACTTTTTTTTAGAAAAAGCCATTACCCAAGAAATGGTTAATCGAAATTCTTAAGAAGGGAGTTGGGAATATTATACTCAATCAGTGAGCAAAGATTCTTATTTACCATAAAATGATTCATGTTTAAACAACTAAACGTTAGTATCAGTCATAAGCTAATCCACACTCAAAGTAGCTGCCTAAGAAATGAATTAAGATTTAAACCTTAACATTTTTAAAAAAGTGACTGTTGGACATTTACTAAGTTAAAACTTAGTAATTTTAAAACAGGAGGTTTTTTATGGCTCACTTAAGTGTTGTCTTTCTTGTAAGAGTACCAAGTCGTATCTACAACAGGAGAGCAAATGATAATCAACACCTGGGTCTGGTATAGTCATAATATACTACCCATGAAAAATGACAAATCAAATTCATGTGGGACTTAGATGAAAGATCTGAGTGCTATGATCAGGAGGTGCTCCCTTGATAATCAATATGGGGAAACTGAATGACCTCCTGCAAATGTTGGTTATTCTAATTTTTGGTACACAAGCAAAGACACAAGCAACAATGCATCTGTGAGACACAAGAGGAAAAAATGGACTAGAAAAAATATGTTATCCATTTACATTTTAAGAGCAATCCTACGCAAAGAGGATATAATTAATAGATGATTTAAATCTGAATCTACCAAATCTAATACAACTAATCACAGACTTGCTTACCATTCAAGGTTGATTTTAATTTTCTAGTCTTAAGATACTAGAAATATATGGATAGGTGAATAGTGAAAAATATATTCAAAGAGAACTCTCTAAATAAGTTAAGACACTAAATATTGAAATACAAAAATCACAGATCCTAGCATCACAACATCAATCTTGACACAAAAGGACAGAGAAAACGTAGAATAAATAAAAATCATGAGTCAGACTTCATTACCATCCTTAAGAAATCCAGACTGGAAAAAAGTCAAACTAGGGACTGAAAAAGTAAATTAATTATTGAAATATATCTCAACAGATAACATCACTTAACTGAATGAGTTAATCAATGCAGGAGTAAAATGAGTTGGTTATAAACTAGACATCCCTCAAAGGAACCCAAACTGGAATACAAATCCTGGATGGGACAAATAAAGAAGCTCCAACAATAAGTGAAACTGCTAAGGAAGATAAAATGCACAGGAACCCAATGAAAGGAAAAGATCTAAAAAAGACAACCACAGATAAGTCTGACAACATAAGAAGAAGAGATAAATCAAAAGATATTGGTGACAGAAGGGAGACTTAAAAGATATCAGGATATCCAAAATAAAGAAAGAAAATTCTACCAACAAGTTAGACAAATCAACAACCAGATCCAAAAGAAACAAAACTATTTTAGAGTCAAATATGGAAACGGGAGAAGCATAATAGAAAAGCTGAATAGATAAATAACATGAAAAAGAATTAGAACTTGAAGAAGGCCTTAAGAGAAACATACACCTAGACTCACTAAGAGCAGCACTCAATAAAATATCAAACTGGAAAACACCAGACCACAATGGAATATATATATTCTAGTTTTAAAATTCATGTCCATCCACAACAGATTGGCTTTATAACTGATTAAATGTTTACAAAAAGCAGGCATACCTAAATGGATGACATAACGGAAAACTACACTGATACAGTAAGACCCATAAGAAGGAACCATCCCCGGCAACTATCGACAAATGAAGTGAAAAATTTTGACCGTGCAGATAAAAAAGAAATCTACTACTTGCTCATAAGCCACGGAATTTTTCCTGAAGAACAAAAAGGATACTGCAGGACAGGAAGAACAAATGACCAACTATATAGGGGTAAACATAACCTCAAAGAAGCAAAAATGTGGTGAAAAAATGTAGCCATGGTATGAATTGACTACAAGAAAGCCTATGATATGGTCCTACAAACTTGGATAATAATCGGTAAAAATATAAAAAATATCTGACAAAATCATAAACTTCGTCACAAAGGCCATAGAAAACTGGAGAGTGGAACTAATAGTTGGAGGACAAACCCTGGCAGAGGTAAAATTCCAAAGAGGTATCTTCCAGGGAAATTCGCTTTCACCACAACTATTCATTATAATAATGATATCACTCAATTACATACTCAGGAAATGGGGAACGACAAATTTTCAAAATCACAAGAAAGGGTTAATTACTTTATAAATATGGATGATATCAAGATATTTGCAAAAAAAAAAAAATGTAAAAGAACAAAAAAATCTTATACAAACTATAAGAATATTGAGCAAGAATATAGAAATGGAATTTGGCATTGAAAAATGTGCCATGCTGATAATGAAAATAGTGAAAAGAAACAACGGAAGGAATAAAACTGCCAAATCAGAAAAGTATCAGAACTCTTGGAGGAGAAGAAAATTACAAGTACCAGGAAATATTGAATGCAGACACCATCAAACAAGCAGAAATAAAGGAAAAATTTAGAAAAGATTACGACAGAAGTACAAAAAGAATTCTGAAAACCTAGTTCTGTTACAGAAAACTTATCAAAAGATTAAACACCTTGGCTGTCTTGTAAGATACTCGGTACCCTTCTTAAAATGGAAACGTGAGGAACACAGACAAATGGATCAAAAAATAAGATAGCTGATGTCTATGCACAAAGTTTTACATCCAAGAGATGACAACGACTGTATGTGTCAAGAAAAGGAGGAGAAAGAGGACTTTTCAGCATTGAAGTTTGTGCAAATGCATCAACACAAAGACTTGAAGACTATGTTGAAAAGATTAAAAAAAGATTAATCACAGCAGCAAATAACAACATTAGCAACATAAATTCAGGCAGAGAAACAACATAACGTGGAAACAAAAATGGAAAGATAAAAAACTGTATGGATGTTTCAAGCAACAAACTAGCAAAATTACACTTAAAAGATATAGACGTGGCTAAGAAAGGAAAATCTAAAGAGAGATACTGAATCTCTACTAATTGCCGTACAAAACAATGCCATAAAGACCAATTATGTTAAAGCTAAAATCAATAAGACTCAACAGAATAGTAAGAGTAGGTGTGACATTGAGGCTCTGGATGGATTAATTAAAAGAATTAATTGAGGGGAAAATAATAAAGCAAAAAATTAAAAAGGTTAAAACACACTTTCTTGTAAAAGACTAGAGTACTGGGCAGAATCAGTGAAGAGCACGTAAGTACTTAAAAATATAAGTGCCAACACTTTATTACTAATTATTCCCGAGTTGTTCTGGTAAAAGTTAAAATCCTGATAGTATCATTTGTGACAATACACCGCCGGCCGGCCCCAACAATCCCAACCTCTATGAGTGCATGGCCATCAGAATCGTCTAATGGTTTCTCTCATCTCCGGCCAGGAGTATTTTACATTTTTTACGGACACACAAAACACAACATACACAACCGAGGGGGTGGAAGAAAAGAGAACAAACAAACAAGGACTTGGGTTAGCTCCAAGCACAAGAAGGGAGAAGTTTGTGACACTTTCCAAGCATTCTCAGAGCTATCATGAGCGTGTATTCGAGCGAAATTCCCACAAAGTCACCAGGAATGCTGATTCATCGTCCAACGTTGGCCAACCTAGCCTCTGGGTCCACACATCCTAGCAGTCGGCTTCTCTTTCCTGCTGACTGTTCTGTTCTGCTTCATTCTCTTGACTGGGACCTTGCTTTCCCTCGTCCTCTTCCGGTCTCGAATATCATGTGATAAAAAGTGACCACACCTTGAGATTATGTGAATGACTGGAGGAACGGGGAATCAGAAGAAGAATTGAGACTATCCAGACTATAGGATTGTTGAGTTTGGTCAGAATACTGAGAAGAATCATGGAGGCCTGAGGAGACTTGCTGTCACTCAGACTCCAGTGAAAGTCCACCAAAAAACTTGCAAGGAATAATAATAATAATAATAATAATAATAATAATAATAATAATAATAATATGCAGGAACAAGTGTCATATGCACAAACTAGAATCTGTCTTAGAGAATGAAATGCACAAACTTCTCTGTGATTTTGAGATACAAATGGATCATCTAATTTTTGCCAGACAACCAGACCTAGTGATAGTCAACAAATAAAGAGAACCTGCTGAATAGTAGACTTTGCCATCCCAAGAGACCACAGAATGAAAATAAAAGAAAACGAAAAGAGAGATAAGTACCTTGACCTTGCTAAGGAACTAAAAAACTCTAGAACATGAATTAGGTGGTGATACCAATAATGGTTGATGCATTTGGGACAATCCCCAAAGGATTGGTGAAGGGACTAAAAGACTTGGAAATAAGAGAACAAGTGGAGACCATCCAGACTACAACATTATTAAGATTGGCCAGAATACTGAGAAGAGTCCGGGAGATTTGAGGAAACTTGCTGTCACTCAAACTCCAGCGAGAAACCATCAGTTAATGCTGGTGTAAAAACTTTCAAATGAGTAAATGATAATAGTCTATATTATAATGATCTGATTTTTTACCTATGTTACAGTAATACAGAAAAAATGGCACACTATATAAAGATCTTACTTGAGAAAATATCCTAACTTCAAGAATAAAGCAATTCCTAATCTAATTTACATCTAAATGACTAGACAACTCATGAACCCATTAGGTTGCTGCAGTAATAGCAGCCCATGATGATACTGATCAACTCTTGAAGAAAGAGTGAAAAATTTCATAGTTGTCTCCATTATATCAAGAATTTAGATGATTAAAAAAATGATGTTTAGCATCAACCCAGAAATAACAAAATTATCAACCAGTTTCAAATTTCAATTTAAAAATGTTTTATCTTTTTAGAGCAATTTAAATGTATTGCTTTTACAAAAATCTTGCTGCAAAGTTTCATTTTTGCTGGGTTACATGTAAGCAGTCATATTTTAGACAAACAATGAAATTTATAGAAATATATTGATAGTATGGTGTCTGTGATCGTGCTCACCCTAATCATTAGAATTCCTCTTCGAATATTAATATTAAGTGCTAATTACAGTGTATAACCCCTTGTGTACATATTTATTAGAAATTAATTCTAAACTCTAAAAACAGGATGGGATTTGAAATCAAATTCAATGGCAAAATTATTGAGGAGCTGTCCATGAGGCATTGAAGTTAATCTCTTTTTTTTTTCTTATTCAGAAAAACAAACTATCATATCTTCCCAATTTGAAAAGTTTGATTTTCTTTTAATCCCTCTGTGTGTGTGTTTAAGACAGGTTCAAAACAATGGATTGTGCCCCAAATGACAAAAGAGGATCAGTCATAAAAATTAGATTAACATTGTGATTTATTTTAATCAAGTAAAAGCAAATGTTGATGATTTTTGAGAGATGTAACAAGAATGGGAACACCATGAAGCTGTTAATTTTCATATACAAATAAAAGTAATCGTGAAATATATTTATGCATAATTCTGTCCTTCCCACATTATCTAATTTTAGCTTCACATTAAATTCAGACACAAAATGTATCCTATTATAAATAAATAAATACAGTAACAATGAAAGAAAGAGTGAGAGAGTACAAGATCGGATAATTATAGTATAGAATATGCAGAGAAAATAATGTTTTCAAACAGAATTAGTTGTTCAGTTTGAAATCCTAAAATCATATCTGGAAAATATCCTCAGGAAAGATTATATATTACTAAAATACTCAATATGTATGCATGTATGTATGTAACTGTACACATACAAAAATCTCACATCATAGTAAGATTTTCCGAAAGGCAATGCACTAAAAAGGCTCATTGGGGGGAAAAAAGTAATTTCCAGTCCAATTTGCAACTAAATGATAATTTTGAGGGATCTTCAACCATGCTGAATATTTTTTAATTTTCCGAATTCTCAAAATAATGGAGATAACTATGAATTACTAAACCGAATTCTTTACTCTCTCCTAAATAGAAACATCTATATCATCAAGGGCCACTGTTACAACAGGTTCTCTTGCGTATGTCTAAATGTCTCCTCATATCATTGCACTTAGGTAAGAGTTCAGATCAAAGCTGGCAGAATAAACAAAAAATATGCAAAATTTACAGAAATAAAATTCCAGCCGAATTTGCAAATTCATTTTTTGTCAGCAATACATCCAAATAAATTAATCTTTCAGAGGAGATAACTTCATTAACAAATAAATATTGAGTTACTTCTCATAAAAACATTATTTATAATTTGAATACAGTAGAACTCATTGTGTAATTGTTGTAAGCAAATTAACTGGCCATTACTACTGTAGTGAGTTCAATTTTCACTGGGTGTCCTACATTTGCATGATAATAAAATTTGATAATAATATTATTTGAAATCATAATTGGAAAATATATTTAAGACTAACAAGTTAAAACGTTCCCATGAGAGTAAAGACTTTACAAAATATGAGATTTCTCTTCTTTTTAACAGCGTAGATATTCCTCAAAGAATATAAAAACAAGCAAAAAATAAATCAGTAACTATTGCGGCATTGCAGATTTTCTTTTTAATTTGGAAATTCACAGTTTATAGTTTAGAAGTTGTGGATGTTATGGAACACTATACAATATGAAAGTATATAATTTTTGGAGAGAGAGAGAGAGAGAGAGAGAGAGAGAGAGAGAGAGAGAGAGAGAGAGAGAGAGAGTGTGTGTGTGTGTGTGTGTGTGAGAGAGCGGTGGGAGAATTGAAAATATAGAAAAAGTAAAAATTAGAACTAAAGGTGTTGTTGTTGACTGGATTGTAAACAAAATATTTTTACTATGGAACATAATGATATAAGGAGGCAAGGAATTAGAGCTTGTAATTAGATGTAAAAGTTTAATCGTTCCGTTCTGCATATTCAATTGTATATATGCATGTTATTTTAATTGAAAGAGTATTTGTATGAAGATGTGTGTGTGTGTGTGTGTGTGGTGTGTGTGTGTGTGTGAAAGAGAAAGAGAGAGAGAGAGAGAGAGCAAATAAGGCGAGCCTTTTAAGATAATTATACATGTATATATGTGTATTTGTAACTATGTATCAATGAATATGAATTCCTGGTTGTGTAGGTGCCCGTGTATGGTACATTCTTAAAGCATTAAATTGATCAGCTCATAAAATAAGGTGTCTTTTTAATTGAGACAAGTGAAAAAATATTAAATGTAATTAAGTCTTAAAAAGTAGACAGTGTGAAAAAACAAAAACAAAAAAAAACAAAAAATAAATAAATAAAACGAAATCAAAAAATCCCCAAACACCCTAAAAAATGATGTTTGTTTCTATGATAGATTAATATCCCTAAGATTTTTTGCCTTGAATCTCCCAGTCCCAAGATTCCCCCTTCATCTTTCCTATTACTTTTGCATATGCATTTGACATGAATGGTACGTTTCTCTATGGCCAGTTAATGGTTTTATATCCTTGGAAGCTCGAATTAAAAATAAATTCCACATGAGATGCCCTGATGTCTTAAGTGAATAAAAGAAGAAACAAAAAAAAAAGATGGAAGGGCAGAAAAATCAAATAAACATAAAAACAGAGAAAGAGTGTCATGAAAAAAAAATAAGTGAGAGAGGGAGAAAACTGAAAAGAAAAAGATAATACGAGAGAGGGAGAAAAGATATGAAGAAGAAAATTTGAGAAGAGAAGACACGAAGAAGTAAGAGGAAAGCCAAGAAAAAGAAACAAGAAAGGAAAAAGTTATAACGAAAAAGTGAAAGAAGAAAAATCTATTGTAAAATTTTAAATATGAAAAAAAAGTAAAGAAAAAACATCTTCGATAAAGATAAAAGATTAATTCTAAAAAAAAAAAGAGAAGAAAGAAGAAAGAGAGCTGAAAAGAAATAAAGAGAAGAGAGAAAAATTAAAGAAAGCAAAATAAGGATATAAAGTAAGAACAGAACAAAAGTTGCTGGTGTTTTGTTGTTGTTTGTGTTGGTGTTGGTGGTCATGGTGGTGGTCCTAGTCATGATGGTGATTGTAAGTGAGGATTATAAAGTTTCCATTAGAATTTAAAATTCCTCTATTTTTTAATTCAAATACTTTATTTTTTAAGTCAAAAAATCCGAAGTTATCGTTTGGGAGAGAGGAAAATTATTCTGCAGTCTTTAGTCACATAAATTGTTCTTCTTGCTCCAAAGAAAATCGGATCTTGTTTCAGCATTTAACTAAGAGCTTTTTTCCTCCACCTCTGTTTTCTTCACCCAGAAAATTTCACTTTTATTCCTCCTCCCATCCCCCACTTCCCGCCCAGACATCCGCGTTCCTAGTGGCACTCTCAATTTGAGTGTAGGGGTCACTGAGCAGAACACCTGGTTTGCATTTGATAATTCATTTCACAATTACAACCCCTGTTATCTCTGATGAAAATATAATTTGCATCTCTCCAAGAGGTGAAGGGCTAAAACTGGAATTAGGGGAAGCGACTGGAAAATATGTAAGACCAAGGAGTGGAAAAGGAAGCGTAAACATCTAACGTGGATATCTGGTTTGGCAAACCCCATAACTGCTGTCTTATTCAGTACAAAGTGTGTGTCTGTATTTATGCATCACCTCCATATTTCTTTGATATCACTGAGAAGCGCAATTAAATTCATTTTTGCGCCAGCAAGGTAAAAATAAAACTAAGAATGAGAATAAAAAAAATCATTTTAAAAGATAAAAGAAAAAAATGAAAGAAACGTAGTTTGGCTAAAAAGAATATCTGGTTTCATACGTAAAATGGTTTTATATTATTTATCACAATAAGTTATTACATTTATTAAATCACTATTGTATATCAAATTATAGACATATTATAGCTATAATGCAATATGATTATTATAGTAAATTATATATATTTCTTATTAAAACTGGTATTATATATTATCATTGAATATCAACTGACTAGCGTAATTCCAGTCATCAGTGATGGGATTATTTTTGTACAGTATGACACTTCTGCTTATCTATAGGTTCAAGACAGTGGCATCAATCTTCTTATTGAATTAAGAGCATTGGAGGAGCATTAGTCGATTGAGATCCGTTCAAATTGTGTAAACAAAAGAAAGAAAACAAAAAATATGGGAAGAAAATGAAGAGAATAACTTAAAAGGTGAAAAAAAAAATTGAAAAAGAGAAGTGACGTGAAGAAGGGAAAATTAACAGCAATAAGTTATAGTTGTTAAATTTCACATTGATTCATGACTCTTCATCTGGATCAAAAATACAGAATGGTACACGTCCACACTGAACACCGGCAAACTGCTTGCCCGACAAACACGATGTAGAGGAAAACCGCATGACCCTCTTTAACTAATGGGAAAGCAAAACAAGCATATATGCCCCGGAATTCACTGTTCATTATTGGGGCCCTTGGCAGCTAGCCTGTACTCACAAATTTGAATCCTGACCGTAACACATGCATTGGGCCATATTTGTCTCTGCCTCCCACCAGATAGGATTTGACACAAGGGTTTTTTTTTTATAGTAGATGTTAAGGGATGGGGAGGTTGGGCATGAGCCGAGGCTCGAGCCCTGCTGGACATTTGCTGGTCATCGGCTTACGTAATGCAATGTAATGCAGATGAGTCAACTGCTGGATTTGGACTCACTCGATATATTACGTGAGCTCGGTACGTATACCTGCTCATAGCTTGAACTAGACCCAAGAGTCTTATGCTATGCAATGCTTGTCAATGATGTCATCGTCCACCTGCAGATAGCCAAGGCGAATCCGGGGTCCATTCCGTAAGAGCGTTGGGAGAGGAACAGATACTTCTCCTCCAGGCCTGTGCCCGACCGTGACGCGTTGGGCCATGGGCTCAACAACGATATGCCCCCTTCTCCTTAGCAGCGTTCAGTTAAACACACCAAAGGACTAACAAACACTTTTTGCTGTTATCCACAAATAGATGCTACGAAAGGACCCACATAGCCGTATCCTCTCTTTCTATGGACATCAAACCACCCCACCAGTGCCGTATATCGACTTCTCAGCAGTTATCCTGTGCCATCTCCTATCGGCAGCATGCCCCCTCCCAAAAAAGAATTCTAGTCTGCACCAGCCATAAAGTAAAAAGGGAACCAGCCATGTCTACGGTCCGTCTATTTGCACCTACTTCCAGTCAACGTCATGCATGATAAGCTGAAGCCATAGACGCAAACTTATCCTTCCTTTAACTACTGTCCGTTTAGACAAGTACAACCACAACATAAACAAAAACCTTAGTCAAACGAACTTTCTTTTATCTGTATTATTTCTTTTTTACATTGATGGTTATACCTTCTCCTTGTTTGTCATTCATTTTTTTATTCCTTATCATCCTCTCTTTGTCTCCTTCCTCAGTTGCTGCACACGTGTTATAGTGAGAGAAGGAAAAAGTGAAAGACAGATTAAGTAGTGTAGTCTCTCTAGTTATTACCTGTGGAAAATGTATTTGAATTTCTATAAGATGACCATTTTAGAAAAGAAACTAGATAATAAATTTACTTAAGTTTGCTGTCGTTTATGTAATGTCCCTTGCAACCATTACTGTTTTAAAACTTGATTTATATTTTCTGCGATTGTCAAAAATATAAATCGATGATTTAATTTATTTGTTTAAGAAATTCTACTTGAGATATTACAAGCTATATGGATACCAAATTGAAATAGACGTTCAATCACGTTTAATAAGATTAATTAATTTGTAGTTCTCATCATAAATAATGAGATTATTTCCTTATTTAATGGCACTTCTGCTGATAAATTAAAGATAATGGTATGAGCCATGTTAATGATTTGAGAATGCAGGAGTATTGGTCGACTAAAATCCTTTCAAATCACTTGAATAAACAAAGATATGAATGAACTGAAATGGCTTGTGAGAAAATATCTTGGTACCTTTGCACATTATGTATTGTAGAAATTTTGTTAAGGAACTGGTGATCCTGTTTCACCGAACATCAGCAGCCCCTTGGGGTCACGTGGCGTCCATTATAAAAAAGAGCTCCACTGGAGATTCTTCCTCTTTCTTCCACTCCTACCGCTGTTAGCAACAGGTCTATTCGCAGTAGCCCTTGACGGCAAACGTATTTGGTATCTCCCACCAGCCAAGACCCAAGAGCGACGAATGCTCGTGCTGAGTTAAAAGGAACAGGACACACAGCTAAGTTCCAGCGGGCATTTTATCTGCAAACCTTCACTAAACCTTACCTTACCTTACCTAACCTAACCTTACCAAACCTTATCAAACCTTACCTTACCTTAAACCTTTACCTTATAACTTTACCTTACTACAACCTAACAACTAAACCTTACAAACCTTACAAAACCCTACCATCTATCGGAATCTTGAACTCTTTTGTGAACTCTTACATATTCGTTGTTTGTTCCATTTGGTGTAAAACCCTGTTTATTGTTGTTGTTGTTGTATATAAATTTTGTTGCATTAAAAGTCGTTCGTCTTCCTTTCTTCAAAAGCTGTCACCATCTCCCTACTGCTGTTAAAGTACGGTTTATTCTTTTACAAAACGTAGGAATATACCGGGCTTTTCGGGGCTTATAAAAAACCCCATAGTATATCTTGATGGTGACATCAGTCATGTTGGTGAGTTGAGAATGCAGGGGAGAGAGAGAGAGAGAGAGAGAGAGAGAGAGAGAGAGAGAGAGAGAGTGTGTGTGTGTGTGTGTGTGTGTGTGTGTGTGTGTGTGTGTGTGTGTGTGTGTGTTGTCTACTTAGTTATTACACGTGAAAAAACAATTCTTGCAGTATCGCACATAAATAAATACCCCTTTAACATTTTTAATAAAAAGTTAATTTTCTTCAAAACTAATGATTAAGATGCCATGATTTTGTCATTTTTAGTGGAACATTATACCATGAAAATAAATATTATTAGGTATAATTGATTACCAAACACTACAGCATTGCAACTCTAACAAAAATAATATTACAATACATCTTTAACCAAAAAGAAAATTACATACACACATGTGTGTGTGTGTGTGTGTGTGTGGCGTACAAAGGTGTAAATGAGTGAATAAAACTCTGATCTACGCATTAATCGTTTTTATTTCTTTAAATTGAGCGAAAAATTTGTAGAAAAACTAAAGTTACAAATTATTTTCTTATAAGAAAAGAGGGTAAACATTTTGAGAGAGAAAGCGAAAATTCATGTAAAAATGTAACAGTTTTGTTAGTCTTAATTTAAATAGATATACTTTGTGTTTGTAAAGGATCTATGAGTGCGTGTGTCACAATGTAGAGAGAACATGTATTTATGCGTTAAACATAGATGCAGCTACAGCTGAAATTTTGATCTCCAGGGCACAGATTGAATAGCTGTACGAATATTTCTAACGCAAGAAAAATATCACAAACTTATTCCTTCAATTTAAGATAATGAAGCAAAGTTGAAATCAAATGTATTCTTTAAGGAAAAGAATGTAGATTTTCATCCAAAAGGAATAAACCGAAAGATTCTGAGTTGGTACAGAATAAATCTGTATAACCAACGGGAGAAATATTTATTTCTTCTCTTATTTATAAAATTGAGGTAGGTTCGAAATTAGATAAAAATGTTGATCTATTGATGATTCTAATTGGTAAAAATAAATGTATTTTTAACATTCTTGATGGGAAAAGATTCTTAAATTATTTCCGGTTTTGATCCTTCAAATTTTTCGCGGCAAGTCAAATATTATTGTTGGGAAAATCTCAAAGAAAATTTTAAAACGAGCCTGAAAATACTGATAGGTCAATAAGTGTAAAAATACTGATCCAAAAATCACAGCTTCTCGAGCCTATTTTTTATTTCCCATATATATATATATATATAATGAAAAATTATTATTGGTGTATGTAATGTTATATATACTGTGTAGAGTAATGACTCGAAGACAAACGATATGTCCAAGTAATTTATTACAAGGCTATGACGGAATTGGCAAGTAAAAAAGTGGTGTGTCCTTGGATTAGTAAAAGGGGGATAACACGGCATTAGAGAGTTCTAATTACATAATTACACCCCTTTTGTCATTACTTAGGTCTTAAAACTAGTCTTTAAACTTCCAAAGTAACTTCCTTGTTCTAGTAGGCCGTTCTGATAATGTGGACGTACGTTCATCTACTTGTCTGGTCTGTAATTTGTGTGGTCTGGACCTGTTGAGTTGTAATCAGTGAAGTATTGACTTTTTTTAATATTATGTATTATCTCTGTGGTCTATATATTTCTCGAAGATGTCGCCTGTTCCGTCTTAGCAACTTTCCATCGTCCAGCATTTCAACAATGTAGTTGCGTGGTTCAGTGCATTTGTTTATCACTGTTGCTGGCAGCTGTGTGTCATTTTCCTGAAGAACTAATACTTTGCTGCCTACAGTCAACTCAGGAAGGTCTTTTGTATTCCTGTTGTAGTATTGTTGTTGTTTTTTGCTGTTGATGTTCATCTGATTTCTGATTTGATAATCCTTCGGATTATTAGTGTTCAACAACGTTGGTATTCTTGTGCTTATTTTCCTGCCGTACAGGATTTCTGCCGGTGACGGCAAATGATTGTCAAGTGGTGTTGTTCGTAGGCTTAACAGAGCCATTTGACTGTCTATCTTTGACTGTTTTGCTTTTTGTAAAGTTTTCTTTACTGTCTAGACCATACGCTCGATGAATCCCTTAGATTGTGGGCATCTCGAGCTTGATGTGATGTGCGTGAATTCCCACTCGGTAGTAAAATGATGGAATTCATTTGACACAAAGTACCTTGAATTATCTGCCGAAACACTACAGCATAGTTTGTAACGAGCCGCCGCAGGCATTGGCGTCCATGTCAATTCACACAAAACGGAATATATGTGCTATAATCAAACAGGTGAAATCTCCACACTAGACGGAACCCCTCTGAAACTAGTAGACAAATTCACCTATCAAAGAAGCAGCGAAAAGGACATCGACACGCGGCTAACGAAGGCATGGACAGCTATTGATGGGCTATCGATCATTTGGAAATCAGACCTGACCGATAAAATGAAACGCAGTTTCTTCCAGGCAGCGGTCGTATCGATACTGCTGTATGGATGCACTACTTGGACGCCAACTAAACGGCTGGAGAAGAAGATAGACGGCAATTACGCAAGAATGCTGCGAGCAATATTGAACAAGTCCTGGCGGCAACACCCCACAAGGCACCAACTATACGGCCACCTGCCTCCCACCACGAAAACTATCCAAGTTAGACGAACCAGACCTGCAGGACACTGCTGGAGAAGCAGGGACGAGCTCATAAGTGATGTACTCCTATGGACCCCCATATATGGCCGTGCAAAAGCAGGACGACCAGCTCGAACATACATTCAGCAGCTATGTGAGGATACAGGATGTAGCCCTGAAGACCTACTAGAGGCGATGAACGATTGGGAGAAGTGGTGAGAGAGTGTCAGGGATATCTGTGCTAGCGGCACGACATGGTGATGATGATAATGGGTCATCCAACCTGTGAGCAATGAATACCCATTCACCATACTGATCTGGAGCTTTTCTAATACTTGGTGATCTTCGGGGTTCTGTGACCTCGTGAATTCTCATCATCATCACAGCTGATGTTTTCACATTCAACCGCCACTAAAGGTTGATTTTCAACTTTTTCTGTCTCCTGTTCACTTATTGATGCTGTTTCATTAAATATGACATCTCTGCTATGGAAGACTTTCGATGTGTCTGTGTCAAAGAGTCTATACCCTTTAACACCCAAGCCATATCCAAGGAATATGTTCTTCTTTGTTTTAGGATCCACTTTAGATCTTTCATCCTTTGGTATATGAGCATAAGCACTACATCCAAAAATGCGTAAATGATTAACATTTGGTTTGTAGGCATTCCATGCTTCATATGGTGTCATTGCTTTTTCTGCAGTTGTTGGGCTTCGGTTTCCAACATATGAAGCTGTCGATAGGGCCTCAGCCCAAAATTTCTTAGGCAGCTTCGAATCTGACAACATTGCTCATACCGTTTCTACCAACGTCCGATCCATTCTCTCAGCCACTCCATTTTGCTCTGGCGTTTTAGGAACAGTGCGCACATGGCGAATACCATTCCTTTTTAAGTAATCTTCAAACTCTTTTGAAGCGTATTTATCAGAGCGTAGTGTCTCGATTTTTTCCCCACTGGATTTCTCCACCATGGATTTCCACTTCAGGATTTTTTAAAAACTTCGCTTTTGTTTTTAAGAATGTATATCCATACATATCTTGATTTATCGTCAATAAATGTGACAAAATATTCTGCTCCACTGAGTGATTTTGCCTCTAATCTTCCACAAACATCACTGTGCACAATTTCGAGCAGTTTTTTGGCTTGCCTACCGCCAGATTTTGGAAATGAAGAACGGTGATGTTTTCCATCCACAAATGGCTCACAAAATTTTATGTCTTTTGTTACATCATAGTCAAGACCATTTACAAGTTGATCTGTTGCTAGCTTCTGTAAATTCTTCATTCCAAGATGACCAAAACGTCGCTGCCAAATTTCCTCCTTTGTGTCACCACTGGAGCATATAGTTGCTGCATGGATTGTTCCCTGTTCATCAATACAGTTCAAGTAGTACATGTTACCAACTTTTGAACCTGTAACTACTACATTCCGTTTTTCATCCAGAAGATGACAACATGACTCTGTGAATGTAAACGATTTTCCTGATCTGGTAGCCTTAGACACACTAAATAAGTTGTAAGATAACTTGGGAACATACAGTGTCGCAAATAATCTACATATTTGTTGTTTTTCGTCAGACACTCTCACATTTAAATTAACAGTCCCTATCCCAAATGCTTTAACTGAGTGTCCATCGCCGAGGGTTATATCCTCTGCTTTATCTAATTTTTTTTCATATTGATAAACTTATCAATATTATGGCACATATGAAATGACGCTCCAGAATCCACGATCCATGAGCTCTTTTCATTATTATTGGTTGTTAATGCATGATGAGCAAACAATCCAACATGTTCGTTTTTAGAACAACTTGACTCCACTTCCGTTTTCTTCGTTAAGAAAGCTTTCTTCTTTGGATAGTCCCTTTTTACACTTTCTTTAGAGTCTTCTCCGAGTAGACGACAGTTACGTTTTAGATGTCCAAATTTGCCACAGTGAAAACATTTTGGTCCCTTTTTGTTGATATGGTGTTTTGATGTCATTGCTTTTGACTCAGCGCCACCAGTTTATTTTTCTTTCATTTTATTTTCCTCGTATAGCAGTCGTTCTATGACTAAGGCCCATTTAGGTACATCTTGACTTGCTTCAAGTGCTGTCACTAACATATCATAAGATTCGGGAAGGCTAGCCAGATGTACTACTCTATCTTCTTCATTAAGGGAATCGCCGATAACAGATAACTCATCGAATGTTTTTGTTATCAATTTTATGTGATTATGAACAGAATCACCTTCCTTCAATTTAATGCTTAATGCTAGTTTGTTATCCCACGTCTTCTTCTGAAACTGGTCAGCTAATGTTTTTCATACTACTCTCGGATCGTCTGGATCCCTAATTAGGTACAAAAGTGACGGTTCTAGAGAGAGTACAATCGTCGCCAATGCGCGATCTTTGCGCGATAAATACTTCGCATGTAATCCCATTTCTGTTCTAGAATCGGGAACAATTTCTGTTCCATTAACGATGTTCCAAACACCATCTCTTATTAATGCCATTTTGCATTGCACCTTCCAAGTAGCATAATTTGTCCCATTCAGCGGTACAAGATTAAAAAGTTTTGTCTACATCGCTATGTTCAAGAATATTTCAATTTTATAAATAATATAAAAGATATTTAAATCATAAACGACACGAAAACTTCTTCCAAGAACGACAAATTAAAGATGGCGGAAAAATGTGCTCAACGTGACTCGTATTTCTGGGCTCGCGTTTCCTGGGCTCCATAACCTTTTGTTGGGAATTTGTTGACTTAAACCCTTAAAAAGAAAACATACCTTTTTGTCTCTGGCAAGCGCAGTTAGCCATTTAGACATGAGATAACTTCTAATCGAATAATGAAGCAACACATCAGGACTGCTATCAACACACGAGGTGTTTCATTCATTTTATAACAACAACAACTAAAAAACAAAAGTCAAAGGGCAGATAATTCACCCCTACAAAAATGGTTTCGGGCAGATAACCTCTGGCCCTACTGTTATGACTGACTAAAGTGAATTTCAACAAAATGGACACCTTCCAAACAGATTGTTGAAACACGTGAGCAGACTAGATTCTTCATTCAAATATATTGCCCAGTTTCCATGCTTTGCGTCTAATTTTGTGAAGTGCTTTGCGCCGGCTTGTTAGTGGGGAATTTCTTCTAGGGTCGGGGTTTTGCAATACATTCTTTTAATGAACTTATTCTGTGGCTTTGGGTCTTAGAATATTCTTAGCTTTCCCCTTCTCTATCTGCTACACACATTTGCGTTCACACAATCTGTTGATTCTTATACCCTCAATCCCACCCATGTCTTCCATATTTTGTAATTCATTTTTTAGTTCTTATTTTAAGTAGACTGGGTATTTTCTTTGGGGTTGGACGACTGGTGTTGTGTTATCCTTTAAATGTATTTTTTGTTTCCCTGGAAATTTACCAATTCCGTGGAATCTGTCAGGGTATTCATTTGCTAGGACGTCTACGCTTTCTATTTTCCTGGTTTTCCTGGTTTCCTTTTTGTTACACTGCAGTTAATTTGCACCAGTCCCGAAGTATACATGGTCTCAGTCCCAATATTGCAGTGTCATTTTCGCATACATAAAATTTAGCTTGAATGGTTGGTGAGTCCTGGTGCTTAATTTTTAGTATTAATGATCCGTACTGCAGTATTTTTGTTCCATTGACCCCCCCCCAACAAAGTGTAGTTGTCTCCCTTTTAATGGTGGTCAATTTTCCCATTTCGTTACTGACACCTCGTGGGTAAATATTTTGGTAAATTCTTAGTGGGATTATGTTCCCGTTAGCCCCAGTATCGACTTTCATTCTTATTTTATTTTTTTCATCGCGTGATTCTTCATAGTTTATATTTGCGAATACTTCCTCCAGTTTATGAGTCCGTCTCTGAGTTGGTTTCGTCTCTGTATGTAGCGCTTACATTTTTTTTTTTCTTTTCGTAACCTGCTTGTAGCGAAATTTGTGTGGGCTTTTTTTTTCGGTTTTGTGTGGGCTTTCTTTTTTTCTTTTTGAGGGCTATTTTTTCTCATTTGTCATATGTGTGTCTTTGTTGGACAATAGTCCTCAAAATGATGAAGGCCTTGACATTTTCTGAATCGCTTGTTGAAAGCATTGCAGTCTTGTTTTTTTTCCGTGTTTTTTTCCACATCTTGTGCACTGTCTTTTGTTTTTAGCCGTGGATTTCGTGGATTATTCTTTGTAGTGTGTGTTGTCTTTCATCGTCGCTTCGTACGTTTGTACGTGTAGCAGCCACAGATCTATTTTCCTTTCGCGAATCAATGCCCCTGTTAAGAGAATCGGTCACTCACTGAACAATCAACTGGCAGAGCGCATTGATTCCTTCTCCCTCTCAGGAACTATTTTTTCTGGTCCCTTTTCTGTAGAACGGACAACAGCAGAGAGAGTCTGGAGCTAGCAGAAGGAACATATCTCTCCCACATGACTGCACTGATTCCACTTGGAACACTTCGCTCACTGCTAGCTTTAAACACGCTTCCTACGAACCCAGGACCAGCATACAGCCCAGCGACGCAAAGAGACACTTTCTCACTCTCACTCCTTCACGCCTGCTACTGAAATAAACCTTACTTTGTTGTGTTGTTAAAAGAAGTTTCGTAATTCATTGGGTTATCCCCGAAACGCTATAATTTGGTGACCCCGAATGGCACCTTCTGAATTACGAAACAAATAAAAAAATAACACGAAACACGGTCTCCATTTTCGGACAGCAGAACAAGCAAAAAGAAGAGAAAAAGAGAGAGAAAAAGCATCCTGACTCAAAGAACCGAAAGAATACTACCACCCAAGAATTTTCTTCCCAGTGACACACGTGTTCGTTCAATTCATTCGTCGGCTGAGAAGACATAGGCGCAAATTTTTCTTTCCGAAAAATATTCATAAAAAAAAACTTTTTCGTGCCAGAGAAAGACTTTAAAATACTTCGTTTACGAAGCCATAAACGAAGAAAAAAATTTGCGGCAAGTAAAACAATCTTCCTAAAAAGAGATATCATCTTTCGTTTTGCAGACAAATTGGCGCCCATTTACGAGTGGTCAAATAGAAAGATACAAGATTCTCCCTTTGCCCAAGTAACATTTTTCGAACACGTGCCTCAACAACAACAAAAAAACCCTAAAACTTTCCAACCAGGAATTATCTTCTTTTTCAGCCCGTCCACAAGAAAAACACCAACTCAAGCAAGCATAACGGACATTACATTTTGTTCATACGAAACAAAGTTTAAAAAGAAAAAAATTATTACCCTCAGCTTGGCCGACTTGGCATAAAAAAAGGAAGAAACTTACTAATCTGCTCTTTTCAACTGACCACGTGGTACAAAAATTTTTTTTATTACAATAACAAAAAGAGAAAGGAAGAAACTTACAACTCTGCTCTTTTCAACTGACCACGTGGTACAAAAAAAATTCATTACAATAACAAAAAAAAGGAAAAAAACAAGTGAGTAATACATTTTTACATTTTTTTTTTAAAGTCAAAGCTAAAAGAGCGCCTTCTTCCTGTTTAACATTTCATTTTCCCGCCTAAATAGCCATTGGGCGACGCCATCTTGAATTTCAACTTTTGTTTTTTTACTAAGGAACCTTAAAGTAGCACCTTCTCTAAAACAAAACAATTTTTTTATTTTATTTTAACACGAATATCACTATTTTCTTGTGGCATTTTATCCCTTTCGTTCCTTTCTCATTGAAACGTGTTTCTTTGATTTTTTTTGTGGTCTGTTGTCACTGTACTAATTAAAAAGAAAATGGACACTACAGTGGCCATACTCGAAGCTTTGATGCGGCTTACCAATGAAGTAAGTAAATTGGCCGTAGTCAAGTCACAACCACCTAGACGTCAATACAAAAGTCGTTCGCCATCCCGTCGCCACTCAAGCAAACCTGGACTATGCTATTATCACAGTCATTTTGGCGCTAAGGCTCGGAGGTGCAAAATGCCCTGCTCGTTTTCAAACCAAGGAAACTTAAATCTGGAGAGCTGAGCACGGCACACTCTCCACAAGATTTATATAACAACCGTGCCTATTTTATCACTGACTTCAGGTCCCAAGCACGTTGTTTGGTTGACACAGGAGCAGCTTGCAGTATCTGGCCTCTGAAACTCCTCACTGAGAAGCCGCCAGTGTCGCCCATCACACTGCAAGCGGTAAATCACTCCCCTATTCCCACGTACGGTCAAATTTCTCGTTCTCTGGACTTGGAATTACGGAGAGACTTTACATGGATTTTTACTGTAGCTGATTTACCATATCCCATTCTAGGCTCGGACTTTCTGCACCATTTCAACCTCTTGGTGGACATGCGCAAAAGACGACTTATTGACGGCAATACGGAACTTTCCGTCACAGGTTATAAGGCAAATACCTCACCCATCAGCCCGGTATTTTTCATTGCCGCCACAGACGACCCATACCAAATATTATTACGCTCTTACCCAGAGTTAACTAACTTAAATTTTGTTGTGGGCAAATCAACTCACGAAACGACACACCACATTGAGACCACAGGTGCTCCGGTGTTCTCACGCCCTCGTCGCCTCCCTGCTGATAAACTAAAGGCGGCGAAGACAGAATTTAACCATATGCTGCAGCTGGGAATTATACGCCCCTCGTCCAGTCCTTGGGCTTCCCCTTTGCATATGGTTCCAAAGCGTTCTGGAGATTGGCGTCCGACTGGGGACTATCGACGACTAAATGCCATCACGGTACCTGATCGTTACCCAATCCCACATATACAAGACTTCGCTTCATCTCTGCATGGTTGTAAGATCTTCTCCAAATTAGATCTCGTTAAGGCTTACCATCAGATACCAGTGAACCCATCCGACATACCAAAAACTGCTGTAACCACTCCATTTGGAGCGTTTGAATTTTTAACTATGCCTTTCTGTTTGCGAAACGCGGCTAGTACCTTCCAACGCTTCATGGACGAAGTAGTGCGTGATTTGGACTTCGTCTATAATTATATAGACGATATACTCGTAGCAAGTGCCTCACCCGAGGAACATGTTACTCACCTCCGCCTACTGTTCGAACGGTTTCAAAAGTACCAGGTGAGGATTAACCCTGGTAAATGTGTTTTCGGTGCTTCGTCGCTAACTTTCTTGGGACACATTATCAGCCCTGAAGGGATATCTCCCTTACCTGAAAAAGTGAAGGCCCTACAAGACCTCCAACCACCCACTTCACTCCGCCAACTAAGGCACTTCCTCGGTCTGCTTAACTATTACAGACGTTTCATCCCACACTGTGCGGATCTCCTGTCTCCCCTGTCTGACCTGTTACGTAACAGGAAAAAGAAAAATGAGCAGATTTCGTTGAATAACATACACTTAAAAGCCTTTAACAAAGTGAAGCAGAAATTAGCAACAACATCGCTACTTGCACATCCTGTACCCGACGCCCAGTTCTCATTGGTCGTTGATGCATCGGGCACAGCTGTAGGTGCAGTTTTGCAACAGCAATACCAACAACAGCTACAACCTCTCGCTTATTTTTCGAGACAGCTGAAACCGGCAGAACAACGTTACAGCACGTTTGGCCGTGAACTCCTGGCAATGTACCTCGCAGTGAAACACTTTCAGCATTCACTAGAAGGCAGACAATTTGTGATCTACACCGATCACCGTCCGCTTACTTTCGCGTTGCGCTCAATGCCGGACAAGTATTCTCCTCGCGAAACTCGCCACTTGGATTTTGTTTCGCAGTTTACAAACGATATCCGACATATCTCTGGTGAACAGAATGCTGCGACAGACGCCTTGTCTCGCCTTCCAATTAATTCACTTTTCTCACCTTCGGATATCGACTTACGGCAGATGGCCTTAGACCAGCCACGTCTGGACACCTTGGATCTATCGTCACCTGAATTTGCAACTTGCAAGTTCGCATACCTGCCAGTGCCCTCTGCGGACACGCAGATTATCTGTGACACCTCAACAGACGCACCTCGACCTCTTGTTCCGATGACTCATCGTAGGGTTGTTTTTGACACCCTACACCAATTGGCACACCCCGGACCCAAAGCCACAGTGAAGCTGATTTCAGCTAGATTTTTCTGGCCAAACATGAGGCGTGATATCACTGCCTTGACACGTTCTTGCATATCCTGCCAAAAATCAAAGGTGCACACACATATCCGTGCACCCCTCGGGACATTCAGCACCCCAGACGCTCGGTTCAGCCATATCCATATAGATCTGGTTGGACCATGGCCGGTCAGTCAAGGATTTACTTACCTCCTGACCTGTATAGACCGTTTTACACGATGGCCTGAAGCTATTCCCTTAAAGGACGTTTCAGCTGAATCCGTAGCGCAAGCCCTTATATCAGGCTGGATAACGCGTTACGGAGTTCCAACAACAATTACCACTGACCGTGGCAGACAGTTTGAATCCCCACCTATTCCAGGAACTTTCCAGGATTTTAGGGATCAAGCGCATACGAACTACGAGCTACCACCCTGCTTCTAACGGGATGATAGAACGCTTCCATCGCCAATTGAAGGCCGCATTGCGCTCCTATCCTGACCAACAGCGATGGAGCGAATATGTACCTGTTGTCCTTCTTGGCTGTCGTGCAGCTATCAAAGAGGACCTCGGATACTCTCCAGCAGAACTTATCTATGGAGTACCGCTAGCATTACCAGGTCAGATGCTGAACCCTATAGATCTAACGGGAACAGATCCAGCTTTATATGTAAATAGACTGCAATGTTATTTTGGTAATCTCCCACCAATGCAACCTAGAGAACAGACCATCAAACCATCAGTCCCCAAAGATATTTCCTCATGGACTCACGTTTTTCTAAGAAAGGACGCTGTCAAAGCCCCTCTCACTACACCTTACACTGGCCCTTACCGCGTGCTTTCACGCACTGACAAACTTTTCACCCTTGACATTAATGGCAAAAAAGAAACTGTATCTATTGACAGGGTGAAAAGAGCCTTTCTTAACACAAACACACAAGAGCCACATATTCCCCCTACTTACACACATGAACATATCCCTACACCAGTAGAAAAAAATACAATGCCAAAAGACAATTACGTCACCACCACACGTAGTGGTCGATGAGTACATTGGCCCAAAAAGCTCTGTAAAACTGTTTATGTATAGAATGTACCCTTCCTTGTTTTATGGCTGCTATCTTTTTCTCTGTCGGCTTTCCGCCTAAGCAGGGGGTGATGTAGCAGCCACAGATCTATTTTCCTTTCGCGAATCAATGCCCCTGTTAAGAGAATCGGTCACTCACCGAACAATCAACTGGCAGAGCGCATTGATTCCTTCTCCCTCTCAGGAACTATTTTTTCTGGTCCCTTTTCTGTAGAACGGACAACAGCAGAGAGAGTCTGGAGCTAGCAGAAGGAACATATCTCTCCCACATGACTGCACTGATTCCACTTGGAACACTTCGCTCACTGCTAGCTTTAAACACGCTTCCTACGAACCCAGGACCAGCATACAGCCCAGCGACGCAAAGAGACACTTTCTCACTCTCACTCCTTCACGCCTGCTACTGAAATAAACCTTACTTTGTTATTCATTTGTGTTGCCTAAAAAAATATAGTGTTAGGGAAATTAACTATTTCCCTTAACAACTATATACGCTTTCCATAGCTATTTTTAGTGTGAGGTTCGGTTTGCTTATCAAGTACCTTCTTTCTTCCGAATTTCCCATGCCTTTTATTATTTGTTCAAGGATTATTTCCTCTTTGTTGGCATTGAAGTCACATTTTTCAGCTTTGTTCTGTAGTCTGACTAAATATTCGTCTATTTCGTCGTCATTCTGTTGCATTCACGTGAATTCTAGTCGTTCAACCCATTTATTTGGTTTTTGAACCATGTTGCTTCAAAAATTTTAAACATGTTTAGCCAGAAGTTTTGTTGTTATTATCTAACGAGGGAAAGTTTTGTTTTTAGCGAGGAAAAGTTGTAACGTGTTTGTGTTGGTTTATGTTGAGTTGTTTCCTCGCTAAGTTTGTAAGGCCCTCGCTAAAGCTTATTGGGTATATGAAGGAAAAGGTTCAAGATGTACGAAGTCGAAATGTGTTTTTAGGAATAGTTTTTATTTGCAGCATGGAAAATGTAGTTTGCTTTTGTGCTGCGAGTCTCGTAGTGAGTAAGGAGATGAAATGGAGTTATGAGAAAGTTGAGAAAGGCAGCGCGTGTCGTCGGACGTGCGAGGGATTGTGTTCGCCGTAGTTTAGCGAAAGCCATGTTGCCGTTAGAGGAAATGAACTTTGGAATCACCGTGAGTTTTGTGCGTCTGGTGGAGAGGCGTGCGTTGTCTCCATTAAAGTGGCCCAGAGGTGAATTGAGAGCTAGGTGTCGAGAGCGGAATAAAGGCATCGGATCGACATAGCCAATTTTGGGGGTGACATAAACTTGTTCCTGTGGTGGCGTATTGAATGTATATAATTCATATTCAACTGGGATTCCTTGGTCTAAGAGATATTAGACGTAAGGAATCCATAAATTAGATAGGTTCCCTCATGTGTCCATGCTGCTGCTGCTGCTATTGAAGAGCCGCCAGAGATGTCTGCACTGGGCGGCGTTGTTCAGCCAAAGAGACTGTGTTTGGCATCTTACCCAATTTCTGCTGCCCGGAAAAGGAGATTCCGGAATGAATAGGATAAGTCATCCTGATTGGGTGAAATTATGCGTCGAATTAAATTGCGCGCCAAGCCAAAATACCTTCTGCTACACATGTTTTCCGAACTTTTTTTTTGTTCGGTTGTGAGGAGTTCATTTTTAATTAATTCACGGCCCTTTGGTCCTGAGCTCAGTAATATATAATCGCATTTCAGTCTTTCTTCCACGTTATTTATCGTAAATTAGGAAGTCATGAAGTCAAGCCACTTACAGAAGGCTTCTTGTTTGTTCTCGTTTGACCAGTCCAGCGTTGGTAACGGCATATTTGTATTAGCCATCTTCTTTTTCAACTTGTCTATTTCTTTCTTTCTTTTTTCTTTCTTTCTCTTTTTCTTTGATGAAGTCTTTGCTTTGTAGCGTTCCATCTTCTCTTTTCTTCTTTTAATTTTTTTTTATATATGTAAGTATCACTTAGCTGCCACCATATAATCTTATATCTACTGTGTAGATAGAGTAATGACTCGAAGACGAACGATATGTACAAGTGATTTATTCCAAGGCTAAGATGGAAGTGGCAAGATTAGATTAGTAAAAGGGGGATAACCCAGCGTTAGAGAGTTCTAATTACCTTATTACAGCATACTTATTGGTAGGCAATATATCGGGTATAATATTTTTTGTTATCTATTTGTTTCGTAGTTGTGGTAGGTGGTATGGGTTGTCGATGTTTCGTATCTGACTCCTTTTTCTTCTTCTTACCCCATTAACTTGTTGTCTACTTTGTCCGTGAATGGCTGCAAGAGGATTAACGATGGAAGGAAAGAAACGAAGATGCCTTTTAACTCAAACTTTATTTTAAGGTTTAATGACTGTTCTGTGGTGAAACAACGTTTTCCTGAACCAGTAGAAGTAGTCACATTTCCCAGACAAGGTATTGAAATGTATTAGAGTCATTTTCAGTGGGTTAAAATTTTGAAGTTCGCCATTTGTCCAGTGAGTGTTTTCAGTGAGGTGTTTTGCATCTGGGAATTGCTCACTAGAGACAAAGCTGACTAACAGACCCCGGAACCTAATCAACACGTGCGCGCGCTGCTAGCATCCGAGAGAAGAGGGTCCTTTCGATAGCAGTGGTTGCAGCAGAATGATAGAATTTCTCTTTTGATGCCTGGAGGTTCGTCTCTCATGGCATGCGTGGATTTCTCTTCTAGTCAGTGGCCTACTAGGAACTGCTACTTATGAATTTTTCTTAAATTTCTTTTTTGTATTAATTTCCACAAATACTGTATATTTGAATTTCTATTGGACAATAAAAAAAGAAACTAAATAACATTCACATTTACTCTAGGCAACGTTTAGTATTACCATGACAACCAAATTTCTTATTGATATTTCATCGTGTATTTAACATATAACTAGATTATTATAAGTTTATATAAATTGGTTTATATTATCTGATTCATATTGCTTTCTATGAATAGAAAAGGTAGATTGGTTTTCATGTAACTTTTTAAAAAATGATCTAATTTGACAGCACTGCAATTAAATGACCTCTTTGAGGTAAACATGTAAAAACACCCCAGTTTAGTTTAACACCCGTACTTGGAACATATTATGAAAAATAATCCTTTTAAGTATTAGGAATATTTCATAGCTTGTCCTTAAAACGAAAGAATATAATTGGGTAAAAAAAAGAATTGTCAGAGAAAAAATTCTAGCTGATTTCTATATAAAATTTCAACAAAAATTAACTTTAGTTAAATTAATTCACATTCGACCAGATATTATCATATAAGGCAACTTTGTTCATTGTGTGTTTGTGTGTATGTATGTCTTTTTTTTTTTCTTTGCAAACAAACAATATGGTTTTACTGCAGTTCTTCCTTTTTCTTTTTAATTTTTTTCAAAAATATTCTCCGAGCTAACAATAGATTTTTTCTTTGAAAATTAATGACAAAATAAGTTTTCTATTTGTTGATTGAAAATTTATGGCTCCCCTTCATGAACATTCATATCAGTATATCTTGGGAATAGATTGTCTCTTTTTATTTAAAGTGACTTATCAAAACTTATTCATATGTTGTTTTTTTTTAGATAAAAAACTGCGTTCAAAGTGTATAGTGACTGAGGTTGTATTTGCAAAGACATAAAGGAACAATGAATGAAACATGAAATTTTCTTCAAAATAATCCCGCTTGTTTCAGGGAGTTTTCCGTTGATCAGAGCACCTAAAAAACTCCTCTTTTGATATGGTGTATCATATTACCTCGTAATCTCCCTTGATAGGAACCCTCCAATAAAGTGCATTTATTGTAGTCAACCGACTACTCATAAACCAAACAAAACCCCATTCCAAGAAGTGATTAGTCATGATGTCGGCAGCCAATAGTATTTAGGGACGAGTCGTTAAGGGAATAAATTGCTCCACAAAGAACTTTTTTTTAAATATTAAATTCAGCCTGTCTTTCTGGGGACAGTCCTCAACTAATGGACAAAATAGGTAATATTTAAAAACACATGGTTGAATTAGAATGAAGTTTCTCACTATAATATTATAATAATTAGCAAGGTTATCCAACATAGACCACATAGCGTAGTAGTACACAGTAGCTATAAAAGCAGCGGTATCAAACCGGGTCAAATCAGTTGGGCTGGACGTCAGCCATGGATGCGAGATAAAGCAGATTCTCCCCTGGTCGTTCTACGACTGAAGCTTAATCAGCAACAGCTGCCCACGAGGACTGCTCAAGGCTTCTCCTAAAGCAGACATCCTGATTCCAGCCGCAGGCGACGCAGGAAGATTGCCAGCCTCTCAGCTTAAAAGCCACGGCACAATGCAGCAGACACAACTACCAGTCTCTCAATCTAACAGCCCTTTTCAGGTCTCATTCAGAAAGTCTAATACTCTTTGAGACGGTACCAGCAGCTACCTACTTGCACCAGCGACCTCTTTACTGCAGCAGCAACTACGACTCCTGCACCAGCGGCCACTTCCCTGCAGAAGCAGCTACCAGTCCTGCACCGGCGACCATCTTCCTGCACCAGCAGATACCAGCAATTACCAGTTCTGCACCAGCAGCTACCAGCCCTGTACCGGCGACCTTCCTGCAGCAGCGATTACCAGTTCAGCACCAGCAGCTGCCGGTCCTGCACCAGCGACTGCCTTCCTGCACCAGCGACTGCCTTCCTGCACCAGCTATCACCTTCCTGCACCAGCAGACACCAGCAACTACCAGTCCTGAACCAGCGACCACTCTCCTGCACCAGCAGACACCAGCGAATACCAGTCCTGAACCAGCGAACGCCTTCCTGCTCCAGCGATCACCTTTCTGCACCGGCAGATATCAGCAGCTACCAGTTCTGCACCAGCAACAACCAGTCTTGAATCAGCGACTACTTTCCTGCACCAGCAGACACCAGCAACTACCAGTCCTGGACCAGCGACCATCTTCCTGCACCAGCGGAAACCAGTCCTGCACCAGCGACCATCTATCAAACGAATACTAGTCTTGTACCAACTATCCAGACCTGCTCCAGCGACTAGATCCTGCTCCAACGATCACCATCCGGCCTCGGCGATTGTTCGCCGTACGCTTTTCCGATTGCGATACACCATAATAAAGTTTGGCCTTTCGAAGTAACACCCTTGTTTTGTCATTCTTGCCTAGTTCGTTGTTAATCACTTATATTTCAAAAGTTTGCAGGGACCGGTATATTTATCTGGCCTCCGCAACACATTAATTCAAAGAGTTGTAATAATAACTCCCTCTTTTCTGTACTACATTTCAAGTAGTAAACAAATGTACACACTCTCGTTATCGGTGTCTTGTCTCTTCGCTGAACCAAGACAGAAAACAGAACATGCAGTCAGAAGACGGATTAAAATGGAATCAGATGAATATGGAACTCACGTAATAAATTCATCAAAAAAAGTTTTCGTCAACTTAAAGGAATTTACAAGAAACAAAGATTACGATACCACATGTCTATAACTGCTATTAAGTGCAAATCTTTAAGTGACTTTCGTCATAAATCGATATGGCAATTTCTCCCGTTCCCCCATTCAGTATAAATTGGGACAGTTCCAAACTAAGGACAAATTTACGAGTCAAATAATGTTAAATTTCAATGGGCTGCTCTGCAACTCTATGGACAAAGTGAAAATCAACTACCAGTTAATTTTGGCGGGAAATGAGGGCCAAGTATTAGGCAAGAAATTTGTATTTCAGGGAAAAGGAATGTAGACTGCTATATAAGAAAAATTCAAAGGTTTTGTGAAGTCCATGTCGAATTGTCGGGTCTTCAGATACAAGCTACTGCAATCAAAAGGCACATGCCTTTTTTTTAAAAAGGTCGAGACAATTATTAAAGCAGTGTGAATACGACTACATGGTTGAAGAAACGATCCTAGTGGACCTCTTTACATTTTATATAAACCTTAGTTCAACATATTAATCACTACTGAAGAAGGAAAGCCCTGAAAATAGCAGAGACTGGAGAAACTCCTACCAGGTAGTTAGAGGCTATTCGTACCCCAACTGGGCCGACAACTACGCACGCAATTATAGATTAAGGAAACTGCAGGTATTGTGAAGCAAATCACGAAGCAGGCCAATGCCAAACTAAGGGTAAAACGCACAGGAAGAGTAAGAAACTTGGTCACTTGTGTTGTATTTTGGCCTTTAACCCGGCCAAAAAATGCCATTCCAAGGTGATGCACCGGAAGGAGGTGACACATTCTGATGGCAGTTATGAGAGGAAATCGCGTGGGCGGAAATTGGCTGATGAAATGGGACGAGGTAAAAAAATTCCCATGGTACATTCATAGACTGACGCACCGGAAGAGAGTGACTAGTGAACTGCATGACAGATATTTCTGCTTGATGACGATCAAACATGCGATTTCAAAGATCGAGTGGGCGATCGAGTGGGCGTGAACTATTATATAACTCAGTCGACAGAAGTCAAGACAGTTCGAGTTCCAGTTAGAGTTGGAGAGGGAGTTATAGACGAGATGTGGTAGGGAAAGCCACACCCGGCCGAGGAGGCACTCGGGAACCCCGATGGAGTTTGGGGACCAGAGAAGTTGCTGATAAGATGCAGTAAAGAAAGCCATCACCCAGCAGAGTGAGCCCCTGGGCCTCCGGTTGAGCATCTGGAGAACGAGAAAGACACAACGTTGCCGGCCATATGAGTGGAGGTCAAAATATTGAAGTTTCTGTTCGGTCTCCAACTCCCTCTCACACGCAAACTTTGAGTAACCCTTTTCGAACGCTTGCAATAAAGTGAGAGGTATACCTTTATAAAGAAGTCTTCCCGCACGCGTCTTGATTATTGAGTCGTTATGATGCTGCATATGACAATATAACACTTGGTCACATGCATGCCTCACGAGCGGAAAAAGAATATAAACTATATCGGAGGTGACTAGCACATTGCCAAGATACAACAGAAAAGACAAGTGTCACAACGTACACTCAACAACATAGCACGTCTGGGTTAATCAATCCACTAACTAGGATATTTATCTCCACATAGAAACAAAAAATTCGAACAAATGCGAATTAGCACCAAATTCAAAAGAGGCATACGTCAAACTCTTGAGTTGAAAAGAGAACAAAATAAGTAGATGTAAATACCAAAATTGACACGGGAGCTAGGAGAAAAGTTAATCCCTTGAAACATTCAAAAAGCTTAAGAAAGTACCGCTAGAAAAGACTCCAGTACGTTGTAGGAAATAGAAAAATTTTTTTAAAATAATTAAATTAAAAATAATTATTAAAAATATGCAGAAACTCTCAGAAGCCCCTGACAGGAAGAGGGACGACGCATGGGCAAAGAAAAGGAACCGTCCCGACAAAAGAATCTCGTTCTCTTTCAGCAGTGACCAGCGGAGTGACAACACCTAAATCTTTCTTGCTAGTGGTGGAAGCCGCCATGTGTCTTTCTCTAGACGACGCGTTAGCTAACCTTTCCAGCCGTAGCAGCCGCCTCTTTTACTAACGACCCACGACTAAAAACACTGAATGATGAACTCGTCAGAATCACAATTAAGACTCAATACAACGGACTTAATGACTACAACTGAAAACACCGGATTTAGACATATCTCCCCAAAGCGTCTAACACGTTGTTACCAAATTTGACATATATACGCAAGAATGACTAGCACATTTTAACACCTTGACTGGGATATTCAACCATTTCATTTGTATTCAGGAAGAATTTCCTCACCCACTGAATGATTGTTGAACCCAGAAATAAAGGCAAAAAATTAAAGATATCGTCGTCGCCCATCTTTTACTATCTTCTTCTTTCATATAATTCCTTTCCAGCCTTCATATCCAAGAAGGTAAACCAGTAAGATAACGTGGAGTAAGTATAGAATAACCCAGAATCGAGTCAAATAGCAAACAATATCATAAAATACCTTTGAACCCCCATAACGTCTACTGCATTTTAAGGGTACGGAAATACAAACAGGCAGACGCGTTTCTCAGAGACACATTTACCAGTGCTACATTCCACGTGATAGACAGCTGAACTAATGCTGATAGGGTTACAGACGACTAGGAAACTAAGCTTCGTAAGACTCAACCTAGTAATGCAAACGGACGACCCTGATATGGAGGAATCAAGCAAAAGACGGAAAAGACCGAGCTGGAAAACAAAAGCGATATTACTTATAGGATACACAATTTTTCTAGTCTTAAAATAAGCAATAAAAACATACTTAAGAACATTTTAGAAATTTAGGATCAAAACCGTATTAGCATTTAAATTACATTTTTATATTTTTCAGCCAATCAGCTAAAACATAGAATAGAACATTCTAGAAAAATAGGATCGGAAGTCAACTCACAGAAAATATTTAGGCTCGAAAATAAAAAAAGTAAAATACAAATCTGATTGGTCAATAAATGTCTACGCGCCAAAATTTTAGGACGATTCTTTGATCCACCTGTAAGATATAAATAACACAGACTAACACACAGACCAACACGAAGACTAAGACAACACCACAATCCACTAAGCCAGTAAAGCAGTTGCCGATACTATGTCCGGCAAATTCCTTTCCTTCCTCAACTAAAGTTCATGACCTAACCTCAGATGGCAGCAAATCACATTCAAAAGAAAAACCCGACAAACTTTCTTTCATCAACGCGACACGCTGTCGCCACAATCATAAAACAAGACATGAACTTAATGTAAGTAAGAATGACTTATTTACGGACTCCGTTAACATACACACACCTTTAAACAAATTTATTTTCTTCTTGCCAAACTTTATTTTCCAAAAGGCCATTTACACATCATATATTTTATTTGTTTTCATATTCTGTTATATGCATATCAAATTGTTTGTTGTTTAATGTTCGTTGTGTTCTATTCCATTTCTTTTACGCGACTGTAAAGTTTTGTGTTGTATTTGTGGTGGGAATAATTTAGAGAGCAATCTACTGAAATAACCAAATTACATACAACCCCCACATACTCAAACAGAATTCTCGCCTAAACAAAATCTCAAAACACGTGAACAAGTCCCGACAGAATTCCCTGATATATTTGATAGAAGAGGATACCTATTCGGGCTATGTGGAGATTTAGGAATTAACAATAAAACTCCCAACCGGATATTGACGCGTCGCCACGCATAAGGCTCCACGCATCCATCCGGTTAAAAATCAGAAAAAAAGAAAAATAATAAAAAGTAAAGTAGCCAATGGGAAGCGGTCGCGCCAAAATTAGAAGGATTTTGGAGTGACGAATTTGGAGCCGGCGAAGAGAGATAAATACTCAGGTTTTCTGTGAACCGGGTGAGTGAGGACAAAAAGAGACCCAAGGAAGCACGTAAATACGATAACCAGTAGAGAAGTTACGTCCGCCCTCGAGTTAAGAGCCGAAACTACCTCTCTGCTAATTCTACTGCCTGACTATAAAAGAAGAGAAGAAAAGAAAAGAAAAGAAAAAGGAATAAGTACTCTTTAAAAACATTCTCCTCCTTTCCCCTTTTTCTTGATGTCTGACTTTCCACCACTTCGAAAATTTACTACTTGCAAAGGGGAACTTCTGAACATTCAAATCCAAGTTGACGTTTTTGTTTTATAAAAATTTTTTAAATATTAGATGTTCCTTGTTTGTCTTGTGTTAAATGAAGTTTTTTCTCATTGTATGTTGTAACACTCCAAAACCCAACCAACAGGCCATAGCTATATACTGTACGGGGATTTGTGTAGGATGAGTTTCGCTGGAAATGTTGGTTTGTTAGTAGCGAGGGAAAGTTTGTTGTTAGCGAGGATAGGTTGTAACGTATGTGTGTTTACGTTGTGTTGTTTCTTCGCTTAGTGCTGTTAGTCCCCTCGCTAAGGTTTAAGGGTAAATAAAGGTAGAATGAAGATGAAGTAAGATGGCGAAGGTCGAAAGGTGTTTTTAGAAATAGGGTTTTTATTGCAGCATGGAATATGGTTTGCTTTTGGTGCTGCAAGACTCGTGGAGTTTAGGCTTGTTCGTATGGAGACGAAATAGCGTAGTGAGATGTTGAGATGGCAGCGTGTGTTGCGGGACGTGTGAGGGATTGTGTTTAGAGTCACCGTGTAGTTTTGTATGTGGTATTTGTGGGAGATTATGCGTTATCTCCATTAATGTGGACCAGAGGTGAAAAGGGAATAGTGTCGAGTTAAATTGCGCACCAAACCAAAATACGAGATTTTCCTCTTCTCTACAATACCATAAACACAGACCTAAAACTACCACCGGTTGTCTACCCACCACAGAGATTCCCTGTATCATAAGCAAAATTAGATTCCTTCTGTGGTGATAAAGGAAAGAACTATGTAATCTCCCTTACTTTCTGGGAACGAATTGTTCCCCTTTGTTTAGATTCCTGGTAGGCGACCATTTTATCCGTGACTACCTTAAAGACTAGTTCTTAGTTTAATAAAGCTTTTTTCAAGCTTATCTAACTCAGACTTCTTCAATTAATCGCAAGCTCTAACATATTATTTGACTCTTTATGTGTTACAATTTATTCAACTAAGAACCTGACTGGAAAAGTACCTCAAGCCGGAACGATTGGATTTAGACCTATCTAAGCCCGAGACACTGGAAAATGACTTTTAATATTTTCCTTGAAGCCGTCCGTGAAACTCAACAGCCTACCTCCCTGATAGATTGAAATTGAAACTACTAATCAACCTCCTTTCTCCGGTTATTTACAAACATATACCTGACATTCACGACTGCAGTACAGCTATGAATGCTCTTGATGAAATATTCGTGAAGCCTAAAAACAGCGTCTTCTGTAGACATTTGCTGGCGACTACAATCCTTAAAAAGACTCGCTAAAGACTGTGATTTCCAGGCTGTTACGGCAACACAAGCGAGAGACAAATATATCAGAGACGCGCTTATCAATGGAATTACGTCCAACCTTATCAGACAGAGACTTCTAGAAAATAAAACTCTAGACCTGAATACAGTCTATGACCAGACTCTCACGCTAGAAATGGCCCAAAGAAAACTAGCGTGGTATATTCCCAACCGGACTCCCTAACTGTTTCGGTATCTACTGTTCGGACCGAAGAAACTGACGTGTGCGATGAGCAACCTACTGTAGCCGCTATTTCCGGACAGAAATGTTTCTTTTATGGAAACCAGAGACATGACAAACCCAGATGCCCAACTAGAAACTCAATTTGCAAAAATTGTATAAAGAAAGGGCATTTCGCTCGTGTCTGTAGATCTCATACGGCGGCTGCTACCAACTACGGTAAGTCCCTGCTTGCTTCATCTACTCTTAACTTCTCTCGTTCGTCCATGTGTGAAGAAATTAAAGAAGAACCTGTAAAGATACTCGTTGATACAGGAAGTTCAGAAAGTTTTATCCATCCCGATAAAGTTAAAAGGCTCGGGATGGCAGTCACGCTAAGTTCTGAATAAATTCTAATGGCTTGCAGTTCCCATTCTTCTACTACCCTTGGACATTGCGTAGTATCTCTCCACCTGAGTGGTAGAGAATACAAGTATATAAAGTTATCGGTGATGGCTAACCTCTGCTGTGACGTCACTCTTGGACATAGTTTTCTATGCGAATATTCTTCCATGGAAATACCTTTCAGAGGGCCGCTTCCACCTCTCACTATTTGTAGTCTGACCGCCATTAAAAATGTCCCCTACCCATCTCTATTTACGAACCTAACCATGAACTGTCGCCCAGAAGCAGTTAAATTCCGGAGACATAGCATACCTAACACTAAATTCATTCAGTTTGAGATCTCCCGGATGCTTAAGGAAGGTATTATAGAGCCTTCTCAATCTCCAAGGCGCGCCCAAACACTTGTAGTAACCCCAGAAAATCAGAAAAAGAAACTTGTTGTGGATCACTCCCAGACCATTAACCGGTTCACCCTCCTGGATGCTTATCCTCTTCCTCGGATAGAGGGCATGGTAAATTAAATTGCCAGTAATCAAGTATTTAGCACTCTTGACTTAATCAGTGCCTATCACCAAGTCGCTATTAAGCCAGAAGAGCGAAAATACACTGCATTTGAAGCTGCTGGATCTCTATACCAATTTTACCGAATCCCAGTCGGAGTGACCAATGGAGTAGCAAGCTTTCAACGGGTTATGGAAGACATCATCAAGCGAGAAGACCTCAATGGAACCTACGTCTATATCAACTATGTTACCATCTGTGGACAAAATCAGGCTGAACATGACTTAAATCTGAAAGAGTTCATGAATAGCGTGGTAAACTACGGTTTGACATTGAACAAAAACAACTGTCTTTACTCGCTTACTTCCATAGACTTGCTCGGGTATACGATAAGCAAGAGTTCGGTAAAACCCGACCCTGATAGACTCAACGGATTGATGAACTTACCAGTACCTCCCTTCTCTTCGACGAACTATGGAGATGTTCTCTCACTATTCTCGGTGGATCTCGAACTTTTCCGAAAAATTACATCCCCTAACCAGAGTTACTCGTTATCCTCTCATTAAGGAACAGAGGCCTTCAGGTGTCTAAAGCAGGAGATTGCAAAATCGTCCCTGGTAGCTATAGACTCTTCTTTTCCTTGTGAGATCAAAACGGATGCTACAGAACATGTTATCGCTGCCTCCCTAACCGAAAACGGTCGGCCTGTTGCTTTCTTTTCAAGAACCCTAACATTTGCTGAGCAAAAGCACTCATCGGTTGAAAAGGAGGCGTACGCTATGTAGAAGCGATTCGAAAATGGTGACACCTATTACTAGGAAAGCATTTTAAGCTGATCCCTGATCCACAATCAGTCTCGTTCATGTTCAATCCTAAAAGTAAGAGCAAGATAAAAAATGTGAAGATCATAAGATGGACATTGGAACTTGCTTGTTTCAGCTATGAAATAGCATATCGTTCAGGAAAACAGAATGCAGCCACCGACGCCCTTACTCGGATTTGCTCTTCTACCACTACTGCGGACAAGTTACACAGCTTGCATGAAGATTTATGTCATCCAGGAGTAACCCGAATGCTACATTTAGTCAGAAGCAAAAATATGCCGTACTCCGTAGAAAATGTAAGAGCGGTAGTCCAGGCGTGCCAGGTCTGTTCTGAGATGAAGCCTAGATTCATTAGAAGGGCACCACAGGCACTCATAAAGCAAGTCAACTCTTTGAGAGATTGAGTGTAGACTTCAAGGGACTTTTACCTTCAAGTTCCCGCAATCGCTACTTACTAATTGTGGTTGACGAATACTCCCGTTTTCCTTTCGCTTTCCCTTATGCCGATGTGGCTGCTGCGACCGTCATTAAACATCTAACAAATCTATTTTCTGTTTTTGGAAATCCTTCTTTTATGCACTCAGATCGAGGTACAGCTTTCATGTCAGAGGAACTAAAAGGATTCTAACATTCTCGAAGCATCGTTACCAGTCGAACAACTGCTTTTAATCCTCAAGGCAATAAACAAGTAGAAATGGCATCATCTGGCAAACGGTGAGTCTGGCTCTGCGATCAAGAAATCTCTCCATTGTTAATTGGGAAAAGGTGCTGGATGTGGCCCTCCACTGCTTCCGTTCATTACTTTCCCCTTCCACTAACTGTACTCCACATGAACGCCCATTCAATTCCCAAAGAAAATCAGCTACTGGTGGTTAACAAGATCCAAATCGGCTTTTCTGAAGCACCATGTACGTGGAAGCAAATATGAGCCCCCGGTGGAGAGTGTTGATATACTCGAAATCAACACAAACTATGCTCACGTACGCTTCAATAATAGCTCCTCTTGGTGATGGAATGAACAGTTTAGATACGGAACCAGACCCTATGCCAGGGGACCCTCAGGAACTGGATGTCTATTCCACCTTTTCTACAAATGTAATAAATTAACTGAAGCTGCTTTTTTTAAAAAGCAATGTACCGAAAATAATCTACAGCAACAACTGACCCCAATGCACAAGTGACGAATTTTTTTTTTTTTTTTTTGCCGAAGATATAACTTCAAACATGTCACTTTATCACTCCACTTTCCCCAATCCAATGAATTTGTAGAGAGAATGATGAAGTTTGCAAAAAGTTATTGACGAAGGCCAAAGAATTAGACACAGACTATCACTATTGAACGACACCTACCTCTAATCGCTAGCGGAACTACTCAATGTTCAACCTATGAGAACTCTACTTGTCTCCAAACAGCAACCAGGAGACGAACGCACTCAAAACTGTTTACAATCAAGTAAACACTAAGACAAGGAACTTTATAACAAGCCGAACAAACGATAGCATATACCACTGTACATTGGTCAACAAAACCAAAATACAAAACTGAGTACCAAGTATCATCATACAAGCCATAAAAGAGCTGAGAGTGTACCAAGTAAAAACAAAAACCATCACAGGAACCAAAAATTTCTCTGTTCAGCCAGTATGGAGTCGAATAGATCCAGACTCAACATTGATGGCAAGAACCCACTGACAACACCAAACAGTGCACAGCACTCAACAGACACCTTACACATTATGACAAAAACAGTACAAAACACCCCACCTCCATTGCAAAGAAAACGGTACAACTACTCCCAGACCAGCACAGCCTTTTTAACAGAACAATCAAAATACCATAGATTATATCTCTGAAACATTCACAAAACAAAAACACAACTTTTCTTTCAGGTAAGATATAGTCACACAAGCTGAACTGATGACTGTAAATCTCATATATTGTAAGTACAAACCAACTAATCTTCAATAAGGAAAGGGAGATGTCATATTCCTTAGTAATCTCTCTTGATATGAATTCTCCAGTAAGGAGCATTAACTCCCTTAGCTGTTGTTACCAAACCTCTCTTCTATCCTACACTTTCAAGCAATAATCATGTGTCTGTGTCTTGTCTCAATGCCAAACCCAGACAGAAAAGGAAACAGTGTGAAGCTGTATTCTTACATTTCTTTTAATTCCCTTCTACCAATTTCAAATCTTCCGCTTGAGATAAATTAATGAATATTATCAAGATAAGTGCAGCAGTCTGGATATCATCAAGATGTGGGCAACAGTCTGGATATTATCAAGATGTGTGCCTCAATCTAGATATTATCAAGATGTGTGCCTCAATCTAGATATTTTCAAGCTGTGGGCAGCAATCTGAATATTATCAAGATGTGTGCAGCAGTTTAGATATTATCAAGATGTGGGCAACTGTCAGGATATTACCAAGATGTAGGCAGCAGTCTAGATAATATCAAGATGTGCAGCAGTCTAGATTTTGCCAGATGTGGGCAGCAGTCTGGATATTATCAAGATGTGGGCAACAGTCTGGATATTATCAAGATATAGGCAGCTGTCTAGATATTTTCAAGATGTAGGCAGCAGTCTGGATATTATCAAGATGTGGGCAGCAATCTGAATATTTTCAAGATGTGGGCAGCAGTCTGGATTTTATCAAGATGAATGCAGCAGTCTGGATATCATCAAGATGTGGGCAGCAGTCTGGATATTATCAAAATGTGTGCAGCAGTCTAGATAATATCAAAATGTGAGCAGCAGTCCAGATATTATCATGATGTGAGTAGCAGTCTGGATATTATCAAGGTGTGTCCAGCAGTCTAGATAATATCAAGATGTCATCAGCAGTCTGGATTTTATCAAGATGTGGGAAGCAGTCTGGATATCCTTTTATTGTATATATTGCTGAGCTGCAAAAATGTTTTATTTGAAATTCAAAATTAAAATCTTTAAAGCTTCAGTCATAATTTTAATCACACTCTAAAGTAATATGCAATTCTGAGCTCAAACTAAAATTAAATCTAAATCATGCGTGTAAAAAAAAAAAAAAAACGGAGAAAAAACAATCGGTGGATTGATAAAGAGAGTGGGGAGAGAGATAATTACTGGTCAGAACTTCATCTCATGGTCATGTTTATGAAGTATCATCCATTCAAATAAGAAACACAGTTTAATCTTAATCTGGAAAGTTTAAAACTATATTGATCAATGAGATTAATCAAGAATCATTGGATTAAGTGTATTGACAAGGAAGGTTTTAAAAATAAAGCCTTTTTTAAATTATAAGGCTACTGATTTATTGACTTATCTACAAGCCTATTTTCTATCAGGAGTGCTTTCTTAATTATAAAAGCAAGAGTAGAAGTAATAGAACAGAAAACAAAAGAAAGTTGACTTGTCAAAGTAAATATTCAGGAGCAAATATGGACAGATGATTTCAAAAATCAGTTACCACTGAGTAATAACTGCAATCTTGTGGCATTGTGCCAGATTTAAGCTATACTTAGTTCTTAGGAACAATTCATTGCAACCAAAATATGCTAAGATTAGTAAATGACTATATTACTGACCAAAGTATTATACTGACTAAAGTATTACTTTGTGAATGTATATGTTCATGAACAGAGACAGGTATACATTTAAATATACACGTCTAAGTACATACATATTGCTATTAGGAATGTTTTGTTAGTTGGTTGTTTTAAGGCATGTTAACTTATATTGCAATATTTTATACAAAGGTTTGTTGAATAAATATGGTCTCCAATTATATTCAATTATATTTCACATACATTTTAAACTCTTCATACTTAATTTCAATTTTAATGTCTTTAGAGCCAATGTATTAATGTATTTCAGAATCATTTTAAATATCTCAACCAGATCTATTTAACTGATAGATAGAACTCTAACTGGTACAACCACTACATATCAGAGTATACTTTGAATTGCTGGCAAAAAGAAGTAACTTCTTGGCTGCTGAAGCTCCATGCAGGACAATTTTTGTTTAGCTTTAGACTGTCATTCAGTGATGATCAAAAGTATTTGAAACTTAAAAATATATAGATATCATGAACATAGTCATTTCTTATATGATAATTTTTATATAATCAATATAATTATAATTCTTATTTTATTATAATAGTTCCTTTTAACATGACACTGAGAGAATATAAAAACAGGAAATACCCATCATCAATTAAACATGTAAGAAAGAGACATTATTTCCTAAATACAATTGATATATATATATATATATATATATATATATATATATATATATATATATATATATTACCAAAGGTTTAGAATAAAATTTTATAATATAAGAAAAGGAAGACAGTACAGAATATTAAATTGCAAAGTTTGCTAAAAAGAATAATTAAGCAGAAATGAAATTTTATTTCTTAAAAAGTTTACATGCAATTGAGGCCAAGATGTGTGCCACACATTGTCCCCTGTCCTCATAAGAAGTGTGCCACTTTTCTACACCATATTCCCTATCCTCACAAGAAGTGTGCCACTTTTCTACATCATGTCCCCTGTCCTCCCATGAAGTGTGCCCCTTTTCTAAACAATATCCCATGTCCTCACAAGAAGTGTGCCACTTTTCTACACCATATCCTCTATCCTCACAACAAGTGTGCCACTTCTCTACACCCTGTCCTCTGTCCTTCCCAGAAGTGAGTCACTTTTCTACACTATATCCTCTGTCCTCTCTTCTCCTTTTCCAAATTTGAACTTGCACTTATTGTGCAGCACCTTCACTTACACACATATTTTGTTGGTTGTGTCCTCCTCACGCATTAGTTAGAGATGCAACTGGGGTAAGTCATATTCTTTGTTTCAGCAGTCTGCACAATAATATTAAAATATTACAAAAGGTCATAAAGATTGAAAAATCTTTATCCCGACAGTTATTTTAAAATATTACCAAAACACATAAAAGTTGAAAGGTGTTAGTTAGCGCAACAATATAAAAATATTACTTAACACATAAAAATTGCAAGACCTTTGTCAGGACAATAGTGTTAAAATATTACCAAACTACAAAAAAAATTGAAAGGTCTTTGTAACCACAATAGTATCTACATTTCAGCATAACACATTAAAATAATATGGTCTTTATTAGAATATTGCCAAAACACATAAAAATTAAAAGGTCTTAGTCGGCACAATAATATCAAAATATTACCAAAACATTTAAAAATTTAAATTTGTTTGTTAGAAGAGTAACATCATAATATTACCAAAACATGTAAAACTTGAAAGGTTGTTGTCAGTACAATATGAAAATATTACCAAAGCACAAAAAATTGAAAGGTCTTTATCACCAAAATAATATTAAAATATTACTATGACACTTAAAAATTGAAAGGTCTTTGTCAGTATATCAATATTAAAATGCTCTAGAAAAAAAAGCAATTTCAAATCCAATTTACTACTTGAGATATGCTCTTGCACTCACCTCATCCATAATTCTCAAAAGAGATAACTTGTAACTAAGTAGTAAAGTTGGCAACTGTACTCAAGGTTGACCAGAAGGCTCCTTTTCAATAGCAACTACACTGAGGTGTAGGGAAGGGTGCTACTCCTTTCACTGGATTGCTCCACTTTACCCTTGATATGTACCTTACATTGCTGAGTGTAAAGCAAAGAGCTATCAAGTACCTTTTTTAAAGTCTTTGGTATGACACAACCTGTGATTGAACCCAGGTATCTCGGACCATTAGTGAACACAAACTACTTGGCCAATGAGCCGGTTGAAGTAAAGTTGGCAACCGTAGTCAAGGGTGACCCGAAGGATCTCTTTTTGATAGCTACAATAATGAGGTGTAGTGGAGGGTGCTACTCCTTTCCCTAGATTGCTCCACATTACCCACGGTCTGTACCTTATAATGCTGAGTGTTAAGCAAGAAGGCATCAAGTACCATTTTTTGAGGGTTTTTTTTAATAACTCAACCTGGGATTGAACCCAGGTCTCCCAGGCCTTTGGCAAACACTCTAACCATCATGCCAAATTTATAATAAATCATAAATTCTATAAATAATATGTGACATGACATCAAACTGAAGGCGGTTTTTAAGTGAAGTATAGGTAGTTTTGATTTTTCTACTACTTACAGACTCATTTAAAATTAAATGTTTCTTATTTCAATCATCATTGACATAGGAGCGCAAATTCTCAAATAAATAAGTTATAATAATTCATTAAACATTCAAAAGAATATCTCTATAAAGAGGTATAAAAAGTTCTTATCAAACCAAGAAAGTGTTGCGTAGTCAGATACATGAATATGGCCATGTGCGAAATAGACATGTAATGTTCATAACGATAAATTTAGAAAGAACATAGGAATCTCGGAATTTGAAAACACGTAATGACTTCTTGTTCAGGTACAAAACCTTTTTATTAACTTTGAGTTAAAGGTTTCGACGTAAGGAGGAGAGACACAATCTTCTATGCTGTCTTATTCATTTGGCCCCCAACTTGAGCGGCCCCCCATAGGGCGCAAGTTCACCTCGCACCTGCGAGCTCCAAAAATCGATCCTTCTCGTTTGGCGTCTAGTACCTGACTCTTTCTCTCTTCAAATTCTCACACAAACCTCCGCGCGCTTCCGGTGCATGACATCACCCGCAACCTGTCACCCAGTATCGTCTCGGACTATTATGACATCTGAGTGACACCTCCATCCGCCCGCGCACACCCGCGTTAACACTTGCTTCAATGTTGTACCTAACTAACCCATGTGCTGAGCCGAAAGGTTCTTAGCCTAACTAAACTCAAAGGCATGAACCGAAATCCCTCGGCTATTTTATAACAAAAGGAATGCTTTAGAGCTAGGAATGTACATCCTAAGCTGAGAAACTTATATAATAAAGTGACAGTCTACACATCAAGACTAGTTGGTTTCAATTTTCAATATATTCTGATCAACAGATTTTGGTGAAACATAGGATTGTGCCAGTACAGCACCTATCATACTCACTTGAGCTAATTCACTGCAAATTTTTCCAAGATTTTGAAACTGAAAATTCCTCTCAAGAGTAAGATTTGGTAGAGAGAATTAAAAGAAATGTGACTACACAGCTTCAGACCATATCAAAATAAGAATTTCAGAAATGCTTTGACCAATTAAAGACTCTCTGAAATAACTGGTATAAATGCTAAAGGAACTATTTTAAAGAAAATTAATGCTGCATTCATTGTTTATTTTGTCTTGGAAAATAAAGCTTTCGTCTTTATACTTTTTGAACACATGTGATGCATACATACATGCATACACCCACACACACACACACACACACATATATATATATATATATATATATATATAATATAAAAAAACAACTTATGGTTGTCTGCTAGTCTTTTCAATAACAAAGTTCAATATCCGAGATAGAGCCATTTTATAGTAAAATAAATTTCAAAATCAAATTTAGAAATAAATTTGAAAAACAAATTTTAAAATAGAAACATATAAATCATAACAGGCTATTTATTTTTAAATTCATTTAAAATTTGTTTTTAGATTCATTTTTTATGTTCTTTCCATATATTTACGTGATGTGTCCATGTGTCGAAATCCACTGGAGAACTTTTCTTATGAGGTCAGACCTGCTTCACCAACATAGCCAACATGTTTAGCTTGTTTTACTTGGATGGTTTATGAGATAAGAAACAAATAGCAGTGTAGTTGCTGCTTTGTTCGGTGCTACTTCCAGGAGTTGTTGAAAATAGCATGCAGTATTTTTGTGTAGTTTCCATCAAGCTTTTTTTCAAGGTGGTACAGCCAAATAATAGTACTGACATTGCTACTGCGTGGAAGAATTCCAATTTTATTTTATCAGTGAGATCAGATTTCCATATGGTCATCAATAGTAATTCATGCCTTTCTGATGCATATGTTGACATTACTTTCAGTAGATGAGATATTATTACCAAGGTATTTGATATGGTCTTCTAATTTCAGAGGATTGCCATTTGACGAGATGGCACCATGTTGCTTAAAACACATAAAGTCTGTTTTACCTGACTTCATGTAGAAACCAATGCCATCCAATTAAGGAGATATTCAGCTTGAATAGGTGCTTTTGTAGGAAGTACTTGATCATCTGTGAAGTCTGCATTTATAATAGTTTCAGCAGGGTGTCATTTGCTTCTTGTTTTTTTAACGTGAATCCATTTTCCTTCACACCATTTATACATATATATATATATATATATATATATTTGTGTGTGTGTGTGTGTGTGTGTGTGTGTGGATGTATATATATATTTATATACATAGATCTTTTTATTATATCTAGTTGAATATTATGCAATCAGAACGGATATGTTTAGGTGTTATTATTACTTGTTTTCTACTCTACAGAACTGAAACTCTGTGACAAAGATAAAATAATGTTTTGTTTAAAATTTACTTTTGTAAAATTTTGGACAGCTGCATATTAGTATTTTTGACTGTAGATTTTCAGTTACATAAAGTTTGATGATAAATAATTGCTAATATTATCCATTTTGATTTTATAATACTCCGCTAGAAATAATGAAATCCTGTTAGCTTTTGTTTAAAAGGACATAAACTTTTCATTAAAAATTGTTTGGGGTTTACTTATTTATCACAAAAGAATATCTGTCCTTCTTTCAACCAGATTAAATCAATCCACCCATCTATTATTACGTAGTTTTTAAAGACATTTAATCACAAAACTCATAGAGCATTTTCACCTGTTGGCCCCAATTCTTATGATTATGTTTATCTATAGATAAACATAATCACAAGAATATACTTTAATATAATTAAACAATAGGATAAGAATAAATATGATATAATTAATCAATAAAAGACTTTGCTCAATTTCAAGATGGTTGACAGGTAATGAATTTGATTCCAAGTTATACATATATGAATATAATCGAAATGTGTGTGTGTGTGTGTGTGTGTGTGTGTGTGTGTGTGTGTGTGTGTGTGTGTGAGATACAAATTTGTTCATATGTACATGCAGAAACACTCAAACATAAACATAAGTACACTACCCCCTACATGCACATGGATATTATAACAACTATATCATTTTTATGTACATATACTGGGTTTTCAAAAAGGATACCACCATCATTTTGAAAATTTGTATTTAAATGATTTTATATTCTTTGTACCGCTGAAAACTGTAGTTACAAACAACCCAATCAGCAAATATGGCTTCCTAATAATTTTTTCTGCCTGTGTAAGTTAAATATCATTGAGAACTTCAGCAATGAAAAATCATGGTTGGCCTGAGCTGTTTTGATCCTGTTTACTTTCAAGATCACAAAAATTATCAACCAAACATGATACTGTTAACCTGTTAGGAAATGCAAACTGGAGAAACTTGCATTTATAAGATTTCAATGCCAAATACGTTCATCCTTTGAAAATGTCATATGCTAAAAAATGGATGTTTGATTGAAGTTAGTGGATAACTCAAGTATTTCAACTGCTAATAGACTTTATCAACTAAATGCAATATTGATAATTTTGGTGGGAAGTTTTATTTCATTTATATCCCTTGTGATTGTCAGAGGTATATGTGAAATATGACTGTTCTGTAAAAACTATATTGTACATACAATACCAAAACTCAAATGAGGCTAGCATGCGATGTAATTATTTCAACTGCTAATTACTGTTGTCTCTAAGTACATGGTTGGAATGGGACTAGTATTGTAGCATAAACTTTACTTATCCTTTATTTGTGTCCTTTATAAAGCAACTTGATGTATTTTTTAAATGGTGAGATGAAAATAGATTTTAATGCATGCATGAAGAGGTGAATAAAAAGAAAATGATTGTATTCATTGAAAAATAGCAAAATTAAATGAACATAGATTTGTAAGCAATTCTCATCTATGCATGTGCACATCTCTGTACATCTACCTATTTCTCTGTATAAAAAGATACATGCATAAGCATAGATTACTGAAGAAGAAACACATAGAGAGAAAACTTGACATTGAGGAAGACATATATAATTTCATGGAAGCACCCCGCTACACATTAGTACACTCATATTTTTCTATTCATTCTATATCAAAAAATAAATATTCTGTAAAAACTTTCATAGAAATTAATTTGTTCCAAAATAATGTGTAGATAAATCTCTCAATAAATTTCTGCTTCAAGTTGAACACTATCAATTCATAATTTTCAGGTTGACTGATATTCTAATTTTCAGCATTGTTTTTAAAGTAATGTCAATATAGTATGAATTAACTTCTTTCAAATAATAAAAAGTATGTAAGGAAATTCAATCAAGTCTTCTTCTTCTTCTTCTTCTTCTTCTTCTTCTTCTTCTTCTTCTTCTTCTTCTTTTGCCTGCTCTTATTTTCCTCTTCTTCTTCCCTCCTCTCCTTTCCTCTTCTTTTCACATTTTTTTCATTTCTTTTTTTTTCTTGCTTTTTCTGTCTTTCTTCATTCCATCTTTTTTCTGATCAATTATTAGACATTATCACTTTACCATTTTTCAAGAATTCTTTAGCCTTCACCCAATCTTCCCTGGTCTTTCTCTTTCAGAATCAAAGCTATCTACAGGTTTTAAAACATATCAGTTATATAAGTCCTAGGATTAATTTATATATTATTCTTTTGTTTTCCTTTTCTTTTTTCTCATTTATTTATGTATTATTAAAGTGTCTACCCCCGAGATAGATTTAATCCACTTTTTTCCAATTGATTATTGCATTAATCACATTTTCCACTCTTCACGAAACCTGGCACCAAAGTCTTCTTCCCATTTGTAAATATTATGGTCATATCAAATTGTTGGCAATTTCTAAAGCTAATTCCAATTTCAAAAAACCTTCCAGCCATTTTGTGTTACTTTTCATTTAAATATTAGATACAAATTTTATGCATTAAGCATTTGAAACTGGAAAGAAAAGTTGGAAAATATTTTTCTCCACTTTTATCAGCAGATCTGTTTATTTTCTTTCAAAAATAATGAAATCAATTTATAAGGACAAAGCAGTGTATAAATTCATCTAAAGACTTGATACCTGTTTATAGGCTTAAATTCAATTCAACTTTCTCTCATTGCTACAATGTTATAATTCTGGCTCTTTTCTATTCTTATTTTCATGGAAAACTATTCAGATGAGCTTCTTACCTCTGTCACAAAAACTAGGGAAGTTTTTATCTCAACTTAGTTTATGAAATCTATCAAATTATATTTATTCTTTCTCAATAACCTCCAAAATCCCATGCAAACAGTGTTTTCACCTCAGAACATATGGAATAAACTTCCTCATCACTGTTTTCCTGCTAAATATAATCTTGACCACTTTTAATCCAATGTTAAATGTCTTTTCAAATGTTTCTTTTCATTATCTTTATCTAAATCTTTTATAGGTTTTTAATATTCTAAACTTTAATAATCTTTTATCATTTATTTCAATATTATGTTACAAATATTGATTCTGCCATACCTAAGCTTGAATTTGTAGACTAACAATCAAGTCACACTGAAAACACCCATTCCTGTCACATTGCCATACTTAAGCAGGGATGAACCCACTCAGTTTTAAGAGGGGTGACTATTAAGGAACAGCAAGTACAGTAACAATGTTTATGGTATTTTACATATTTAAACTCTAAACAGATTCTTTCTGAGTTCTATTTGGGCTTGTTGTCCTCTTCCAGGTCATGAAACTCTAGTCCCCTTTGAAATAATCTCCTCTGGCTGCAATGCACCTGTTGTACCGTTCAAACAAGTTCTGGAAGGCCCCATGGAAGTCCTCTTGTGTGAACGTGTCAATTGTCTCATAACAACAGCCTCCGAGCTTAGGGAATAAGCAAAAGTCACAGGGAGCAAGGTCTGGACTATAGGGAGGCTGAGGAACTGTCTTGATACCCATCTTGCTCAAATAGTCTGTGACAAGGATGGAGTTGTGGACTGGTGCATTGTCCTGATGGAAATGACACTGACCCGATTTGAAGAGTGCTGTACTCTTCCAACAGAATTTCTTCCTGAACTCTGTTAAAACCTCAACATAGTATTCCTTGTTGACAGTCTGTACAGTGGGAACCCAGTGCATGTAGATCATGCCAGTGCTGTGAAAAAAAGGGATCATCAAAAGTTTGTTGGTGGATTTGCTCTGTCTGGCCTTCCTGGGTCTGGGAGAGCCAGCATGCTTCCACTGGGAACTCTTTCCCTTGGTCTCTGAGTCATAGCAGTAGATCCAGCTTTCATCGCAGGTCATCAGAGCATCAAGAACTGTGGGATCTGAAGTGATCAGCTCGACCATCTCCCTGCTGTCATGACAGCGTCTTTCTTTCTGATTTTCTCTGACAACCCTCTGGACAAACTTTGCACAAATCTTCCACATCTTCAGTTCCTCATGAATAATTGTATCTACAGTTCCCACACTGACATCAAACTGTGTATATATTATCTCTAGAGACACATGACGGTCCTTATCCTTGAAATTCTTTATTTGGTCAATCAGCTCTGGTTTTCTGACTTCCTTACTCCTCCCACACCTCTCACAATCCCTCACTGACACCGTGCCTTTCTTAAATCTCTTATGCCACTCAAAAACTGATGCTCGATTCATGCAAGATGCTCCAAAAGCAGTCTGAAGCATTCCATACGTTTCTGTGGCATTTTTCCAAGTTTAAAACACAATTTTATTGCATATCATTCTTCTCAAATGTCCTCACATCCGGATTCCTTTTTTTAAAATTCATCAGTTGTGACACTCAGGCTTTAGTAGGGTGTATTCCAATTACTGCAGTAGCTGTTCATTTGAACCTGAAATCATAAAAGTTGGTCAGTCATCTCATAAGATGTATAGCAATAAAATACTGAGTTTTCAAGAATCTACAACAACTTTAAATACCCGTACAAAAAAAGTCGGGATACTTATTGAAGGCACCTCGTATAATTACAGTTTGAATAATAGTGACTATTCTCCCACAAAACACCAATACTATAGTTAAAATTACCTTACAAATAAACTTATGATTATATTTATCATAGATATCTGATAATAGTTGACAAAAAATTAAGTCTAGAAAAGTTGTGACTTGAGATATGTCTATTTAGTATGCCCTTATTTTGAATAATGTATAAAGTAATTTCAAATATAAAGACAAGCATATTAAAGGTAGTGATAGTATTTTTCACTTCACAAACTAAATTTTTTTTAGAGTAAATTTTCAGAGACTAAATTTTCCAAGCACCTTATATTTAATGACTCAGATCAGATGCTTACCAAATTTTGAATACTCATCACTAGTATTTAGTCATTGATTTTTTACTGTTAGAATATTAAATAATGTAAGTACTTATTAGCTTTGGTTTTGGTTTCTTTTTAATGGTATATCAACTTTCATGGGTTATTTAATGCCAAAACCATCCTTGTAAAGGAACAGCAGTGATACTATTTAACCAATAACAGAGGTGATAAGGGGTTTCATATTTTTACTGAGAGTATAAGCCTGAAAGTGAATGTAATAGCATTAGTTAAGTGTGAACTTGCTTACTTTGAGACTGCAGTTCAGTACATTAGCCATTACACCACAAGGACTCCTCTTTTCTTTATTAGAATCATGAAGAAAAAAGCAAGATTGTTGAGAACAATGCCACTTCTGATATTATTATAAAAACCAGGATAATTTTGATTTTTCGAGCAAATATAGCTTGGTAGATGAGATAAACGACCCAAGAACCCATTGGATTTTTATTGTAATAACAGTCTCTGATGATAATAATGCTTATTGTTATATTGAGAATTTAGGTAATTAAAAAGTCATATTCAATTCGAATGCAGAAACTCCAAAATCATTATTCAGTTGGAAATTGAACTGAAATTCCTTCATTCTCTAATTGCCCAGTCGGCTGGGGCTGTAGAATACACCGATTGCACCTCAGCAGAGGGATAAGACCCCCACCTCAATGAGTTCTAGATATGACACTAAACAATCTGAAGTTACAGTGATGCTGGAGTTTTGGGGAATGAGGAGTACCCCTTCATTGCCATTGTTCCCAGGTCCACTCAGGCTCGGAGAAGTAGCACCTGACAAGGCCCTTATCTATGGGTTAAATAGAACTAAACTGTATACTTATGCTAAACTGAATTGTTTGAAATAGGACTGTTTGACTAAACTGAATAGCTTGAAATAGAAATGTTTTTAACAATTAAAGTGAGTACTTACATTTAAACTGCATACTTATGTTAAACTGAATTGTTTGAAATGGAACTGTTTTTGACATTGAAACTGTACTTACACTAAACTGAATTGTCTAAAATAGAACTGTTTAACATTCAAGTGTGTGTAAACAAAATCTATACTAAACTGGATTGGTTAAATTAGAACTTTTTGACTAAATGGAATAGCTTGAAGTAGAAGGGTTTTTGACAATTAAAATGTGTACTCATGTTAAACTGAATTGTTTGAAATAAAACTGATTATTTATATAAAAATGGATTTGGCATTAAATAACCTACAAGGGTTGATATGCCAGAAAACCCAAACCACCAACCAACCATTCATTCTCTAAAAGCATTTTAAGAGTATTGCTCAAATAAAAATTTTACTATGATGTGCCATTTTTGCAGGGTTATGGTTATATACATATATAGAAGCATAATGAAAATGTTAACAATAAATAGCCAGATAGATAAATAAGCCATAATTTAAAATTAAGTAGTATCATTACTTTATTTTTGTATTAGTAAAATATTTGAATACATCCTGGACAAAAATATAAGACCATCCTTAAAATTGAAGAAAAAGATATTGTTTACAATTTTTAAATTATGAAAATCAGATATATGAAAGATAAGGTTAAGAGATATTTAAATTTAAAATAAGAAATTTCAATTCATTTTTTATAAGTATATTAGCATTTATGCTAAATTTGAATATTTATTTTTGATATAAATATAAGACCACCAATAAAAACTAAACAAAAAAGGACTTAATTTAATTGAAAAAATTTATTATATATCGTCTCCATAATAAATAAAAATATTAAAACTGTAATACTTAAAATACTAAAAACATAAATGGCTAAAGAAATTAAATTATCTGAATTTGAAAAAGGCAAGATTCCAGCACTGAAAAGAGTCAGAAAATCTCAGAGAGAAATTTCAAAGGCCTTAGGACACTGTAAAACCATTATCTGCAATTACTTGAAAAGTCCAAATAAGTATGGAACAAGAAAATCAACTGGCAGGCTGGAAAAATTATCACTACAATTCAAGAGAAGAATTGTTAGCAAAATAAAAAGGAAAACTTAGTTAATATCAAAAATATTGAAATCTCTTGCGGATGCTCCTTGAAGTAATAAGACAATTAGAAAGCATTTAAACAAAAAAATTAAGCATATGAAAAGGATTCATCATTCAAGGTTAACTATGAAGCACAAAGAGAAACGACTGGAATATGCTCGTCAGTATCAAACCATAGTGCTAAAGAATGGTAAAAAGTTGTTTGCTCAGATGAAAAGAAATTCAATTTAGACAGTCCAAATGGCTTTCAGAAGTACTGGCATGCAAAAAAATTCCAGAAGGCATAGTGGAGGAGGATCTCTAATGATCGGTGGGGGGGGCTTCTCATCTTCAGGAAAAGTTAAACTATAATTTGTCAGTGTTCAACAAAAAGCAGCAGATTATGTGAAAATGCAAGATGATTTATCTCTCACACAAGAAGGGTGTCTTCTATGTGGAGAAGAATGGATTTTTAGCAAGATAATGCTGCTATCCACAATGCATCAATAACAAAGAAGTACTTGCTTGAACAAAAAATAAGACTTCTTGACCCGCCAGCATGCTCTTCAGACCTCAGTCCAATAGAAAATTTGTGGGGATTGATTGTTGCAAAAGTTTATGAAGGTGGTTGACAGTACTCAGCAGTTTCTGAACTCAAAAATGCAATTTTAGATGCATGGGAAAAAATACCTTTGGTTCAACTTCAGAAACTGGTTGATAGTATGCCTAGCCGAACTTTTGAGGTTATCAAAGCTAATGGTAGATCTACAAAATATCAAATAAAAAATTTGCTTTTATATTTTATAGTTCAGCGCATTGGTCTTATATTTATATCAAAACAAAATTTTAGAATAAAGCATAAATGCTAATATACATATGAAAAATGAATTGAAATTTCTTCATATTTTAAATTTGTCTTTATGCCTTAACTTTCATATATCTGATTTTCATAATTTAAAAATTGTAAACAATATCTTTTTCTTCATTTTTTGAGGTGTACATGAATCACTTATTCAACAGTAAAAAATGTTACATGAAATTTCTGCAAGAAAAATGAGTGTGACAAGGATTAATTTGGCTTAGATTTGCAAATATTTTTTGATACTTTCTTTTCATACTTCTTCTGACTATATCACTTTGCTCCAATCCTGCTGAAGGGCAAAGCAAAGAATTTTTCAGTTGTATGAATGGAAGTCCTTCTTTACTCTTCCTGATGATCATGTGTCAGAAAAGAATGTGGCTGATTGACTAACAAAACAGCAGCAGCTGCTATTACAGCAGCCAGGATATTGTAATTAAAAAGAAGCTCTCTACAAACATCAATACCAATTGCCCTATCAATTAGAAATAAGATCTTTGATTTATAAACCAACAGGAGGAAATTATTTACATCAGTATCACTAAAAGTATGGAATGAATCTCAATGAAGATAATATCAAGAACTGCCCAAGAAAGTCAGGGTTAAAAAGGCAAACTTTTATAATAATCTTTCATTTTATGATTTATTGAACAATATTCAATAACTCCTCGAGTAAGCATGACAAATAGTAGCACTCTTAAAGAAAAATGGCCTATATTTTAGCCAAGAGGTTTATATACATATATCTTAGTAAAGTTTTGAATGAAATCTGAAGGCATGAGAAAGATGATAGTTTGAAAAATCAGATTGATATATTTTACTTGTAGCCTGAAATCATCCAAATCCAAAGGAATTCAAGAGAAGCAAGATATCAAACTGTTTGGAAAATACTGTCTGATTTTAGTATAAACTGTTTTAAATACATTATTTAAATAGTAGTTGTAAAAAAATCACATTCCTAATGATTAAAGTGCCTTTTGTGTTATTTTTATCACTTCTTTCTGAATTTGATTTTGAAGATTATATACCTATAATCATGATCATGAAAAAAGACAAGTTCAAGCTTGTCAAACAGCCGCCAATATATACAGAGTATGGGGTGAAGGGTCCACTCATGATTTGATAATATGGCACTGGTTTCAGAAGTTCTGTAATGGAAATAAAAATCTTGAAGATCATGAGGGAAGAGGACTTCCATCCACAATTGATGACCAACATCTGAAAACATTTGTTGAACAAAACTCATGACAAAGTGATAGAAAATGTCTCAGGCAATGGGTGTCAACATTTCAACAATATCAGATCATCTCAAGAAAATTGGCAAGTTAAAGAATTCACTAAATAGATTCCTCATGAACTCCTTGAATGTCAAAGAATTTGAGGTATTGAAGAGTGCTTGATGCTGTTTCTGTAAAACTCAAATGATTCAATTCTTGATTATATAGACTTGTGACAATTGTAAATAGTTTGATCCTGATAAAGCTTCCAAACATTTTCCCAAACCAAAATTTTATGAACAGAAGATTATGATGACTGTCAGGTGATCTGCCATTCGTGTTGTCTGTAATAGCTTTCTGGAATTTAACCAGAGTGTCACTACAGAAATTTACTGCAACTGGATGAAATTCATATTCAATTAAGCAAAATATAACCAGCACTGGTTAATCAACAAGATCCAATTTTGCTTCATGACAATACTCAGCCATATATTGTTAGAATTACATTGCAGAAGATCACTGGAATATGAGACTTTCTTTCATAGATCATATTCTTCTGATCTTTCACCCATCAACTATTATTTTTTCAAGCACCTACACACTTTTTTATGTCAAAAAGACATTCCATTTTAAAGTAGAAAGTGCTTTTAAAGATTTCTTAACATTAAAACCTTTACAGTTTTATCATGCAGACATAAATAACCTTGTCAATTGATGATAGAAATGCATAGATGTTCAAGGATCACTATTTCGACTGATTAAAACTGCTTAAATTGATTAATTCAGGAATAAAAGTTTATTCTAAAATCAGACATTATTTTTTGAACAACCAAATAATTTATGTAGAGTGCTTGTATGCTGAATTTAATTTTAAAAATTATAACTGAATCAGTCAATTTTATTCCTTTTTGTTGTTTTAATATCCCACATTCTTTGATTGATTGATTGATTTTAATGGCGTGTCAACCCATCTAGGGTTGTTTAATGCTGAGAGGTTAAATTTTTTGTGCAATTGTTTCTTAACTGATTGTTTTTATTTTTGTATATGGACCTATCTAATACAAATTATTTTTAAACAGATTTGTTTAACCCATAGGTGGGATTTGAACATTTACTATCACTCTGGGTCCAAGTGGACGCGTGAATAATTGCAATGAAGGAGTATTCCAAATGCTCCAGATCTCCAGTTTCCTTGCCATCAGACACAGATTAATGCCTAGAACACTTCTATTTTTTTATGGGATTGCCTTAAGGAGTATTATCCATCGGCAGAAGATACAGTCAGCATATTTAAAGCCCCACTGACAGTGTGAGTATCAAGTTCAGTGTAAAATCTGTTTTAGGTAAATTATTCATTTCCATTCTTAGGACATTAGATTACTTAGGAAACCTGATTTTCCAGACTGTCTTCTTTTTTTCCTCATATATATATATATATATATATATATATGAGGTGCCTTCAATAAGTTTCCAGACTTTTTTGTATGGGCACTTTCATTGATAGTACACACATGAAGCTTTAGTCCCCTTCGAAGTAATCTCCTCCAGCTGCAATGCCCTTTTTTTTACCATTCTAACAACTTCAGGAAGTAGCCATGGAAGTCCTCTTGTGTGAGAAAGTCAATGACCTTCGTCACAGCCTCATTCATCTGCTCAAATGTCTCATAATTACAGCCTCTAAGGTTTTCCTTAAGCTTAGGGAATAAGCAAAAGTCACAGGGAGCAAGGTCTGGACTATAGGGAGGCTGAGGAACTGTCTTGATACCCATCTTGCTCAAATAGTCTGTGACAAGGATGGAGTTGTGGACTGGTGCATTGTCCTGATGGAAATGACACTGACCCGATTTGAAGAGTGCTGTACTCTTCCAACAGAATTTCTTCCTGAACTCTGTTAAAACCTCAACATAGTATTCCTTGTTGACAGTCTGTACAGTGGGAACCCAGTGCATGTAGATCATGCCAGTGCTGTGAAAAAAAGGGATCATCAAAAGTTTGTTGGTGGATTTGCTCTGTCTGGCCTTCCTGGGTCTGGGAGAGCCAGCATGCTTCCACTGGGAACTCTTTCTCTTGGTCTCTGAGTCATAGCAGTAGATCCAGCTTTCATCGCAGGTCATCAGAGCATCAAGAACTGTGGGATCTGAAGTGATCAGCTCGACCATCTCCCTGCTGTCATGACAGCGTCTTTCTTTCTGATTTTCTCTGACAACCCTCTGGACAAACTTTGCACAAATCTTCCACATCTTCAGTTCCTCATGAATAATTGTATCTACAGTTCCCACACTGACATCAAACTGTGTACATATTATCTCTAGAGACACATGACGGTCCTTATCCTTGAAATTCTTTATTTGGTCAATCAGCTCTGGTTTTCTGACTTCCTTACTCCTCCCACACCTCTCACAATCCCTCACTGACACCGTGCCTTTCTTAAATCTCTTATGCCACTCAAAAACTGATGCTCGATTCATGCAAGATGCTCCAAAAGCAGTCTGAAGCATTCCATACGTTTCTGTGGCATTTTTCCAAGTTTAAAACACAATTTTATTGCATATCATTCTTCTCAAATGTCCTCACATCCGGATTCCTTTTTTTAAAATTCATCAGTTGTGACACTCAGGCTTTAGTAGGGTGTATTCCAATTCCTGCAGTAGCTGTTCATTTGAATCTGAAATCATAAAAATTGGTCAGTCATCTCATAAGATGTATAGCAATAAAATACTGAATTTTCAAGAATCTACAACAATTTTAAATGCCTGTACAAAAAAGTTTGGATACTTATTGAAGGCACCTCATATATATATATATATATATATGAGGTGCCTTCAATATATATATATATATATATATATATATTAGATGACCCATAAACCTCTTTTTATACCTATGATTATGCTTCTATTTTGGAAGAAGTGAGTATTTCATACTTACCTCTGTTATATTGAGATTTTGGATGATTAAAAGTAACATACAAAATAAATGTAGATCCCACAAAATGAGAATTAAGTTGCAAATTTGCTGTATATAAATAAAGTGAGAAACTAGTGTTTGAACACTGATTGCCAGTAAACAAAAATGGCAAATCTCCAGATAGTATAATTAGAGGTTATGTGCTGTTAGAGGGGAGAAGGACTTCAGTCAAAATGATTTTAGAGCTGGCCCACTGAGCCTCAATACTCTTCGGTCTGCCATGTTCCTTTCTATGCAGTTCAGTTTAGGTCTGTCTTGGCTTTTATGGCTGTCAGTCAAGGCTGCCAGACATGGGTGCTGGGGAATCCCAGTATTCATGTCATGTGGCTAAGACTTACACTTCTTGAGCCTCTGGGGTCCATCCCCCAGGCTCTCCTGCTTCAGCAGGGCTCAATTTATCATCTGGCACCGGAAGCACCCCCTTTTTTAGGTAATGCAAATGGAGCCACCAGGCATATCTAGGCTACAACTCAACACCTGGTTCTAACATTAAAAAGGCCTTGTGCCACACTCTTGCATGGTGGAATGCCAAAAAATACCAAGACTTCAGTATTTTGACTTTAGGGTTGGCTCTCTGTGCCTCGACAAATTTCAGCCAGCCTTGTTTCCTGGTTCATAGTTCAGGTTGAATGCGTCTTGACTTTTGTGTCAGTTGGTCAAAGCCACCTGACATGGGTGTTGACGAAGCCCAGCATTCGTGTCACATGGCTAAGACTGACTTTCCTGCTGACAGGGCCCCAAGCATTTTTTGAGATGCAGAGCATGTCTGGGCTACAGCCATGTACCAGGTTCCCACATTAAAAAAGCCTTGTGCCACACTTTTGTATGGTGGGATGACAGACAAGTACCAGGACTTCAGTCATAACTAGTTTCATACACTCTTGGTTCAAAGCAATTCTATTATTGTTCTTAGTCAGACTGTAGTGTTATGGATCGTAACAATTCTTTGTTTGTCTTATTTCTGTTTAATGTATTAATTTTGGTTGGAATGAAATACTTATACTTAAGTTGTCTTTTTATTCTTCTTTTTATGTACATGTGAGCATTACAAAAAACTTGAATTGAAAATCACTTTATCCTCCAAACTTGAGTATCTTAAGAGCATGGCACAAACAAATATCTGGCTACGATGTGCCTTTTTAATATATATTATAGTTATATTCAAACTCACATACACACACACATATATACACACACACACACACATATATATATGGGATCCAACTGCCATTTATTTCAAGGATATACCAGCATCAACAAAAATACAGAAATTGAAATTTTATACCAAAATATTTTAAAGCTCCAGGATAAAAAGGTAATTTCAATCAAACCTGAATTCCATAATCTGCTTACGGCTGAAGCCATCAAAAATAGATACAATAAAAAGCAACCTATATTACTAACTCATCAACTAAAAATTGCCGCTAAAGAATTATGCAACCACCCCAACATCACCATAAAAAGAGCAGATCAAACAGACATTTTTGTAGTACTCAATAAAACAGATTACTATTCAAAACTACAAAATATTCTCGATGACCATACAAAATTCAAAGAATTAAATAAGAATCTCACCAACCAACTAAGATAAAAAATTTATAAATTAATCACTGCTAATAATGCTGAACTTAATAACACAAAACAGCCCAAAATAATTGGTGATTATAAACCCGGCTATCTTTACAGGACCGTAAAAATACATAAACCTAATCATCATCTGTGCCCTATAATATCACAAATACCTACACCGATTTATGAACTCACAAAAACAATAAAACAGCTTATTTCACCATACTAGCCTAGCAAATATAACAAAATCTACCTATGAATTAATTCAAGTTCTTCATACAATCAAACCCAATTATGGTATATTAGCCTCAGTGGATGTAGAAAATCTATTCGTTAATGTACCTGTTAATGAAACAGTTTATATTATCATAAATAATATTTATAATAACCCACCTCTCCCTCCTCTCAAAATCAACCCTAATATACTTCAGAAACTATTCCTAATATGCACTACTGAAGTTCCATTTCATGACCATCTTGGTAATATTTATGTTCAAACAGATGGCGTATCTATGGGGTCTATCCTGGGCCCAATCTTCAGTAATTTCTACATGTCCAACCTCGAAAATAGAATTTTTAATAGCATTAAAAATCCTCCAATATACTTAAGATATGTTGATGATATCCTTATTTTTGCTAATAATATTAACAAAATCAACATACTATTAGACACCTTCCAAAAAAACTCAGTTCTTAACTTTACTCATGAACTAAACAAAAACAATAAAATTTCCTTTTTAGATGTTCTCATTGATACTAACAAAAATAATAACTTCACTACCTCTACTTACAAAAAACCCTCTAATAATAACTCCTGTACCCTCAACTTTAAAAGTGAATGCCCTTTCAGATATAAAAAAGCAATTATTAATAACCTGATATCCCATGCCAAACTGATCTCCTCCCCAAAAACAATATTTTATAAAGAGGTAGAAAATATAAAACAGGCTCTCATCAATAATGGGTTTACTAACTATATTGTTGATGAACAAATTAAATGTATGATTAAAAATGTTAACCAACAAAATAAACACTGTACTACTCCACCCAGTCAACAAACATATATCAAACTTTGTTATTGTAATCAAATGCACTACAATTATAAATTAGATGAAAAAATATTAAAAACATTGATTCATAAAAACATACTCCCCACAGATCCTAATAAAAAGATAAAACTTGTTATATATTATAATAAATTCAAAACCTCCAACTTAGTCATTAAAAAAATTCCTCTCCCTTGATTGGAGTTTTGCAAAAAACCAACATTATATATCAATTTAAATGTCCTTCAGGGGATTGTATCACTGAAAATAATAATATATATGTTGGTTTAAACTCAACTACCCTATCAAAAAGACTTACAATGCACCTCTCTGATACAAGTTCCATAGCACAGCATTTAAAAAACATTCATGCCCAAAAACAGAATTATGGAAAACTCTTACCGAAAACACAACAATATTACAACATCAAAATAACAAGCAAAAACTCCAGATTCTCGAGGCACTACATATTAGAAACATACAACCCAAACTTAACAGAATTAATTTTGAAACCAGTGCTAATGTACTTAAATGTCTTTAACGACTGACACTATTTATAGAAACAAATTCGAAAAGTAAACGATACACAATACAACAGTACAGACGCTCATTCTTACAAAGTAGTAATGTACATACAAAAGTTACATCACTTTTGTAATACATCCTCCCCTGATGATGTTGGGCAGAAAGTACTTGGGAAATAACTAATTATGGAAGATTTATCAACCAATTCCCACCGAATATCATAAGATCAATACAGCAATTCGAAAAGGTTAGCAAAAAAATATGTAAACAAAAAATATCTATTATGTTCAATCAAATATATATATTTCTATACACACAAATATAATGAGGATTTTTGTCATATATTGGTATTAGGTTGGGAAAAAATTGATGTATTTTATTGAGATATATAATTGACTTATATTTAATGATCAAGTACAAATACAATTGTGGTAATAGCTTCCTTCATTTTTAATGACATAATCTTATCAAGCAGATATTAATGCCTTTGGCATGAAATTCTTTAGGTTTGCAGAAAAAATCTTTGTCTTTATTAACACTTTTATTTTTGGTATACTGTGCTTATCAAGAAAATGTTGTAAAGATCTAAAAAGGCGATAATTAGTTAAAAAATGGTTAGGGGATTGGGGTGGATGAAGTAAAATTTCCAATTCAAAAGCTTATTCTTTTTCTCGGTGCATTTTACAAAATCTAGTCCAATGAAAAATCTTTTTATCATTCATAAAAATATTCAATATTTTCTCTACTGAGAAAATATATTCATTAGAAAAATTCCTTAATTAAATGCAAGAGTAACTCAACTTTCTGGTTGATTAGTAAAGCTCCTCTTTTTTCAATAAAGACTTGTACAGTGGTTTCTAGTTGATCACAACATTTCTTAAAATTGACTGTTTCATTACAATTCAAACTCTCCATGATAGATGATACCCAGCATATCTAACCAAAGATTATTTTCACTAAATATCATTCTGGTTTGGATACAAGCACTTGTTCTTTTCTAGGGTTGTAAACATCTGCTCTTTCACTGAATATGATTACTAGGGTGAGTTTTGCAATATTTTGGTATGTGCTAGTTTGTGGCACATCTATCACACAACTGAAAAAGTTCAAGCCATAGAAAGTACTTGCTGGTAGGTGGTACACTAAGATATTGCACATTGCTTTACTCTGTGGGGGGAATGTCTTACCCAAGTTTTTAAACCTGGAATTAACTATGAAAGTTTTTCTTGAGAAAAAAAACAACATATTTTTGGGAACTTAAGCATATCACTGAATCCAGGTCAGGTGACCAAATTCAGTCATCATGAACATAGAGAATATTTGTCTGAGTGTTGCTTTGCTGTCCTAGCAGACTTTAGTGAGAAATTGAAAGAGGGAGAAAAAAAAATGATGATCATTCTCATCATTCTGGTATACCTGGAACAGTCCTAAACAACTTTGCAAAGAGTTCAGAATATCTTCTCTGAAAATTTTTAGATGTTTTAATCATTATATTTTTCATTAATTCAGAATAATTTAATTTTCAGAGTAACATTGTTTTAATTTGCATGTCTTATATATTGTATTATTTAAAAGAAGTAAAGGATTTCCTTGGGTAGAGAAAAGATAAGGTTAATGATGATAATCATGATGTAAATAATATATATAAAATATTAAGTATAATAATGATAATATCAATAATAATGAACAACTCATTAGATATACTACAAAAAGAGTTAGAATGCATATTTCTGTAGGACTTAGAAATTTTAGCAGATCCCCTAATCCAGGCCAGGAGACTGAAGTTAACTATTGTAAAGATTAGGAAGATTTGCTGAGATTGTATGTTCCTGTCATAGAGAGAAATTGAAAAAGAGTGAAACACTGGAAAAATATCAAGATCTTACTTGAGTATTGAAATGAAAGCGGAAAGATCAGAATACTAAGTTATATACATAACTGTATAATAAAAAAACAACTATAAAGTTACTGTAGTAAAAGAAATGACAGGACTTTCTTTCCAGCCAAATAAAACTAACCAGATTTCTCATAGCATAAAGAAAGGAAATTTTCTTTACTGTTTTAGGATTATAAAGTTTTAGACCAAAACCAAAACCTAAAATATGCTCTTAGGATGAAAAAATTAATAATAAATGAACAGAGGAGAGAAAAAAACTTTCAAGAAGTCTAAAACACTTGGCAGGTTAAGTAAAAACAAGGCTATTTTTACCAAGTGAACCCAAGCTGCAGCATTAAGTCCTAAATAACAATTACCCATGATGCCTTTCACCAACTGCTCAAATATGCTTGAAGTTCAGAAAGGAAATTAGATTCTATTTTTATGGCTAAAGAAACCAATAATTTCAAAAGACTCAACCATTATCTCTTCCCAAATCTACATAAAAAAAATGAAAGATATTTTTTAGTTTAAGAAGGACAAAAAAGTAGTTTTTCTAGAGCTTTTCTAATGCTTGCTGAAAAAAGCGTGTTCATATAACTCTGCTGGGCATAATCCACATGCAAATTTTTTCTTTCATGTAATACTTTTTAATGAAGGCATTCAAATTTCAAGTTGTCCCTGCTGAGGAGTTGAAGTGTCATCCTTTGCTGGACTTTGTAAGCTTGACCGATGAAGCAGAGAAAAAAATACTCAACCAAAGTTGATTTTCTTTAATGGAAGTTAACATCATTTGATATCTTTAATACATTAAGAAATTTTCAGATTTTAAAGGATTTCCCATTTATTCAATGTATGTAATTTATTTTCTCTTTCTATCTCTCTTTCATTTTATTATGTGAACTCATTGATTTTATTTTTCTGAATAAAAAAGGAAGACAAATGAAAAATGTTTAGAATTTTTTATCAGCAGTTTTGGCTCAAGCCATTTGAATTTCAGTTGTATATGCTGTCATCTCTTGTGGCCAAATGAACAACTATGGATTATTTTTCATTGTTTAATGTCAAGCAAATGTTAGAAAATAAACTAAAGATAAGAAATGCAAAAAAGATTGAATAAATTTTTTGAAAGGCAAAAATGCAATATCTTTTATTGGAATGTTTGAAAAATCTTTTTATTATTCATAAAACTATTCAATATTTTCTCTTCTGAGAAAATATATTCATTAGAAAAATTTCTCAATTAAATGTTTACCTTGATTTGCATTGATTAAATAAGTTTTCCTTTTGCTTTTGGTTTATTTGCTTTTCTTTATCCTTTTGTTTGTTGAATTTGTCATTCTGTTTATTAATCATTTCACTATATTATATGACATACTTTTTATACTGAATATCATGCACATCTATTTTGCATCAATCTTCAACAATGAATTTCTTGAAAATGATGCACATACAAATACACACACACACACACACAAAACAAGTGCAAACACACAGACATGCTTGTACATACACATGTAAACAAAGAACAGTTGAGTAATGATAGTTATAATTAATTTGGTAATGTCCAACATTGTAGGAAATAGAGGATGAGATTTTATTTATCACTTCACTTCAAGGAAAACTTTTTATTCTGTATATCCAACCACATTTATTTTGTATCATCCTTAAGCAAATCAGTTTTGAAAAAGATGTATCACACACACACACACACACACACACACACACACACACACACACACACACACACACACACACACACACACACACGCGCACACACACGAAAAAAAAAAAAAACAAGTACAAAAACACATACTCAAACATGAAAGCACATAGATGCATGTAAACATATTCTTACATACATACATACATACATATATAAAATACACACACACTCACACAAAAACATATTCAAACATAAACATGTATGTACATATACATACACACATGTATACAAATACAAACATACACCCACAGAACCACACAAATACAAATATTCACACAATACAGAGAGATATGCTCAAATGCACACACACACACACACACACACACACACACACACACACACACACACACACATACATACATGACAACTGCATAATCTTTCACAGATCATTGCTGTTCCTCATAAACTCACCCCCACCATCAGCATGCCTCTGTTTAGGTGAGAAGTGCTCTCTTTAATAGGGCACTTCAGACACAAGAAGTTCACCAAGAGAGAGCACATCAACAGTATTAGAATAACACTCCAGCCACCTGTATGCAGAAATGTAACTGCATGCTTCCAACTGGTCAAGTCTACATATATTGTCACACCCCTCTTGCCATGAGACTTCTTTGAGAGAAAGGCTGGTCGATGAAAAGATCGTAGAGGAACCTTTATACATCATAGTGTTATAGTGGCCAATACTTGTACGACACAAATACCACTCTCTACGTTTTCATGATTATTATCCAGTGACAAACTATGGCAAGATCAGCTGTAATTACATCAACAGCTGATGTTATATCAGAGCTTTCCTTCTGGTTGGATCACTTGATAAAGAATAAGGGGTCCAATATTTTCAGAAAAAATGTACTAGATGGCCATTGAGCAAAAAAGCTTCCTCTGCCCTTTGACCAGTTTTGTTTTTCCTCCTGCAAGGTGTTTAGCTACCCTTCTTACCAAACAAACTTAGTAGGGCTACCAGTTTAGTCACCTGTGACCCAACTATGAAACAGGTAGTATTGAGTTACTTAGTACAAGTAGCATATTCAGTAACCAGATACAAACATAAATATGAACATACATACATACATACATGCACAAATATTCAAATAAACAGATATGCACACAAATGCAAGCACAAACGACAGATACATACACACTGAAACAAATAAAAACACATCTCATATATATACACACACTAACACACATGAAAAAGAATAGAAAAGTTAAGCAATGATCACCATAATTAATATGATAATGTCCAACATAGTGGGAACTTCTGATATTTTAGTGATAAAAAACAATGATAATCTTTGCAATCAAAATCTATTTAGACACACATTCACTAATCAGATTTTAATTTATCTTTCGGGTCTCATAGCGTATGACATACTAACTAAATTTTATGTCCATAATGGCTGAGGAGGAAGAATATTCCATTACATCTATGGTTATTGTAACTTGTTGATAAAATTTATCAAGAAAGAAAAACAGACAGCAAAACTTGGAAACAATTTTTTTTCATTTTCACAAATGAAATTAAGGAAATGATTATAAACTTGAGATTTTTTAAACTTTGTAAAATATGAGCAATGAATAGAAATCAAGTCATCCTTACTTTATTTTTTGAGTAGCAATTGGAATATTATTTATTTCAAGAAGCTTAGCAAGTTTAAATTCCATTGTTTTTATTTTTAAATAATATTGTCATTTGGAAGAAATTGGCTGCTTTTGATATCATCAGATTCAAATCCTGTTGAAATCAATGCTTAAATCAAGCATAGTTAATTAAAAGCAAGGAACCCTTAACCCATAGCCTTCAGATACCCTGTACATGAAATCTCAAACCCATGAAAAATGGCATAAAACATGTTACCTTCATTTCACTAAAGTTGGACAGTAATTAACCAGTTCAGTTCTGAGATAGATGGCCACTACTGTAAGCAACTTAAAGCCAGTATGTTAGGCTAAACAAATCTTAGCAAACAACTATAGTCATAGCATGCAAGTGAAGATATTTTATCAAAATGTCTGGTGCCGGAAGAAATAGATTAATGCTTTTCTGAAGGGTATGAATGTAAAGTAAATATAAACTCCTTAATTTTAAATTTTAAATCAGTTTTCTGATTTTGTTTTTTTTCTGCTGATAACCATTAGGCTAACCCCACATTTTATTTAAATTCTTCTGATCAGATAGCCATTGTTTCTTCCAGAAATATCAAAGCTTTTGTATTTTGTAAACAATTTTCCCAATGCTTTTCTACCTAAAAATGATCTGATGAAACATTTACCTAAAGATTAATAAAGAACTCATCAGCTGTGACCTAATCTCCATGAAAATTGCTGCTATTAAAATTGACAATGCATGTCAACAGCTTTTTATTGTTACAAAAGTAATTTGCCGACTATTTACTCATCTGCTGCCCACAATCATGACATACCAGTGATAAGATATTTTTGCCAATGATGATATTTGTCAAGATATCTGAAGATGGAACAGCACAAAGAGAAATGGATATATACCTTCTTCAAGGGCATTCATGTAAAGAAAATATCTTTATTCATTTTTATTTTTATATCATTATCTCACTCCTTGTGAGTTCTTCACATTAGAATTAGCAAGTGGTATTTCAAGTCTCTTCATGTCTCCAGGAATCTTCTCAGTATTCTGGCTAATATCAGCAATGCTGTAGTTAGGATAGTTTCAATTCATTCTCCAATTGCCAAATCTTCCCACCTCCATTCTAAGCTTCTGGGGATCATTCCAAGTATGCTACTTATAATTGGCATCACCATCAACCTTATGTTCCACAGAATTCTGAGTTCTCTGATAAGGTCTAAGGACTTGTCTCACTTTTAGTTTCCTTTGATTTTCACTCTGTGGTCTGCTGGGATGGTTAAGTTCACACTATTGCAAGTTTTCTTTTTTGTTAATTATCAGTAGGTTTGGTCTTGTGACCAGGATTAAGTGATCCCAGAGAATTTTATGCATCTCATTCTCCTGCACAGACTCTGGTACCATTTGGTACTATGATCAATTTTAAACTTTTTGCACAATTCCAAGTGAATTACCTTTCCTACCCTGTTACATCTACTCTTGTAATATTTTTGTGCTTCTTAGCTACATTCACATATCATGCAATTGATAGTTTCATCTCAATCACCGCATATTCTACACTTGCTATTCTCTTGTATATCATCTATTTTTGCTGCAATATAATTGCTCCTTATGGTGTTGTTTTGTGCTTCTGTTAGAGGAAATTCCATTTCTCTATTAAGTTTTCCCTTTCTAAGCCATGTCCAGGTCTTCTCATGTGAGATTTCACCAGTTTGTTGCTTGAAATACTCATACAGTTGTTTTTCTTCCATTTCTGTTTCCTAGTTATTGTTGTTCTGTTAGTTCTTATGTTATCAATGTTGTTATTATACTCTGTAATTAGTTCTGCTTTGCTCTTTTTAACATAGTCTTTGATTCCTCAAATTGATGCATCCATGCCATCTTCAATGCTGCCAAGTCCTCTTCCTTTTTCTTTTCTTGACACATATGTCTATGTCATTTCTCTGATGTAAAGCCTTATACATTGTCATCAACTTTCTTGTCTTCTGGTCCATTGCTATTATTATTATTACAACAAATGAAAATAGATGAAGATACTCATCTAAATTAATAATAATAATAATAATAATAATAATAATAATAATGATATTGTTACTGTTAATTTAGATGAGTATCTTCATCTATTTTCATTTGTAGTTCCTTTATGGTTTCTGTACTGTTTCTTGCTGATTTAGAATGACACTGTGACTTTTGATAAAAAGCAAAAAATTTGAAAGGTAAAATTTATAATTTATTTAAGTAAAAATAAAAATAAATATAAAATGCAATTAATACTATTAGGTTAAAAATTAACATCATGTTGAGAGATCAAGAAATAGGATATGAAAAGGGCTTATGGGTTTTGATTTGAGAATTAGCAAACCAATGGATCTTCATAGTTTTTGCTGGTGCATTGGATCAAACATGCTCAAATGAGTTTGCGCCTCACTGGCTGTTCTATGAATAAAATTTGGTGTTAATGATGATAGCAAAAATGGGGGAAGAGAGAGAGAGAGAGAGAGAGAGAGAGAGAGAGAGAGAGAGAGAGAGAGAGAGAGAGAGTGGAAGAAGATCAACTTACTGAGCAGGATGTGATACTCCTGCTAAATAGTGAAGGTGAAAGAAATGGTAAGAAAATAACAACAGAATCAACTAATTGAGTGAAATGTTTGTGCAGAAATCTTAAATATCCATTCTATGGTATTGCATCATTTGGTGTGTAAGAAAAATAAAAGAAAAAGATATGTTTTGAGTGTCATCCATATCTGGCTGTTGAGGAGAATGAAGGAACTGTTATCTGTCAAAGTCATGCAAGGGTTATAAGAATAAGAACTGTTTATTGTGGAATGAGGAGTGTTATTTAAATACTTTTGATAGGATCAAGAAAGTATCCCCTGATTTTATCAGCATTGCCTACTGATTTGAAAAAACAACTTAATTCATGGTTACATGTTTGCTCACTGCTATTTTATTTCACCATGATGAAGAGTTAAAAAATAATAACAATCTCACAATGTTTCATAATAACATATACATATCATTGTGTGCATAACAAATACATGTGCAGATTCATAGATCATACAAAAATTGATATGTCAAAATACTTTACAGCATTTGATATATATATATATATATATATATATATATATATATATATATATATATATATATATATATATATATATATATATAGTGTATCACAAAAGTGAGTACACTCTTCACATTTCTGCAGATATTTAAGTATATCTCTTCATGGGACAACACTGACAAAATGATACTTTGACACAATGAAAAGTAGTCTGTGTGCAGCTTATATAACAGAGTTCATTTATTTTCCCCTTAAAATAACTAAAAATATAACCATTAAAAGCTAAACCCCTGCCACCAAAAGTGAGTACACCCCATAGGGAAAGTTGTCAATATTAACATACACCATGTCAACTGTCAATATTTTGTGTGGCCACCATCATTATCCAGAACTGGCTTTACTCTCCTGAGCATGGAGTTAACCAGAGCTTCACAGGTAGCCACTGGAATGCTCTTCCACTCCTCCATGACGACGTCATGGAGCTGGTGGATATTTAAGACTTTGTGCACCTCCACCTTCCGCTTGATGATCCCCCATAGATGTTCTATTGGGTTCAGTCCTAGGGATGCTTGGCCAGTCCATCGCCTCAGCCTCTTCAGTAAAGCAGTGGTCGTCTTGGAGGTGTGTTTGGGGTCATTGTCATGCAGAAACACTGCCCTGCGACCCAGTTTCTGGATTGAGGGCATCATGCTCTGCTACAGTATTTCACAGTACATGTTGGAGTTCATGTTTCCTTCAATGAAATGTAACTCTCCAACACATGTAGCACTCATGCAGCCCCAGACCATGACATTCCCACCACCATGCTTGACTGTAGGCACGACACACTTATCTTTGTACTCCTCACCTGGTCACCACCACACATGGTTGAAGCCATCGGAACCAAACAAATTAATCTTCATCTCATCAGACCATAGGACATGGTTCCAGTAATCCTTGTGCTTTGTTGACATGTCTTCAGCAAACTGTTTGCGGGCTTTCTTGTATATTGTCTTCAGAAGAGGCTTCCTCCTGGGGTGACAGCCATACACACCCATTTCATGTAGAGTGCGGCGTATAGTCTGACAGGCTGACTCCCCACCTCTTCAATCTCTGCTGCAATGCTGACAGCACTCCTATGCCAATCTTTCAAAGAAACCATTTGGATGTGATGCTCAGCACATGTGCTCTGCTTCTTTGGATGACCTACCCAAGGCCTGTTCCGAGTGGACTCCACTCTTTTAAAATGCCGGATGATCTTTGCCACTGTGCTGCAGATCAGTTTCAGGGTGTTGGCAATCTTCTTGTAGCCTTGGCCATCTTCATGTAGTGCAACAATATGTCTTTTAAGATCCTCAGAGAGTTCTTTGCCATGTGGTGCCATGTTGGAACTTTCAGTGACCAGTATGAGAGAGTGTGAGAGCTGCACTACAAATTTGAACACACCTGCTCCCTATGCACACATGAGCCTAGTAACACTAATGAGTCACATGACATTTTGGAGGGAAAATGACAAGCAGTACTCAATTGGGACATTTAGGGGTGTAGTTTCTTAGGGGTGAACTCACTTTTGTTGGCAGGGGTTTAGATTTTAATGGTTATATTTTGAGTTATTTTGAGGGGAAAATAAATTAACTCTGTCATATAAGTTGCACACAGACTACTTTTCATTGTGTCAAAGTGTCATTTTGTTAGTGTTTTCCCATGAAGAGATATACTTAAATATCTGCAGAAATGTATCACTTTTGTGATACACTGTATATATAAGTTGAAGTATCCATCTATGCCCAGTACATTGTATCTTGCACTTGAACAATACTGAAAAATTTATAGAAAATTCTTTATTTAAAGATACTATTTGAGTGTCTCCAATGATTTCCACAAAATTCCATTACTTTTCGGGTTTTATATATATGTATATATATATATATATATAGAGAGAGAGAGAGAGAGTGGTGGAAATAAGTATGAGACACCCCATAAAATTGTTAATATTTCTAATTACTGCACAAATTCCTCTGAAAATGTGTGTATGGTACCTAGATCCAATGGATATTAGTATATGTATTTGATTTTATTGCAACTTTCCACAAAAAAATATTATTAACAAAACTTCATTTTTGAGGGTGGAAATAATTATAAGACAGTTTTGAAAAATTGTATATCTGGTTTACTTCAGAATGCCAAAGTGCATGAACAGATTATAAAAAGACTCTTGTCATGATTTTAAGCCATGTGAGTCCAATTTAAACATTTCATAATTGAATACAGTTGCTTTAAAATGTCTAGGAACTCTTCCCTTAATGAAAATTTAAAAAGGGCAAATTTCAGCCTATAAACTTGCCTATAAGTTTAATTGCAAGAGAACTGTTGAAGTCCCACACAATTGAGAGAAATTATCAAAAGGACCCTAAATTGCATGGCACCAAAAAAAGTCTAGGTCATCCATCTAAAATTACAAATGCAGCCAGATGTCAACTTTTTTGAGAAGCTTCTAAAGGACAATCAAGCTCAAGAGATCAACAAAAATCTTAGAATTTACATATCACTCCAAGAAGAGTTCATTAACTTCTCCATGAATTGCCAAATCTTGTATATCAAAACAAGAAGACAGCCCCTGCGTTAATTGCTAAACACAAGAAGATGAGTGTAGATTGGGTAAAGAAAAAAGTAACATGGACAAAGGAAAAATGTTTTCTGTTGAGAAAATGTTTAATTTGAATGGGCTCAACAGCTCCTAGTGTTATTGGATTGATTTAAGAAAGGAGAAGTAGTTGTTTTCAAAAAGACTATTTGGAGGAGGATCTGTTATGGTTTGGGGAGCTTTTTCTTCATCTGGAAAGTCTGATTTACAAGTGATGGAAGGGAAACAAAACTCTACTTGATATATCAATGTGTTCAAAAAAGTCTTCCCATTTATGAATCGTTTAGACACCAATAATGCTATTTTTCAACTGGACAATGCACCCATACACACTTCTAAACTCACAAAAGATTGGTTTAAAACAATAAATGTTGAAGTTTTGTACTGGCCCACTAAATCTCCAGATTTAAACCCAATAGAAAATTTGTGGGAAATTTTATCAAGAAGAGTATAAAAAAATAAACGTTAATTTGAAGACAGAAAACCTATTGATTCAATCCAAAACAAGTGTGTTGAAGTATTACAATTTAAAGGGAATAAATGTGAATATTGAATTTGGTACAATTTTGCTGTTGAATACAAATTTTCAAAACTGTCTTATACTTATTTCCACCTTCAAAAGCATTTTTTCTTAATAACTTTTTTTGGTGAAAAGTTGTTATAAAATTGAATATGTATACTAATACCCATTGGATCTAGGTACCACACACCAATTTTCAGAGGAATTTGTGCAGTAATAAGAAAATTATTAACAATTCAATAGGGTGTCATACTTATTTCCACCACTATATATATATATATATATATATATATACATCCAGTAGGTCTTTATGACTTAATTATGATGGAAACAAAATCTATTAGCTCCGTATCAATCCAAAGGAGTCATTATAACCAGCTGTGATTTTAGTCTACATTTCTTACTCAGAAGGATACTTTAGCTACTACCTTTTTTAAAATTCATATGAAATTAATATAATTCCTGAAAAAATCTTATGAAATTTTTACAGAAAAACTTTTTTTTAACTTAAGTGACACTTAAGATACTTTTATTTTTGACTGGATTGTCTTAACCAAACAATATTGCTACATAAGTAAAGTTGGTGACCGTAGTTGTGGGCGACCAGAAGGCTCCCTTTTCAATAGCTACTACACTGAGGTATAGGTAAGGGTGCTACACCTTTCCCTGGATTGCTCCACTTTACCCTTGATACATACCTTATATTGCTGAGTGTTAAGCAAGGAGGTATTAAGTACCATTTTTTTAAGTCTTTGGTATGACTCGACCTGGGATTGAACCCCAGTCTCTCAGACCATTGGCGAACACTCTACCCACTTAACTAAATGTGAAAAAAAATTTTAGTAAGATAATTTGTAAATTTATTCTATTTTGAAGTTTAAAAATTCAAGTGCTTGTAAGTATACATATCAAATTTGGTAGTTTTTTTATAAAACTGCTTGTTCATCAATAGAGGACAGACAAACAAATTCTTCTCAGTTATTAATATAGATATACAATTGAAGCTCATTCTCTTCAAGGAATAAGTGTCAACACAGCATGACAGAAATGGATTCAACTCTGCAGGATCAAACTAAACAAAAGAGGTTTTGTATTTTTCTTGCATATATATATATATATATATATATATATATATATATATATATAAATTTTTTTACATATGTGGATAGAATTTCTCTTTGGATCTTTTTGATATGATTCCCTTGTTTCTAACATCAGCATTCTTGACTCTCCTGGATCTGTTTTTGCTGCATTTAGTACTGCTTGGAGACAGAATTCCTTTCAACTAAACATATCTAGCCTTCTTAACATTCTATTCAAATGTGAAGGTCCCTTATGTCTGTGAACCTCATCTTTCCTGAGTTATTGAGTTTCAACTGCAACAAAATGAAAAATATTTCTCCTACCTTAGAGTAATCAGAAAATATTAAGCTTAGTGAGCAAATAATGTACACTTTTGTATTTGGAGGAATTCAGTGTATGATAATCACTTTATATACTTTCATCTACTTATATATAAAATACAATGTGATATATATATATATATATATATATATATATATATATATAAAATTACCAACCAAAATTTTGGGACCATATTGATTTTTCCCTCTAAACTTGAAAAATGAATCAAGTTTCATATTTTTAAAGAAATAAATTTATTTTTTCTATCTTTGCATGCAATTTTGCAATGGTTTACATCAAAATGAATATAGAATGATTTTAATTTCAATCAAAGAGAATTTCTATTTGCTTTTCATCAAAGAATACACAATGAGCATTTATTACTGCAGAGAACATTCTTGGCATCATGTCTAGTAACTTATAAAAGTATGTTTGCAGAAGTGATTCCCAAACTGTGTGTAAATGTGTAAACAACTCTTGTTCATCATTAAGCAGTTTGAATTTTACAATCAATTTTATCCCAGATAAGATAAATTGGTGAAATACCAGGAAACTGTATGGGTCAAATCAGAATTTGCAAAATTCCCTTATCTTTCTTTGGTTTTAGATCATTTGTCAACAGCTTTGAGGGGTGTTTTGGTTCATTATCTTATTGTAAAACAAGATTTTGTCTATTAATGCAGCAGCCAGAAGGAATTACATGCTTCTACAGTAATGAATGATGCTTTTCCTTTCATGTAATGCCTTTGATTAGAACAAAGTCTCCTGCAATTTCACATTCAAAACATCTCCAAACTATTACAGCACCATCACTATATCTAATAGTTGACACAATGTAATTTTCACTAATTCATTCTGAAGGAATTGGTCAGGCAAAAACTCTTCACTTACTTCCAAAAAGCTTAAATTTGAACTCATCAGTTCATTATATCTTTTTCTAATCTTCCAAAATTTAATCTTTGTGCTTTTGAGCCTATTATAGTATTTTCAACTTATTTTCAATACAAATTTTTATTTTTTTTTTTAAACTTCATAACAGATATTGAATATAAATGTGTAGAATTAAATTCACCAGTTAGTTCAGGTGCTGTTTTTCCTCTGTTCCTTTTGGTAGACATGATCAAGTGTCTATCCCCTTATTCTGTGTCTCCCAGATCTTTTTCTATCAAAATTTAAGCCAGTTTCTTCATATTGCTGCAGGCAATAATGCATCTTATTTTTGATATCTGCAATATTCTAGCAATCTGATGCTCAGAACATCTTTCCATAAGAAGAATTTCCACTTGGGCTCTTTTTCAGTTGTTGTGATAGCATTTTTCACTGGTCTGGGCAAGATTTGACCAGAAAATTATGAGGATGGGAAAAAATTTTATACAATTAATAATATAAGTTTTATGCAATAAATAAAATTCAAAGTTGCAAATTTTTTAAACCTGGTACTGCTAGTATTGGCCTGGTACTGCTAGTATTCACAGATAATGATAAACAAGATTGCACAATTGTATCTCTTTATTGTGTTCTCTCTTTCTCTCTGGCTATTTAACTGATTTAAGTCTTTTTTCTCTGGATTACTTTGTGTTCTTTCTTTTTCAGTTTTTCTTTCCTTTTATTTCATTCACTTTTTGTTTTCTTCCTTCTCACTGTTTTATTTCTTTTTCTTTTTTACTTGAGTGATTTAAAATGATTTCAGTTGACTGATGCTTCTGCATCTTCAACTCACCAATATAACTGCTCCCATTTTTTGGGATATATCAATAAGCAGAATCCAAACCTTACATAATGTACATAAACACAATTTCAAAAATTTTTAATTTCCTACTTTTTAAAGTGTCATGGCTCTCACCATTCTTACTTATGTTGCAATCTTATTGGTAGCTGTCAGATTTTCAAATATTTTTCTTAAAATTTAAAATTTTTAAAAATTATTATCTGATGAATCCCGTACAAAACAAAACATAATAAATATATAAACATTCCAACAAATTGCTTTTTCTCTTCCACCCAAATAAAAATAATCTTGTTATTTACGACAACTATGCTACTTATTTCCCTTATTGCTATGAGCTCCTGAGTCAAAATTTACCCTCTGCCATTCGAGCATGATCTCCACACCGGTAAACTGGTGCTACAGAGCAGGATAAAATAAACGTACCTCTAGTATACTGATGCAATGGGTTATAGGGTAAATAAGAATTAAATTTTATGAGAAATCTCACAGTTACAACAAATTTTTAGGTTTTCCTATGACTTTCCTCTTATCCGATCATCTAATGAATTTCAAAATGATTATCATGTCTGGATATCATTAACATTTCAACATTATTTCAACAGTATTTTATGCAGCTGAGATGTATTCTGATGTATTTTTAATGTGATTCTTACAAACTTTGATTTGATATTCTTGTATATCTTGGTGCTTTCTGATATCTACAGAAAAATATCAATGCATAGTCTTTATATATTAGATCATTTTTCTTTAAAAACAATTCTTAATCAGAATAGCAGATAATATTAATGAAAATATTCTTGCTGATTTTGATAGTGATAATCATTTTGATGATATGAAAAAAGATAAAAATTGATTATGAACAGAAAAATAATTGAAATAAAATTAATAACATGAACAGTTGCAACAATATGAAACTAATAGGAATATGAATTCATGTATTAGAAATAAGAATAAAGAACAATTTTAATATTGATAATCACAGGTGAAATTTATAGAGACAAATTAACAATGATATTCATAATAACACCTTGTAATGTCCACAAAAATAATAATAATTATAATTATAATAATAATAATGATAATAATGATTGATTGTAGAAGTGATGATGATAAATAGTTGCCATGAGTTCATAAAGTGATATGCAGAAATTGTGGGAAGCTTAGAGGAAGTGAGATATTTAAAAACATTTTTAAAATGTTTTTAAAAAATATGAGAAAAACAAAAGAAAAAAAAAAAGAAAAACATGCAGAAGTAAAACCTGAAATCTCTTGTAAAGTCATCCAGAGAAGTAGCAGCTGTTGACCTGTACTTGGCAGGGAAATTACTTTGCCAGGAATGAATCCAGTCAAGAAAAAAGACTCAAGCTTCACATCAAGAGCCCTTGAGCATAATGATAAGACCTAAAGCCAGAAGCCAGAAGCAGAGATCTCCTGCAGGAGGAAGAGAAGGAGGACTGCAAGTCCGGCAGCCATTTTGAATGTTTGGCTAGTCTTAGAGATATGTGAGCAATTCAAAAAGATAAAAATAAAAATAACTTTCAAAAATTATATATTTATATTTGTATTTTTATTATATTTTTACATATATTACTTTATCTGCATTTATACCAAGAAATTTATATATCTAGATATATATACAGAGAGATAGGTGTCATACTGGAAGATGAAGCCAAAATAATAGGGAACACAGGGTCCACTGCCTGAAGGAACAAAATCATCTCCTAGACAAAAGAGATAGCTGTCACCAACTCAAGGGAGAGAAATAAGATTTTTCAAGCATATTAGATACAACAATGATGTAGAGTGAGAAAAAAAGAGAATTTAGAATGAGTCATTTAAAAAACAGGAAAAATTAAGTAAAAAAAAATTAGAATTATAGATTATCTTCTTACCTGTGTCAGTTGTATTTCATCTGAAGGTGAATTACAGCAGTAAATTGATAAATGAAGATGGTGTCTGATCTCAAATATGTTTCTAAAATCACAGATACCCAATTCTCTTTGTCTTAGTCAGTTCATATCTATATATCTACCTATCTACTTTCTATTAGTGACAAACATAACATAAAATTGTTTAACATGCATGTTTATCTATGTATTTACCCAATCTCTCCAAGATATGACACAAGGTCATTTTTTTACGTAGAGTACCGCTAGTTTGAATTCAGAGTTTTCATCCTCCTAGATGAGTTGCTATTCCAAGGCTAAAGAGCTGAATCTACCATACTATTTACCCTTACCTAGGAGGACACAAGATGGATTCATGCCTTTTTCAAGAAGATTAGCATAAAATGTAACATAAATAACCTTGTCTAGGTCACCGAGTCCATTTCCTATGACATGGGCAGTGCTTTCAAACACTAATCCCTGACCACTAGAACCAATAAAGAATTAGTAAAAAATTAAATCCTTAATTAAATCATATATTCATAAAGGATTCCTACCTAAGTATATATCATATGTGTGCAAAAGTTCTTGCTAGCCTCCTTTTAAAAATATCTTTACAAACAATATAATTTTCGGTGTATAAGTGCTATGTGATAAAAAGAGATATAAAATTACTCTCAACTGAGAAGTATATATATATGTGTGTGTGTGCGTGTGTGTGTGGTTTGGTTTCTTGGCTTAATGGCTCATCAACCTTCATGAGTTATTCAATGCCAAAGTCATCCTTGTAGAAAACAGTAGTCATAATATCAAAGTTATAGCAGGTGGGGAGGGGATAATGATGTTCATATCTTTCTCCTGGGGGTATTGTTTTAAATATAAACATAACTTCTTAACTGAAGTTCAAACACATACTATGATGTTGCTTTCCAGCACATTAGCCACTACCCCAGAGGGACTTCCCCCCTCATATATATATGCATGTATAAATATATATATATATATTTTTTTTTTTTTTTCTTTAAAGAAAAAACCAAAGACTGGTTATTTTAAGATTATAAATTTATTTCCATCCTGTTTTCCGTTTCTGATGTAAACCAAAAACACAAAGAAAAATATAACAGAACTTCTTCAGATCCAATAGATAAATAAAACAGAATAGACACAGGAGGGAAGGGGAAGGGAGAGAAGTGAAGATTTACCTCCTCGGTTTTTTTTTAATTTTGTTTTTTTATTTACCTATTTATTTTATTTTCAAAATTTTTCCGTCAGTTGGAATTATGGTAATTTAATTTTTTTATTTATTTTATTTTATTGCTCTGTAAAATTAATTACATTGAGCTCTCTACCAGGAAAATTTAAATGTTCAGCCCTTGAATGATTTTCTTGTCCTGAAGGAATTACTCCCAACTCTGGTTTAACTGGACCGAATAATACTCATATATATATATATATATATATATATATATATATATATATATATATATATACATATATATGTATATATATATATATATATATATATATATATATATATATATATATATATACATATATATGTATATATATATATATATATATATATATATATATATATATATATATATATATATATATATATATATATACATATATATGTATATATATATATATATATATATATTGTCACCCATAAACAGGCTGTTTCATTGTATCACAACTTATCAGGGTGGGTAGACACATGAAATGCTTGAAGCTGGGATTGAAACCTTGCTGACTTTACGCACAGCCACTAGCAAACTCAGTGTAAGCAAAGGGATTTTAACATACATGTATCACTTCTCTTTTATTTACATATATATGCTTATATATTGAACAATATATATATATATATATATATATATATATATATATATATACATATATATATATATATATATATATACACACACACACACACATACACATCTGCAATTTTTGTTGGATGAGAGCTATGGGAAAGAAACAGATTCAAAGGACTCATTCAACTGAACAAAAATTACCTTTTGCTGTTTTATAACAGCTGAAAGTAACAACATTCAAAATAGCGCAAGTAAATCAAGGAAATTAGAAGCATACATTACAACTACAGAACTTTGTAAAGTAAACACTGTATATGGACAGCATTGCAAGTGTAGACAATTTTTATTTGCTGGAAATGAATGTGTTATGATGATCTTCTGACCTCTAATAGTATATAAGAAGTATGTATACAAAATGATATGAACAACTGCAAAAAAAATAAACTTACTTTGATGCATTGCAAAGAATTAGATCCCAGTTATTTTACAGATTTTCCTATCTTTAAGGCATTCAGTTAAGATTCACTCCTGCTTTGTGTTTCAAACAGGTTATTTACAATTCTCAATTAAGTTTTTCTCTTTGGCAATTGTCAGAATGACCATCTGTTGGAATAAAAAATTGCCTTTATATTGTTATTGATTTATAAGAATAAAGCTGATTTATCAATATCAACTATAATACAAGATTCAAAAAGTATCAAGACTGAAGCTGTATTTACCAAGATGGAAATGAACAATTAATAAAACATTAATTTTCTTCAAAATTGTCCTCTTGGCATTCAATGAACTTATTCCAGTGAGAATTTCCCAAAGAACCCCTGAAACTCCTCCTTTGATATGTTGTAAAGTATATATTTCTTTAAATGTCTTTTTACATTCACAAATCTTACTCTTGAGATGAATTTTCAAGTGAGAAAACAAGAGAAATTACACAGAGCTAAGTTTGGTGAGTATGGAATTCTTGCACAATCCTATTGATCATAATGTATTAATCCTGATATTCAAAAAATATCAAATGTTGGTTCTGATTTGTCTAAATGAAATGCTGACTTCTAGAAATTATCACTTTATTAGTGAAACATCTGCTGTACATACTTTCATTTGAATTAAGAAATTTTTAAATTAAAGATTTAGTCTTGATATTTTTTGATCATACCTCATGTAGTACATAGGATTTCTGATAGAAAACAAAAATCAAAATAGTGTTATTTATGGTGTTATTCTTATTAACTGAATAATAATTAGAGCATATTTAGACAAACAGTTAACGCCACAGAATCAAAGGATTAACTTCAAATTCAGGCTATGACAGTTTGTGTTCAATTTTCACTAATGTTCTAAATGAATAAATAAATCCATGTCAAACCATCAGCTATGGCTAAAACAGTAGGGAAGTTTGGATTGTCTATCCTAATTTGGAAACCAGTCTAGAAGCAGTCTGAATTTAAAACTAAGTGGGCATAGGACTAGTAACTCTATCTACTTCTATTGAAAATACAACAATATCATTGATAAGGTAAAACTGTGACCCATATTTCCCTAGGAGATTGCATATTATTATAGTCATACAGAATTCAATTTTTGTCTTTCTTGAGAAATTACAATAATCCAGATAAGTATGAATTCTGAATCAAGACTATTTTGAAAATTATTAAATCAATTTGTATTAAATTATCTATAGTGTTTAAATGAAATATTAAATAATTTATATCAAATTGTTATAAGATAGTTAATAAATGACTGTTTTCTATGTAAAAAAATTCTATGTATTGTAAAATTTGAGTGAAAACAAGAAATGGTATCATTTAGAATTTTAAAAAAGTTAATTTATATGACAAAAGATTTAGAAACAGAAATCTTTGTGGCTAACATTGATATAAGATTTTATATTTTTTCCCAGTACCTACACTTTGGTAATGCCTGAAAATTTAAACAATCTATTAAGTCAGACTTAATAAATTCTTTGGAATATATTGACCTGGATGAGCATATTTTTGGCAGCGAATAACTTTTTGCCCTCTTGAGTTCAATTAGTCAATAGTTATTAATTTAAACAACTAAAATAGAACTTATTTCCTTTAGAAATATTTGCTAGAACAAGCATCATGAAATTGTTAATGACTACTGCTATAAAGAAAGCTTATATTATTCTCATTGAATATATTTACCAGTACCACCACACCCATCAAGGCCAAGACATGACCCCAGATAATTTTTTTTTTTAGGGAAGAGGTGCAAAACACAGTTCAGTTCTATGGATACTCTGCCTTTGTGGTACCTACATCAGAGAGTGACCCTGACTCTCTGCCTCTTTTAGTATAATGGAAAAGATGCTGTCCAGGCATTTTACCTGTGGAAGGTAAGCATTATTCTCAACTTTATCTGTAGGTAACTTGTGAAAATACCATTTTAGAAAGATTAATTAAATTATCTCTTTAATTTATCTCTTTCTAGGCTGATGAATTTTTCTTAATACTTGACTTTGATAAGTATTTTTAGCTGTCTATGGCCTTCTGACCTCTTGAGTAGGATAGGTTAATAGTTATTAATTAAACTATAAAACAGACAACTAAAATATCAAAATAGAAGTGATTATCTCCATAACAAAAAGTTTCACATTCAAAGAATAGAAACAAATGTACACAGCAAAAAATACTCAATAATGTAATCTGTATCCAATTATCTAATGAAACAATCACTCATCTTCTGGCCTTGTGCTAAACTTAAAAGATGACCCTTCTAGAGCAAGTTTATTTCTAAATCTTACCTGTATTTTGATTTAATTTTTTGAGTTATCTTCATAAGTTATTTGCCATGTCAGGGATCTTTCCTAACTGTTTGTACCCAGTACAACCTGTCACATATTACTTGGAGAAGTTACTTGCTGTGCTACTTGTCATGAAAAGAAATACTCAACATGGTGCCCTAGTGGGAATGGGATGTATACAAGTCAACTTCTTTATACCATTGACCCTGTAGGCAGGGCTTAGAATATGCGAGCTGTATCCTTTACAGATGTGTAAGATCCCTCCAAAAGAGATTTCTTAGATATGATATTAAACTGTATCTGGTGGTGAGGTCCCAGTTTTGGAGCTTGAGGGAGTGTAAAGAATTCCTTCATTTCCTTCACTTCCAGGTTCACTCTCACCTGGAGTAATAGTAGCTGCTAATGTCCCATTCAAGTAGACCTGTTTCAAAATTATTTGTATACAATAGGAATACCTAATATCATATATTGTTCACAAAAAAATTAATAAATTACACAAAAATATATATAAATATATTCATATAAATATAAACATAAAATGTACACAATTCCTTAACCTCTAGGAATAAAATAATCCCAGATTAAAACTAATCTATCAACCAATCTCTACACCATGTATATTCTCTTGGGATTATGCTCAGGTTATATAGTAAATATTTTTTACTCATGAATGTCTAAATTTGGTCATTTTATGGCCATTCTGATCAGCAATTGGTCCACAGCAATATATTATTATCAACAGAACATGCCTAATGTCAGGGCTGTTAAACTCTGACTCATTTTTAGAATTAAATTAATTTATTTTCCCTACTTGAAACTTATCATTAGAGTCAGCATCCTGAGCTTTTATAAGTCTTACTGATCATCCTAATTTGATCATCCACTGAAAAATTTCAAAACAAATTGATCATTTTGAAGCATGTAATTGTTACCATGTTGCCTGAAATGATTCAGTAGCAAATACCTTTCTATTACCAATTTGAATTGTTAGATTCACTGGTAAATAAATACATGTTTGTTCAGCTTGAGAGGGTTAAAAGCAGCTGTTAAAATAACATTATTGTGACAAAATAGTCTCTTTTTGTTAAAATTACAGTGACTAGTAACAACTTTTATAATTCAACTGAAAATTTTCAGATCTTATTTAAAAATAAGATCTTGATTTTAATGAGAATTTCAAGTTAAGTAAAACACTAATAATATTTTATGAGATATTTTTAGATATTATATTCATTGAAATGTGTACATATGTGGATTTAATTGACCATAACTACATTTGTTTTAATCTTAAAGCTTATGCAACAGTAAATCCATTGAATTATAAAAATGTCTTTCTTGAGTGTTAGGAACACAATATTAATTGGTTGAGATCAGTGTCATTTCTGTTCCTTTTTCTCTGTTGTGTTCTCATCTTAGTACAGGATACAGCAAAAATTGATGTATGCCACCTCCTGGGGATTCTAGCCTCCATTACTGATAACTGGAGGATTAGAGTCGTCAGACACTTTTATGACACTGGTCATGGGGATTAGGCAAATTTTCTCTTTTGAACAAACCATGTGTCACCTTCTACCTCTGAAGGAGGTCATTAAATGTCAGAATACATTTTATAACTGTTTTCATAAACTATAAGTATAGTTAAAACAGTTTTGAAGTTTTAGTTAAAATCATAAAAATCATAGTAGTAACAGAAAGTGGCTCAATCTTGATCTCAAAAAGCAAATTTAACCATTTGAAGCCTTGACCATTTAGACTTTAAATAACCAGTGCATGCACAAAAATCTTAAAAATCCATCACCTAACATATTCAAACTTTACTTTAGAGTTCAGACATTTCATTATTTCATTAAAAGAAAAATGAAACGTTTTATGAAGAGGTACTGAAAGGTTTTCAGCCCAACCAAGAAGAGAATAACCAAGAGACATAAAAGTATTTCTTATTCCACATATTAATCCTGCGCTTCAACACACTTGGTATATCATTTCTCAAGTTTCTTTAACCCATTCAAAAAAGAAAAAATTGGTTTGGCTGAGAACTGTTCAATACCACTTCTTTTGACAAGAAACTGATATGATCTCCCTGTGCATAAAATATTGGTATTAGATATCTTGTAAAATAGCACTCATCTGGAAATAAGTTCCTGAACTAGATATAGTTAAATAGTGATCAGTCTAAAATATGAGGCTTTTGAGTTCAAAGGGTTAAGTTTCTTAGATTCATGAAATTTTTTGTTGAATGTTTAAAACAAGGATAAAGAAACATCTAATTGCCCATATATGAATTTTAACATGCAGAAACAATTTTAATTTCAAAAAAAGTTACTTAAAATATTTGACCTGATATGTCTTGTTGTGTTTAGTAGCTTTTGGCTGTAATTATTTAACAAGAGTTCTTTTGATGACTGCTTTAACTTCATTTTCTTCATCATTTATGACTTTTGCATAAAGATATAATTTATGGATTTCTAACTTCATATAGAATTTTTTTTTCTTTTCTGCTTTTTTAAATCCCTTTTTTCTTTCCAATTTTATATGCCCTAAAGTTCACTGACTATAAGCCTCATGAGCCAGAGGCCATCTTCCTCCCAACCACAATTTTGACAGCATCATTCGTTTTTAATTGGCTCAAAAAAGAAAACAAAAACAAAAAAACAGTTCTTATAAACTCATTATAAATTATAACCAATTCACCAAGTAAGAGGCTGGAGGCATAAGAGCAGAATAAAGAGATTTGAGTTTCCTAATGAGGGAAATGCTGATGGGTTAACAAGGTAAGTCCTATCAATCTTCTATCTACAGTCATTTGCTTGTGTTGCTAACAAACAAATTTGTATTAAGTCTATAAACTTTTCTCTTTTTTTAAAATCTTTAATAAATTGGTTCATCCTTATTTATAGCACTATCTACCGCAATGGTACTGCCAGTATCTCTTAAACTTCCTTGACATAACTTCCTCTGAGATTGAGATCAGAGGGCAAGCTTCAAATTTAATGTGCTCACTATTGTGTGACATGCTCTGACATATCCTAATCATTTTCCGTATGGAATCTTTGAAAAATTCATTTTGATTTTTCAATGGCTTTTTCAGTTTCAGTAGAAATAATTTATCCAGTATAAATTACAGGACTGTAAAACTTTCTTATTTGCTTACATTATTGATAAATCTTTTATCATATTCACTTTTTTCCAATGTTTGAGGCTGCGTTCCATTGTCCACAATATTTATGCAATAAGTTACATCAGTATAACTAAAACTATGTGTCTGGGATTAGTGGTATATTTTTGCTAAATCACTACATTATTTTTTTCCTGTATAGTATATATAATTTTGTAATTGTTCATAATTGCTATAAAAGAATAGAAAATAGCCATTATTCCCATCAAACTTTACTTTTGAATCTGGAATAATGAAATTTAGAAATTAACCTATTTTTTATGTAGAAATAGTCAAGTTTGCACATGTAATGTAAATCACTTTCACTTATTAGCACCCAAATATTGTCTTCCATCATATTTTGAAAATTTCCTTACCTAAGTCACAAAAGCAAAGTTTGAAGAGAGAAATAGATATTTTTCGTTTACTTTAGGCATAAACAATTGGGAAATAATGCTCTTTCTTAGGAACAAGAACAAGTACAAATTTTGTTGCATAGAGATATTTGTACATAAGTAAAATATCAATTAAAACATTTATCATAATGGTAATTTTTTTCAGGAAATATAATAAATATTTCGTTTGTTTATCTATTTTTTTTAAATAAAGCATTTTGGTTATAATCATTATTAATTCTGATCATAATTTTCTAACATGTTTTTATTTTTTTATTTTTCACCTGGGTTGTTATTTCAACTACTGTGAGGAACAGTACATATCAGAGATAATAATAATAAAAGATTAGTTTTTTCTTTTTGCCTCAAAGAAGCCTAGTTATCTGTAGTAGCTGTATTACCAACTTATCTATTTGAACCATTGGTATTGAAGAAGCTTAACTAACATCTATATTCATCAGCTATTTTGCTTCTGATGTGTCAATGCCAACATTGTTATTGTTATTTTGACAAACTGATAGTGTTAATAGCATACTTTATTTTTATCTTTTAAATAAAGCATTCTCTGTCATCTATCTATCTATCTATCTATCTATCTATCTATCGCTGCTGCTGCTGCTGCTGATGATGATGATGATGATGATGATGATGATCTAAGGAAATGGAGTGGAAAGCTTTCTGCTTCTCCAAAAAAGAAATCCCAATAACTAAAAGATAACAATATGTTGATGAAGTTTTCAAAGAATAAGTATGCTAGATTAATTAAACATTTATAAAAACAATTTGTCACAATTATAAACAATCTAAAACCCAGTTATTTTTTATATAGTGTTATCTTTGTTCTTCTAGAAAGATGGCTTTGACACTGAATAACCAGCAAAGGTTTGTTTGTTAGTTTGTTTGTTTGTTTGTTGGTTGGTTTGGATTTATGGCATATCAACATTTGTAGGTTATTTAATGCCACATCCATTTTTATACAAATAAACAGTTTTATTTCAAACAATTCAGTTTGGCATAAGTACACAGTTTAATTGTCAAAAAAATTTCTATTTCAAGCCATTTAGTTTAGTTGAACAGTTTTATTTCAAACAATTCAGTTTGAAAGAAGAATAGTTTTTTGTTTACATACAGTTAAATGTCAAAGACATTTCTGTTTAAAACAATTCAGTTTAGTATACAAAACAGTTCCATTTCAAACAATTCCGTTAAGCATAAGTACGCAGTTTAGATGAAGTACACAGTTTAAATGAAGTATTCGGTTTAAATGTCAAAATAGTTCTGTTTCAAGCAATCTAGTTTAGCATAAGTACACAGTTTAATTCTATTTGACCCATAGATAGGACACTATCAGGTGCAACCACTCTAGGCCAGAGTGGACTTGGGAGTGATGGCAATGAAGGGGTGCTCTGCATTCCCCAAAGCTCCAGAATTACTGGAAGCTCACCATCAGATTGTTTAGTGTCATATCCAGGACACTCATTGGGGGAGGGGCTTGGCTCTGTGCAGAAAAGCTGTTGGCATATTCTACGGTCCCAGCCAATTAGGCAACCCGCATAGGTTGATATGCCATTAAAACAAAGAAACTGAAGCTAAACCAAACAATCTACAAACACTTTATACACTTGATGATTGAAACATCTGATTAAATGAACTTTATTTCATCATTTGATTAACAATGTTGGCCCCTAAAAATTGTTCTTTCACACAGTTAACTTTTGAAAGCCATAAGCATGATATTTTGGATTGAATCCTATTTTACTGGGCACTGTAAAACCAATATTTTTCACTGAGTACTTGTTTATTACTATTTCAGACTCAGAGAGATCACATCAGATACTCTGAACAAAAGTCAATCATTCATAACCTTTTAATGGAATGATGTGATATGTCAGCATCTTCAAGAAAAGTTTGTATTTTTAAGGGCAATTTCTTTGGGGGTTGTTTCATTAAGAATTTTTTGATCTCTAATACAGGGTACATTGAGGCCAAGGAGCTAAGGGTTCAAAGAGTTATGAAAACATTTATGGGAAAAAGATTCCGAATTTCTGATATTTGCAAAGCTGTTGAAATTAAAATAGAAGCTCCTACAAAAGCTTATGTCTATGTAGAAGAAAATCGAAAAAAAAAAAAAGAAACTTTTTCTACTCTTTGATCCCCAAAGACAAATATTTGATTGAAAGGAGATTAATTAAACACTGATAAGAATGGTTGAGTTTTTCTTTTTTGGGCATAAGTCAACCCTATGAGATGATTGATCTCAGCAAAAACCTTGGCAGGATTTTATGGAACAACAACAGTTGCCCATGCAGAAGGTCTCTTCTCTTCACATTACCAATGTTGTCAAAAGGAAGAGCTACGTTGCCAGAATGAGGCCAAACACAATACCAATCTGTGCAGGAAGTCTGAATCCAGAATTTTCCCTCTCCTAAATTAGTTACCCTTACCAAGGCTAGAAAGTCCAGTCGACCCTATTATTTTATGCATAGTGGGGAATGAGAAAAAATATACGAGAAGGATGTATATTTAAAGATCTGGTCATCATATTGTTTGTTTGCTACCCTCAGCTGATGATCACACCACTATAATTTCCACCAATCAGACATTGACTATATAGCAAAAGATTGATGTAAGGAAAAACAAAAGCAAATATTGTAGAGATAGAGAAGATAAAAGAGATACTGGAAAAAAATTTGTTAAAGGACTTTAAGTAAAACTCCCTAAAAATCACTTTACCACTCCAAATTGCAATGCCAAACAATGTAGCAGGTGTTTTATATCAAGAAGTATTCTAAAATGAATAGATTATAATAATTTTCATCATTCAGGGTTTTTACACTATTGTCTTCATCTTAATTGTTATATTCACAACGTGTGGGCCAATGTGTCCTCCAACCTTCTTCAGGTGTTTCTTGTCAAACTCAGGAGCCTACATGGAACTTTGAACCCTGTCCTTTATTTAATCCACAGGGGTTGTTTGCTCTAATTCTGTAACCAGGTACAAGTGTTGCTAAATTACAAAGCTGAAGAAGATAAAAACCTGAAATACAAAAATTCAAACCCATTTACCTACTAGTGAAAACCATTGTCCACATCAGTAAGCAACAGCTAACTACCCCTGAAAAGTCAGTGCTGAACAAAGGTCTCAACTTTGCCACTACCATCAAGCGGATCCCTTACTAAGATTTGATAGCCCTAAACAGGGATGCAGCCTTGAAATTTCCCAAGGCCTAGACTAATTCAAACCCATTTACCTACTAGTGAAAACCATTGTCCACATCAGTAAGCAACAGCTAACTACCCCTGAAAAGTCAGTGCTGAACAAAGGTCTCAACTTTGCCACTACCATCAAGCGGATCCCTTACTAAGATTTGATAGCCCTAAACAGGGATGCAGCCTTGAAATTTCCCAAGGCCTAGACTAATAAGCTAAGATGGAAAGTGTGACAAGCACTTGAGAAATCAAAGCCTCCTAAAACAAACATGTTATAAGCGGAGAGACTAGCCATCAAATCACTACAGGATGATAACAATATTATAATCCTCCTAGCAGACAAAGGCAATACTACTGTGGTAATGGATAGGGTGGAATACTCAAATAAATTGGCAGACTTGATTGGTAATGTTGGCTATTGTAAATAAAAGAAGAACCCGACCCTGAAGATAGAGAGGAAGCTGTCACAGATCCTCTGTAAGAACAAAGATCTCATATGACAAATAAAATACAGACTGTTCACTCAACATTACAGTAAGCTGTAATAAATTGTTGTGGGTGTTAGTATTCATTATTAGGCTTGGAAGGCTTAAGAACAACATAAGGCGTGCATACTTCAATTAAGGCATATCTTATAAAATCAGCATAGTGTGTGTATGTATTCCTATGCTAAGGGGTTGTAATCTTGCACATAGAGAAATAGTCTGTGTTATTACTACATCCCCATTATCAATGGAAAAGAAGGATGTTGCTATATTCCTTGTTTATTTGTTTTATATCTTTTTGGCCTGTGTATTTCACAGCCAATTCTTGTTATATTGCATATTGGGTGTTTTATACTTCTCTGGTGAGAGACGTTGTTTGTATTTGTGAGTCCTTTTTGCAATGAAGTGGTGTGGTCATTAAAATGAACCTGTTTATGCCTGGATGTTTCTGCTGCTCTTATTTTGACTCTGTTTCGTTTTTTTGATGATCCATTTGGGAGTTGAAGGATGTATGATCTGGGTTCTGCCCATCTACTTGTGATTGTTGCTGGTTTCCATTTCCCAGTTTGGTTATCCAATATACATACTTCTTGCGCAGAGACAAATGTTGGTAGATAACGAGCTGTTCTATCATGATACATTTTCTGCATATCCTGTCTGTGTTTCAATTCTTCATGGATATGGTCAGTGTTGGAAAATCTTGGGGTTGAAACTTTAGCAATTAAGTTTGATCTTAAAATGCAATTGTTTAAGAGTTCAGCTGGACTTAGAAGGTTGTGGTTGATTGGTGTTGTTTGCAAACACAGCATTGTTAAGTTAGGATCTCTTCCTGTTCACTTAGCCTTAATTAGAGCTCTTTTAATTGTCTTTCGATAAAACCATTTGATTTTGGGAACTTTGGTGATGATGTGATATGATCAAATTGCCATTGTTGGGCAAATTCTTTGAATGTTTCACTGGAGTACTGTGGTCCATTGTCACTAACAACTCTGCTGGGAATACCATGTTCAGAGAATACTTGCTTCATTGTTGATATGACCATATTGCTTGTTGTCAGGCCATTCATTTTTCGTATAATTGGAAATTTACTGTAATAATCAGCAATTATCAGATATTCATGATTATTGCAGTTAAACAAATCCGTGCCGACAACTTCCCATGCTCTGCTGGGGATGTCATGTGGCTGTAAAGTTTCCTTTGGTTGTGCCAGAAGGTTTTCCTGGCATATTGAACAATTCTTGATCATGTTCTTGATATCTGCATTAATTCGCTCCCAGTATACAGCATATCTGGCTTGAAGACGTATTTTTTCAACACCTTGATGGCTGTAATGTAGCTGATCCAAGATAATTTTTTGTTGGGTTTCAGGAATGATAATTCTTGATCCCTTTATGATGATACCATCATTGACAGATTGTTCATCTTTGTATGGCCAGTATGACCATATTACTGGTGGTAAATCCTTAATTGAGTCTGGCCATCCTGCTGTTATGATTCCTTGTAGTTGATCAAGTACTGGATCAGCCTTGGTTTCTTTTCTTATCTCATTCAGGAATTCACTCCTGAATCTGACCAAATCGACTCTAATGTCTAGGTCGATTGTATCGGTATTTTCAGTGCTAGGGAGATTGCTTAGAGTATCACCTAGAGTCATTTCCTGTCCTGGAATGTACTCGATTTGCATCTGGTCTTTAGTTGCATTTATCCGTGTTGCTGTAGGAGTTTGGAACGCATCTTCTTTCTTGATTGTGCAATGAGGGGTAATTAGTTTGAGCTGTTCCAGCGATGGTAGCCCTAGTACTGCTGGCCCTTGTATGTTCACATTGTGGAAGGTGCTGACATGCCAGTCTGATTTGTTATATTGACAGGGTATTTTGTTGTAACCAAAGCATTTTATTGGTGTGTTGTTATAAGCAATCAGTTTTTTGTTGATAAATTGTTTTTTTATGTTTGGGAAACCATCTGCGTCCAATTTTTCTGGGAACATTCTACAGAATGTAGAAACAGGTAGGGTGTTCCCTTGTGCCCCTGTGTCGATCTTCAGACACAACTTGTGGATGCCATTTTGATATGGCAATTTGATGTTAATGAGTATGAAAGCTTCATCTCTTTGGGTCATATTAATACAATTGAACGTCAGGCTTTCCACTTGTTCCTAAGCTTCTTTGTTGTTGTATACTGCATCAGTTTTCATGAACTGTTTTCTCCTATATTGTGGTTGATAGTGATATTTTGGTTTTCTGTGTTCTCTGCTTTGTAACCTCGGCCTTTGTTTTGGTTTTGTTCCATTTGACAAACATACTGATGCCCAGTAGTTTGCTTTACCACATGTGTTACATTTTGATCCAAATGCTGGAAAAGCTTCACAGTGAAAAGCATGGCTTTTACCACATTTGAGACAATTATTTGACATAGTAGAACATGTTGGTGTTCTTATGGATTGTATATTAGTATCATCCACATTATTATTCTCCATAGCCCTCAGTTGTTTAATGTGAATGTTGGAAGCTTCATATGTTTTGCCAATACTAACAGTTTCTTCTAGGGTTAGTGTGTTATCTTTTTTTAGTAGCTCCTTTTGGAAGTCTGCAATGGGAGTGCTGGCAATAATAAGTTCTATTATCCGTTGCTGTTGCTCATGTTCTGTTAATGAACATCTCTGAGTCATTTGTTTGCATCTGTTGACAAATTTGTCTAACAATTTCTCAGCTTCCTGTTTATAAGTCATTAATTTCAAACGATTTATTCTGAAATTTTCTTTAGATTCAAGTTGTTCATGAACTTATTAGAAATAATTTCTGGAGTACGTTTTTCTTCCTCCGTTAATAACCATGTGTTGTATTTTTTTGAACCTTCATTCCCAACTCTCAATAGTATGTAGTTTACTTGTTGTTCAATTTTTATTTTACTGACAACAAAATACAACTCCAACCACTGTTTGAACAATTTAAATGTTTCAGGTAAATTTGAGGATTGCCAGTCCATATAAGGGATATCATTATTAGCCATTATAAATGTTCAACGTTGAATGTGTTCACAAAAAATATGCAAATTTAAGATGGTGGTATCACATAAAAAACGACGCACGTGGCAATAATTAAAAAGAGTTTGAATCATTTACCCGATAGGTTTTTTTCTTGAAATTCTGTAAAAAGACAACTTTGTGTTGCTTTTTTTTTTCCCCCAGTTGGTTTGTTGGGCTTTTTGTCCAGAAGTGTCTTCGGTTTGTTTCTCTATTCATGGATTTTCGGGGGGTGGGGGTTGCTTTTTTTTTTGAGTTGGTTTGTTGGGCTTTTTGTCCAGCAGTTTCTTAGTTTTGTTTCTTGATACATGGGTTTTTGTTGGTTTTTTTTTTTTGGTTTTTTTTAGCCTTTAAATGTTTTCGCTTTTTAAACCTTTAGATGTTGCTTTTGTTTTTTAAGTTTTTAAATGTCTTTTTTTTATCATCCCAGCAGCCACCATGTAATATATTGTTGTGGGTGTTAGTATTCATTATTAGACTTAGTAGTCTTAAGAACAACATAAGGTGTGCATGCTTTAGTTAAGGCATATTTTATTATAAAATCAGCAGTGTGTGTATATGTATTCCTATGCCAAGAGGTTGTTATCTTGTGCATCGAGACATAGTCTGTGTTATTACTACATAAGCTACCACACATATATGGCCTTCCTAAGATTCATAAGTATGGTATTCCATTAAGACCCATTGTCAGCAACTGAGGTTCAGCATGTCACTCACTGAGCCATTTTCTTATGGAGATCATCAGCCCTCTAATGGGTAAGTCCTCATCGTATGTTAAGAACTCTACTCATATCATGGAGAGAATCTGTACCACTCTCATTCATTCCAATTAGATGGTGAGTTTGGATGTAGTAAGTCTGTTCACAAAGATACCAACTGATGAGACACTTGCTGTGGTATGAGATAAGCTGGCTGCAGATCCCTTGCTGGAAGAATGCACCAACATCCCAATAGATAATCTAATGGAAATGTTGACTTTCTGAATGAAAACAACCTACTTTGGGATGGCATCTGATGTATACCAACAAGAGGAAAGACTGGCAATGGATTCACCGTTGCCATCAGTATTGGTCAACATATACATGAAATTCTTCGAAGAAATGGCATTAGGATCTATATTACTAAAGACATCAATGTGGCTTAGAAATGCAGATGACACATTCATTCTCTGGCCTCATCAGGAAGATGTTCAAATATTACTTGATCACATAAACTCAATCCAACTATCTATACAGTTCATTATGCAGAAAGAACATCATAATAAATTACCTTTCCTCAATGTATTAGCAACATCCACAGAGAAAAGATTCAGGTCATCCATGTATCATAAGGCTACTTTCACCTGACAGGTGTTCAATTTCAACTCCCATCATTCATATAACGTGAAGAAAGGAATCATGCATTGCCTACAGTATTGAGCTAAAGCCAATAGTAGTGACATAGATGCATATTAAGAAAGATAAATCGTATAAGAGACAACCTCCATTGTAACAACTACTCAGAGAACGTAGCATTAGCTCCAAGAAACCTGAATAGGAGGCTAGAGAACAATACCTGAAAACTCACCACAGTATGTCTGCCCTATGTCAAAGGCTTAGCCAAAAGGATCTAAATGATATGTAGTCCATATGACGTCAGGATAATATTCACAAGTGGCTTGAATCTCTGGAGGTATCTCTTTCATGTCAAGCACCCAACAGAATTCAGCATGACCAAGAACTGAGTGTTGTCCATCCCTTGCAGTTGTGATAAAGAATACAAAGGTGAAATATGCTGCCCACTAAAAGTAAGGCTAGAAGAACATCGAAAAGTTGTAGTATGAGGTGAAATTGAAAAGTCAGCTATAGTGGACCATATATGAAAGAAAAAGGGAAACCATCTGCCCTTGTGGGATGAAGTTAAAATAATTGATAGAGAAGAACATTGGAGGATTAGATGCCTAAAAGAATCAGCACATATGTTGGCTACAGTGACCTGTTGAGTAGACTAAGTGTAAAGATGAATACAACATGGGAACCAATAATCAAAAAGGTTAGATTGAAAGAAAAATCATAATATGAGCTCAGGTAAAAAATCCTGCATAATAGTAGTAATTCATAGAGATGTAAGACAAAAATTCCCTCTGAACTGTCTAGCAGAGCATGTGACATAATAGTTATAGGTATTGATTCCCTAAGCTTATAAGTAACAGGGGTGTCCTTGTAGTCTAATGGTTAAAGCGATGGACTGCGGAATTGTAGTAAGCGAGTTCATACTCCAGTCGCACTATTACATTCACTTTCAGGCAAATACCCTTGGGTATGAACCCCCTTATCCTCCCAGCTATGGGTTAAATAGTACCACTCCTGTTTTTCTAGGAGAATGGCTTTGGCATTAAATAACCTACAAAGGTTGATATGCCATTAAACAAAAAAAGCAGTATGAATAACGATCATCTGAAGGTTGCAAGTTCAATCCTGACTGCAGGTGAGTAACAATACAAGAATACTTAACTCTTGTACCTGATTATAATTCACGGAATTAGAACAATTGACCTTGTGGATTAAATAATATATGTGGTTCCAAGTTCCATATAGGCTCCAGAGTTCGACAAGAAATACCGCAAGAAGGCCAGAGGATGCATTGGCCAAAACATTGTGAATATAATAATGAAGACAATAGTCGAAAAACCCAGAATGATAAAAATCATCGAGCATCGTCTCAGAAATTCAGATAACTACATTATAATAAATCATCATTTTGTATTCTACCATAGCATATTTTATAATGAAATATTTTTATTGAATATATTCATTTCATATTATTGTATTTACAAGGTGTTATCTAAAAGTATTGAGTCTAAATAAAAGCAGTAAAGAAAACATCTTTTTAAGTCCCCTTGCAATTTGATATACTTATTCCAGTGAGTTTCCCATTAGCTGAAGCTCTTCTTTTGATATGGTCTGAAACTAAACTGTTATATCTTTTAATATGTCCTTTACACCTACAAATCTTATCCTTGAGAGGAATTTTCTGTTTAAGGTGAACATAGCTAGGTCTGGAAAGTATGGAAAGTGCTACGCTTGCACAATCCCGTGTTTCATCAAAAACTACTGAAAGTATCAAGACTGTATCCATCATTTTTTCCAAATTAACACTGACACATTAAGACGACATCAAAATGTTAAGACATCGGTCTTTATGTCTAGATATCTTCACTTCATTATATAAGTTGCTCAGTTGTGCACACATCTTCAATTAAATTTGAAATTGTTGATTTTAAAATGCAAAAATTTAAAGCAACAGTCACAATACTTTTTGATCACACACCTCATATATATTTGATTCTTCTATTAACAAAAATCCCTGCATATCAATTAATAGCTTTAAAAAAAAACAATTCACCACAGCATTTAGTTGATTTATTAATAGAAAGTGTAGAATTTTTACTTTGGTGATGTTTTGGTAAACTTGGATCAATTAAGGAGTTCAGTGCTTTTTAAAAGCAATTCTAATGGTTAACTGTTTAAAATTCAATTAGATTTTCCCTATTTGGATTCAACAGCAATCCACATCACCCTGGTTTGTAATACAGATAAGGTCAGAGATTTTTTGAGGTTTCTCATGATATCTGTCAACATTACCTATTCTCATTCTTCCTTATGTTAGAATATCACTCAAAAAAGTTGAATTTTGAAAACTTTGATGATCTCATTATATTTGTATCAACTACAATGGATGGACCAAGAAGGGCTGAATTAGAAATAAAGGCCATATTTAAACATGATTTAATCGATGATAATCTTCAGCAACAACTAAATCAAGCAGTAATTATTGTTCAACAAAAAAAATAACTTTTTATGTTAGTTTAATAATTTGGGAATCAAAATTTAGGAATATATTCTTAAATTTTGATTCATATGAAAATTTGACAAAATAAATCAGGTAAACTATAAACATGAAGGAAATATTATTGCTATCACTTGATCTCAAACAGAACTCAAAAGCCAATGATAGTTATTTTTCATATAGATGGTGAAAGAAGTTGTCAAATACTGTATTGGGTTTTATTCTTTGACTTTTATTAGGTGTTTTATTTTAGATCTGAAACTTGATCATGAACATGTTTTCAAATCATCATTTCTAAAGAAAGAAAAATTCTCTTTCAAAATCTCATTATAGTTGCCCCCTACTTCTGATGGAGGGGGATCTAAATTTGATAGCTCTGCTTTGAGTTTAAAATCAAAAGTCCATTTCATTTAATATCTTCTTTAATCATGTGACATCTTTCAACCAATCATATGCTTACTCAGCTCCCAAGGATAATAAACTCATGAATTGTTATTTTTTTTTACCCTGAAGTCATACATTCATTGTTAAATTCTGTACTCATCAGTCTTTTACATAATAATATTCATTATTTAATGATTGCTGTGAATTAACATTAATTTCTTACAATTATTTCACTTCCTGCTTCAGCTACATAGAGACTGGTAGCAATATTTATGGATGTAATGACATAATTCATGATCTATTTTAGTATCTACAAAATACCCCAAGTCAATGAGCTAAAAGTTCAATAGGTTAACTATATTAGATCTAAAAATCTACCAAAGTAGAGTTGAATTGATAAAATGCGTTACATTTCTATAATTTTACATAAAATGTAGCAGAATCAAGACCGAGCACTTAAAAAATTGGACAATGTCCAAGCACCAAAACTTCAAGTAGCAAAAGTCTGATTTTTAAAGTGGCCTCAAATGAATCAATGTGTTACAGCTAATTTTTTTAATACTGTGAATCTCTGCTGTTCAAAGAATTCCTGCAGTTCCATAAATTTTTTAACAGTTTTATAGATTCCTGCAGTTCTATTAATATACTCCACATTTGTAATGGTACTCCAAAATATTTTTTTTTGAGACATGAGGCTTTAGAAACAAATGTCTGATTAAGATTTTATATACCTGTATGGAATGGATTCTAGAGTGCGATGGGTTAAAGAGCCTGTATCACTTTTTGCCCAGTAGCCTACCATCACCCATGAAATATTAGTTTTAGAAACTTAGTAGTTGAATAGCATAAAAATGATCCTTGACTTTATGAACACCAGCAAAAGTGATTAGTTCACATCCATAAAATTGCAGCATCTTCAGATTTAACATAAAATTTTACTGAGCTAACAAGAAAACAAAAATAGAGGAAAAAAATCTCAATTTTTGATGACAAGCAGAAAGTTTCAGCAAGTCACATAGGAACAAAACATTGCTGGGTCTCTTCTGGGCCAAGTAGGAGGTGGAGTAGGGAGTGGAATTGCTGGGTTTCCAAAAAAAGAACAAATTCCATTGTTTACCTCTGTGAAAATAAAAGCACTGAATTATTAAGCACTTCTGACGCTTCCTTATCTACGCTGTAGAAAAGCCCCGCTTATCTGTTTCTGAACATTTCTCCAGATTGGCTTGTGTTAATCAATATCAGGTGAGGTTGGAAAAATATTTTGAGTCACAATGGCAGATTCATTTTGGTAGCACTGAAAATGGAATAAGGGTAGCCATAAAAATTCCTCCATTTTTTTCCTTCTTTTATTTCTTTCTTTGATTTGTTTTTATCTATTTATTTTATTTCATTTTTTGCTCATATTTTATGGCCACATGATTTCCAAGAGTCTCAATCAAATATTGATGAGTAAAAGATTTTCTCATTTTACTGATGCTGAATTTGTTATCTAGTATAATGTAAAGATGTTTGTCTATTATATAATTTTATAATGGGCTCAGCTAACCCAATCATCTAAAGATAGAACTTTTTTGAGTCATAACGTCCATAGATAATTAATTGTTTTTGCATACAAAGATATGATCAGACTAAGATAGATAGACAGATAGATTATAACAGACTAAGATAGATAGATAGGTAGATTGACAAATAGATACATACATACATTCATTCATTAATACATACATACATACATACATACATACATACATACATAAACAAACAGACATGTAGACTTGCTAAATGAAATAGTCAGTATTTGTTTGTGTGATTATGTGCTGAATATCTATCATATTTTTGAAAAGCAAGAATTACTGGATTATATTCATTGGTTTTATCAAAGTAAGTAGACAAATCCATTTTAATTGAATATTTAATCAATCCTGACTGATTGAAATTTTGGTTTTATCAGTGTTTTTTTCTGGGTTGCCTTAAGGATTTTTTTTCTAGAATACTTCCAATATGCTTAAATGGTAATTGTGGTGACCAAGAGCCTAGTCATTTTTTTCCTGTTCATTGACAAGGGAAATTTTTAATCAGAAACTAATGAAGTGCACTCTGTTATAGACACATTGTATTTTAAATCAGTTCGAATTACATAATAGTTGTTATATTTAGTGTATAAAGTGTATATGGGACAGAAGTGAAGTTATAAAAGCTTGAATAGCCCAATGATTTTATGATGACCTAATAGACTGATGCAAAAGTACAAACCTAAATAATTTCATCATTTTTATAAACTTGTCAGGCTACTTAAAGAGAACTACTGGTACCATGTAAACTAGTACTACCTACCGCATATTTAAAGTGGCTTTGGGGCCAGTGCAAACCATCACTCATCTAAATCTATTCACACAAACACCGTTAATTTATAAGGAAACAAGAGCATCTTTTGCAGTGGACAGTGAACAACTCATTAGCTAGAAAATATCTATCACACAAAAGACAAAATCTCTCTTGAATGAATTCATATTTCTAAGTAGTATACATTTCCCTATTTTTGAATATATTTTGGTTATCATCTCTAACTCTGATATGGTTTATTATTGTATCAGAAATTCTTTGTCTTCATCTGGGGTACAAAGTATGACCAAAAAGTATCAAGAGTAAAGCTTTAGATGTTTTAAAATTTTGAAATTTTAAACTTAAATGAAGACTCGGGTACAGTTGGGCAACTTATATAATAAAGTAATGTTATCTAGAAGTCTAGATAGTTGTGATGAATCTAGGCTTCATAAGAGTCAGTGCTAATTCTTGATACTTTAAATTTAAGATTTAAATGAAGAAATGTGTAAAGTTGCTCAATCTTATAAAGTGATAATAACTAGACAAGTATTGAAACTAGCTTCTTAATGCTTCTTTACACAATTGTTACTGACTCATCTAGACAGTTCTCTTTTGATAAGTCAGTGCCAATTTGTAAAAAAATATCATCGAGCTAGTCTCACAAAATGCTTTTGGTTAAACACAAGATTGTGTAAGTACAACACTTTCCATACTCAATAAACTCACAAGCTCTGTATGACTTTTTCTAAACTAAAAAATTCATCTCAAGGGTAAAATTAGTGAATATGGAGGATATTAAAAGAAATATAACAGTGCAGCTTCATATCAAAATGTAGATTCAGAGATACTTTAAGCAATAAAAAACATACTGGAATAAGTGTATTCAAGAGGGTCTATTTTGAAAAAAATTAAGGTTTCATTTCTGGTTCATACCGTTTCAATTTTGATATTTTTAACATACTTATCTAAGATATCTTCACAGTCTATAGATGGGTTGGGAAAATATACTATCATAGAAAAAGATGTTTCCCTTTATTTTCATAGATTATACACCTGATGAAGATTGGAGAATGGATTGGTTGAAACACCATTAACAAAACCATAAATGTATAAATCAATTAACTACAAGAATTATACTAAACTGCTTCCTTATCATTTGTTACTTCAAGGTTATCAAAAGTATCTATTTTGCTAAATTTTGAGTCTCTTTGTATTCTCATAAAATTTTAATCATAATTATTCCAAAATTAATGTATTCCTATAACAATGGAACGTTGCTTAAACTATCAAGAAAAGAACTCTAAAAAACTATTCACTTTGTAGGATTTTGGTTTGCTTCAGAATTTACTGCTTTGCATGTTCAATTTGAAATTTACCTTGAAGGTATAATGAGTTCTCACTTATTTTGGAGTCCTTGTTGCTTGCAATATATTCTTAGACAATATTAATGGTAATGTTAAGATTTTAAATATCTTAAATGAATTTAAAGTTGTGAATAGCAGCTGTTATGCTGACTGTGAAGACCCTTTCTATTTATAAATTTATATACTAATTATTTGAAAATTAACTGGATAGCAATAATGGTATTTCTTTGGTAGATTTTTAAAAATGCAAATAAGCATTTGAATTGTCCAAACAATTTCTTGTATGTTTTATTTACTTTTCAAATATCATCTAATAAATCCCTCACTACCCTTATTATCTATTGTATTTTGTGGCGGTGACTATAACTTTAAAACCAGTATTTTGATTGGAATCACATTGTCAGATATCATTTTTTTTTGTGTTCTTCAATTGTTTTTTGGTTGAGTTTCATAATAAACACCCGCCTCTAGAATTTTTCTTATTGATTTTTCTTATTGATTTTGTTTTTCAGAAATGCCTTCAAATTATTGAATAATGTACCATAGTGTTTCAAATCATACTGAAAAAATTTTTGAAAAGATATTTTTAAAAGTTTGGTGGTTCAGTTTGCCATGTACATTCATATCAAGATGCTCCCAGACTTTATATCAGACTTTAACACACTCTTTTAAATAATGCCCCAAAAATGTTACTTTTATCACACTTTTCAAAAGGATTGTTAAAATCTGACAACAGATTCAAAGTCAGGGCCCACTTTACTATAAATGAACATAATAAATTGAACCCTCCTTGTAAAATTTAAGAAAACAACTTTTCAAATTTTTTTAGTGGGGATGGAGTTGATAGTCTGAATTTTTGCTGGTTAAAAATAATGAGTTGAAGATAATTTTGAAAAAAAAATAATGTTATTCTCCCAGAAAGTGTTTAAAAAAATTAGCCCTAGCAATATGAATCCAACCAAAATGTTGGCTCTAAAATTACAGTTCCTCAAAATAGAAAATCATTTTTCTTTTTTGTTTTTATTGAATAAGCATAAATAGGATATTAGCAGTTTTTAAAGAACAGTCAGAGTTCTTTTTTCATTGATATTCTTAGAATGTAGAAAGAATAAATATTTTTAATCCGCATTAAAAATTCAATCTAAAAAATTTGTCTGAATTTCTTTGTAAGTGAAAGACCATTAATTTGTGTTGAACCAGAAAAATCAACTTTATCTATTGTTTTTATACTTTATGAGATCCTGTTTCATGAATACTTGAGAAATTTTTAAAAATTTTAAAGTTTGTTGATATCAAAGACATCAGAACATTTTTTGTATTTTTTGTATGTGTGTAAGTGCATATGTTTATATGTATGTGTGTATTTGAATGTGTGAATGTTCAAGTGTGTATATTCATATGTATATGTGTGTATGTGCATGTGCATTAGATATCTTTAAATCTATAAAATATCAATGAATGAGCAGGTGTAAACATTTCTATTTAGTCATTTTAAGAATGTCAGAATATATGTATGACAATAGGTTTTATTCAAAGATATGCATACATATATATCTGTGTAGTATTAATATATTGATAAAAGACTATACATATACATGTGTGTGTGTGTTTGTTTAAATAGTAAATGAATTGCTGTTATACATCTCTTATATCTAATATTGTTAAAATTGTCTTCTTTTCTTAAGAGTAATATAGTAAGAAAATTAGAAAATAAAACAATTTGTAGTCTAATTTGCAATTGAATGGAAATTTTGAGGATATCTGCATTCATATTGAACATCATTCTTTAATCATCTAAATTCTCAATATAACAGAGAATCCTTCACCCCTTGCATCACTATCTTCATGGATCACTATTATAATGGCAACCAAATGATTTTGCTGGTCATCTAGAATATATCTAAAGATAAAAAATATTAAAATATAAGCTCTCTCTCCTTCTATGTCTGTCTGTTTGTCTCTCTCTCTCTCTTTCTCTTTCTCTCTCTCTCTCTCTCTTTCTCTCTCTCTCTCTCTCTCTCTCTCTACATATATATATATATATATATATATATATATATATATATATATATATATATATATATATATATATCATATTTACCAACCCCTCCGCTCGGGCAGGATATGACACAAGGTCAATTTTTTAAGCGGAGTTTAACAGGTTTGAATTCAGAGTTTTCCTTCTCCTAGACTAGTTGCCTCTCCAAGGCTGAAGAACCTAGTGTGCCCTACAGATATATATACACACCTACACACAGACATACAATATGCTTGCTATCTCCTTACTGACATTGGTATAATGGTTAAAGTGTTTGACAATGGTGGAGTTGACCAATGCTCAATCCCAGGTCAAGTCATACCAAAGACTCAAAAAATGGTACTTAATGCCACTTTGCTAAACACTTAGCATTATAAGGTATGCATCAAGTGGAGCAATCTAGGGAATGGAGTAGCACCCTCCCCTACAGTAGTTATTGAAAAGGGAACCTTCAAGTCACCCTTGATTACAGTCACTAACTTTACTTTACTATCTCCTTGATATATTTCTTTGTATGTAAATCCATCTGTCTACTTTTGATCAATTTAAATAAAAGAGGGAGATAATTCTCTCATAGTGTCAGCATGAGAACATATTAGCCTGACCCTTAACATAATAGATACATCACTTGTCTGTTTAGTTCCACATGAGACTTTCAGATCATGGCAGAGATTCCTTTAATTTTAGGATTTTATATATAAGTTGACTTGAATGAAAGTTTTGGGATTTTGCAGTCTAATTTGCATGAAACTCAGTGTCGTGAGCAATATTTAACATGAGCATTTTAGATTTTATGTCATTTCTGCTTAGTAAGGGCTTTGAACACTTTAAAAAACATCTACTAATTTGAGTAACCTCTTGTAAAAAATGTTTACACTAATATCTATCTATCTAATGATAGAGAGAGAGAGAGAGAGAGAGAGAGAGAGAGTGCAGGAAGTACTAATAATAGTTATTTGGATAAATAGACAATTTGCTTAGTTTAGAAAGTTATAAACACCAACATTATGCAGTAAGAACCAAATTTTATTGTGATCAACCTAACAAGGCATTTAGATGTGTTTTATTGTTCTGAATGCCGAATTATAGAAAATATTCTTTAACAGAGTCAAATTATTAAATGAAAAAGTTCTTTATTTTTTCAGGGGTTGGGAATGGAAATAGATCAATGAGATTGAAAAATCAAATTCATTTTGCCATAAGAAAGAGTTGTCAAAATAGTGAATTACAATTCATAATCATTTTATTATATTTTTTCTGATGAAATGAAATCATAACATAACAACAAAATGTCTTGGGTATGATGGTGAGGCTCCAGTCCTGGAGCTTTGGGGAATGTGGAGTCACCCCTTCATTACCATTTCTCTCAAGTTCATTCTGACCAAGTGTGGTTTTAGGGGTCCCACCAATGGTTCAAATTGAACTGTTCAATCATTGACTAAAGATGATCATTATAAGTTATTTGAAACTATACAGCTGTATGCTAATTGTTTGTATTAGATAGGAGTACTCGATAGATAAAATTACTTATGTAAAATAACAATACTTGAAACCATTTAACTATGTGCAAACAAATGATTAATATGAAACAGAACTTCTAGGTGCTTTTTGTAATCTTGTAAAATAGTTGAAAATTTATCATTATGAATGTTCTGCAAATGCAGGAATAAATTATTATCTGAAGGTGCAATATCTGGAGGTAAATATGTTGAACAAGTAAAAATTTCCCAGCTTAAATAGAATAAATATAGCAATGATAATAATCAATCGATTCACAAGAGATAAACTTTTTGAACCCCTCTTCCAATTATCAGAGAATCATAGATGAAAATTTTGGCTTAGAGAGTAAAAATGTTCATTAAGAAATTATTGTTGGATTCTACCTGAAAGTCAGAAGTTCAATCCATGGCTCCAGATTTATTAGAAAAATAAGTTGATATAACAAGAGAAAAATAACTATGAATGTAAATTAATTGATATGAGATATGCCAAGGTATAGACAACAAAATGAGAACAGTAAATCCTCATGGATTCAATGAAACATTTGGTTTGAAAGTCCCTGAAGGTTGCCTATATATGAGATACCTGAACAAAGTAGAATGACAGTTACTGAAATATTGTGAATTCAACAACAAAGATGAGGATAAAGTGGAAAGACTTGTAAATGATGAATATAATCACAACTCTCATCTAAGAAATTTAGATATGAAAAAGAAAGATTACATTTTTAAAAGCAGTTTTCTACCAGCAAGATTGTATAAAATTTCAAAGTTTTAAATAACCGGATAAAAGATATTTTCGAATGATTTACATTACATCCTGAACTAGTAAACAAAGATTAGCAAAGCAATGGAATAATGGAATAATGTGCTTTAGTTGTCAAGCCAGTGTCTGTTTATTGTAGATAGATAAGAGAAGCTGGGTTTCAGTGACTTTACTGTTGCTCAGAATATATAGTATATATAATGATAGTCTTATAAAGGTTCACCGGCAGAAGATAAAATATGAAAAGAAAGGGGAAAAATATGATTATTCACTTATATATCAAACATTAACAAGGCTCAATGATATATCCAATGAAATCTCAGCATTGTTTTAGGCTTGAGGCAGGGACTGGATGAAAAAAAAAATAAAAGAATTAGATAAAGGACAGACTAGAAATCTAATATATGACTTGCCTAAATAATCTTTCTGCCCGGAATAATTTATAAGTAACTTATATGTCTTATAAGAATGTTTCCAGTACTTAGTTGATATTTTTGGAAAATGAACGAAATGTCAGAGCTTCATACAAATCTCGTCTTTGCATCCTGGGATACAAAATAAAGAAGAATAAAATATTATGCAGATATTTCTTTGCATTAATTTAGATATTTTCCCAGGATTTTCAAGTGGAACACTCAGTAAGACAATAAATTACTTGAATAACACCATCAGTTCTTTAATTTCTCTTTGATCACTAACAAAAAATTGCACTGAATATATATTGACTGGATGATTCTTGATAGAATATTGAAAAAAACAGTTAGAATAGCAAAATAATTGAAAAGTGAAAATGTTACTGTCTCTCTCTTATAAGATGACTTAGAATTTGTATCTTACTGATGTTTTTTTCTGTTTTCTGTAGATTGAAATTAGCTTCACTGATGGCAGCTAAAAAAATCAAATAAGGAAGTAGAGTTCAAATTTGGGTTATTACAGCTAATGTTATCTAAAAACCAATGTTGTTTAAGAAAAATATGAAAGTATATTTCTATATCCTGTCCCATTACACTTATGTATATAAATAGAGAAATAGACAATAGAATTGTGCACACACACACACACACACACACACACACACACACACACACACATATATATGTGAATTTAATGGAATTTACACTTCCAGTTCCATGTATGTTGTCTTGATATTGTCATCACAAATCTTACATCATTAACACTGGATTGCTTGGCATGTAAGTTGTGAATACAACATTTTATGAAAAGATTGTATTTTCACCAGACATTCTCACAATGAGAGGAGAAAAAACCACAAATTTTTGTGGTATCATGAGGTAGAAATGAGACACTTAGGTGTACCCAAATCCATGCTTGATCCCAGATTATCTGATGAACCTTTAGTTGGCAACATACATGGTTTTTATGCTGTGTGTGAATATATATATATATATATATATATATATATATATATATATATATATATATATATATATATATTAATCTTTCTATCTAATCTATAATTCTGTTGGTGTGAAAAAAAACCCAGATTGTACCATTTGCAAATTCAACAAACTCATATCTGGGGAAAAAAATTTTTCTTTAAAAAAGAAAAGACAAAAAACATATCTGCTACTTGAAAATAATCAAGTAGCATGTATGTCTAATCAAAAGAAAAAGCACCAACAGAATTACCTAAGCTAAAACGTAATAAAGTGTTTAATATATGAGATAGAGCTAATATTATAGTATATATATATATATATATATATATATATATATATATATATATATATATATATATATATAATCAAAAGGGATATATATATATATATATATATATATATATATATATATATATATATATGGAGTGGCATATATATAAGCCTAACTAATAGGTAAGATCTAATTGAAGATATAGCACCTTAACCCCTAATGTACAGGGCCCCCTCCCAAAAAAAAGGTTGAGTAGTTCATCTAACTCAAAATCTTATGGAATTATGCAAGGGCAAAATTTTCGGAAATTCCTTTACGATAATTAACATGGAAGTTTTCCAAAAATAATGAATACACAATTTTAAGATTAGTATTAACATCTGTTATCATCCATCTTATTAATATGACATTGGCCATATCAAAAAATAATTAAAATGATTTTTAAAAATATCTCATAAATAGTAAAATGGTATCTACTGGAGCAATGAATTATCATTACTATAGTCAATTTATAATTTCAAGTCAACTTTTTATTTAAAGAATATACTATGCTATTATTTGTATCTTTATTTATTTTCCTTTGTTCCAATAACCCAGTCTGTTTATGACTCAACTCAGATGTGCACAGACCTAATCCTTAACCCTGTAGTATTTTTTTTTTTTTTGCAGTCAACAATCAAGTAATTGTGAATGTCTATTTTTTGCAAATATTCCTTTTTATCATATCTCACTAAATGTTGGAGAATTTTCCTTAAGAATCCAAGCCCTTATTTAGGTCTCCAAATTACCTTCTGTTCTGAATAGCTAGCCAGCAAGCTAGCTAGATAGATAGACCATTGCCTATAAATAAGTACACCTTTACCGATTTTTATAAAAAGATAATTTACTACTGAACCAATAATCATAAGTTTTATTATTTCTGGTGGAACATAATCAAAAGGGATATTATAAGGTATTATTAATTATTAACAAATTCTACTGCACTGAATCAGTAATAAAGGAAAAAACTACATCTAATTTAAAAATATAACTTACTATATGTGATTTTGTCAAGGTGTACGAATTTTCATATTTTTGGTCAGAGTTTCAGTGCTATAATAAATAATAAATGATAAATCATACTTAATATCCATTTTGATTGTACAATGTTCCACTTGAACATTTTGATCTAGAAGAAAATTAACTTTTCATTAAATTTGGTAGATTGTACTTATTTATGGGTGATACTATGGATAGATATTAAATGATTATAATGATATTAGGATATCATTATGATATTATGATAAATAGTATAGATAGATATTCAACACACATGCATACATGCACATATATAGAAATTTCTTTATCATAAGTGTTTAAAAAGGTTTTCTAGATATCACTAAATAATACCAAGTTAGTTTGAAAATTCCAGAAATGTAGAGAATGGCATTTTTTTTTTTTTTTGTTAAGGTTGTTATAATGATTAATTATGCATAAAGTCAAAGTTGGAGGAAATGTCATTAGACAATTAGAATTGTCACATTGAAAAAAGAAATATTTTACTTACAGAAAGACCTGAAGTGATTAGTGAGAATTGAGTTAATAGATGGCCTGAATTGAAAAATATTTATGAAAATTTTCAACCAGAACAAAGTAATTCTTACAGTCATTTATTGTGGATGCCACAGGAGAAGCCCCGTGTAAAGTTTTAAAAACTTAATTTTCACAGCAAACTTTGATGATGGCCTCTGAATTTGTTTTTAATGTTTGTTTTGGGGGAGTTTAAAAGAATCTAAAGAAAATTATAGTGGAAAGCCTTTTGGCAAATCATCTAAATCCTAACTTATTATGTATGGGAGGTAATGTATGTCAACAAGAAAAGGGAAAAGAAGAAAGTAAGGTAGGGAATAACAATATTTTTATCTTAAACAAAATACAATTACAAAATGGAAGCACTCACTTGACATGGGATGAATTTTAAATAAAAACCCAAATGAAGTAAAATTGTTTTAAATTTTTGAACCAATCTTTGAAAAATATATTTCTCAATAGTTTTTCTTTTCTTTTCTTTTTAATTTTCAGATCATGCACATGTACACAAACATTATATACTTACATACATGTGTTAATATATATATATATATATATATATATGATTTTGAGTAAAACAAAGATGAGACTTCATGTGACTAGGATTCAGAAGAAGGTTTCTCCTCAGACTCCAAGAATGCAGTCCTACATGGTGGTGTATCTTTACTCACTTCAGTCCCATTTGTTTACTGATCCTTCTGAAGTTCTCCTTGGGTAATGAATGGGTTTCAAATTAATTCCTAAATTAATTCCCAACAAATGAATGTAGAAGCTTGTTTACCTAATTCATAACATCTCATTTGATGAGCAAGCGGGTATACAAAGTAGTTTCACTTCTATTTTCAAATGATAGCTCTGATCATACTGACAGAAATATTGAATTCATTTGATGAGCAAGGTGGTATACAAAGTAGTTTCACTTCTATTTTCAAATGATAGCTCTGATCATACTGACTGGAATATTGAATTCATTTGATGAGCAAGGTGGTATACAAAGTAGTTTCACTTCTATTTTCAAACGATAGCTCTGATCATACTGACGGAAATATTGAATTCATTTGATGAGCAAGGTGGTATACAAAGAAGTTTCACTTCTATTTTCAAATGATAGCTCTGATCATACTGACGGGAATATTGAATTCATTGAAGATCTTTCAATACCATATTCCATGGTTATGATGAACAATTATAACTTAACAAACCTCTCTCTATCTTCCATTAATTTTTCCTTCTTGATTTACAATTTATTGGATACCATTTCATTAACTTTTTGTACAATCAGTTATCCTACCATTTAACTTTGACCAGTCAGCTGGGGCTATAGAATACACCAACTGCATTCAGTTCAGGTTGGAGGATCATGTTCATATTTTTCTCATATTTCTATTTATCTACATATTTCTAATTTCTTAAGGTCAGGAGACCAACCCTTTCTTCAATATTGTTCTTGTTTGGCCAGCAAGCCTTTGGCTTATTGCACTAAATCAAGTAGATTTTGTCCAAATTTTCATTATTCTGTTCTTATATCTTCTTTATGTTGAATTGCTCTTATTAATAAAACAACAGTGAAGTAAATTTTTGTTGTCTTATTATTTCACTCCTTGCAAGTTTTTCCCCTCAGCTCTAACAGGTGATTTTCACTGAAGTCAAAGTGACAGCAAATTGTATGGTACCCTCTCCTTCCCTTGGATAAGATTAGTGTCACAGAGTGGAGACCTGCAGCATGGGCAACTGCTAGCCTTTGATACCAACTTGCTCAGGCTTTGTATACCACCTTGCTCAGGTGCATCTCCACCAGTTTTGCAAGACTGATGTATGCCATAATATAATATATTTGAGTAATTAATACAATGAATTTGTTAGTACAGGCAAACAAAAATCCTTTGATAAGAAAGGGCAAAACTTGTATGTATTTGTGTTACTTCTTTAATTCTATATTTTATATTGGCATGCACATTTGATCAATAGATTCAATTCAGAGCAAGCAGAACTTTGAAAAATCCCACTATTCAAATTGAATTCGATATGAACAGTAAACTAATTAACCTATCCATAAAATATTATTGAACAGTTTTCAAAACATACAAATATGTACACATACATACTGTGCAAGAAACTGCAACATTCAGAGCAGTGTATGGGTAAAAATCCAGATTTCTTTAAACTAATATATCCTCAGATCACAAAGACAATTTTTTATTGGCTAAGGGCACCTTGGCAAGTTCCCTCATCATCTCTCAATTTCCTAAAAGGTTGCCTCTTAACAACAAAGCAAGCCGTTGGGTCTTTTCTTGCTACTGCAGGTAAGCTGAATTTTGTGACCTTTGAATTATAGAATTATTTATTTATTTTGGGTTTACAGAGAGAAAATAAATGCATAAGAAAGTTTATTCCAAGAATCAGATAAGGGAAAATAGTTCTGATATAGCATAATCTATTTACACTTTATGCCATGTATGTAGTAAAAGTTGAATATTACAGATCAAGAGGGTTGTTAAGACTTTGGCTATTAAAACTTGATGAGGAGAGAAGAGAAATCAAGTATTGTAACAAAGAGAGCAAAATGGGAAGAGGGAAAGAAAAGCAGGGTAACTAAAATGGCTTAGCATGTGTGTTCCCTTGCAATTTCATCTCACTCCACTTACCTTCCTTCCTAGATCCCCAGCTGTTGTGAGTACTCTGACTTCACATTGAGAATTTTCTTAATTTAACTGCTTTATTTGATTTAATCAATTCATTATCACATTTTTTTTTATTTGCATTAGTATTTCAAAAGTCTTATTATTTCAGATATGTGATAAGTTCCATCTCATTCTTGACATCATGAGCAACTACCAATGTTGCTTGTACCTTAAACTGGCCCTCCTGAACTAGCGTATATAATTTCATGTTCTGTTTTTATGATAAAAATAGCAAAGATAAGGATTTTAGTCGATAGAAATGTGTTTATCACACTAATTAAACATACTGCTCTATTAACTTAATAGCCATTTATTGAAGTCTAAGGTATTCTACACCACCCCAAATTGGCAAAAAATAGATTCTGAGTAGCTAACCTGAATTTCTTTAGCTTATTCTAATGAAATGTGCAGTTTCATTTCTACCTGTTGACAATCATGGTTCTCTATAGCTTCCTTCATCAACGAATGGTGTATTAACATGACTATTTTTGAGAGGAATAGTGGAATGGCTTCTTATTGCTTTCTTCACTGTTTAAGTTCAAATTTTTCTTTCTTTCTTCTACCAAAGCTAGAGAACCAACTCAGTGAATTTATGTAAAATGAACCCATCTAAAACTCAAGACACAATGTGCCAATTCCTCTCTGTGAACTAATAACTTTTATACTACTTCATACCTTTGGGAGATTATTCTAAATTTTCCCAAATTAGATTTTTATATTCTTTTTTATGTTTCTTATTTTCCTTCTTTTGTTTATATATGTTTTAAACTTTTTAAAAGATGTTAAATATGTTACATTGGTATATAGCACATTAAACAAAGCAGAGCTATCTCATTAGAATTAGTTACCTATGTAAATAACAGTATGAAAGTATTGATCGGAATCAATCAGGAATTTACTTCAGCACACAAGATTCCTGTATTCATCATTACAAATCTAAAAGATAATAATTTCATATTGACCAATATAGGTGTTGTCATGACTTTCTTGATAATGTTTGCATTTACATTCAGGGTAATAGCATACTCATCTTATGAATTAATTGAACTAATACTTCATTATATTGAACTAATGCTTCATTGTGGGCTCATGTACATTGACTGGAAAGTTTTGAATACACCACCTCTTGGATAACATTTGAGAAAATGGAGGACATTAAAAGAGACATGACAATGTTGCTTCAGATCATGTCAAAATAGTTTCAGAGGTACTCCAATAAATGAAAAACTCTAAATGCCAAGGAGACTAATTGAAAAAAAATGAACGTTTAATTCATTGTTCCTTTCTGTTTTGGTAAATACAGCTTCAGATATGATTCTTTTTTATGACCCCTCATATTAGATAGATGGTTTCTATGTACTAATTTCCTTAGCACTTACTTATTTTTATCAAATTTGTTGCTTACACCCTGTTCAGTGTGAATGTTTCCTGCCAAGAAGTAGGGGAATGGTCTTTGATAGTGGCATTTATATCAGCAGTTGATCATTAAGAATATAAACAACAGTGTCTACAGAAATTTCTGTTGTTTTCTTCTGGTTAATTGACACCCCATTTCTTTCCAGAAATGATTGCTCAAGTACCAAGTTTGTTTTATTTTTTCATGGAAATCATATATATCATATCATTTTAAAAAGCTATCTATTACACAAAAATGTAAATATGAATGTTGAATGATTCCCTATCTTCCAGGCATAAAATAACCTGAGATGGGTTGACAAGCCATTAAAACCAATCAATCAATCAATCAATCAGAAAAGATTGTTGATGGTTGCAACACAAAAATGTTACATGTGATTCTTGGTGTGAAATGGCAGCAGCAGTAGCTGCAGCAGCAGGATTCTTGGTTGGAAATCTCCCCCAAATAAGTAAGAAGATCAAAGAATGTCTATTAGAACACTGTATGCAACATCCTGAAGTGAAAGTGTTAAAGCTGCTCCTGAGGAATCTACTCCATGTCATGGGTAAGTGCGGTGGATGTCTGAAAATATGATGCTGGATATCAAACTGTATAGGAACTGAAGATAGCAATGATGCATAGAGAAATGTGAAATTTGCTGTTTAGGCTAACAAACCTTAATCTTTGCTTTTATTTTCTTCATTCTTTATAATAAGAATTATAGCTCACACAGGCTCTCAACTAATTTTTGGTAAAAACCATAACCTTTAAAAAGGAAATAAGAATTTTCTTAATCATTTATCACTCAATGAACAGTCTAAGGGAAATAACTTTGTTTATATTGAATGATCTTTGAAAAAAATCCCATTAAATCACTTTCATTTTTTACCATATAACAATAAAATCACGATTCAAATTTCTTGCTATCTAATTTGAGCTTTGTGTAAAGCAAGATGCAATAAAAGTCTATATGGTTGATGAATGTTTCCTTTACTGATCATTTCAGAAAAGTTTGATTGTTAGGCATCTGTGAAATATAAAGTATGAATTTTTGATGAGATTACGCTATAAAGAATATCAATTATTTAACTATTCTTCCACTGATGTTAATTAATGTTTGGACATATGGGTTTATCTTGTACAGATGCCTTGTATAACCAGAAGACATAAAAAAAAAATGATGCTATTGATAAACACATTGATTCTTGTGCTCTTTCTGTATTATTTTCTTTCTTTTTTAAAAATTATCTTTTCTTTCCTTTGTTTTCTATTTCCCTCTTATTCTTTCCTTTGCTTTTTTTTTCTTCATTTATCTCAATCTCTTCAGCTTCTCTTTTTTTTTCTCATTTTTTAATTTCATTTTCTTATTTGTATTTTCAATTTTTCTTTTTTCTTTTTTACTTCTTTACAAATTTTTCTCTGTAAAATTTCTTTCTATTTTCTTTCTTTTCTTCTCAATTCCTTCTCCTTTATTTTATCACCAACCTTTCTTTTCTTTTTTTTATTTCTTCTCTTTCCACTTCATATCTGTCTTTCTCTTTTTACCCTAATCTCTCTTTCTTCTCCTCCTGATCCTTCTACTTCTTTTCTTTACATTTTTCTTTTTTATTTTCTCTTTTTTAGTCTCTTTTTTTACAAAGTAAAAATACAAGGACTAAAAACTGGGACCTTGTCAGAGAATTGAAAAGGTTATAGAAAATGACAATAGCCCTAAAAACCTGGAAAGAGACCGAGAGAAATGGAGATCAAAGGAAGAATCAGGGCCATTTACATAACACTGGAATTAGCTAGAATACTTAGAAGAGTCTTGGAGATCTGAGGAGACTTGGTGTCACTTACACTTCAATGAAAAACCACCAATTAGGACTAGTGTGAAAAGCTTGCAAGGAGTAGAATAATAAGGAATAAATAAACAAATAAATAAATTAATAAGAATATAAAGATCTTGAAATTGAAATTTAAAATATGTGGTACCTTAAGACTGGGATTATATCTTTAATAAATATATTTTCAATAATTAAATCTTTAATAATTTGGGCCCTGATCAAGAAAGGTACATCAAGTACATTTACATGAACCCTGACAACTTCTGTTGGATGATATTGAAATAGTTGCAAAAAATGAAAAAGAACAAGGAATCATAATACAAACTATTAGAATCTACAAGCAAGAAATAGGAATGGGATTTGGGATTGAAAATATACCATGCTTATTATGAAAAAAGTGAAAAGAGAAGCAACAGGAATAGAATTACACAATCAGGAAATGATTGTGTTGTTCTATTCCTTCTGTTGCTTCTCTTTTCCCTTTTTTCTTGGCTGTCGATTCAAATATTTTGTATTATGATTTCTTGTTCTTTTTTATTCATCCGACCACATGGAGAAAAAGAAAACTAGGAATACTTGGGTATAATGGAAGTGAACACCATCAAACAAACAGAAATGAAAAAAGTAAGAAAGAAATACCTCAGAAGAACAAGAAAATTTCTTGAAATCAAACTGCAGCAGAAATCTGATCAAAGAAATAAATACCTGGGTAGTCTCCCTTGTAAGATACTTTGGACCCTTTTTAAGATGGACAAGAGAGGAACTCAAACATACGGACCAAAGATCAAGAGAATTGATACTGATGAACAAGGCTTTACACTCAAAGGATGACATAGATTATATGTGTCATGAAAACAAGTAGAAAGAGAACTCGCCAGCATTTAGGATTGCATTGATGCTACAATACAGTTTCTCAAAGAATATACAAAAAAGAGAAAAGAAAGACTAATTATAGCATCTAGCAACAGCATTATCAACAGAAATAACCAAAGGATAAACAGGAAAACAAGAAAAACTTGAAAATAAAAATAGGAAATTAAAAAAAAAACATCTATAAGGATACTTTAAGAAAAAATCAAGGAAATTGCCTATGAGATTTCTGGGAAATGGTTAAGTAGGGTAAACCTCAAAAGAGACACTGAATCTTTTTTAATAAGAAAATAATGCCATAAGAACCAAAGAAAAAAATTGATTATATGCAGAAGAACAGCAAGTGTATATTACGTAGTGCTGAGATGAAATATAATAAGCAAAAGAAACAAACTGACACAAAAGGAATACTAGACTAAGCCCACCTGGGTGGGAAAGGTGATCCACCTGTGAATTATACAAGAAATGAGAAAATATATACACAAACCAGAATCTGAACTAGAAAATGAGATCCATAACATTGTCTAGCATTTTGAGATACAAATGGCTCACCTCATACTGGTCAGAAAACCTGACCTAATATTAATCAATAAAAAAAAGAATTTGTCTTATTGTACATTTTGCTGTTTCAGCAGACCACAGGGGGAAAACAAAAGAAAGCAAAAAGATAGACTAGTACTTGGATCTTGCCAGAAAGCTAGAAAAGCTATGGAACATGAGGTTGATGGTGATACCAAATATTATTAGGGTGCTTAGAATGATTCCCAAGGGCTTGGAAATTTGTCTAGAGGAACTGGATCTCAAAGAAACAATTGAGGACAATCTGGATCACTGCACTGTTAAAATTGGCTAGTATAGTTAGAAGAGTCCTGAAGATCTTAGGAAACTCAGACTCCAGTGAAAAGCTATCTCAAGGAAAAATAAAACAAAAAAATAATTATAATACTTTATAAGCTGTTATTGCTTCCCTTCTTTGTTGTATATTTTTATATGGTTATTTCTTTGTAAAAACTACAATAACATTTCTGCAACCTCTATCTAGGATATTCATTTACAATACACAAATTAAGAAGTCAACAAGATGTCAGCAAGATATCAACAAGATATCAACAAGATTTAGGACACTTCTATCCCCAAAACAAGCTGTATAAATGATAGTCACAACTTTTTATTTTCTAGAGCAAAGATTATGAGTGTTATCTAAATATCTACTATCCTTTTTTTACTACCCTGTGGCTGAGAGAGTTAAGTATTTCCAATTAGTTCTAAAGTTGAGATAAATGTTGAGATAAATGTCAGGATTTCAAATGCTGATTTTCAAGGAAAGCAGACCCCACCACCTACCCATGAAATTTGTTAATATAATCAATCAGGGACCAATGCTTTAAACTTCATGCATGATCAACTCTTGAGGAAAATACTCATTCCTAAAAGATCACTTAAGTTAAGCCAGGTCAGAATTTAGTGGGTGATCACTTTAGGATCATCAAGTACAATAAACAATCTGTGTGTTATATTAAGCAAAGCAGCCCTGTTGGCTGAGGCTGTAGAATATGCTGACTGCATTTTTGCAGAAGGGTAAGACCCCACTCCAACAAGTGTCCTGGATATAACATTAAACCATCTAATAGCAAGGCTTCAACCCTGGAACTTTGGGGAATGTGGAGTACCCCTTTGTTGCCATTGCACCCAGGTCCACCCCAACCCAGAGTGGTAGCACCTGGTTGATTCGTATCAGTGCGGGTCAAATAACTCTGATATTTAAACTGTGTGCAATCAAATCTTATGTTTAATCATTTTGTTAGAACTAGAACTGTTTGACCATTTAACTGTGTGTAAAGAAAGGACTGATGCTTAATTGAATTGTTAGTGATACATAGCAATACTTGGAACCATTTAACTATGTATTAATGAATGAGTAATGTTGAATAGAATTATTAGTGTTAAATAGCAATGCTTGAAACTGTTTTAACTACGAGGACCATTAAATAAGTTTCCAGACTTTTTTTGTATCAGCGCTTTTATTGATAGTACACACATGAAACTCAAGTCCCCTTCGAAGTAATCTCCTCTGAGCTTAGGGAATAACCAAAAGTCACTGGTAGCAACATCTGGACTATAGGGAGGGTGAGAAACTGCCCATCTTTGTCAAATTGTCTGTGACAAGGATGGAGTTGTGGACTGGTGCATTGTCCTGGTGGAAATGCCACTGACCTGATTTGAAAAGTGGTGGCCTCTTCCGACGGAATCTCATTCTGAACTCCCTTAAAACCTCAACGTAGAAACACTAACCCTAACCCTAACCCTTCGGCCAATCAACTCTGGTGTATTGACTTCCTTACTCCTTCCACACCTCTCATCATCCTTCACAGACTCCCTGCCTTTCTTAAATCTCTTATGCCACTCAAAAACTGATGCTCAATTCATGCAAGATGCTCCAAAAGCACTCTGAAGCATTCCATACGTTTCTGTGGTATTTTTTCCAAGTTTAAAACAGAATTTTATTGCATATCGTTCTTCTAAAATGTCTTCACATCCAGATTGCATTTTTGAAATTAACCAGCTGTGACAATCAGTTTTTAGTAGGGTGTATTCCATTGCTGCTATAGCTGTTCATTTGAAGCTGAAATCATAAAAATTGGTCAGTCATCTCATAAGATGTATAGCAATAACATAGTGAATTTTCAAGATTCTACGACAATTTTAAATGCCTGTACAAAAAAAAGTCTGGAAACTTATTGAAGGCACCACATATGTGCCTAAGAGGACTTGGTTTGGTTTCTTTGTTTAATGGCATATCAATCTTCTTAGATTATTTTAATGCCAAAGCTATCTTTCGAGAAGAACAGTAGTAGCAGTACTATTTAACTGGGAGGATAAGGGAGTTCATGCCTTTCTCAAGGGTATTTTCCCAAAAGTGAACGTAATGGCATGTCCAGAGTTCAAACTTGTTTATTATGATGCTGCAGCCCAGCAATTTAACCATTATACCTCGAGGACACCCCACTAAATGGAATTGTTAGTGTTACATAGCAATGCTTGAAACCATTTAACTGTGTGCAAATAAAACTATTTATGTTAGATAACAATATTTGAAATCATTTTAGTGAGTGCAAACAAATGATTAATTTTGAATGGAACTGTTCATATTAGAATATTTGAAACCATTTAATTATGTGCTAACAAGAGTAATACTCGGGTACAAACAAATTAGCTCTGTTTCATTTAAGAAATAAGATTACCTACAAAGGATTGACTTTCAAAGCATATGTATAACCATTTAACTGTATGCAATTGACATTTAAACTGTGTCCAAACAAATCACATGTTAAATTGAATTGTTAGAAATAGAACTCTTTGACCATTAACAGTAGGTAAACAAATGACTGACAAATTGAATTGTTTGTGATACATAGCAATATATAGCAATACATGGAATCATTTAACTGTGTGTTAACAAATGAGTAATATTGAACAGAAATATTAGTGTTGATTTACAATACTTGAAACATTTAACTGTGTGTCTAAATTGAATTATTTGTATGACATAGTAATGGTTGGAATCATTTAACTATATGCAAATGAATTAATAGTGTTGAATAGCAATACTTGTAACTACTTCACTGTCTGCAAACAAATGATTGACATTGAATTGAATTATCAATGTGAGATAGCAATAATGAAACCATTTAACCATGTAGAAACAATAGCAATACAAAAACTTAGTTCTAACTCATTTAAGAATAAAATTACCAACAAAATGTTCATTTGCAAATCATATATGTATATCAATTTAACTCTGTAAAAACATACAATCAATCGTAAAGAAAATTATTATGTATAGATAGAAATACTTGACACCATTTACTGTATGCAAAAAAAGTGAGCTCAGGGTTATTTAAAAATGTTTTCAACCAAATGTTTTACAAATCATATATATTCAATATATATGTAAAGAGGATTTGGCATCAAATAACCTACAGTGGTTGATATGCCATGAAACTCAACCAAACTAAACCTCTTAAGGAAAGCTTGAGTTAAATAACATCATTTTTCTACTTTCATTTACCCTTTTGCTATGGTAAAGAGTTTTGTATATATCAATATTCTTTATTTTAAGATTAATACACAATTTTGGGGTAATATTACAGAAAACATTTTTTCGTTGCATTTATTTAAATCAGTTCTATGCACTTTCGAGCTGAATCCAGAATCAAACACATTTACACATTTCAAGAATATGAGAATTAAATGAACTGAAATAAATTATTCTTAGACATCATGAAACTTAAAATCTTAGAACCCAATATTAATATCTTTAAGTCAATATTTTAACCTATTTGTCTTCAAAGGGTCCCTATTCTGTAGGATTGGTCTTGTAAGTGCACTGTGATCTTTGGCCCTCCGCTTTCTTGGCAATATTCCTCATTCCAGAGAAAGGCAGTGAACTCAGCACCCCATTTGCATTGATCACTCAAAGTAATTAAAAAGAAATTAATGACTTTAATTGATCAATTAATTAATTTTTCAATTAAAACCTTTGTGTGAATCATTGAACAATTTGGCATTATTCTGACAATTTTAATGACAATAGAGACTTATGCAGAAAAATTGGATACTTTTGTTAAATTAATATTCCTTGATTAATTAATACAGCTAGTTTTTAATTATTGACTCAATCTTATACATCCAGAAGAACATTTTATGTGAAACAAATATTTCTACTTGACCATTTAACATTAATAATTATTAATCACTTGTAAATATTTCACAAAAATGAACAATGCTTTTTATCTATAAAAACAGAATATTAGAATAAAACTATTTGAGTTATTTTGTATATTTTGGTTAAACCATACCGTCATTTAAAAAACAATTTTGCAAGCATTATGCCTAAACCTTACAAAAATTAAATCTGCAAAACATTCTATTGTTACATACGGTTGTAACATGCACACACGCACATACAGAGAAATTAAGTATTATCAAAAAGTATTGAAACTGAATTTTAAAATTTTTGAATTAAATTTTTAAATTTTAAATTCAAATAAAGATATATGCACAATCTATATAATATTTGCTGTTGTCTAGATTAATCAATGCCCATTCTCAATAGTTTTTGATTAGAAAATTTTGATAAATCACAGAACTATGCAAGTACAAAAATCTCTATATTCACCTGACCCCCTAGCTTCGTTCAACTTTTTCATGTTACTTAAACTGTACAATACATCAACAAGTGTCCTGGATATGACACTAAACAATCTGATGGTGAGGTTCCAGTGATGCTGGAGCTTTGGGGAATGGAACCAACCTAAACTGAAAATTCATCTCAACAGTAAAATTTGATGAGGATATGGAGGATATTAATAGAAATGTCACTTACAGCTTAATAACATCTCAAAAGAGAAGTTTTAGAGATGGAAACTCAATGGAATAAATGTATTGAATGCCATGGTGACCATTTTGAAAAAAAATGTTTCACTTCTGTTTTGGTATACAGAGCTTCAATCAAAATATTTTTAATACACCTTGGAGATAACTGGGTAATATAGCTAAATATATCTTATATAGATGTGCTAGTATGATGTTAGAAAAATTTGGTTTCATAAAGCTTAAATCATACAAGTGATAAATGCTATTGTGTGTGTGTGTGTGTGTGTGTGTGTGTGTGTGTGTGTGCACCATGTTTGGAAGATAAATACTATAAATAACTTAAATACTTTTGTTTTTACATTTAAATCAGTTTTATATTCTATTTCAAATTGTGCTATCCTTGATAACTAAATCTTTAGAGGAAATTTTCTAAAACAATTTGCTAACTATTTAGTATAAATCTTTAATTATTAGCAAAGATTATGAGGTGTATATTGTTTAGAAAAATGAAAAAACCTGAATGGATTTTTTACATTAGTATATTCATTTCACCAAGTCTCTCTATTAATTTTACTGTGTTAATCTTAGGGCAAACACAACCCAGTCAACTTGGGCTGTAGAAAAAACTGACTGCCTCTCTGCAGAGAGGTAAGACCCCTCCTTGAATGAGTGTCCTGTTTATGACACTAAACAAATTTTGGGAAAGGAGGAGTACCTCTTCATTGCCATTACTCCCAGCTCCACTGGTAGTACCTATTAGAGTCTCATCTATGGGTCAAATTGAGCCTTCTAATACTTTAAACCATTTAACTGTGTGTAACCAAAAAATTAATATTAAATTGAAACATTAGTATATGATAGCTATGCTTGAAACCATTTAACTGTGGCAAATAGAACTTTTAGTGTTTGATAGCTATACTTGAAGCCATTGGACAGTGGGCAAACAAATGAGTTCTGGGTCATTTAAAAATGTTACCAACAAACTATTCATTTACACATCATATGATTTGTAAACAAATAGTTTGTTGGTAACATATATATATATATATATAGAGAGAGAGAGAGACAGACAGACAGACACAGAGAGAGAGAGACAGAGAGAGACAGAGAGAATGGATGGAGAAGAAGCTTGACGGCAACTACACAAAAATGCTGTGAGCAATATTGAACAAGTCCTGGAGGCAACACCCCCACAAAGCAGCAGCTGTATGGTCACCTACCACCCATCACAAAAACTATCAAAATTAGACAAACCAGACATGCAGGACACTGCTGGAGAAGTAGTGACAAGCTCATAAGTGATGTACTCCTATGGACCTCTTCACAGGGCCGAGCAAAAGCAGGGTGACCAGCTCGAACCTACATACAGCAGCTCTGTGTGGATACGGGTGTAGCCCTGAGGACATGCCGGGAGTGATGAACGATAGGGAGGGGTGGCGAGAGAGAGACAGGGATATCCATGCTAATGGCACAAGATGATGATGAGAGTGATCATTTTATTATAACCATATGCAATTCAAATCTTATCAATCCTTAAAATTTCTTTGTTTTTACATTTTTTATAGTAGCTTTATTTTTGAAAGGTATACTTGATAACCAATTTTTTTAGATTGTATTTTTTGACTCCTAGTTAAATAAATACATCTGCTTATAGCCAGCAGAGCATTGGTAGAAAGCCTTAGCTACTAATACCTTGATATTGAAATAGATAGTCATATCTCTGTATATTCTGTTATCTTCTCACATCAAATTCAGAATTGTTTATGGACCTAGGATACAGTATCATCCATAAATAAATGTAGCCTCTATTGGTACTCTACATAAATAAATATATTCAGAACAATTTTTATATCACTCTGTCAGCAGGCTTACATTGATTGATTGATAGATTTTAATGGCATATCAAACTGTTGAGAGTAACTTTATGTCTAGAGGTTAGAGAAATGTATGCCTTGTATATTCATATTTATATTTTTTGTGTAGTTTTTTCTTCAGAGTTCTTTTAGCACATGGTCCTACTAAATACTAAATTTTTAAATGTATCTATTAGATCTATAAAGTGGAATTGAGAGTAATGACAATGAAGGTGAACTCCACGATCTCAAGATCTTCAAAACTGGGGCCTAACCCTCAGATACAATTTAATGTTATATCCACGACACTTGCACTGCACAGAATACTGACTGTATATCCCAGATATCTTGAGGATGTCTTGGGTATGACATTAAACTGCATCTAGTGCTGCACATTTGGGGAGTTTGGAGTATCCCTTTATAGTCATTACTCTAAGGTCAGCTCTGAAATAAAATGATAGCACTAGTTGTTGTTGTTTTCTACTGGGCCATTGGTTTAATGAGGAGAGTGTTCGCCAATGATCCGAGAGACCAGGGTTCAATCCCAGGTCGAGTCTTACCAAAGACTCAAAAAATGGTACTTGACCCACCTTGCTTTCTAGCATTATAAGGTACAGATCAAGGGTAAAGTGGTGCAATCCAGGGAATGGAGTAGCACCCTCCCTTACACCTTGGTGTATTAGCTATTAAAAGGGGAGTCTTCAGGTCACCTTTGACTAAGGTCACCAACTTTACTTTCCAGGGAATGGAGTAGCGCCCCCACTACACCTCGGTGTATTAGCTTTTGAAAGGGGAGTCTTCAGGTCACCTTCGACTAAGGTCGCCGACTTTACTTTCCAGAGAATGGAGTAACGCCCTCCCTTACACATTGGTGTATTAGCTATTGAAAGGAGAGTCTTCGGGTCACCTTTGACTAAGGTCGTCAACTTTACTCTCCAGAGAATGGAGTAACGCCCCCCCACACAAACACACACACCTGGGTGTATTAGCTTTTGAAAGAGGAGCCTTCAGGTCACCTTTGACTAAGGTTGCCAACTTTACTTACTTTTACTTTTTAGGATTCCATTTATGAGTCAAATAGATCTCTTAAAAGATCATTCTTATTTAAAGGATTATGTGAAAAAAACCATTAGAAACAAAAATAGAAATATGAACATAAAATAAATGTAATTCCTTAACCTATCAGCATAAAACCCGGTAACCAAAGGGGCATAATGACTAAAATTTTGGACTGTTGCCTTGAAGTAAGCAAGTTCAAACTCCAGTCATGCTTTTATATTCCCTTTCATATTAATACCCATGAAGGTTGATGATCCATTAAACAAAGAAACCCAACTTATAACCAAAAATATAAACTTTCAACAATCCAAAACAAGTACAGCTCTTATGTATATTTATGCAATTTTCTTATTAGTTATAAAGTTTTGGCAATTTTATTCTTGGTTACAGAGTTCCTGCAACTTTTGGTCTTCAAATCCCTTACTATTGTAAGGGCTAATGTTAATGAAAGAATGTGATTAACAAAAGTACTACAAAAAATAAAGAAATTTTATTTCTCGTCGGAGCTGAAAAATCGAAGGAAATATGACAGTCCGTGGGTCGAGTCGATACCGTATTAACAAATTCTGACAGCAGCATGGGTAGATGATTCCCATTCAAATTGAGAATCGTAATTTGATACTATTGTTCTGTAGTCAAGCGAATAGGGCTCTGATAGTTGAAAAGTAGTTGGGTATGTGTCATCCAAGGCAGGGTGAGCAACTGTTTTGTCTCTCTCTGAAAAAACGTAGCTTTTATAGCATCTGGGTAGATCAAGCACACGTGTGTTGACCTCGCAAATTTTTTGCAAAGAAATTGACCACATATTTTTTTTAGACATTCGATTGGTCGAAAAACTGTGGTCAAGTGTTTTTTTTAAGAGTGTGTTTGTGAACATTTGTTAGATTTTTTGCACCAATCTGGATCCGTTTTTTTCTATAAGTTTCTTTGAGAAGAAAATTGCATGATTTCCAATTAATATTAATCAACCTTTCATCAAAATAGACTTATGAAAAATAAAATTACATGAGTCTGAAGGATGATACCAATTTTAACTTGGATGTAGTCTTGGGTATGTGTACTCTTGATTTACCTTTTATTTTGGAACCTATGTATATATTGTTCTGTATTTGAACTTTGCTGTAATTTGCAGTAATCCAGTTACATTCAGGATGCTACAGATTTATTTCCACTCACTGTTGATCCTCCCAGCTCTTGGTACCAATCTTCTTCTAAATGAATAATTCACAAAGTGAATACCAGACTGGTCCTATTCATTTACACTCGGGTCAAACTGACAACTGTTTGTTAATGTAACAGAAAAATTAGTTTTTAAAATAACAAATTTGATCTTTTCAATATCTGGGTTTTACATAGTGGCATGTAAGCAGACTGCAACAATAATTCTTGTTGCTTCAGTAAGTTCTTTCTTTTTTCCAAGATAATTCATGCTGAGGGCCCTAAAGGCAAGTTTTGTACAAAAGCTAATGCAATTGACACAAGTCTTCTTAATTCAAGTCAGGAATTTGAATTAAATTAAATTAAGTTAAAGTAATGAACAGAACTGAAGTATTTAGGCAAAAATCTTTGACTCAACTGGTAAATGGCTATTTTACTGTGAACTGATGATGATGAAAATTAACATATCTTAAAATAAAAAAAGGGATAATTTGAGGAAGAAACCAAGAAAGACAGGCATTAAACATATACAAATGATGTGGTTTTGGTAGAATATTATACAATTGAATAATATGATTCTAAACATGATTTTCTATATAAAATGCCAAAATCTTTATTTCCATACCAATATTTCATTGAAACATTCCTTAGAGTTTGAAGGATAGGAAGTCTCCAAAAAGTTTTTGATAAAATATCTTGAAATCTCTGTGTATTTATCACTGACTATATAGGTACTATTTACCAACCCCTCCGCTCGGGCAGGATATGACACAAGGTCAATTTTTTTAAGCGGAGTTTAACAGGTTTGAATTCAGAGTTTTCCTTCTCCTAGACTAGTTGCCTCACCAAGGCTGAAGAACCTAGTCCGTCCTACTATTTACCCATAGCTGGAGGGAGAATAAGGGGGTTCATACCTTTCCCAAGGGTATTTGCCCGAAAGTGAACGTAATAGCGCGACTGGAGTACGAACTCGCGTACTACGATTCCGCAGTTCATCGCTTTAACCATTACACCACGAGGACACCCCCATTACACCATGAGGACACCCCCATTACACCACGAGGACACCCCTCACTGACTATATAGGTGAATAGATTTTTTCAGACAGCAAATTTGTTTACTTGTAAAATCTGCATGCTAAATGTTATTATTATTTACTTTAAAGAAATTTGTACAAGAAAATAGTCATAAATTCCAATTTTTATTTGATTTTGTATTCATAGTGTAGTTAAAAGGAGGAACCCCAGAACTTTATTTGCAACCAATACAAAAGGAAAAGAAGAGTCAAAGACTAACTGCTCAAGCAGGGTAAAATGCTGCTTCATCTATTATCCGTGATGTCATATAATAGCAAAAGCACAATAACAATTTTCATTGTTGAGTCAAACATATTTGTTATCACTATTACAATATTTTGATTTTTGCTAGTTAGACTAACAACTTAATATCATAATATAGTTTTTGTTTGTATCAAATACTCAAACGTATGGAAAACAGCAATTTCAAATTCAATATGTAACTTTATATGAATGTGTGGACAGTGTTTGCACTCACCTCACTTATTTCTCAAAATATCTATAGGATATTTGTTATGGAGTACTTCCTCTTAATTACAAAAAGTTAAGTAAATTCTCTTGAGAGAATGTGACATAATATTGGGTTTTATGGCCACCCTGGTTAATATAGTTACTCAAAGGAGAATATCTATTAAATGTTAGAGAATATATAGAATTATAAGATTACCTCCCCTTATAGTGTGTGAAATTATTTGTAAACTACTTAAAGAGGTCATTACCTAACCAAGTGTGGATCTTCAACAACACTTGTAGCCGTTTTTGTCTTTTCATTGTTTTATATTATTATTATATGCCTATGTCATTTGTAAATAAACGTTGAACCAAATCAAATAAGCTCATATTTAGGTTACTTTTGTTTATTTATTTGCAATTGATTATAATATAAATCCCATTAATTGAATGTAACTTGATGTGGATTTATAGCTGCTGAAGGCGTCCTTTAAGTAAGCCAGAATAAAACACAATTATAGATTTGTCAAGAGAATAGTCATTTGTTGAATTTGTCAAGGGTGATTGGCTTCTTCAACCTCTAAGACTTACCTGCAGGCAAAATTATTATCTATAAACCAATTAAAAATAAGAATTTTTTTTTCAAGTGCAAATATTCCTAAAATAAGGCCAAACTTAAATAATTGACTGGGAAGTTATCTGAAGTTGGTTACAAAAAATGTCAAGAGTCTGGTATTTCAAAAATAATTTTCCATCAACAAGGTACATAATGTTGGGAAGAAGGGTGTTGCTATTAATTTAAAATCATATGTAAAAGAGATTAATGTTTTCTTCATATAGGTTCCATTAGTTAATTTACCATTTCTTGAAGGAGGCAGTTTTTAAATTGTTCATTCATTAATAGGAAATGGAAGAAGACATTGTTTCTCCTTGTTTGATCAGTGCTCTGACATTAATGGAAGATTGTGATGTGTCTGTATGTAAAAAGGTAGATTTGTGGTTATAACTTTTCTGGTAATCTGTCCTGTCAACAGGACTTAGAATATACTGACTGAGTCCCCTACAAAGAAATAAGATCACCCCCAGTCAAAAAGTTTATCGATTATTCATATTTGATGATAAATTGTGCAAAAAAACACTTAAGAAACAACTACAGAAAAAAATGAAAATATGAATGTATATGGGGTCAGATAGAGGTCAGGGCAGACTGTGTTACCATTTTTTTTATCTGACTCTATTCTGAGGTTATTCTATTTTATCCCACATTGTCTTGTTCATGTAACTCCTTGAACAAGAAGGCCCAAAAAGAATTATACAAAAGAAGATAGCAACAGATTGGAGACGAAGATGTTTTTTTTATTTTTCCTTTATTTCCTTGGTTCAACAACTATTCAATGGGTGAGGGAATTTTCCCTGAATACAATTGAAATGGTTGAATTCCCCAGTCAAGGTGTTTAAAAATATGTTAATCGTTTCTTGAGATATATGTGTCCTCATTTGTTGTTTTAAAGCTTTAACAATGTATTAGTCACTTTTGGGAGTTTGTCCAAGTCCAGTGTTTTAGTTTGTAGTTTGATAGGTCCATTTCATAGCTTTTTGTATCTTGGCATACTGTTAACCGAGACAGGTGCTACTAGTGAACACATCGTCCAAAGATGAACGCATGGCATCCTCCACAAGTTAGCAAGGTGTTGTCACTCTGCCGGTCACTGCTGAAAGAGAATGAGCTTCCTCCTTTTGTTAGGAGGTCCCTTTTTCTTTATGCATACCTCACCTCTTTTTCCTGTCAGAGGCCTCTGGGAGTTTCTGCATATTTCAATAATTTTCTTTTTTAATTCAATTTAGATTTTTTTTATTTATTTATTCCCTACATGTACAATGAATGCAATTCCCTAACCTCAAGGCATAGAAGAGCTCTAGACAGGTTGACATGTTAGAATCAATCAAACAATCAAATTTTCTGGCAATCGTGTATAGATTGGAACAGATGGTTTGTTACCAAATGAAAAGTATTTTTTTAATCTATTTTTTCATCCTAATATCTACTAAGTTTTGTTTTAGGAGAGAAAAGTTGATATCAACTAACTGCATGACAAAATATACTGGAAGAATTAGACACTCAGTGAGAATTGAATCAACTAGCAGTGGCCTAACATCCCTCCTCACCAACAATAACATAATGTCCAGCACTCTTGATAATAAATTACTGAACTTAACTTGGGTTAGCTTAAGGCCAGAAATATAGGGTACCTAGTGAGAATCAAACAATCTAATAATGGTCAGCTAGCCATGTTCACAAATCATTACACCATTCAAGGTGCTCTCTGAATTTGATAAAGTTATCATTTAGTAAGCTCAAGGCAAGGAGTGTGGAGCAACCATTGAGAATCAAATTCACTAGTAGCCTGGCTTGCTAACCATTATACAATGCAAAACACCTCAAAATGTTGATTTATTAAGCTTAGTTTAGTTTGACAAAAGGCCAGAAGTATGGAGCACCCAACTAAAAACTAAGCATTGTTTAGATTTAGCAAAATTGTGGGGTACCTAGTAACAATTAAAGTTGTTATTTAGTAAGCAAAGATTCTGTAAGACACATGTATTAACAATTACAATGAATGAAATATTTATAATTGTTGACCTTCATAACATCTTTTTACTGTAACTATTTAGGCATGTAAAGTATTTATGTGAGGCTGTTTTTCCACAATGAACATTCATCCTACCTAGTTCTCTAAATTTCTGAGACGAAGCTTGTTGATTTTTATCATTAAGGTTTTTCGGACTGTTATTGTTATTTCCACAACGTTCCTCCGGCCTTCTTCAGGTGTTTGTCGAACTCGGGAACCTTCACAGAACTACATCCTTTATTGAAACCACGGGGGTCATCTGTTCTGATTCCGTTTGCCATGACCGGGTACAAGTGTTAAGTATTCCTGTATATTACTCGCTTGTAGTGAACCTGCAACCTTCAGATGATTGTCTTCTTAGAAGCTCAGGGAACCAACACCTATAACCGTTATGCCATGTGTCCTGCTGGACAATTCAGAGTGAATTTTTGGGTATTATAAACTTAATGTTCTTACTATAGCTAGAATTACTACAATTATGTATGATTTTTTTACCTGTGCTCATATTCAGATTTCAGGGTTTTTTTTGTTTTTTTTATTTTTTCATCTAGCCTTCTTGATTATCAGTTCCCATATTGTATTCAGCTTTATACTTGGTCTACTCAGCAGGTCATTGTAGCCTAACATATGTGCTGATTCCTTAAGGCATCTAATCCTCCAATGTTCAGCCCTATCAATTATTTCAACTTTGTCCCTTAAGGGGAGATGATTTCCATTTTCCTTCCATATATGGTCCGCCATACCCGACTTTTCAATCTCCCCTTGTACTATTGCTTTCCGACGTTCTTCTAGCCTTACTTTTAGTGGCCGACCTGTCTCACCTTTGTATATTTTACCACAACTGCAAGGGATGGAGTAAACACAGTTCTTGGTCATGTTGAATTCACCAACACTGGTGACAATGGCGAACCCATAGCCAGTCCTTTTTCCTGTCGGTATATATCAGATCCCATTCCGAAGTAGGTTGTCTCCACACAGAAGGTCAACATTTCCATTAAATTATCTATTGGGATACAAGTGTATTCTTCCAGCAAGGGGTCTGCAGCCAGTTTATCCCGCACTACAGCAAAAAAAAAAAAAAACTGAAATCTGAATATGAGCACAGGTAAAAAAATCATACATAAATGTAGTAATTCTAGCTATAGTAAGAACATTAAGTTTATAATACCCAAAAATTCACTCTGAATTGTCCAGCAGGACACATGGCGTAACGGTTATAGGTGTTGGTTCCCTGAGCTTCTAAGGAGACAATCATCTGAAGGTTGCAGGTTCACTACAGGCGAGTAATATACAGGAATACTTAATACTTGTACCCGGTCATGGCAAACGGAATCAGAACAGGCGACCCCCATGGTTTCAATAAAGGACGTAGTTCGAAGTTCCGTGAAGGTTCCAGAGTTCGACAAACACTTGAAGAAGGCCGGAGGACATATCAGCCAAAACGTTGTGGAAATAAAGATGAAGACAATAGTCCGAAAAACCTTAATGATAAAAATTCATCCTACCTGTCTTCTTCCATCAAACATTGCGACATTCTAGTGATTTGAGATTTTGTCAAGATTTGCAACAAGAATTGCAATGGATTCTTTGAATATTTTCCATTTTAAGATTTGAAGCGACTTATATAATACACAGTCAATGCTAATTTGAAAAAGATATTAAGCCAATCTTGGTGCTTTTAGATAAAGTGTTTATTTTGCAAAGCACAGTACTTTCCATACTCACCTCACCAAGCTCATTTTCAACCTTTTCTTCCTTTCTAAACTGAAAATTCATCTCAACATTTTTTTGCAAAACACAGGATTGTGCACGTGCATCATCCTCCATACTCACTACATCTAACTCATTTTCAATTGTTTCTTTTTTTCTAAACTGAAAATTCATCTCAACAGTTTTTGGTGAAACACAGGATTGTGAAAGTGCAGCATGCTCCATACTTACCACACCTAGCTCATTTTCAACCTTTTCTTCTTTACTAAACTGAAAATTCATTTCTGCTGTATTTGGCAAAACACAGGATTGTGCAAGTGCAGAACCTTCCATACCCAACACACCTAGCTCATTTTCAGCCTTTTCTTCTTTTTGAAACTGAAAATTCATCTCAAACAGTTTTTAGCAAAACAAAGGATTGAGCAAGTGCTGAACCTTCCATACTCATCTTACGTAGCTCATTTTCAACCTTTTCTTCATTTCTAAACTGAAAATTCATCTTAACAGTTTTTGGTGAAACACAGGATTGTGCAAGTGCAGCTTGCTCTAAACTTACCACACCTTGCTCATTTTCAACCTTTTCTTCTTTTCTAAACTGAATATCGATCTCAACTATTCTTTGCAAAAAAACAGAATTATGCAAGTGCAGCACTAAATTTACCTTAGCAGTTAAACATAACAGTTAAACTTCATCTCAAATCAAAGGTGGAGTTTCTGTGGTGCTTCAGTCAGTGAAAAATTCACTGAAATAACTGAGAAATTGGAATTTGAAATCAGTTTGTTTATTTTGTTTTCTGATAACTCTTACACCAAAATATACCATATGAATGAGATATCACTGAAGCTAAATATCCTATATTGATAAATATTGCTGAAACTTTATGTTGGGAGAGGAAAATCTTACAACATTATGACAGTATCTTTATACAAAATCAAATGAAAGAGCATCAGAGAAAGATCAGAACTCAAATGGTTTTCAGCTTAGTTTTACTGCCAGTAAACTAGAATGGCAGTTGGAAATGTACTTTTTTAACTCTAAGTTTGATGAAATAAAAACAGCTTTTAAAAACAGTGCTGAAAAAAAGGCAGAGAAGATTTAATTTCTTATTTGAACCTATTGATTTTGATTGTGGAAATCTAAACAGCGATGTGAAAATCTATTTTCCTATGTATCTGTCTAGCCTGACAGATATGACAGAAAAAAAAAAAGGTTTAACTTATACAGCTGACATTTTAAGGAAAGATCTGAATCCAGAAAGTTTTCAACTTTGTCCCACAACCAATCAAGAAGGAGTGGCATCATTGTGGACTGAAAACTGAGATAATGACTCTCCAGCACCATTTTCAAATTGTCTGTTCAGACTGTTTTGGAACTAGTAGTGGAACATTGAGATCATACATGGCACACAATGACAGCTAAGCAACAAGGGATGTCCAAAATATTTGGCACAAAAATTTACAAAATCAACATGTTTACTACTGCACAAGTAAATAATTATGCAAACATTACCAGCACCAGTATTTTACTTTTCTATTATATGTCTCATTTCCTCCTGGTTGCATAATGGTTATTATCATAGGAAATGGTATCACCAACCTTAATGCAAATATTGGATGACGCTTTTTGCATCACACTTTGCTTAGGAAAGGCATGAATTAATCTCTTCTCCTTTCAGCTATGGGAAAATGTTTGGATAGACTATGTTCTTTAGCTTTAGTCAAGCAACCATTCTAGGAGAAGGAGAAATCAGTATTCAATTCACAGTACTCTACTTAAAAAGTGATTTTATGTCACATTATGCCTGTGGTGGAGAGGTTGGGTGAATACATACCCTCCTCAAAGAACATAAAGTTAAGTAACTGGAACCTCCCTTGTACCACTGTAACAACAACATTATCTGTGTGGAACCCATTTCTTGATAAGTATCATTGGAGGACTATTTGAAGGAGCCGAGTCACAACTTTAGTGGATATAGCAAAACATTGCAACCCATTTATTTGAACTTGTGTCCTTCACTTTGGCATCCAATGCATTGACACTTCTTAATGACAATTTCATGAACCACCATCTTTGGAAGTTTCACAGTTCTATCAGAAAATTTATTATACCTTGCATGTCTTTTATAATGGTAGTCATATTTGCTTTGATATCACATATGTATGCAATCAATATTAATCCTCTCATGGCAGTTACAAGAAGTACTGTCTATATTGTATTAGTTGTGGTTATAATTTTCTATCTATACCCTTTATTTAAGTGCTTTGAATTTTAAAAGTGAGTTGAAAAAGCATGAACTCAATTTCACCTAAATGGAGTACAATCAGTGACAGATACATTGGATAAGGTTTGGTTTGTGTTGTGGCCCCGAAAAGGGTCACTAATGAAAATGCAAACACGGATATTAAATAACAGAAGAAAGATAAAGTTACAAGAAAGATAGAGTTACAGAGAAAAGGTCTCGTACTGTTCGGATAACACGGATATTGATCTGCCTCTCTGGCAGCAAAATCTCTCTTGTACCAATAACGGTGAGAAGAGTCCATTATGGTGAGATAGGTAAGGCTCCCACAACACCCATTCCCCAAGCCTTTTACTACGTAAAAGTGCTGTTAATATCTTTTTCTTTTTGGGTCGATCATCAATGGGTCGGTATATTTCCTTTTTCTCCCTGACCGACGTATTTCAGGTGTTGATTTGGGAGGATCTAAATGTTGAAATGGTGTCTATTGGCTCTTCTTCTGTTTGTGGTACGATGCTGGAATCGTTCAAACGGCATTTCTGTAACTGGTTCTGGTGTCTCTCATGTGTGTATTTGGGTCCTTCTACCATGTACACCATATCACCAATTCTTTTCTTAATTAATCCACGTTCCCAACAGGACGTGTTATTTTGCTATTTTTTAAAGTAGATTTTTTCTCCCGGGTTGAACCTTTTTATAGGCACTAATGTGGTCTTTCGTAGCTTATTTTGTTTCGGGATTAGCTTTTCAAAGATGGATCTTTTCTTTATGACAAACATCGTCTCGGCTGGTGAGACTGCCAGTGGTATATTGGGATTGGGTGTGATTCTGTATACCTGCTGAAATTGCTGTAGTGCTTTGTCCGTCGGGGTACCTGATGCTTTTTTGAGTGCTTGCTTTAACGTGTCTACAAAACGTTCAGCCTAGCCGTTTGATCTTGGGTGATATTGCAGTGTGGTTATGTGCTTTATTTGGAAGATTTCGTAGAACTCCTTGAATTCGATTGATGTGAATTGGCTTCCGTTGTCACTGACCACACAATCTACTTCACCGAACCGCACAAACAGTTCATGTAGGAACCCAATAGTTGTCCCCATAGTAGGTATTCAGCATCTGAGAACCTCAGGCCATTTAGAGTAACTATCCACTACAATTAGGTAATAGAAATCTTTCAAGGGACCCGCAAAATCAACATGTATCCTAAACCAAGGTTGTTTTGTTTTTGGACAAGGTTTGAAAGTAGTGGGGGTGCTTTTGCCGCTAAGGCACAGACTTTACATTTTTCGATCATATCCCTAATGTCGTTATCCATCTTCGGCCAATAAACATAGCTTCCCATAAGACTCTTCATTCTATTTATTCTCGGGTGTCCCGTGTGGATATCTCTGAAAATTCTGTTTTGCAATTTCTTTGGTATTGTTGCGGAGCCGATAAGCGTGTCGACTCCACAAATAAATTAAGTTAAATGCGTGCGAGTGTAGTGTCAGCCAGAGACAATGAAGGAAACAAAAAGGCAGGATAATACATACAACAAAAGTGATGATTTTATTGCCGGAATTACAAACGTGTATGTAAATGTCCGTGGCGGTTGTATGTAGTCTTCAGCTAGGATGGGTTACGTCGTTAGCTGGTATAGACGCGTTGTAGATGTTCGCAGCTGGACGTTCGACGAGGGTAGCTGGCGTAGGTCGAGTCATGGAGATACAGCTGGATGTTTGATGCTGGTAAGCTGAGATTCAGTCGGGTCGTTGGATACCGTTGGACAGTCGTCGCGGGCAGCTGAGGTAGGTCGAGTCGTGGCAGAAAGCTGAAGTTGGTCGCTGGTAAATCGATGTCCTGGTTTTGACATTTCGTTGGTATGGTCGAGTCGTGGTTGTTAGCTCATAACAGCGAGTCGTAACAGCTAGTGTAGTCCGTAACAGCGAATCGTTACGTGGACTAGATGCTGCATTGCTAGGGTAGTCCGTAACAGCGAGTCATTACGTGGACTAGGTATTGCTTTGCTGGGGCAGTCAGTAACAGTGAGTCGTTACGTGGACTGCATTGCAGGAGTGTCATGGTTGGTAGATCGATATCTCGGTTTTGACAGTACATTGGGTTAACCGGGGGTGTGTCGATCTGGTTTCTGGCTCGTACAGCGGGTTGTACGTGAGCCAGTTGTTGCAGTGGTAGGACAGTCCGTAACAGCGAGTCGTAACGTGGACTGCGTGATACCTTGCAAGAGCGTCGAGGTCGAGTTCGGTTATGGCAGCTTGGTTGTGTAGTGTCGGGCGAGCTAGTGACTAAGACTGAGCCGTGTCTTAGTGTTACGGACCAAGTGAAAGGTCTGCCAGGCCTTAGTACCGACGAGATCGAGCGAACGAGTCGAGAAAAGCTAGGGCTTTGTCGTGCCCCCTAGCCGCGCGGACATATTGGACGGGAGCGAAGGCTTTGCCGTGTCAAAGCCGTGCGGACAATGGCTGTGGATGGGTCACGCCAAAGCCGTGCGGACGATGGCTATGGCTGGGTCGCGCCAAAGCCGTGCACAAACGAGCGGACAGGCTAGGAGGCTGAGGCTAAGATGAGCGTTATCTTAGCGCTGCGCTGCGCAGATATCGAAGCTGTAGCTAAAGGCTGGACCGTGCCATTAGCGCTGCGCAGCTTATCGGACTATCAGAACCAAGCGAGGGTTAAGACCGGCTGGTCTTAGAATCTGTCTTCATGTTTGCCTCCAGGCCGTCTATTTCGACTGGTCATTACTGACCGCCAGAGATGCACCGACCCGCAGAAGGTGACCTCTCATAGCCCTTAAAAAGGACCGTAAAAAAAGGTTGTTGAATCCACCACTAAAAGTGGCGGTGAGGTGGGTGCAACCACGATAACGTAGGACCCGAGCCTCGTGGAGCCGAGTGGCCCCTGAGAGCGTCCGCGTAGACCTCTGAATTTTCGTCGCCTGAAGCCTTTTTATATGGGAACTCCACTTCTGTCGCGCCACGTGGATAGAAAGTTCTTCTACAAAAAAATGGACGCAGAAAATAAGTATTTCTTTAGCCCGGTATAGGCTAGCGAAAAGTATTACTTCCATTTTTATAGAATTATTTCTGGCAGAAGTGTTTTGCAAATGTTGATAAATATTAATTTATCCCTTTCTTAGCTGTAACGGCCGGTTAAAATCGAAAAAGGGCTTCATCATTTCCGGCCGCTCCCAGATGTTATTTCTCTAGGGCGAAATGTAATCCGATCTGTTGACGTTCGCAGGCCGGTCGCGGCAGTATTACGACCCTTTCACTATATAGGAGGACGTTGTCACTTAGTGAACATACTTCTGGTACTTTTTCGTTTTTTGCTGTGATTTTCTGTTTAATATTGGTAATAAAGTTGTCGTTCATTGCTTCGCTTTTTATCTCGAGTTGCGTCACAGGCAGTTCTTTGATGGTGTTGGCTATCATGCTTTTAATTTCACAGTCTGTTCGTAAGGCTGCTATTATTGTGTCCTCGAAGGGTTCCCTATATTTCGGTACCAACCTGGATAGTCCATCTGCATGGCTAATCTGTTTTGATGGGAAGTATTCAATTTTAAAATTGTAGTTCAGTAAAATCGTTCCCCATCTTAGCAGTATAAATTGGGAGACCATTTTTTTTTAATCCGAAAATGGGGCTTGTGGTCTGTTTGTAGAGTAAAGAATCTGCCATGCTAGTATCGGTGAAATATTATTCCCAATGCCTCCTTTTCAATCTGGGAACAATGCTTTTTGGCCGGAAGAAGGGTTCTAGATGCGTGGGCTACTGACTTTTTTGTCCCATTGGGCATTATATGTAGGATACACACACCAACCCCATATGAACTGGCGTCGCTTGCGACAATAATCTCCAGTTTTGGGTCATAGTGCATGAGAAAAAGAGCAGATTTTAATGCCTTTTTAATTTGGTCAAATGCTGTTTGACATTCGGGTTTCCATCTTCACTTTTTATCTTTTTTTAGTAATTCGTTTAGCGGGGCGCGGAGATCGTGCAAATTTTTTATGAAACTTTGGTTGTAGTTTGCAAGTCCAAGGAAGCTCTGTGATGTCGTAACATTATCAGGCGCAGGCATATACTTGATAGCTGTAGTCCTTTCGGGGTCAGGACGTCTCCTGTCTTGGTCAATGATATGTCCCAGATATTTGATTTTGTTCATACAGAAATCGCATTTTGCTTCCTTTACCTTGAACCCAAATTCCCGTATTTGTGCGAAAACTTTGTTTAGATGTTTGCTGCAACCGGCCTACGAACGTAAACAGATCGGATTACTTCTTCGCCCTAGAAAAGTTACATCCGGGTACGGCCGGAAATGAAAGGGATAAATTAACATTTATCAACATTTACAAAACACTTCTGCCAGAAATAATTCAATAAAAATGGAAGTAATACTCTTCGCTAGCCTATACCGGGCTATAGAAGTACTTATTTTCTGCGTCCATATTTTGTAGAAGAACTTTCTATTTATGTGGCGCGACAGAGGTGGAGTTCCCTTTCTTTCATATGAAAAAGGCTTCGGCGGCGAAAATTCAGAGGTCCCCGCAGACTTTCTAGAAACCTATGTATGACACTAGACCTTGCTGTCTAGTTCAAGCCATAACCCGGCACACGTGCCCGCACCCATATTTGGGTTCGTGAAACTGCCTGCCTCATCAGGCTCACATTGCACCCAGTGAGCCGATGAGCTGCATAGACCAGCAGGGTTCGAGTCTCAGCTCGTTCCCGACCTCTGCCTCCCCTTTATTCCCACTTTAATCGGCCTTCGGGCTTTTGACCATGTGTCAAGTCGTGTCTGGTGGGAGGCAGCGACAAATAAACAGAGGTCTACGCGGACGCTCTCAGGAGCCACTCGGCTCCACAAGCCTCGAATCCTACGTTATCGTGATTGCATTCACCTCACCGCCACTTCTAGTGGCAGATTTAACCTTTTTTTTCATCACTTTGATATGCGCTAACGGTCCTTTTTAAAGGCCATGAGAGGTCCCCTTCTGCGGGTTGGAGTATCTCTGACGGTTCTTAACGACCCGTAGAAATAGTCGGCCTGGAGGAAAACACGAAGAGGACTCACTAAGACTAGCCGGTCTTAACCATCGCTCGGTTCCACTCGTCCATTTGGCTGCGCAGCACTAAAGCCAAGGGTTAGCCTTTAGCTACCGTTCCACTATCTGCGCAGCGCTAAGATAACGCCAATCTTAGCCTTGGCTTTCTAGCCCGTTCGCTCGACAGTGCACAGCTTTGACCCGCAAGCCTTAGCTATCGTCTCGATACTTCCGCACAGCTCTGGTGCACAAGTCTTAGCTACCGCCCGATACGCCCACACAGCTTTGGCACAACAAAGCCAAAGCTACCATCAACGATACACCTGCACAGCTATTTGGCACGACAAAGCCATAGCTACCGTATACGATATGCCCGCACAGCTATCTGGCACGATAAAGCCATAGCTACCGTAAACGATATGCCCACACAGCTATTTGGCACGACAAAGCCATAGCTACCGTCAACGCCACATCCGCACGGCTTTGGCACGGCAAAGCCATAGCCACCATAAACGATATGCCCGCACAGCTAGGGGCACGACAAAGCCCTAGCTTCACCGATCTACTCGCTCGACTTCGTATGTGTTAAGGCCTGGCAAACCTTAGCCACGGTTCCCCAGTCCATTCACTTGGACCGTTGTACTAAGACACGGCTCAGTCTTAGTCACCAACTCCCCCGACTCTACACGACCGAGCTCCTAACACCGATTTCGACCTCAACGCTCCCGCAATGCAGTTCAGGTAACGACTCACTGTTACGGACTGCCCCAGCAATGCAGCAACTTGTCCACATAACAACTTGCTGTTACGGACTACCCTAGCATTGCAACAACTAGCCTCCATACGACTCGCTGTACAGGCTAGCAATCAAATCGACACAACCCCGGTTAACCCAACGAACTGTCAAACCCAGGACATTGATTTACCAAACTCGACCGACAACTACCCGCATCAAACATCTAGCTGTATCTCCATGACTCGACCTACGCCAGCTACCTTCGTCGAACGTCCAGCTGCACACAACTACGACTCGACCATACCAGCTTTCGACATAACCCATCTGGCTAAAGACCACATACAACTGCCACGGACTTTACATACACGTTTGTAATTACGGCAATAAAATCGTCGCTTTTGTTGTATCTGTTACCTTGCCTCTTTGTCCCCTTCATTGTCTTTGGCTGTCACTACCCACACGCAATAAACTAAAATTCATTTGCGGGGTCGACACGCTTATCGGCTCCGCAACATGTTCTCTGTGTAGCTCCTTCGTTTTACTAATAATTACAATATCATCATGATTAGCGAAAGGGAAGTCAAAGCCGCTCAGCATGGTGTCCATCACCTGTTGGAAGATAGCCGGTGCGACTTATATTCTAAAAACTAGTCTGTCAAATTTGTACAGCCCTCTGTGTGTGTTTAGCGAGGGGGAAACATTTTGTAGCCAGAGTTTTGTAGGATGATTTTAGCTGGAGAAGTTGGTTTGTTAGTAGCGAGGGAAGGTTTGTTGTTAGCGAGGAAGATGGTGTAACGTATGTGTGTTTACGTTGTGTTGTTTCCTCGCTGAGTTTGTAAGGTCCCTCGCTAATAGTTGTTAGGAAATAAAAGGAGGAGGATGAAGAAGAAGTAAGATGGCGATAGTCGAAAGGTGTTTGTGTGTTAAGAAAGGCTCTTTTCACCCTGTCAATAGATACAGTTTTGACAAAAGACATGTTGCAGTTGTAGGAATTGAACTTTGGATGTCACCGTGAGTTTCGTGTCTGGTATTTGGGGTGAGTAGGCGTTATCTCCATGCGTGTCGAGAGCGGGATTACGCTCAGATCGACATAGCCAATTTTGGGGTGACATAAAGTTATGCCTGTGCGAGGCATGTTGAATGCATCTAATTTATATTCAACTGGGATTCCCCGCGAGGAATCCATAAATTAGATGGGTTCCCTCGTGTGTGTCAATGTTGCTGTTGCTGCTAGAGCCGCAGTAAGGTATCTGCACTGGGCGGCATTGTCCAGCTAAAAAGCATCACTATTGAAGAACGGCTAGTGTTACGTCTGCACTGGTCGGCGTTCTCCAGCCAAAGAGGATGTGTTTGGCAGCTCACCCGATTTGGTGGCCGGAAATGAAGGTCCGGGGTGAATAGGATAAGTCATCCTGATTAGGTGAAATCAAGTGTCGAATTAAATTGCGCGCCAAACCAAAATACGAAATTTTCCCCTTCTCTAAAGACTTTTAATTTTTTGGTTATACCATTTAGTGATACTGGGATAATTATTTCGCCTTCAAATTTCATTTTGTCTCCTGTTAACATTCACGCCGTCTTGCTTGTTATCTTTATTATTGGCCTATTTAATTTTCTCCTAGTTTGTAAGTTTATTATTGATAGATTAGAACCAGAGTCTAACTGAAATCTTACCGACTTATTTAGTACTTTGACAATTATGTATTTACGAACGACTTTGTCTGACTCGTCCTCGCTTTTTGTATGTCTGACTCTGTTTTTAATTATTTTTCTGTTTCTACACTGTGAGCCCATATGTCCGAATTTATCACAGTTTTGACATTTTTTTTTGTACGATAGGGACAGTCCTTGGCCCAATGTACTTTTCCACTGTGGTAGTAAGCGCTGGGTGGTTTCTTTTGGTTGTCACTAGTCTGCCTATATTGAAATTTTGGGTAATCATATTTTTTCTTTCTTTTACCGGAGAGTATGATTGGGATTTTAGCGAGAAGTGAAATGGTTATTATTGTTTAGCGTGGGGGAAAGTTTGTCTGTGTTTAGCGAGGAAGATGTGTTTTTACGTTGAGTTGTTTCCTCGCTTAGTGTTGTTAGTCCCATTTGCTAAGTTTAAGGGTAAATAAAGGTAGAATGATGAAGAAGATAAGATGGCAATAGTCGAAAGGTGTTTTTAGAAATAAGTTTTATTTGCAGCATGGAATATTGGGTTTGCTTTTGGTGCTGAAAGACTCGCGAAAGGTTGTGAGTATTTTGACGAAATTGAGTTATGAAAAGTTGAGAAGGTTGAGATGGCAGCGTGTGTCGTCCGACGTGTGAGGGATTGTGCTCGTTGCATTTTGACGAAAGACATGTTGCAGTTGTAGGAATTGAACTTTAGAGTCACCATGGTTTTTGTCCGTCTGGTGGAGAGGTGTGCGTTGTCTCCATTAAAGTGGCCCAGAAGTAAAATGAGAGCTAGGTGTCGAGAGCGGGATTACGCGTCAGACCGACATAGCCAATTTTGGGGTGACATAAAGTTGTGCCTGTGCGAGGCATGTTGAATGCATCTAATTTATATTCAACTGGGATTCCCCGCGAGGAATCCATAAATTAGATGGGTTCCCTCGTGTGTCCATGCTGCTGCTAGAAGAGCCCCCAGTGAGACGTCTGCACTGGGCGGCATTCTCCAGCCAAAGAGAAGGTTATTGAAGAACGGCCAGTGTGACGTCTGCACTGGACGGCGTTCTCCAGCCAAAAAGAGTGGGTTTGGCAGCTTACCCAATTTCCTGTTGCCCGTACAGAAAGGCCCAGGCTGAATAGGATAAGTCATCCTGATTGGATAAAATTAAGTGTCGAATTAAATTTGCGCGCCAAACCAAAATACGAAATTTCCCTTCACTACAGGATCTATGCTTGACTTTCCTTATGTAAGCAACATCAGACTCCTCAATATTTTTTGAGTCTTTTCTGACATTCACTATCCTCTGACAGTCTTCAGTCAGTTTTTGAAGTGTGAGATCGGGTTCGTTCTCTAATTTCGACAAAACTCTGCGTTTGATTTCCGCGTCTTTTGCCGACACTGAGCCTTGTACGAATATCAGACATTTGAAGTTATCCGCTGACAATTCGCCTAGTTTAAAATCGTCGCAGTTTTTATTGACGACCGAAGCAAACCCGAAATAATCATCTCTGTCCCTTTTTGTTAAGTTGAGACATTTCCATCTTTTGTGGAATAGAGATGTTTTGGGGCTGAATAATTCTGACTGTAATTTAACTGTTTCTAGAAAGCCAAGTGGGCAAGTTTTTTTGGTAAGATATAATCAACGAACGTGTTGTGTTCCACACTTCTTAAATTTCGTGGAAGTAGCTGGACTTTTTTTTACATCAGTCCAATCGGCACAGTCAGTAATATAGGTATCTTCATATCTTCTATAATATGCCTCAAAGGTCTTATCCTCATCTGGTGCGTAGGAAAATGTTTCGAGTCCGTTTCACACTGCATTTTGAGTGAAAATAGTTGTACTATCAGTAGGCTGGTTATTACTTAGACTTTTAAAAAGTGCTTCTTGTTGTTTTTGCAATTCAACAAAGAACCGTTGTTGTTGTCCTCGTTTTTTTTTTGTGAGACTCCATTTGGAACTTTATCATTTGGGCCAACATTTCTTTAAGGTCTTCCATTTTTTTTTTAGACTTTAAAAAAATTTCTATTAAAAAAATTTTTTTTTCTCTGGAGGGGGGGTGTTTTTTACTTCTGTAAATATCCCCAGAAATCAAGAAAAATTACTGTGTGTGTGTGGGTTTTTTTGTACCACACAAAACTGTAAATGCAGATTTAAATCTTTCTTTCTGAAGTGGGGGGAAGAAAGAAAAATATGAAATCACTTTTTGATTACATGACAAACTAACTTACAGATTTTTCTTTTAAATATCCACTATCCAACACACTCTGTCATTTGTACAATTTGATATCTTTTAGTTGTTTAACAAAAATCTTGCTCAGTTCATTGTCGTAGATTCTTTAATAATTTGTAGTTGGGTATCTCTTTGTTGTTTTGATGTATCTTCACCAGTATGTTGTAAGATTAACCCTTTTTGCTTGCTGGAGAGTTACTTTTTTCATTCGAGTTCCTTGTCGCCAGTATGTTGTAGCTTCGGAAAGGGTCACAAATGAAAACACAAACATGGATATTAGATAACATTATATTACACAAGAAAGATAGAGTTACAGAGAAAAGGTAAGAAGTAGCATACTGTTCGGATAACACCGATATTGATCTGCCTCTCTGGCAGTGAAATCTCTCAGTTCTAATAATGGTGAGAAGAGTCCATTATGGTGAGATGGGTAAGGCTCCCACAACAGTTTGGTTTCTTTGTTTAATGGTATTATGGGTTATCTAATGCCAAAGCCATCTTTGTAGGAGACAAGTATGACTGTAAGTCTACTTGACTCTCAGTCAGACGGCACAGTGGGACACACTTCAATCAGCCATGTTGTCACACCATAGTGTCTTGTCACTCAGCCCAGGCCACCTGGCATGGGTGCTGGAGTAGCCTAGCTCACATGCTGCGTTCCTGCAACCAACATTTCCTCGAGGCTCAGGAGGCCATCCTCCCAGGCTCTAACCCTTATCGAATAAGCTATGTTTATCACCTGGGGAATGCCAGGTATGTCTGGGCTTTGACCCTGTGCCCAGATTCATCCTAAAAAGGCCTTTTGCTGCATTCGCGCATTTGTTGGAGCACTCCACAAATACACCAAATACTAGTTGTGGTTCTATCTAAACCATAGCCACTACTCCATATGGGATAAGGAGAGGGTAGTAACATATAATTCATTTCTGTTTCACCCTACCAATCCTCTAGCAGGCTAAAGTCCTCTTTTAAAGTCAAGGTTTCACTAAACAATAAAGATAGAAAGTATATGTATATGTATGAATAAATGTTTATTTTTGTTAAATAAGTGTGTCTTTGTATATACACACACACACGCATACACAAACATACTTACATTTTATTTTGTTTTAAGTTTGGTCTATTTATCTCACCATTTTTATTCTAATGTAACAGTTTAATAATTAATCAATTTAAATTTATGGAATTTTGCTTTAGGGATTTTGTGCTTTCAGAATTTAAGCTTGTTCAACTACTTATGACCAGTTCTTTCAATAGGGTAATGTTCAAAAGGGAATTGAAAGTTCTTTTTATAAGTATTTGCAAAACACCAGATCAGTTTCTTATTGCCTCAGATTGCAAGGGCCATCTTTAGCAGAGAAGGATTCAAATTATCTACTAGTTTGAAAATTCTCTCAGATGGCAATATAAGGTTTTCTTTTTAATTTTATTGTTTTTAGAAGGATAAAAAAAGATCTTTTTTCATTTGACAATTTAATTCTGTAAAAAATATCCAGAAATTTAGCATTCAAAACCACAAAAACGACTGAATACCTTTTTATGTTGATTTCAATAAAATGTAGTTCTTCTTTAGTAATATTCCTGTTTTTAAATCTCAAAACCCAGTGATTAGAAGTAGGTTGTCTCTTTGCTCAAATATTTATGATGAGGACTATAAAATAACCTTTCATCAGTTACAATAAGATAAGATTTCTTCATAATTGTAATTGCATTATATTTTGGTATTTTATGGTTACTTGTACACATTATAAATGAGCTTAAAAAATAGAAAGACACATTTTTATAAAATTTACCTTTTAAAAAAGAACCTGTGTTTCATACACTGAGAGTCAATACTTTTTTTGTAGCTCTCAAAACAATATCCCCAGCCATAAGATAAATTGTACCACTGCTGTTCTTCGGCCAGAGAGCTTTGAAGTTAGTATTCTATGAAATAAAGAATCCAAACCAAAACAATAAGGTGCATATCATATGGCATGAAATACAGTTTTCATTTTCAAATCAAATATTTTCAAAGAATTTCTCTTGCAATAAGGCATAACCACAAGAGTATTTAAGATGGAATTTCATGTCTAACAGTCTGCAGACTTATGCTCCAATAATTAGCTTTATATAATATTAAATGCAATAATTTGTGGATGGGGGAATCATATGACAACTTCACCTGGCGTCATTTTTATCACAATGTCCTGAAAGTACTGGGAATTAATATATTTTTTCTTTTTGGGTCCTCATTCTTTAAAACAAAATTAAGAAAGAAAAAAATTATTGTTCTTTGTGCTTCCTCCAAAAAAAAAAGAAAGGAAAAAATACCAAACAAACAACTTCCAATTTTGGTACAAAAATTCCCCAACTTCAAAATGGCTTAGAATAAAATTTTAAAAAATTAAAGATGAAGGAAACATGGTCTGATGTATAAAAATATTGGCTGTCTCTTCAATTTATCATTAATGGCTACATGACCAAAACCCCTCAACCACTTATTCTCTATTTCCCCCTCACATCTCCCTGAGTAGACAAGAAATTGTAATGATATATATGAAACTTATTCGCAATTTATCCTTGAAACATTATTATTAATTGTTATTCTTGTTGGCATCATTATTATTCTTAAGGTGGTGGTGGTGGTGGTAGTGGTGGTATTATTATCATTATTATTATTATTATTATTATTATTATTATTATTATCAATAGTAGTAGTAGTCTTCTTCTTCTTCTTCTTCTTCTTCTTCTTCTTCTATTGGTTTTATTTTTTACCATGTATATGTTTTAATCTTTTCACAATTTTCTTTTTTCTTTTTCACCTTTCTTCTCTTGACCTCTTCTTCCTCCTCCTCCTCGACATACATCTTCCTTCATTTTCACTTATTTTATTTTCTTTTTTCTCACATCTCTCCAGAGTTTCTTTTCTTCTGTCTCATTATTTTTTCTTATTCTCTCTTAATCTTTCCTTTTCCTTCTTCAATTTTTCTCACAGCCTCTCTCTCTGTCTCCCTGTCTCTGTCTCTCTCCCTTTCACATATTTCTCTTCCTTCATCTCACTCTACACTAATCATCTTCCCCTCTACTTGCTATCTCCCCATTTGCTTGTCAACCAGCTTTTGCAACATTCAAACTCAAATATTTCATTGAGCTGAATTTAACTTGGCTAAAAAATGAAGATTCAAGAGAAAATCAAATTTGGGAGAGTATTTCCAAGAAAAAGAGATGAAATTGAATTTTTTACGGCATCTTTCCCATCTCCAACTATTTCTCTTTGGAGAACTGAGAGTGGCAATGAAGTAAAAAAAAATAATACACTCATCTAAAGAAATATTTATAGGCTGCTCATAAGGAGTCATAACAAATAGATTCGAAAGAGAATGGCCAACTGCTAGCTGATAGGGTGGAAGTTCCATACAGAATGCCTGGTTAATGATGCCCATTAACATAAACCCACAAAATACCAAATTTAAAGAAAGGAAATAAAACAATATCCCTTATAAACAATTCAACACCAGTAAAATCCAAACGACTAATTAATTTAAGTATACATTTATTTGGGCAAAAGAAGTTCTGATTCAAAATCAGTACACTATCCTTTTATACAAATGGTAATTCTGTTTATTTTTAGCTTTGTTGTACAAAAATTTTCTTGAATAGAGATTTAACTTGTTCCAAATTTTTTTCTACACTTTTAAAAACTGCAGAGTTCAAGATTTTGAGTGTCAGTGTAATTCATTCCAATGGAAAAAGAATTTAAATCTTCTTTATAACTGATACACAAAAATAAAAATCATTAATAACATGTGACAAACATAAAAACATTATAAAAAAAAGAAGACATGGCTTATTAATAGAAAAAGCAAAATTTTATCTGAACAGGTAAAATTCTGACTCTTCAAAGTTTTATAAAGATTTTCAATGTATCTGTTTACCCAACCCTACCACAACAGGCAAACACAAGGTCAATTTTTAAGTAGAGTAAAGCTGATTTGAATTCAGTGTTTTCCTTCTTCCAGACTTCTTGCCTAACCAAGGCTAAAAAACCCACTCTGTCCTAGTATTTGCCCATATCTGGAGGGAGAAGAGACAGATTCCGGCATTTCCCAAAGAAATTATCAGGAAGTGAAACACAAACAACTGAAAATGATTTTCAATGTAATACATTTCAGAAAAAATATAATAAGAAATAAAAATAAAAGATTATTTATAATTACAAAAGTAAAAACCATTTGTAATGTGTTTCAATTCTTCAAAAAATGTTTTGAAAAGAAAAAAATTGTTTGCAATTTTAAAATTTCTTGAAGAAATAATTCTTTAATATAACTGCACTCCAGTAAAACTTGTATAAAGCAAAAATCATTTAAATCAAAACTGCATAATACCTGGTATTGCTGTAAGTATTATATTTTGCCTTAGCATTTTATCAATTACAAGAGAAAAGAAAATTTAGTTTCTTATCTTTGATTAAACATTATATATATATATAGCATTATTGATATTGTTAAGAGATACATCACATCCAAATTATTTTATCTGGCTCAGAAAATTTAACAGAGAAAATAACATCAAAATAAAGACATTATCAAGCAGAACAGTATTTTAGATAAAATCAAAGACAGAGTAAGTTTTTATTACACAGTGAAAAATATATTGATAACTGTATATGATGTTCCTAAACACCAGTATAGGATGTAAAAAGAACATAAGAAATCTTCAGTTAAAATGGCAATTCATTTGATTTGATATGTTGATAGTTTTCCATTTAAAAGAAACACAAATTTTCCCCTGAAACTAAAAATTGAAATCCTTAATGTCTACTCCATTCACATATTACTTACTAAAAAAAATCTTTCATTCTCTATTCAACATGTGAAAAGAATCGGACATTTTATCATTTTATGTCTTAAACCTTATTATACACAAACATTCACGCTTGACAAGTCTAACAAAATTTATACTTTAAAAAAACATTTATAATTACAAAGTTTTTCCTAAAATTAAGATATTTTGTGTATTATTGAGAAAAGATATTTATTTGCTAAAAGTGCTTAAATATTCTTTGAAATTTATCTGAATGTGTTTTCACTTGCTTAAAAAAGGTATTTTTGTACAAGAACATTTTATTGTGAAATCAGATTAAAAATTTGAAATCTTTAAATCATATTTGAAGTTTAAATTGAATAAGTACTTTTTTCTTTCAACACTTAAGTAAAATTTTGTATGTAATTATGTTCAGTCAGTATTATGATGTTTAAACTACACTTTATTACGAAGCATTTTAATTAATTCATTCAATTCACTGTAACATTGTGTTGCCTCAAAAATATTCATGTTTTAAGCATTGGTATAGTTATTGTTATTACAAAAAATATTGGTCCATTTTGGTGTGGTGTTCTTTACATTAAGAAAAAAATAAAATTAAATGTTATTCTACAACAATAGGTTGATAAAACAAATAAGGTGCATACACAATAATTATAATCTTCTATGCTCAAGTGAGATACTTCTGTCAATATTAAATATGTTGCATATTCAGATAATATCAATGAAAAATAGATCATGAAAGAAGAGAAATAAGAGTATGAATAGGTCAATAGGGTTTGGGTATTTATATATCACAATATTTAAAGTAATTATTGAAATCTACAGATCTGAGAACAAATGATAAATAAGACATGAAGAGTTTAGACAACTTGAAACATTCTCCTAGTTAAGCACCAGGGCTGATGTCATGATATAATTATTATAAAAGATGAGAAGATATAAGATTTCATCACAATCCTCTTTGTCACACTATGATGAGGACAATAAAACAAAGTGAAAAGAAAGAACTCTTTTATTTTGACAAATTCTTTATTGACAAGTTTATAACAAAAAAATGTCTTCTTAGTCTAATATTTATCTTTAACTTTTTCTTTTAGGGAAAATAGCTTTAGGTATCAGGTTATTTATATTATCTATATAATTCAGACTATTGCCAAATATAGAGAAGAACACAGTATGAGAGCTGTAAATTAAGATGGAAAGAGCAGTAATAACAGCAAAACCAGTCTAGTAAATGGATAAGTTTGAAAATAAACCACTACTTGGAGCTATAAAATCATGAAAGAAAAGGACTAAAGCAACATAGAAAATAATGAATCTGTCCAGGTGAACAGAATAGCCATGATATTCACTGGTCATTACCCAGGTATATGATGATAATGATGATGCTATCTATAACAGGATAATGGCTTTGTATTTATTAGGAGTGGTTACTGGGTTGGTGGTTACTACCCCTGAATACCACACCTTGACCAAAATTATTTGAGATAAATGAAAAGGCTTTATTTGTTACATGTAATGTATATTGAGTCATGTTTTGCTGGGTAGTGCTTTCTGCTTCATTCTTTGGGGTAGTTAATCATGTATGAACATAATTTTCTTCCTTGACATTTCGTCGAAAGATACTATTAGAGCATGTGTCTATTTCTTTAAAAGCATAATGCGATACAAGATAGGAATCACAAATCAATGCTGTCAAACCATTGCGTTTTTACCTTTAAAATATTAGAAATATTCTTACCAAGTCTTTGGAAAAGAAGGATGGTACAACAACAACTGAAGTAACATCACTGTTGAAGTGGATTTCAACTTGAAACTTTGTGCTTAGCATTATTATTTGGTACAATGTTCTGTTACAGGTGAACAAAATGAATCAATTGTTGCAGTCTTCTGATGTTACAATCAATGATTTTTACAATCAATGACTTACTATATTTGTTATATAATAGCCGAGGGATTTCATTTCATGCCTTTGAGTTTAGTTAGGCTGAGAAGCTTTCGGCTCAGCACATGGGTTAGTTAGGTGCAACCTTGATGCAGATGTCACAATAGTCAAAGACGAAACAGGGTGACAGGGTGCGGGTGACGTCACGCACCGGAAGCGCGCGGAGGTTTGGGTGAGAATCTGAAGGAAGTTAGAGTTGAGATTAGATAATGGATGAAGACGGTCGAGTTCTGGAGCTCGCAGACGCGAGGCAAACTTGTGCCCTATGGGAGCCGCTCAAGACGGGGGCAAAATGAATAAGACAGCATTGAAGATTGTGTCTCTCCTCCTTACATCGAAACCTTTAACTCAAAGTTAATAAAAAGCTTTCGTACCTGAACAAGAAGTCATTACGTGTTTTCAAATTTCGAGATTCCTATGTTCTATCGTTATGAACATTATATGTCCATTTCGCACATAGCGTTAATTGTAAATATGGTACATATTCAAACTGTTGTTATACTCACACAGTTTTGGCTAATGCATCTTTCAGCCTTCTTCAGGTGTTTTTTGTCAAACTTGATAGCCCACACCGGACCTCCAACTGAACTCTTTATCTATTCTACTGGGGTAGATTGTTCTACCTGTTGTTGGGATTGAACCTGGAGAGCGTTTCACTAAGAAGCACTTTTCAATCAAATGCCTATATCCGTTGTGCCATGAGCCCTTCTGGACAATTCAGCTTGAATTTTAGGGAGTTATAAACCTCATGTGTCTGTCAACCTATGAGGCACTACTGGCAACTGTTATGTATAAATTTTTACATTAACTCATATTGCAATTTTTTTTCATTGATCTTTTTTTATTAATCATATTCATCTCTATACTTGGTCTGTTCAACAGGTCACTATTGTCAAACAAATGTGCTGTTTCTTTAAGATGTCTTATTCTCTAATGTTCTTCTCTATCTATTATTTTAATTGTGCTATACTTGATAATTTTAGCACGGACAGAATCTTCTGCACTTTTACGGTTTTTATGAACGTTGTCAATCCCCAAAGACATTTAAGGTAACCTCAGAAAATTTAGTCATCTCACTGGCCATTATACAGAAAGTTTTTGAATTAAAGAATTGAGTTTTGTGACCAATCCTTATGAGTATTTCTTCAAAAAAACACAGGAGCTGGTTTGAACCATTAAAACTATCCAAGTGAAACAAGGGGAGTGATAAAAAGCAGATTTGTCTTTAATGAACAGAAAATGAACTTTCTCACAAAGAAATTGTAAGGACTGTATTTATTTTTGCACAGCACGCATTATTCAGTTTTTTATCAAGAAAAAATCTCATGTCAACATCAAAAATTGCAGCAAAAAAATTGTTGATTAATCTAAGATGGAATAATCTATAATGACGTGTCTCTAACTTGTATTTACATACACAAAATAGATTATGATTTCCTTAAATTGTAACATTAATGATTTTTTTCTTTTCACTCAAAGTATTGTGGGGTTGTTACTTGTTTAATAAAAACCTTTTTCATGAACTTTTCTATTTTTCTTGTTGAATTGTTTACATATACAAGGCTCATTAAATAAGTTTTCAGACTTTTTTTGTATGGGCACTTTTATTGATAGTACATACATGAAACTCTTGTCCCCTTTGAAGTAATCTCCTCCAGTTGCAATGCACTTGTTGTACTGTTCCAACAACTTCTGGAAGGCACCATGAAAATCCTCTTGTGTGAGCATGTCAATGACCTTCGTCACAGCCTCTTTCATCTCCTCAATTGTCTCATAACGACAGCCTCTAAGGTTTTCCTTTAGCTTAGGGAATAAGCAAAAGTCACAGGGAGCAAGGTTTGGACTATAGGGAGGGTGACGAACTGTCTTGATGCCCATCTTGGTCAAATAGTCAGTGACAAGGATGGAGTTGTAGACTGGTGCATTGTCCTGGTGGAAATGCCACTGACCCGATTTGAAGAGTGCTTGCCTCTTCCGACAGAATCTCTTCCTGAACTCCCTTAAAACCTCAACATAGTATTCCTTGTTGACTGTCTGTCCAGTGGAACCCAGTGGATGTCGATCATGCCAGTGCTGTGAAAAAAGGGATCATCAAAAGTTTGTGGGTGGATTTGCTCTGTCTGGCCTTCTTGGGTCTGCAAGAGCCAGCATGCTTCCACTGGGAACTCTGTCTCTTGGTCTCTGGTTCATAGCAGTAGATCCAGCTTTCATCGCAGGTCACCAGAGTATCAAGAACTATGGGATCTGAATTGATCAGCTCAACCTGTCATGACCTGCTGTCATAACAACATCTTTTTTTCTGATCTTCTCAGAGCACCCTTGGGACAAACTTCATGCAAATCTTCCACATCTTCAGTTCCTGGCAAATAATTGTGTGTACAGTTCCCACACTGACATCAAACTGTGTACTTATTGTCTATATAGACACATGACGGTCCTTATCCATGAAATTCTTTATTTGGCCAATCAACTCTGGTGTATTGACTTCCTTACTCCTCCCACACCTCTCATCATCCCTCACACATACCGTGCCTTCCTTGAATCTCTTATGCCACTCAAAAACTGATGCTCGATTCATACAAGATGCTCCAAAAGCAGTCTGAAGCATTCCATACGTTTCTGTGGCATTTTTTCCAAGTTTAAAACATAATTTTATTGCATATCGTTCTTCTAAAGTGTCCTCACGTCCAGATTGCATTTTTGAAATTAACCAGCTGTGAAAATCAGGCTTTAGTAGGGTGTATTCCATTGCTGCTGTAGCTGTTCATTTGATTCTGAAATCATAAAAATTGGTCAGTCATCTCATAAGATGTATAGCAATAACATACTGAATTTTCAAGAGTCTACAACAATTTTAGATATCTGTACAAAAAGTCTGGAAACTTATTGAAGGCACCTTGTATATAGTATGGTAGCTACCATTATTATACATAATTACCGAAAAATTTGTGTTTCAAATGAATATTATTTTATAGAAATTGTCATGTAGTAGAGTAGGAACCCAATATCATAGATAGTGGGGGGGATGAGTGTCACACACCAGTCAGAGTGGTTAAGTGTATGCAGTTAACGTCATTGTCATAAGTTCAGTCCTTGGGTCAGATAGGGAATTCCAAATACATGGTGTGATCAAAAAGTACTGAAACTGAATCTTAATTTTTTCAAATTCTAAAATTTAAATAGACATATGCACAGCTGAGAAACTTATATAATAAGGTGAAAGTTACTACTGTCAAGTGTCCTGCTCAGCAGTTTTGAGTGAAGTCCCAAAAATTCACTCTAAACTGTCTAGCAGGACACATAGCATAACAGTTATAGGCATTGGTTCCCTAAGCATCTAAGGACACAATCATATGGAAGTTGCCGGTTCAATCCTGACTGCAGGCGAGTAACAATACAGGAATACTAAACACTTGTACCCAGTTATGGCTAACAGAATCAGAACAGGCGACCCCCGTGGATTCAATAAAGAATGTAGTTTGAAGTCCCATGTAGGTTCCTGAGTTTGACAAACACCTGAAGAGGGCCGGAGGACATATCAGCTGAAGTTTTGTGGAAATAACAATAAAGATGAAGACAATAGTCCAAAAACCCTTAATGATAAAAAAACAATAAACATGATTACCCATTCTCTTCACATAAAATTATCCTAGACAGATAGACATGCCCTTAAAATCAGTGAATCAAGTAACTGTTATCATAACAACCAAATAAAGACACCAATTTCAGTGGGTGTAGTAAAAACTCTTTTACACCAGTTCTAGACAAATATAACTTTGGTCAAATTAATTTAGAAAGTGGTAAAAATTTAAAGCACTTTATTTTCCTACTAAAGCAAAATTTTAGACAAATATATACTTTAGTAAGTATTGAGTATGGATTATTTTTATTAATCATGAAACAGAGATGAATAACAGACAGTTCCTTTTATTTAAAAAGAATTGTAAAAATACAGCATCAAAGTAATTTTAAATAATAAAAGGAGAAACTTATCCCGCATAACTCAACATTTGATCCACAAAAATGTGTTCATAATATTTGAATGTTTAATCCTATCATCAAAATTACTTTAATGAGAAGCTGAAAACCCATCCTAAAAGCAGGATTTTCAACTATTTCCTTTAGAAACCCTAAATAGTGTCAATAGCTGCAAAGGAATCATGGATTTAAAGCATGTATTTTTTTAATCATAACATAATGAAACAATGCTGGAGAAAATCAATGATTTCTTCTTGATCTTATATAAACTGACCATAAATTTACTCATCCCACTTTTTATTGCAGCCATTAACAACAGATATAACACCAACTATATTTTTGTGAGAACTTAATCATAAAGTAAAGAGACATCATTGAAAGGTTAATGTTTATAGTCCCTTGGTGGCCATTGAGCACATAACAAATCTAAACACAACAGTATGATTTTGTTAAATCCTTTTGTTAAATCCAAAAGTATTGGAAGTAAAGATCATAAATTTACTGTCTAGAAAGGAAATGTTTAGGTAGATGTCTACTTTATTGGACAAACAAAAGATCTAGATTAGCTTATCAGAAAATCACAAAGGCTCCAGTATACATACATTGTTAATTAAACCCCATAATAATACCTTTGTTCTGAAATTATCAAAAATTAAAATGCTCCCAAGTCTCATTAGTAACAAGAGAAAATTTGGTAGCTCTCTTCATCCTCATGTTTAAAGGGCATATTGAAATTTATTCTCAAGTAATACAGTCACAGTCAATTAATTGTTTACAAGAAGACATAAAGTTTAAACTTTTAGTTAATAACTTAGTCCAAATTTAATTGATATATACCATCTAAAAGAACTGAGAAACTTCACTATTCTTTTCATACATTTTGTAGATTGTTTTTTATGAGATAGTATTGATCTCAGATTCAAATTTAGAGGGGTTCAACTTTAATGGGTTATTCCACAAGACCATAGAAGGCCTCAAGTAAGGGTTTAGAAGTTTGCATGACGCTTTAGGGGCACTGGTTCTTCACCTCAATCAGATCTGTTCTTGAGTTATGTGATGAAAAACAAACAAAAAAGACATTTGGTTGATTGATCAATTGATTGACCTGCCGATAAACGTAAACAGATCGGATTACTCGCAGGAAAATTATATCCAGGTACGGCCGGAAATGACTAAGCCCTTTTTTACGACCTTGACATCCTGTTACAGCTAAAAAAAGGGATAAATTAAAATTAACAATATTTACAAAACACTTCGGCCAAAAATAACTTTATAAAAATGGAATTAATAGTCGTCGCCAGCTTATAGCAGGTTAAAAAAGTACTTAATAGCTACACCCATTTTTTTATAAAAGAATTTCCTATTCACACGGCTGGGGCTGTGTGTCATAGCACCTTCTTAATATCAACAAGCTTTTTTTCAGCGCTCATTGGCATGTCCTTTGCGAAGCTCATACGAGGAAAAGAATCCTATGTTATTTGTGGTTGCATTCGCCTCACCACCACTTCTAGCGGTAGATTCAACAAGCTTTTTTTTACGGAGTATCTCTGGCGGTCATTAATGACCAGTCGAAATAGATGGCCTGGAAGCAAACATGAAGAGGACTCACTAAGACCAGCCGGTCTTAACCATCACTCGGTTCTGCTCAGCCGTTCGGCCGTGCAGCGCTAAAGGCATGGGTTAGCTTTTAGCTCCTACTTCGATACCTGTGCAGCGCTAAGATAACGCCAATCTTAGTTGCGGTCCCCTAGCTTCCTTGCTTGATAGTGCAGAGCTTTGGCATCCAAAAGCCTTAGCTACCACCACAGCTTTGGTGCGAAAAGCCTTAGCTACCACCACAGCTTTGGCGCGAAAAGCCTTAGCTACCACACAGCTTTGGCGTGAAAATCCTTAGCCACCACCACAGCTTTGGCGTGAAAAAACCTTAGCTACCGCACAGCTTTGGCGCGAAAAGCCTTAGCTATCGTCTCGATCTGCTCTCACAGTTTTGGCGTGAAAAGCTGTAGCTACCGCACAGCTTTGGCGCAAAAAAAGCCTTAGCTATCGTCTCGATCCGCTCTCACAACTTTGGCACGAAAAGCCTTAGCAATTGCACAGTTTTGGTGTGAACAGCTATAGCTACTGTCAACGATACGCCCGCGCAGCTATCTGGCACGACAAAGCCATAGCCACCGTCAACGATATGCCTACACAGCTATCTGGCACAACAAAGCCATAGCTACCGTCAACGATACGCCCGCACAGCTATCTGGCACGACAAAGCCATAGCCACCGTAAACAATATGCCTGCACAGCCTGGGGCACAACAAAGCCCTAGCTTCATCGATCCGCTCACTCGACTGTGTATATGCTAAGGCCTGGCAAACCACACTCACTCGATCTGTACGCTACCAAGCAGCCAGCACCGAATTCGACCACAACGCTGTTAGAGACGCTCCTGCATTCTACAACTCGACTGATCTCAGCTTCTAGCAACAATCATCCAACTGCACCTACGACTTGAACATACCAGCTACCGACATCGCCCATCTAGCTGGAGACTGAACACTACGACCACGTCTGTAATTTCTGACAATAAATTGCCATCCTTGTATTTTTTACCTTGCCTCTTTGTCCTCTTCATTGTCTTTGGTTGTCACTACTCGCAAGCATTAAACTAAAATTCATTTGCGGGGTCGACTCGCTTATCGGCTCCACAACAGACCCATGTTAACCCATCTGGGGTTACTTTATACCAAGAGGTTAAGGAATTACATTCATTATATATTCATATTTACATTTTTGTGTAGTCTTTTAAGAGCTTTTTTATTACAGCTTTATGATATCATGTATTCCTGTCTAATAAAAATAATTTGTCAACAGATTTGTTGATCCTTAAGAGTTACGTCCCTTGGACACTCTCCAGTAGCAAAGAAGAATCTTACCCAGAAGTTCAACTGTAGTCATATCACCATGTGGTGAACAAAGTGTCTGAAAAACATCTTCTCATACTGAACTTTATTTATTCACATCTTACATTTGTAGCAGAACAATAAGAACATAGTAATGGCTTCTAAGTTTATTTACCCATCTGTTTTAAACACAAACAAGTTTAATACTTTGAAGAAAGAGATGCAAGTTTGGAAACTTGCAACTGAAATGGAATTATCTAGATGAGTTCCCACTGTACTTTTATCCCTGGAAGGAAAAGGCAGGGAAGCCATATTAGAATTGAAGAATTTTGATGATGGTATGGAAAAGTTATCTGAAAAACTTGATACACTTTTCTTGAAAGAACCTGTTAGCATTTATGGCATATGAGTCTTTCGAGAGTTATCTAAGACAAAGTGATTTGTCACAACTTCCTCATAAACTTTGGGCATCATGTCATGAAATTAAAGTAAGACAAGATAATTTTGCAGGTCCATTACTCACCTACAAGGTATTAAAAAGTGCTAATCTCACTTTGGAGAATGAGAGGCTGGTCAAATCCATTATTGGAAAACTGACATGGTCTACCATGTCCAGACATCTTAAAAATAATAGTATTCTGATGCTTCATTACTCAACACTCCATTAGTTGTGGTGAAAAAAGAAATGGATGTTGTATACAATGAAAACAACCAGGCACAATTTAGTGGGATATTTTATGGTCGTTATATTATCTGACACCCTCATTTTTCTGGTCAGCCTGATAGTAATAATCATGGCAGGAAGGGACATAACAAAGACTTACTATGTTCCATTGACAAAAACTTAAACTGATTACAACCTGAAGACAACACCATTGAATACTTCACATGTGGATGTAAGGTCCACTGGGGTTATAACTGCTGTTACCTCAAGAGTATCAGAAGGACAGCAACAAACTACTACATCTGATCAACCATTGTACAAAATACAGTGTTAGAGTGAGGAAAGTTTTGATATCATTAGTGTCATCTTACAGAAGAGTATTGGGTATTTTGGAACACCAGGATTTATCCTGATCTACAACAGCAGGAAATTTAATAACCAGTCCTTTAGGGATATTGTGCAAAACCTGAATATTCTAGTATGTACCACTGCTGCTGAATTTCCATAGAGCCATGTGCTGAATGAACAACAAAATGGGATATTAGGAAAAATGTTTAAAAAAAATACATAGAACACAATAATTGTTGTTTGGAGGTAGCACTTGCAAGGGTTATAGTTGCTAAAAATACACTTCAAGGTGTTCATGGTTAAAGTCCAAATCAACTTGTTTTTGGCAGGAATCCCAACCTGCTTTGGAAGATTTTTCCGTCAGTAAAGCTATTGTAGGTAACCTCAACACATTGCCAGGGAACAGTTCATAATATGTAAGTCCTCAAAGAAACTAAGATGTGCAACTTGTCACCAAGTTATAATTAGCATTTTACAATTCTACAAAAATGGAGATATTGTTCTTTATAAAAGGAACCAGTGTGATAGATGGCTTGGTCAAAGAACTGTCTTAGAGTGGGAGAATAAGCAGGTGCTTGTCAAACATGACAGCACATATATAAGAATACTTCCATCTTGTTTAAAGCCCAACCCTGAGATATATCAAAGTTCTTCTAAGGATGTCAAAACTGAACCACAGAAAAGAACTAATGAATCTCCAAAAGTACCAATTTCTGAAGATACAAATGAAAATTTGGAAATCCTGAACAACAATGTCCATAGAACACAGAAACAAAACTCCACTTAAGAAATATTGAGCTTCCTAAACCAGGGAAAACCATTAAATGCTAGTTTGTCAGTGATGCAGATTTAGAATGGAGAAAACTGAATGTCATATGGAGGGCAGGTAAAGCAATAGGCAAGAACAAACTTTCAATGAATGTAATTATGGAAGGTGAATCTTTTTGGCTTGTCTATGAGCATAGGGTATCAGAGTGGCAAACAAGTAAGTTTGAGCAAACCAAATATGAAAACACTTTTTGTGGTGAGGAAAATATAATGATTTCTTCTACAGAACTGGAAAAGGTAAGAAAGAAGAAACTCCAAAGCTGGGTTGAAAATAAAGTATGCATCCAAGTACCTGACAAAGGCCAACCCAAAATTTTTACTAGATGGATTTACACAAATAAAAGTTCCAATGACCAAAAACTTGTAAAGTTAGACTCTTTGCTAGAAATTTTCGGGAAAGAGTTGCTGGCAACATAAGGAATGATTCTCTCCCATGCTCTTAAAAAGATTTATGTATAGCATGAACAATAATGGCAGCTAATAATTGGATGTGAAAGTCAATAGACATAAAGACAGCATTCCTGCCGAACAAATAATTAAATGAATTGGTTTATTTGGATCTTTCAAAAGAACTCAATGTACCTCCGGATTATATATATAAAATCTCAAAATGTGTATATGGCTCGACTAATGCTTCTAAATCTTTGCCTCTAACATTCAAGGGAGGAATTAATGAAGTCGGGAGCAGTAACTTCAAAATATGATCAGACAATATTTACATGGTATTTTGCAAACAAACTGCAGGGTATAACTGATGTTCATTTTGATGATTTTTACTTTTCAGGGTCAGAGATCTTTCAGACAAGAGTTTTAAACAGACTTTGTCATGTATTTTCAGTTAAAACTGAAGAAGTTACATAAGATTAGACATTAAAAATTATGGTGAGAATATTAAACTTGGATTGAATGAATATAAAAAGAAATCAAAATATATCCGTGTAGAAGCTGGTAGAAATTTGAAAGATGCAATATTCACAACAGAAATTACTGAAACCAAACAAATTTCTAGCCAACTTAACACACTACCCACTCAAACCAGACTTGATATCAATTATGATGTAAGTACATTAAGCTCCATATCAAAACAAGTAAACATAAAATCCATAAAAATAAG